>CM060901.1:739000382-740250382 GCA_030737815.1 Allium fistulosum | reverse complement strand
ATTACACCTCCTTTTGGTTTCTATAATCCTATGATTTCGGATTTATGTATTTATTTCGTTTCTATGATATTTTGGGATGATGGTATGCTTAATTTATGAATTGTTTGATTTAAACAATTTATTTGTACATGAAATTCGTACGGTATTGGGGGCAAAACCGTGGGTTGTTGATTTTAAAATGCCATGGAAAATTTTTATGTTAAGTAAAACATGATTTTGGAGATGAGTTTTAATTTTCAGAATCTTCCAAGATATGAAAATTTTATTATGAATTTTTGATGATAAATATGATGTAGTTGGGTTTAAAAATTTATTTTGAATATTTCAGGAAGAAATTGGGTCTAAATTTTTAATATGTTTGATTATATGATGAAATCGAATTTCTGTAATTTTTGGAGATTTTTCCCAATTGATTTACTGAGGAAAGTAAATTATTTTAAAATTCTGAAATAATTGGTTAGGTATATGGAAGGGCTTAAACGTTACAATTTTATGGTTTAAATCTGATATAAGTGCGGTAGTTTTAAATGTAAAGTATTTGAAAAGTTTTATGGCAGCCAATCAAGGGTTTACAAATAGGCAAGCTAATATAAAGAAATTACTAAAAAAACAACATTTCAGCCTTTAATTTAGAAAAAGGTGTTCCGCCTCAATTAGTAGCCCCTTTCGACTTCAACGATTCCGCCCCATCCTAGTCGTAACCTACCTAGTCGAAACCATCATAGTCGAAACCGATACACAAGGTATCACCTAGTGGTACGCAGTGGATTGGAAGGAAGGTGGAAGCCTTGGTGTCAAAAGGTAAGCTTCCGATGGGGTCGAAACCATGCTTTGTTTTCAAAATTTAAAGTCTTGCCTTGTTTTATTTGAACTTTCGACATAGTCGAAACACATGCTTTCGAAAGGGGTTTTATAAATAGCTTTCGAAGAAGGTTGTCATATTATGTTAAAGTATTAGCTTTCGAAGGGGTGCCTTTTTCCTTTAAATAAGGGCTTTCGAAAGGGTTGGTTTCGACCTATTCGAAACCTAGCCGCTATTTTCCTTCCGAAGTGTTGAAGTCATCAATGCCTTCAAAAGGTTATCTTTGCTTTTACCTAAGTTAAGCCGCTTCATAATTGCTTTCAAAAGGGGTTGGGGGTTTTGACTCTGTCCCTCGAAGTTTTAATTTTTAAAGGTCTTTGCTTTCGACTAGATGGTCCCGACACCGTCACTTTTTCCCAAATTAATTTTATATGGTTTCGAAGGAGATACTTTCGTATATGACCATTTTGACCCAAATGATGTTTTTAAAGAGTAAACCCAATGCTTTTGAAATGGTACCTTATTTTTTTCGAAGCCATGTTTTAAAGAGTGCCTTCTTGATACCATTAAAAGGTATCATTGGTTTCGAAAGATACATACTTAGAGTTTTGAAAAGAGGTTTTCTATGCTTTCGAAGGAGGTCATCTAGTGGTTTCGAAAGTGATGTTCTGAAGTTTCAAAATGAACAACCCATTTTCATTTTTAAAGGAAAAACCATGGTATGAATAAAGATTTTGGAAATATTATTCACATTGTTATTAACCCATAACTGTAGTTTTGGGGAAAGGGCATACTAACCAGTTAGGTTGATCCAGTAGTGAATATAACTTAATAGATGTTAAAATCTTAATTAATGATATTGGATATGGTCAATAGGTTTACAGTAAGCCCATGAAAACTGTATGATATTGGCAGGGGCCAATAGGTTCATAGTTAGCCTATAAAAACTATGATTTGATACTGGCATGGGCTAGTAGGTTTGTAGTTAGCCCATGAAAACTATATCCGGATTAAGATATTGATAGTCAGTCAATAGGTTCCTAGTTAGCCCATGAAAACTAGGATAAGAAATAAGATATTAGAGTTACTAATAGGTTCTTAGTGATCCCATGAAAACTATGATATTGGACAGACAATCCATAAATATTTAACAGGTTAATAGTAATCCTAGAAATTATAATTGAGACAAATAGTCAGAATGAATGGGGATGGTAATCTAGATTTGATTTACTTGTTTTGCATATCATCATAAAGTTTTTTAAATACTATGTTTTAACCATTGTGAATATAGGAGCACAATATATGGTTTTATAAATGTTTAGGATACTAGTGAGGGAAAAACCCGTTCGCGCTAAGTGGCGTGTTCTCACTAAATATCTGAATGGATTGAGATGATAAATTATAATTCATACCAGGCTTTATGTATGACTTGAAGTTTTTGATTTCCCCTTAAACTCTCGGGTACTCAATTGATTTTGAGTAGGTTGAGAGTTAAGGTTTCCAGGTGTTCTTTCAGACGAATAAAGCTTCCGAGGATGTGCATGGGGCAAGCTTGTTATTAGAGTTCTTTTATTTCTGCTGTGTGTTTTGTTTGTAAAGGCAAATTGTTTTCTTGCCTATTTATATACTCTGATCTACTAAATGGGCATCTTCATATGTCGCTCTTGGCGTATTTTGTAATAAATATATGTTATTTGAGCGTGGTCTGTGAATTGAGATTATGTAATCAATTTGGAAAATTTTGAAATGGAATGTGGAATTTGTTTGCTGTTTAATTTTTTTCCATATTATTGTGTTTCTGTGTATCAATGTATCTAATGTCACCGTATTTGGTCGCCAAGGATTAATAACCATGGATGACTGCAGCATCCGTAACCTTTAATTTTGGGCCTCCAAGTAAAGGGATGTTACAAGTTGGTATCAGAGCATTGGTTTATGAAACTTTAAAAGAAACTTAAACCTAAATGATTTTTCCAATCATAATCCAATGAATCAAATAATAAGATTGGAGTTTGGGTTAACGTTATAGTAACGTACTTGTATTTGCTATATATAGTTATATATATAAGCACGTATTCCCCGCTCTCTTAGACCATTCTTTTGTATCTTACTAAGGTTCGTATGTAGATTACGAGAAAGGGGATATGGAAGTAGGAAATGGAAGAGGAAATCTCGGTGGAGGAAGTACCACAACTAATGGAAATGCTCGACCCACTACCAGAAGGAACCCGAGTCGACAGGCTAATGCCGGTAATCAAAATGTTGATGCTAATGTGAGCGTTGGAAATCCACCTATAGATATGGGGCGATGTATCAGTTCTTTGTTGGTTTGATGCAAGCTGGAGCTGCTGTTGGTGTTGCTGGAAATGTAGGAGGAGCAAATCCTGTGGCTCTAGTTGAGAATAATTATGCTTTGCTGAGTAGAGATTACACTAGTTTGGGTGGGAAGCCATTCTTGGGAACGGAGAGTGCCATAGAGGTTCAAAATTGGCTGTTGCATTGTGAGCGTATATTTATAGATTTAGAGCTGAATGATGGGAAAAAGAGAAGGTTGGCCTCTAAACTGTTGCAGGGGTCAGCACTACATTGGTGGAATAGTGTTACTGCTGGAGTACCGGAAGAGTAGATAATCGGGGCTGATTTTAAGACGAGATTAGAGAAAAAATTTGTATCTGAGTTTGCTAAGTCTAAGCCGATGAGGACATTTATGGATTTAGTTCAATGAGAGATGTCAGTAGTAGAGTATGCTACTAAGTTCGAAGAGTTGTCTCGATATGGATATGCTGTTATAGATACTGACATCAAAATGAATGAGAAGTTCATTCGGGGATTAAGGCCCGAGCTTGCTAAAATGACCATGACACATGTCCGTGATCCTTGTAATATAGTGGTGGAGATAGCCATTTGCCATGAGGAGTTACTTGCTGATCAGGCTAAGGAGAAGTTAGTGGAAACTCAGGGTTCTTAAGGGAAGAAGAGAAATTTCTTTAAAAAGAAAGGAGCCCAGAAGGGAGATACAACTAAGAAGCTAAAGGCTGAGGTAGTTTGCTGTAAGTGTGACAAGAAGGGTCACTTTGCGAATGAGTGCAGGTCAGGAAATGGGAAGAAAGCTGCAAATAAGAAAAATGCGAAGTGCTTCAACTGTGATCAAGTTGGGCATTACAAGAACAGTGTCCAGAGCCAGTTAGGGAGGACAAAGGAAAAGTTTTCGCTATAGGACCAATTAGGCCTACTGCAACAAATAAGAGGAAGACTGAGATGGAAGGTATGCTTTTGATTCAGAGTATTCCAGTTAGAGTACTTTTTGATATCGGTGCATCTGATTCATTTATACCTTGGTGTTTAGTTGATAGATTATGTTTAGAACCCACCTACCTTGTTACTTCCTTAAGGGTTGCGAATCCAATAGGAGGGTATGCAACTCTAGGGTTAAGATGTGACCAGTTAAAACTTAATTTGTTAGGTCATAAGTTTGCATGCAGTTTATATGTTATTGATTTTTTAGATCTCGGAATCATTTTGGGTATGGATTGGTTAGGTAGGTATGAGGCTAGAATATTTTGCCAGGATAGGGAAATATCACTGAGACACCCTGATAGTCATAACCGAGTGATATTCTCAGTAGAGAATACTGACCGGAGTGTCAGTGCTATGCTTAATGCTATGGAGGTAGGAAATGAGTTAAGTCTGGTTCGGGTAACAAGAGAGTTTGCAGATCTCTTTGAGCCAGTCACTGGACTACCCTCGAAAAGAGCTGTTGAGTTTAGAATAGATCTTATGCCAGGAGCTGAACCTATAAGTAGACTACCTAGCAGGATGACACCAACTGAGACGAAGGAATTGAAGGTGCAGCTAGTGGATCTAGAAGGAAGGAGTTTTATTAGACCAAGCAGTTCACCTTGGGGAGCGGCCGCGGTGTTCGTAAAGAAACCGGATGGGTCGTTAAGGATGTGCATTGACTATCGCAAGTTAAATGAAAGGACAATTAAGAATAAGTATCCTTTTCCAAGAATTGATGATCTGTTTGATCAGTTGAGTGAAGCCAGAGTGTTTTCCCAGTTGGACTTGGCGACAGGTTTCCATCAGTTAAGAGTGGCAGAGAATAGTATTCCTTTGACAGCATTTTGAACTAGGTATGGTTCATATGAGTGGTTGGTGATGCCATTTGGATTAACGAATGCACCTGCTTTCTTCGTAGATTTGATGAACCGGGTTTTCCGAGAGTGCTTGGATAGGTTTGTACTAGTGTTTATAAATGACATTCTAGTATACTCCAAGGATGAAAGAGCATGGAGTTCATCTTAGGGTGGTGCTTGATACGCTGAGACATAATCAGTTAAAGGTGAAGTTTACCAAGTGTCATTTCTGGAAGAAAGAGGTAAAATTCCTTGGTCATATAGTTTCAGAGAAAGGATTGTCAGTCGATCCAAAAAAGATCGAATTACTTAAATAATTGGAAGAGACCGGAGACAGCGACTGAGATAAGGAGTTTTCTTGAACTTACTGGCTACTACCGGAGATTCATTAAGAATTTCTCGCAAATAGCAGCACCCTTAACTAAGCTAACTTGGAAGGAAGTGAGATTTGTTTGGTCCGACAAATGTGAGGAGGCATTCCTTAAGTTAAAGCATTTGTTGACCAATGCACCCGTGTTAGTAGTTCCAGACGAAAACCAAGGATTGGTGGTGTATACTGATGCATGTGGAACTAGATTAGGAGCAGTGTTGATGTAGAATGGTAAAGTCACTGCCTACGCATCTAGGCAGCTTAGACCACATGAAGTTAGATATCCTACTCATGACTTGGAGTTGGCGGCAGTGATCTTCGCATTGAAGATTTGGAGACATTATCTCTTGGGGAGAGATTTGAGTTACATATCAATCATAAGTCTTTACGGTACTTATTCTCTCAGAAAGAGTTGAACATTAGACAAAAGAGGTGGTTGGAGTTTTTGGCAGCTTATGATTTTGGTATAGAGTATAAACCAGGGAAAGGTAATAACATATTAGATGCTCTCAGCAGAAAACATCAAAATGTGGTGTTGGCAATGTTGGCGGAGTGGAAGGATTTAGAAGCCTTATTCAGTTGTGATGTGCAGTTAAGATCGACTACTGGTTCTAGTCAGAATTCCACTAAACTATCTTGTTTAGAAGTTCGGCCAGTATTGATTGAGAAAATTTCTTCTAAGTAGAAGGAGGATCTAGTATTAGCTGAAAGGATCAAAAGACTGGAGGTTGGAACAGAGATCGATGATTTAAAGGATTTTAACCTTGACAAAAAAGGATGGCTAAGAAAGAAGGGACGGTTGTGTGTTCCGAATGTGGAGGACTTGAGGAAGGAAGTTCTTGGAGAATGTCATCGATCCAGCTTTGCGATTTATCCTGGAGGAACCAAGATGTGTCAGGATATAAAGAGGAGCTTCTATTAGGAAGGCATGAAGAGGGATGTTGGCACGTGAGTTAGGAAGTGTGCAAACTGTCAACAAGTGAAAGCTGAACATCAGAAACCAAGTGGGTTACTTCAGCCTTTGGAGATTCCAGTATGAAAATGGGATTCAATATCTATGGATTTTATAGATGGGTTTCCAAGGTCAAATAGAGGTAATGAAAGTATATGGGTTATAGTGTACAGATTGACCAAGAGAGCCCATTTCATTCAAGTTAAGTCAACCAGAATGGCACCTTTTTTAGCTAAGTTGTTCCTGAAGAACATAGTTAGACTGCATGGAGTTCCTTTTAGTATAGTCAGTGATAGAGATGCTCTGTTCACTAGTGAATTCTGGAAGAGTCTACAAGAAGTGATGGGTACCAAGCTTAATATGAGTACCGTGTATCATCCTCAGATAGATGGGCAGACATAGAGAGTCAATAAAGTACTCGAGGATCTACCGAGAGCTTGAGTATTAGACTATGGTGGATCTTGGGAGGATCACCTATAGTTGGTTGAGTTTTCCTATAATAATAGTTACCAGACTAGTATAGGAATGGCGCCATTTGAAGCTTTATATGGAAGACCATGCAAATCACCAGCATGTTGGTTGGAGACTGGAGACAGATTAGTCTTAGGTCCAGATATGGTTAGAGAGGCATCAGAGAAGATTGAGTTAATCCGAGGAAGGATGAAGGAAGCTCGGTCAAGAAAAAAGAGTTATGCAGATGAGCGGCATAAGGACTTAGAATTTTCCATTGAAGATAAAGTATTCATTAAGGTATCACCAATGAAGAGTGTGATACGATTTGGAAAGTCAGGGAAGTTAGCCCCAAGATATGTAGGTCCTTTCCAGATTATAGAGAGGATTGGAAAGCTCGCATACAGAATAGGGTTGCCGAGCAGTTTGGTAAGTGTCCATAATGTATTTCATGTGTCTCATCTTCGCAAATATGTGGATAATCCAGAGACTACTATTCCTCCAACATTGTTGGATGACTTAATGGTAGATCCTAATTTGGCTATTGTTAGACAACCAGTTCGGGCTGTAGCTAGAGACAAGAAAAGATTAAGGAAAAAGTCAGTCAGGTTGGTGAAAGTTCACTGAAGCGACAATGAGAAGGACTGTACTTGGGAGACAGAGGAAAAGATTAGAGACACTTATTCTGATTTGCTTTGAGGGTATGTCTATATTAGATTTATATAGATAGTTGCTAGTCAGTTAGACTATTATGGTTGTTAGGAGTTGTTACAGATGATTGCTATGTTTAGTATTTAGTCCTTACAGAATTTCGAGGATGAAATTCTTTAAGGGGGAGCCTGCCACATCCCTAATTTTCGATAACATTATTCAGAAAATTTAATTAGATAAATTAAATAATGATGACAAGGGTGATTGAGATTTGAATAAATTATTTAATGGTCCATGCTTAATAATAAAAATTTAATGGGCTTTAAATTAGTTTATAAGATAATTAATTTACACGCAGGTATAGTGGTAATTAGCCGTTTTATTAAACATGGCTATACACATCTTATTCTTGCCCATTCATGTTCCATTTTTCATCATTCACAAATGCAAATCTAAAACCCTAAGAGCCGACCATTAACAAGGAAGGGAGATGAGGAAATTTCAATCTAAAGCTAAAGATCAAAGCTAGGAAGGATTAATCAACAAATCTCAAATTCCTTATCGATTTTAAGGTGAATAATAATTCATTCCATCTCTTTTTGGTTTCTATAATCCTATGATTTTAGATTTAAGTATTTATTTCATTTCTATGATATTTTGGGATGATGATATGCTTAATTTATGAATTGTTTGATTTAAACAATTTATTTGTACACAAATTTCGTACGGTTTTAGGGGCAAAACCGTGGGTTATTGATTTTAAAATGCCATGGAAATTTTTTATGTTAAGTAAAACATGATTTTGGAGATGGATTTTAATTTTCAGAATTTTCCAAGCTATGGAAATTTATTATGAATTTTTGATGATAAGTATGATATAATTGGGTTTAAAAATTTATTTTGAATATTAGGAAGAAATTGGGTCTAAATTTTAAATATGTTTGATTACATGATGAAATCGAATTTCTGTAATTTTTGGGGATTTTTTCCAATTGATTTACTAAGGAAAGTAAATTATTTTAAAAGAAGGACTTTTTTGAAATAATTGGTTTGGTATATGGAAGGGCTTAAACGTTACATTTTTATGGTTTAAATATGATATAAGTGCGGCAGTTTTAAATGTAAAGTATTTGAAATGTTTTATGGCAGCCAATCAAGGGTTTACAAATAGGCAAGTTAATATAAAGAAATTACTAAAAGAAGCAACATTTGAGCCTTTAATTCAGAAAAAGGTATTCCGCCTCAATTAGTAGCCCCTTTCGACTCCAATGATTCCCCTCATCCTAGTCGTAACCTACCTAGTCGAAACCATCATAGTCGAAACCATCATAGTCGAAACCAATACACAAGGTATCACCTAGTGGTACGCAATGGATTGGAAGGAAGGCGGAAGCCTTGGTGTTGAAAGGTAAGCTTCTGATGGGGTCGAAACCGTGCTTTGTTTTCAAAAGTTAAAGTCTTGCCTTATTTTATTTAATGTTTTCGACAGTCAAAACACATGCTTTCGAAAGTGGTTTTATAAATAGCTTTCGAAGAAGGTTGTCATATTAAAGTATTATCTTTCGAAGGGGTGCCTTTTTCCTTTAAATAAGAGCTTTCGAAAGGGTTGGTTCTGACCTAGTCAAAACCTAGCCGCTATTTTCCTTCCGAAGTTTTGAAGTCATCAATGCTTTCGAAAGGTTATCTTTGCTTTTACCTAAGTTAAGCTGCTTCCTAATTGCTTTCGAAAGGGGTTGAGGGTTTTGAAGGTGATGGAGTCGAAAGGGGGTTCGAATCTGTCCCTCGAAGTTTTAATTTTTTAAGGTCTTTGCTTTCGACTAGATGGTCCCGACACCATCACTTTTTCCTAAATTAATTTTAGTTGGTTTCGAAAGACATACTTTCGTATATAACCATTTTGACCCAAATGATGTTTTTAAAGAGTAAACCCAATGCTTTCGAAAGGGTACCTTATTTGTTTCGAAGCTATGTTTTAAAGAGTGCTTTCTTGATATCATCGAAAGGTATCATTAGTTTCGAAAGGTACATACTTAGAGTTTTGAAAAGAGGTTTTCTATGTTTTCGAAGGAGGTCATCCAGTGGTTTCAAAAGTGAAGTTCTAAAGTTTCAAAACAAACAACCCATTTTCATTTTTAAAGGAAAAACCATGGCATAAATAAAGATTTTGGAAATATTATTCACATTGTTATTAACCCATAACTGTATTTTTGGAAAAAGGGCAGAATAACCAGTTAGGTTGATCCAGTAGTGAATATAACTTAACAAATGTTAAAATCTTAATTAAAGATATTGGTAGGGGCCAATAGGTTTACAGTAAGCTCATGAAAACCGTATGATATTGGCAGGGCCAATAGGTTCATAGTTAGCCCATGAAAACTATGATTTGATACTCGCAGGGGCCTGTAGGTTTGTAGTTATCCCATGAAATCTATATCCGGATTAAGATATTGACAGTCATAGGTTCCTAGTTAACCCATGAAAACTAGGATAAGAAATAAGATATTGGAGTTACCAATAGGTTCTTAGTGATCCCATGAAAAATATAATATTGGACAGATAGTCCATAAACATTTAACAGGTTAATAGTAATCCTAGAAACTATAATTGAGATAGATAGTCAAAATGAATAGGGATGGGTAATCCAGATTTGATTTACTTGTTTTGTATATCATCATAAAGTTTTTGAAATACTATGTTTTAACCATTATGGATGCAAGTGCACAATATATGGTTTTATAAACATTTTAGGATACTAGTGAGGGAATAATTCATTCCGCTAAGCGGCGTGGTCTCACTAGATATCTAAATGGTTTGAAATGGTAAATTATTATTCATACTAGGCTTTATGTTTGACTCGAAATTTTTTCCCCCTTAAACTCTCGGTACTCAATTGATTTTGAGTAGGTTGAGAGTTAAGGTTTCTAGGTGTTCTTTTAGACGAATAAAGCTTCCGAGGACGTGTAGGAGGCAAGCTTGTTATTAGAGTTCTTTTATTTCCACTATGTGTTTTGTTTGTAAAGGAAAATTGTTTTCTTGCCTATTTATATACTCTAATCTACCAAGGGAGCATCTTCATATGTCGCTCTTGGCATATTTTGTAATAATTACATGTTATCTAAACGTGGTCTGCGAATTGGGATTATGTAATCAATTTGGAATATTTTGAAATGGAATGCGGAATTTGTTTACTGTTTAATTTTTTTCCATATTCTTGTGTTTTTGTGTATCACAATGTATCTAATGTCGCCGTATTTGGTCGCCGAGGATTAATAACTACGGATGACTACAACATCCGTAGCCGTTAGTTTTGGGCCTTCATGTAGAGGGATGTTACGGTTAATTAGTTTAATGAGCTAGCTAGATTTAGTATGGATTTGATTAGTATACCACACAAGAAGGCTCTTAAATTTGCTAAAGGACTGAACCAACCTCTCCAAGATTTGATTATGAGTCATATTTCAATGGGTGCTACCAAAGAGGTGTTAGTGGAGATGGCTTTGCTGACAACCGTCTCCAAGAAGGAAGAGAAAGAGGAGGCTTTTAAGTTTGGAGAGAAAGGTCATCAAAAAATAAGAAGAAGGGAGGATTTGGACCGAAGGGGAAGATTTAGAGGAAGGGCTTTAAGTGCAACAAATGTGGCAAATCAGGGCACTTTGCTAAAGACTGCAAGGTGGATTGCTCAAAGATGAAGTGTTTAACTGCGATTAGTTTAGGCATTTGAAGCGAGCATGCAAAGCACCACTAAAAGCTCCTACTCAGATTTCTACTCAGATGGTTCTGGCTTATGCACTAGAGGTAGTCCTTAGCTTGAGTGCACAGCCAACGACAGACAAGGGTAAGAAGGTGGCGATCAAAGGTTTGTTGACTCTTTTCAGTTTATCTATTCATAATTTATTTGATACGTGGGCTTCACATTCTTTCTTTTCTAGCAGACTTATTGATGATTTGCACTTACACACTAGTATTGTCATGGACCCCGTAATCCTGTCAAACCTCATAGGACGATTGGCCTATTTGTCTATGTTATGTAAGGGTTTGAAGTTGTTTATCTTAGGGGTTTGAAGTTGCACTTACACACTAGTATTGGATTTGGGTTGATACTAGGCATGGATTGGATGACTATGTATGAGGCTATTATAGACTGTGATAGGAGGATTGTAAGGTTGAGCATGTGTAGTGGGCGCAGATTAGAGGTTTACTGAGATCCTTGAGGATGTGTTATGTTGAGCTACCTATATTCATTAGACCTATCACACGAGGAGCTTAGTGCGGTGCCTATAATTTGAGGTTTCCCAAATCTTTTTGCTGAGGTTACCGGTCTCCCGCCTCGGAGAGAGATTGAGTTTAGGATCTACCTATTAGAGAATGCCAGACCTGTTGCCTTACCACCAAGGCATATAGATCCAAAGGAAAGATGCAAGTTGGATAAGCAGGTTAATGAGTTGTTGGAGAAGGGCTTTACTCGGAGGAGTATTTCAGAGTAGGAAGCACCAGTCATCTTTGCCACGGAGGTGGATGGTTCTCTCAGACTCTGTGTTGATTATAAGGAGCATAATAAACCGACGAAGAAGAATTGTTATCCATTGCTCCATATATACAATCTCTTTAATAAGTTAGTTATAGCTAGATTATTCTCAGAACTTGACTTGACTGACGGATTCCATCAGTTGCATGTAGCCGAGGACAATATCCAGAAGATGGCATTCTATACACCCGACAGATTGTATGAGTGGTCAGTCATGCCCTTCAGACTGATCAATGCACCTGCCCATTTTGTTGATCTAATGGGCCAATATTCAGGAGTTTTCTTAATAAATTTGTCATGGTATATATGGACGATATTCTTGTATATTCGAGGACTAAGAAGGAGCATGCATTGCATTTAAGAGAAGTGCTCAGTAGCATTGCATTTAGGAGAAGTGCTCAGTACACTCCGTGCATATAAGTTGAAGGAAAAGTTTTTTAAGTGCCACTTTTGGATAGAGGAGGTACGCTTTTTGGAACACATCGTCTTAGAAAAGGGGTTAGTAGTTGACTTTAGTAAAGTAGCAGCAGTTCAGGATTGGCATGTTTCAAATAATGCCATGAAGGTGAGAAGTTTTCATTTTCGAAGTTCATTAAGGACTTCACGAAGATCTCTGCCCCATTGACCTGTCTCACCAAGAAGAATTTAGCTTTCTCGTAGGATGCGAAGTGTGAAGATGCTTTTATCAAGTTGAAGAAGGCATTGACTAGTGCACCAATTTTGGTGATACTGGATGGGATGAAGCTGTTTATAGTTTATACCGACCCCTGTGGAACAGGGTTGGGCATGGTGTTAATGCATGAAGGAAGGGTAGTTAGTTCTACGAGTAGGAAGCTGAAGACTTATGAGAGGAATTATCCCACACATGATCTTGAGTTAGCAGCCATTGTCTTTGCGCTCAAGTCAAAGAGGCATTATCTTTTAGGAGAGCAATTTGAGCTGTATACAGATCACAAGTCCTTGAAATATTTGTTCTCCCAAAAGGACTTGAAATTGAGGCGGCAGAGTTAGATGAAGTTTTTGGCATCATACCATTTTGATATCTCTTATACCCCAGGTAAGGGTTATGTAGTGGCAGACACTTTGAGTAGACGACATGCAGCCTTGAGTCCCATATTTTTGGAGTGGAGACTTTTGGAGTATATCGCTAACTTTGATTTTTGACCATCATCAGATATTACCCCGGCAATACTAGCAGCTTGAGATGTTCAACCTACTTTGATGGAGCATATTGGATCTAGGAAGTACTAGGATAAGGAGCTAGTAGATATCTTTAAGAGGATTGGTAGAGGGGAGTCAATTAGTCATTTGATGCATTATGCTATTGAATCGAGAGGATAATTAAAAAGGGATGATAGTCTTTGTGTTCCTCCTGGTATATATTTGATAGATGCGGTATTAGCAGAGTCTCTCCGTTCTAGGATGACCATTCATCCAGGTGGTGACAAGATGTATAAGGACATGATGCGAGTTTTATATTGGCCCGATGTGCAAAAGCAAGTAGCGGAGTATGTAGCTAGATGTATGACTTGCCAGAGGGTAAAGGCATAGCAGAAGAAGCCAAGAGGATTGTTGTAGCCATTGGATGTTCCTTGCTGAAAGTGGGAGAGTATTTCCATGGATTTTATAGATGGCCAACCTAGGAGTGGGAGAGGGAATGAGAGCATTTGGATCATAGTAGATCGATTGACCAAGTGCACTGTGACGATCTGCCTTTCTTACGCACAAAGATGACACTTAATGCATCCTGTGTATTCATGTGCTAATCATTTAAGTGTCTGAAAAACAGGTCGTGGGGTAAAGAAAATAAAGGACAAAGGAAACAAATACAGATTTTTCTCACAAACTACAAAGTTACATATACATCATCACAAAATAGTACATATGGTTACTCCAAAATGTTACATCAAAGTTACAATAAGTACTATTCCCAAAAAGGACAGCTATATCAGCCTACTTAAATTATTAATACATAATGTACAGTCATAGCGGAAATAAACAAAACTACTAGATATAGTGAAAGCTTCTGCTCCATACTGCTTCCAAAAATGCTCCAAAGAAACCTGACTACTTGGCTACTCATAAAAATTTGAGTACCCAAGAGTTTAAAGGGAAAAATAAAACTCCGGATCAGACATGGGTCTGGTGTGAGTAAAGCATAAGTTTAACTTTAAAAAAAAACCTTCAAATTAAAGGTATCTCGAAAGACCACGCCGCACATAAACACAGATGGGTTTTCACCTTACGAATACCAAAACGTTTCTATATAAAATCCTCTGATACTACCATAATGTCTAGGTTTAAAATAAATATGGAATCAAAGACGAAATTGTTACATTATTTAATTCCAGCATAATATGTATACAATCAAGTCCAAAGGCTCATATTGGAAAATGGATTCCAACAGTGACAAGGTAAGGGACTACCTTCCATATAGTACACCTCTAGATAAAATGTACCTAGGGCTAGTCCCTGAACTTGGCCTACCCCTGCTAACACAGAACCTGCCTACACCTGAACTTGGATAGTACCGAATATGATCACCATTTGGTTGTGATCAACAACCCTAAAGGGATCCCGAAGCATACATAAACCGTAGATATCACTCTAGATTTGGCGATGATCATACCCTAATGGGCATGACCCACATAGCCCTGCTGCATCTACCCTGTTTTAGCCACCTTTAGGTTGTGAGGCTTGAGGCTACACATTTACCTTCCTTCTAGCATCCATCTTGGAATGCTAACATTGCCCTCTATGCATCGAATGCAATGATAGCATTCATCCATACAAGTTGTTCCGGGATCGAACAAACCTTCAATATTTACTATCTTCTGTTTTGGAATCACCCTCAGAAAGAATAATATAGCTCCATAACATACTTCGTAACCATCCATCACGAACGTTATTAGTTTGGAGTGGTTCGGATAAATTACACTTACTCGAAACCGGTGTCTCCAAACTAAGCGATAGTTTCCAGTTAACTCAATTCTGGTTCTTTTGGAAGTATGTAACCAGTATTCGAGTCCCCACCGGGGAACTCTAATATACACAACATACTTCCTAAATTAAAACATGTCAAGTTATAAATAGCGACAATCCGCTACTTAGGGTAATTATACAAAGTTCGCATATGAATAACCATATACTTAATTTAAACATGACCGATTGATAGGAATTAACCCTCCTATATCTATCACGTTTCCGATATTTCGACCTTACCCTCTCCTCGCCTAAAAATAAATTCTAGATCTCATAGATAGAAGATCAGCCTACTCATCGGCTTTTAGCGCTAACTATGGGATGACTTACTTCCCATAAATGTGTCACCACATTAACATTGGTTTCATATTTGTTTGAGGTTACTTAAGGGTAATCGACACAGAAATCCCTTGATTTAAAACATTTTTGAAAAGAAAAAAAAATAGTTTTAAACAAAACAAATATTTAAAAACAAAGCGATTTAAACCCTTATTGTTAATTAAATAATAAATTAAACCCTTATTAAATAATAAATTAAATCTTAGTTAAGTTTTAATTATAATCTTAATTTAATTTAATTAACTAACTAATTAAAATTTACTTCATTGTTAACACTTAGATATTAATTACTTCTGTTAACTATTGATTAAGTACTAATTACTTAATTAATTAATTAAATAATAATTACACAAATAATTAAATAATTAATTAATAATTACCTTTCTAATTATTTAATACAAGTTTTAAAACATTTTCAAAAAATATTTCTAAGTGAAAGCATTTTAGATTTCGAAATGAGTTTGTTTTCACGAACTGCGCTTATAGCGACTACCGCTATACGACCCGAAATATCCAAACATGAAATTTGTTTTCTAAGTCTTCTTTAAAACCTTAACTTTTGGAAACATTACTACCTTGTAAACATAAAGATGTGGGTTTTGAAACTAAATAAGTTTAAACTTAAATATATTTTCAAAATTTAAGTCCAAAGTTCAAACTTTCAAAGAGTGATTTCATAAGTCGCTTAAGTTAGCAAAAATGCTAACTTTATTAGCATGAAAAACATATACCAAGATCATAACCAATAACACAACCACAACACAACAACATGATTCCAAACATAAGCAAGATCATACCTTACTAATTTACTACATTTGACTTCCGATTTCAAGTTTATACAACACCACATACAAGCATACTTATATACAACCAAATCAACACCATTTTTAAGTATACTTATGCATAACAAATTCAACGTCACAACTACACAAACAAGCATCATATTTAACTAATAAATATACATCATGTATATAGTTAATATCTTTACATAAAGGTGAGAACTTAACTCACCGAAAATGGACTAAATCAAGCTAGCTTCTTTTATAACTCGAACACAACCTACGTTTTTTCTTTTAGCTTGGAAAAGTGGAGTCTTTGGTGGCTTTTAGGTGAAAATTGTTCGGCCTAAGGGATCTTAGTGCTCGGCCAACATGGTGGAGGGGTGTATGGACTTGTTTTTGTGAGGAGGAAGTGTAGAAGTGGAAGAGAATATTTTTAACAAGGATTTAAGACTTAAAAGAGAATGGAATTAGATTTTTTACTTAAGAATTATTTTTGGATGCCATGGAAATAATCATGAAAACTTTGGAGGAATTTTTCATGAAATAGAAATGAATGAAAATGGTGGAAAATGTTAGGGAAATGCCTTACATACTAAGTGCATAAATCAAATTACCAAAATACCCCCAAGGACATGCCCTTCGCTACCATCATGACACATCATCCTCCTTTTCCCCTCCTTATAAACATGCTCCAACATGTTTAAATATGTTTAATTATTTCATGTACTTTATGTTTCTAATGAAATGACATTTCCTTTAACTTCTTTTCTTATTAATAAATAATAAATAAAAGGTCACATCACCTTTATATTTATTTAAGTTAATAAATGTATATATATATATATTTATCAAAATATATATCTAACTTATTTATAAATGCGAGTATGTTAATTCAAATGTGCATAACATTTTTCGACAACTTTTAGCCGATGAAAAGTCGAAAATTCGAAAAACAAATTCCGGCCACATTTTAGATTTTTCTTCGAACTAAATATTTTTGTAAACAAAGTTTGAAAATGATTTCATCATCATTAATTATTATTTAAAAGAGTTTTATTTTCATTATAATATCTATTATTTGAATATTTAAAATTAATTAAATATTCGTAAGTTAATGTAGTGAAATTTAGGCCATTTCAAAAACTATTTCACCATCTCTAGTTATTATTTAAAAGGTGTATATTTGAATTATAAAATCCATTAATTTGTTGATAAAATATAGATTTAAATATTCATTATTAAGGTAATTAAATTCTGGGTCATTACACTCTCCCCCCTTAAAAGAATTTCATCCCGAAATTAGCACATAAGAAGATTACTCAATTACTTGAAAAGCTATATATTCATATCATAGAATACATACAAAAGACATACACTAAACATCCATAGCAAACAATGCTTAATTATTCATACAAACAACTAGTTATCCTAACATTAACTCAGGATAGGCCTCCTTCATATGGACTACAGTTTCCCACGTGCAGTCCCAAGGATCCTCACTCCACTGAATCTTTGCTAACTTCACCACCTTGTTGCGCAACCTTTTCTCATCCTGATCTAAAATATGAACTGGATGTCTAACCACTGTTAAGTCTGGCTCCACTTCCAGATCCTCCAGCTCAGACGGCTCTACAATCAAGGTCGGATCATGCACAAATTTCCTTAAATGCGACACATGGAATACATTATGAACACCTGCCAATCCCTCTGGCAACTCAACCTTATAAGCAAGAGACCCAATCCTTTTAAGAATATGTAAAGGTCCAATAAACCTTGGAGCTAACTTTCCAGCTTTCCTAAATCTAACAGCTTCTCTAATTGGTGAAATCTAAATGAACACAAGGTCTCCAACATCAAATTCCAAATCTCTTCGCCTCCTATCAGCATAACTCTTCTGGCGATCTTGGGCTGCCTTCATCCTTTTCTTAATCACTGCAACTTTCTCTGTCGCCACTCGAATCACATCTAGCCCAAGAACTAGACAATCCCCAAACTCTACCCAACATGTTGGAGACTTGTATGGACGTCCATAGAGAGCTTCATAAGGTGCCATACCGATGCTTGCTTGGAAGCTATTGTTATAGGAGAATTCCACTAGATGCAGATGATCTTCCCAAGACCCTCTAAAATCCAAGATGCAGGCCCTCAACATATCTTCCAAGATGCGGTTAACCCTCTCAGTTTGTCCATCGGTTTGAGGGTGGTAGGCAGTGCTCAGACTCAGCTTTGTTCCCAATGCAACTTGCAACGCCTCCCAAAACTGACTAGTGAAGATAGGATCTTGATCACTTACAATACTCACTGGGACTCTGTATAGTCAAACTATCTCCCTTATATAAATCTCAGCTAATGAAGCTGTAGTTCTAGTTGGCTTGACCAGAATAAAATGAGCACTCTTCGTTAGCCAATCCACGATAACCCACACACCTTTATTTCCTTCTCTAGATCTGGGTAAACCATCAATAAAATCCAATGATATCATCTCCCAGTTCCAATTTGGGATTTCCAAGGGTAGAAGTAAACCAGCCGTCTTCTGGTGATCGCCTTTTATCTGTTGACAGTTCAAACATCTGACAAAGATGGAGACATCCCTCTTTATTCCGGGCCATCAAAATACTTGTTTCATATCTCTATGCATCTTAGAAACCCTCGGGTGGATACTCAATTTGGATCGATGACATTCCAATAAAACTTCTTGTCTAAGTCCATCGACATTAGGGACGCAGATCCTCCCCTTAAAACGCAGTATGCCTCGATTATCTATCTCAAAACTTGCACATAGACCCTCCTCAACATCCTTGATGATCTTCCTTAAACGCTCATCCTCCCTTTGCTTACTAGCAATCCTTTGCAAAAGAGTTGGTTTAACTTCCAAGAGTGCCAAAACTGCATTCCTACTAAGAGTGTCCACCACAACATTTGCTTTTCCTGGCGTGTAGAGGATATCTAAGTCATAGGCTGTCAGGAACTCCAACTATCGTTGTTGCCTTAGGTTCATATCCTTCTGAGTGAAAAGGTAGTTCAGGGACTTGTGATCCGTGAAGGGCTCAAACTTTTCACCTATTTAAAGAAGGAAATTACTAACTAGGGTCCCTAAAGACTAGAAATAAACAAAAAAGGAAAAGAAGGATTCTTACCCAGTAAGTAATGCCTCCACATCTTTAATGCAAATACTACGGCTAACAGCTCCTAGTCATGTGTTGCATAATACTTCTCATGAGGCTTTAACTGTCTACTTACATAAGCTATAACCTTTCCATGTTGCATCAACACTGCACCCAAACCAACTCTACATGCGTCCGTAAAAACAGTTAACCCTTCTCCTCCATCAATAATAGCCAAAACAGGGGCACTGGTCAATCTCTCCTTTAACTCAAGAAATGCACTCTCACACTTCGGAGTCCACTCGAATTTAACATCCTTCTTTTTTAGATTGGTTAGGTGAGAGTTGATTTTGGAGTAATCCTTTATGAAATTTCTATAATAACCGACCATCCCTAAAAAGATTCTCACTTCTATGGGAGTTTGGGATCTTTTGAAATTCTGCACTGCAGCTACCTTAGCCGAATCAACTGAGATGCCATCACCAGATACAATATGTCCTAGGTATCTCACTTCTGATTGCCAAAAGTGGCACTTAGAAAACTTAGTTTTAAGAACGTTTTTCCTTAACGTTTCCAACAACACTTCCAAATGGTGTTTGTGCTCTTCCTCATTCTTTGAGTAGATAAGAATGTCGTCTATGAAAACCAACACGAACTTATTCAACACATCCCTAAAAACTTGATTCATAAGATCAACGAAAAGTGCAGGTGCATTGGTCAGCCCAAAAGGCATAACCAACCACTCATAAAATAAGTCCGGTTCTCTAAAAGCAGTTAAGGGTATACTTTCCTCCACTACCCTTAACTGATGGAAACCTATGGCAAGGTCCATTTGGGAAAATACTCTAGCCCCATGAAGTTGGTCAAACATATCATCTATTCGGGGTAACATGTATTTATTTTGAACGGCCTGCTTATTTAGTTCCCTATAATCCGTGCACAATCTTAATGAACCATCGGACTTGGCTACAAAAACTACTACCGATCCCCAACTTGAACGGCTTGGCCTAATCAATCCTCTTCTCAACAAATCATCGGTTTAATCCTTTAACTCCTGTTTCTCTCTCGGGGCCATTTTACGCAGGGGTTGAATAACAAGTCTCGCACCGGGAACTAGATCAATACGAAATTCAATTTCCCGATAGGGAGGCAAACTGCTAATCGGCTAAAAAATATCAGGGAAATCTTTAACAGCTTCTATCGATCCTAACTCTTCCTAGGATGATTCTAAGGCATACAAGAAACTATGAAATAATTTGCTAGGCTCATCACATGGCACCACCGCCAAACTTCCTAGTTTGGTTACTTAAGATATTGTTCTTCCAACACAATCCACAATGGCTCTATTATGTGCTGGTTAATCCATACCAAGTAAAATATCAATTCCCTTAAAATCTAGAACAAACAAGTTGCATGAAAAGTAGTGGGTAAGGTATGAAGCTCGCACATCTTTACAAACCATACATAAATTAGTTACGCCTACTATGGGGTTTGACACATAGAGAGGGTTTTCTACAATTTTAGGGGAAAGTTGAAATTTTCTAACTAAATCAAGAGAAATAAAACTATGGGAAACCCCGGTATCAAATAAAACTCTAACAAAAATTCCATTAATAATTAAAGTACCTTCTAAGACTCCTTTCCCTTTCACATCTCCCGAAGTTGAGGGTTTGCCCTTGATTGCATAAACTTTGGCTTCTTGTCCTTTCTTTAACAATGGGCAGTTCTTAACCATGTGCCTAGGCTGTTGACAATTATAACAAAGCGTCTTCTGAACCATCGGAGAGATAGGTCCTGCCTGCCGACAAACTTTAGAAGTATGACCCTTCTGTTTGTAGTTAATACATTCAATATCTTTGAAACGGTTCCCTTGATCTCCTCCTACAGGTTTTCCTTTTCCCTACTTCTTCTTTCAGTTTGGATTAAATTTCCTTTTATGTGGGTAGGTTGTACCTCCACTAGATGCTGCTGCTGCTGGCTTTTTCTTCAAAAGCACTTCATATCTTATGGCCATATCAACTAAATCTACAAACGATTCCTTCACATGAGCCGTCATCTTTTCATGGAACTCTTCTCTCATACCTAATACGAACATCTCATTTTTCTTTAATGGTGTATCAATAAGTCCGGGGCCGAAACAAGATAATTCATTAAACTTGGACTCGTATTCAGCTACCAACATGTTTTCCTGCTTGAGGTCCATGAAACATCTATATAATCGAGTTATGCCCACAACTGGCATGAATTGGTCTTCAAATAATTCTTTGAATCTAGCTTATGAGAACTCATCTTCTGGAACATTTGCGGTGAAAGAATCCCGCCATGCAGCTGCACCCTCTTGTAATTGCCATGATGCCAAGAACCATCTTGGATCATCAGAAATGTCCAAATCTTTGAAAATCTTCTCGCATGACCGTAGCCAAGCTTGTACTTCAATGATGGATTCGGTACCCTTGAAAGGTTTTCCTCCTAGGTTTGTGTAGTCCTTGCATAGAGTTGCGAAGTTTACTCGAGGCTGCACTAGAGCTACTGCTTCAGCAACTATTCCACCACTTCCAACATTCGAGGTTCTTCCATTTGTGGTTGTTGTGCCACTGTTTCCTCTCCCTCGTCCCCTCCTCATACTCATTCTTACTACCCGAATAAAGTAAGACATCTTTAGAATACATGGACGAGATTATCTTAGGAAAAAGAGCATAAAACTAAACAAATAGTTGCTGATCAAAACTACATGGAAACGCACTCTCAAAGACTAAACTCATTTTAGGGTACTACTAACCCTATCTCTAATGAGTTGACCCCAACCAAGGCCTAGGTGTTCGCTCAACCTAAGCCCTGATACCAAATGTGACGACCTGCCTTTCTTACACACAAATACGACACTTAATACATCCTGGGTATTCATGTGCCGATCATTTAAGTGTCCAAATAACAGGTCGTGGGGTAAAGAAAATAAAGGACAAAGGAAACAAATATAGATTTTTCTCACAAACGACAGAGTTACATATACATCATCATAGAATAGTACATATGGTTACTCCAAAATGTTACATCAAAGTTACAACAAGTAATATTCCCAAAAAGGAAAGCTATATCAGCCTACCTAAATTACTAATACATAATGTACAGTCATAGCGGATATAAATATAACCACAAGATATAGTGAAAGCTTTTGCTCCATACAGCTTCCCAAAATGCTCCAAAGAAACCTGACTACTTGGCTACTCATAAAAATTTGAGTACCCAAGAATTTAAAGGGAAAAATAAAATTCCGGGTCAGACATGGGTCTGGTGTGAGTAAAGCATAAGTTTAACTTTAAAAAAACCTTCAAATTAAAGGTATCTCAAAAGACCACGCCGCATATAAAAACAGACGGGTTTTTATCTTATGATAACCAAAACATTTCTATATAAAATCCTCTAATATTACCATAATATCTAGGTTTAAAATAAATATGGATCATAGCTGAGATTGTTACATTATTAAATTCCAGCATAATATGTATACAATCAAGTCCGAAGGCTCGTATTGGAAAATGGATTCCAACAGTGACAAGGTAAGGGACTACCTTCCGTGTAGTACACCTCTAGATAAAATGTACCTAGGGTCAGAGCCTGAACTTGGCCTACCCCTGAACTTGGATAGTACCGAATATGATCAGCACTTGGTTGCGATCAACAACCATAAAGGGATCCCGAAGCATACATAAACCATAGATATCGCTCTATATTTGGCGATGATCATACCCTAATGGGCACGACCCACATAGCCCTGCTGCATCTACCCTTTTTAGCCACCTTTGGGTTATGAGGCTTGAGGCTACGCATTTACCTTCCTTCTAGCAGACCATCTTGGAATGCTAACATTGCCCTCCAAGCATCGAATGCAATGATAGCATTCATCCATACAAGTTGTTCCAAGATCGAAAAAACCTTCAACATTTACTATATTTCGTTTTGGAATCACCCTCAGGAAGAATATTATAGCTCCATAACATACTTCATAACCATCCACCACAAACGTTATTAGTTTGGAGTGGTTCAGATAAATTACACTTACCCGGAACCAGTGTCTCCAAACTAAGCGATAGTTTTCAGCTATCTCAATTCCGGTTCTTTTGGAAGTATGTAACCAGTATTCGAGTCCTCACCGGGGAACTCTAATATACACAACATACTTCCTGAGTTAAAACAGGTCAAGTTATAAATAACGACAATCCGCTACTTAGGGTAATTATACAAAGTTCGCATATGAATAACCATATACTTAATTTAAACATGACCCATTGATACGAATTAACCCTCCCTTATCTATCACGTTTCCGATATTTTGACCTTGCTCTATCCCTCGCCTAGAAATAAATTCTAAATCTCACAGATAGAAGATCAGCCTACTCATCGGCTTTTAGTGCTAATTATGGGATGACTTACTTCCCATAAATGTGTCACCATATTAGCATTGGTTTCATATTTGATTGAGGTTACTTAAGGGTAATCGACACAAAATTCCTTTGATTTAAAACATTTTTGAAAAGAAAAAACAGTTTTAAACAAAACAAATATTTAAAAACAAAGCGATTTAAACCTTTATTATTAATTAAATAAAAAAATTAAACCCTTATCAAATAATAAACTAAATCTTAAATAAGTTTTAATTACAATCTTAATTAAATTTAAATAAATCAGTAATTAATTAAACCCTTTTTTTACAAATAATTAAAAATAATTAACCCTTAATCATAAATTAAATAATAATTAGCTTTAATTAACTAAATAATTAAAGTTTACTTCATTGATTAACACTTAGGTATTAATTACTTTTATTAACTATTGATTAAGTACTAATTACTTAATTAATTAATTAATTAAATAATCATTAAATAAATAAATAAATAATTAGTTAATAATTACCTTTTTAGTTACTTAATATAAGTTTTAAAACATTTTCCAAAAAGATTTCTAAGTGAAAGCATTTTAGATTTCAAAAAGAGTTCGTTTTCACGAACCACACTTATAGCGACTATCGCTATACGACCCGAAATTTCCAAACTTGAAATTTGTTTTCTAAGTCTTCTTTAAAACTTTAACTTTTGGAAACATTACTACCTTGTAAACGTAAAGATGTGGGTTTTGAAACTAAATAAGTTTAAACTTAAATATATTTTCAAAATTTAAGTCCAAAGTTCAAACTTTCAAAGAGGGATTTCATAAGTCGCTTAAGTTAGCAAAAATGCTAACTTTATTAGCATGAAAAACATATACCAAGGTCGTAACCAATATCACAATAACAAGACAACAACATTATTCCAAACATAAGCAAGATCATACCTTACTAATTTACAACATTTGACTTCCGATTTCAAGTTTATACAACACCACATACAAGCATACTTATATACAACCAAATCAACACCATTTTCAAGTATACTTATGCATAACAAATTCAACGTCACAATTACACAAACAAGCATCATATTTAACTAATAAATATACATCATGTATAAAGTTAATAGCTTTACATAAAGGTGAGAACTTAATTCACCGAAAATGGACTAAATCAAGTTAGCTTCTTTTATAACTCGAACACAACCTACGCCTTTTCTTTTAGCTTGGAAAAGTGGAGTCTTTGGTGGCTTTTAGGTGAAAATTGTTCGGCCTAAGGGATCTTAGTGCTCGACCAACATGGTGGAGGGGTGTATGGACTTGTTTTTGTGAGGAGGAAGTGTAGAAGTGGAAGAGAATATTTTTAACAAGGATTTAAGACTTAAAAGAGAATGGAATTAGATTTTTTTACTTAGGAATTATTTTTGGATGCCATGGAAATAAACATGAAAACTTTGGAGGAATTTTTCATGAAATAGAAATGAATGAAAATGGTGGAAAATGTTAGGAAAATGCCTTATATACTAAGTGCATAAATCAAATTACCAAAATACCCCCAAGGACATGCCCTCCGCTAATGACGCCATCGTCCTAGTAGTCCTTATACAACCAAGTCAACACCATTTCCAAGTATACTTATGCATAACAAATTCAACATCATAACTACTCAATCAAGCATCATATTTAATTAATAAATATACATCTTGTATAAAATTAATAACTTTGCATAAAGGTGAGAACTTTACTCACCGAAAATGGACTAAATCAAGCTAGCTTCTTTTATAACTCGAACAGAACCTACGTTTTTGCTTTTAGCTTAGAAAAGTGGAGTCTTTGGTGGTTTTTAAGTGAATAGTATTCAGCCTAAGGGGATCTTAGTGCTCGGCCAACATGGTGGAGGGGTGTATGGACTTATTTTTGTGAGGAGGAAGTGTAGAAGTGGAAGAGTATTTTTAACAAGGATTTAACACTTAAAAGAGAATGGAATTAGATTTTTTTACTTAGAAATTATTTTTGGATGCCATGGAAATAAACATGAAAGCTTTGGAAGAATTTTTGATGAAATAGAAATGAATGAAAATGGTGGAAAATGTTAGGAAAATGCCTTATATACTAAGTGCACAAGTCAAATTACCAAAATACCCCCAAGTACATGCCCTCCACTACCATCATGACACATCATCCTCCTTTTCCCTTTGTTATAAACATGCTCCAGCATGTTTAAATATGTTTTAGTACTTCATGTACTTTATGTTTGCTAATGAAATGACATTTTCCTTTAACTTCTTTTCTTATTAATAAATAATGCATAAAAGGTCACATCACCTTTATATTTATTTAAGTTAATAAATGTATATGTATATATATATATATATCAAAATATATATCTAACTTATTTATAAATGTGAATATGTTAATTCAAACGCGCATAACATTTTTCGATAACTTCTAGCTGACGAAAAGTCGAAAATTCGGAAAACAAATTCTGGTCACATTCCAAACTAAATATTTTTGTAGACAAAGTTTGAAAATGATTTCACCATCATTAATTATTATTTAAAAGAGTTTTATTTTCATTATAATATCTATTATTTGAATATTTAATATTAATTAAATATTCGCAAATTAGTGTAGTGAAATTTTAGCCGTTTCAAAAACTATTTCACCATATTTAGTTATTATTTAAAAGGAGTTTATTTGAGTTATAAAATCCATTAATTTTTTTAATAAAATATAGATTTAAATATTCATTATTAAGGTAATTAAATTCAGGGTCATTACATGCCCTCATTTTATACCAATAAGGACTACTAGGACGATGGCGTCATTAGCGGCTCTATACGTTAGAGAGGTCATTAGGTTGCATGGAGTTCCTACTAGTATAGTTAGCGACCGAGGCTCGCTTTTCACTAGTGAGTTCTGGAGGAGTCTACAAAAGGCTTTCTTGACTAAGTTCGATTTGAGTATTGCATATACCATGCAGACTGACGGAAAGACGGAGAGAGTGATTCGGGTTTTAGAGGACTTGCTACGGATGTGCATTTTGGACTTTGGTGGTCTTGGGAGCATCATTTGTCGTTAGTAGAGTTTATCTACAACAACAGCTATCAAACTAGCATTGGGATGGCACCGTTCAAGGTGTTGTATGGTGGGCCTTGTAGATCACCGCCGTGTTGGTGGGATACGATCGATAAGATTATTCTTGGACCAGAGATTATGAAAGAGACTTCAAAGAAAGTGGAATTGATCCATAGAAGGATGAAGATTGCTCAGGATAGACAGAAATATTATGTTAACTGGAGATGTATGGATTTGGAGTACGCAGTAGGAGACAAGGTATTCGTTAAGGTTTCACCCCTTAGGCATGTGATGAGATTTGGTAGTTTTGAGAAGCTAGCACGGAGATTTGTAGGACCTTTCCTGATAGTGTCTAGAGTAGGGAAGTTGGCATATAGAGTAGAGCTTCCAGAGAAGTTGGTGGGGGTACACTACGTTTTCCTTGTGTTGCACTTGCAGAAATGCTTACATGATACGGCTACCATGGTCGAGCCGAGTCAGTTAGAGGAGGTTAAGGTTGAGCAAGATGCACTTGTTCGCCATGCATCCGCTCGTACTTTAGAGCATGGTACAAAGCAACTCTGCAATAAGGAGATTCGATTTGTCAAAGTCAAATGGGGTGATGATCCAGCAGAGAGTACATAGGAGCCCGAGGAGAAAATCCACGCTACCCATTATCTTTTTTCTAGTATGTTTCCAATTTAATTTTCATAAGTGTAGAATTCTTATGTGTAGGACTTAGGTGGTATACCCTTTAGGTAGAGACCATTGGACGTTAGGAACGGTTGTAAACATGTCGATAGGACATGCGATGGATGATGGATGCTAATGGATGTACATGAATGTATTGTTCGCATTGTGCTCTTTTACACGGTAGGACAGTATATCCTATAAGTACACACATGAACACTTATGTCTTGTCGCATGTTATTTCTTGTTTCTTCGATGCTAGTGATGTTGTGCATATGGATGTTGCATGTGAATTGTATGGTTGCACATACATATAGAACTGCAAGTATATATACTTAGGATGTTGCATACATTTGGATGCATGGTATGAGCATTTTTGCATAACAGGAGGTTGACTGAATCAGTAGATTCACGTGCATTTCTCGTCGCATACACACACACACGTATTGCATCAGAAATTTTTAAGGACAATGATTGCTCGTGGATGTTGGTCGAGTAGATGGTTGTAGTTAAGTGTTGCTGTGTGTATGAGTTGCATTTTTCCATCCTTAGAGATTTCGAGGATGAAATCCTTTTTGAGGGGAGAATGTGATACCTCGAAAATTTGCGTGAAATTTAACAAGAATTTAATAGAGAATTTAAAAAGAAAATTGATAAGAAAATTAAATTAAACTAAAATATGGACTTAAAAGAAACTTTTCACAAACGTCCGAATTTGATTACTAAACTTGCACCTTTGTGTTCGTAGCAATTTTTCGAACGATTTTCACAAATAACACTTCGTAATCCGAGTTAGAATAGGGGGTTTACAGGGGTTAGGATGAAATTGGAAATTAAAAATTAAAATCTAAAAATTTACAAGGTATTGGGTGGACCCAGGAGTGTTCCAGGTCGACCGATAGCCGTCGACCTAGAACTAGGAGCGGTCGACATGTGACGAAGAAAAATCAAGCATTAATTGTTCTGTAACAAAATGATTTAACGACCTAGATTCATTACTTGCTTGAGAAGGGTTAGGTGAGTGGTCAAGATGATAGCTGAGGTTAATCTAATAGCCCTAAACTTAACTCTAACTCTATGAATAAGACGCTAATCAAACCATTAATCTTTTGTTCAACCTATAGTAGAGAAGCTCTGTCAAAATTTCTACTAAAACCTTAATCTCTCAAACCCTAAAACCCAAATCAAAATTTAAAATCAAATTAAGGAGTAAGGAAAGCAATCAAAGAGGAGATTAAGGAGATCTACCGATTGGAGGCTAGTTTTCTCAAGATCTAGAGCTTAAGCTTGAGGTGAGTGGGCACAAATTTTGATAATTTGATTATTGTAATTAAATTTAAACTATTATAATTGATCTAGGATGTTTGAACCCACATTTGATATGTTAAACCCAAATTGAATATGTTAGGAACCCTAGAATTGAACTTGTTAACTTAAATTTGAGATTGTCTAAACACTAATTTGAACCCTAATATCTTAGAAATCAATTTACAGTAAATGGATAATTTAATTAAACACTTGTTTAATGTCAAATTTGCAACCCTAAATTTAATTACACTTATTCATTTTGTGTAAATGGCGTTGACACAAAAAGATTTTGATTTAAAAGCTAAAGTAAAAGTGTTATGATTATCACTTAAACTTAAAAGAAAAGAGTTAAATAGGAGTTAGATGAATATGATTACACAACCTATAAGGATTATTAATAATGGAGTTTGGAAACATTGAAATGTTGTGACAGAGATAAAAAGTAAAATGAGAAGTTTTTCGGTTTGTAGTGTAAAAGGGCCAGGAAGATCTACTTCAATACTTAAATGTTAAGTGACAAATGAGCATTTCTTTGATTATATTAAGCAATATAAATGGAATGGTAAAATTAGATTGGGTATTATAGTAGCAAGTTCGGTACCATGTAGGTAAGGATAAATTACCTGTAGACTATGGATAGTTTAGGTATTATGTTGTTCACCTGATGGCTATGGGCATGCCAGGTGGACATGAATGGAAAAATATGTATTTTATATTTGTTATTGGATTGGTATCATAGTAGTTGAGTTCCATGTATGCTTCAATGTAAGTCTAGGAATAGTAAGGTTAAGTACTGCACTTACTTGAATATGGAAAATAAGAGGGAAGTAGTTCCTAAATTTATGAGAAGTTTCATTAAAGAAATTATAAGGAAATTCCAAGTTGTTGGTTAATTGAGGTAGGTTGGTGAACATAATTGGAAGTTGTCATAAAATGGAACGAGATTTAGGTAGTGTTTTAATTCATTGGAATGAAATGTGTAGCACTGTAAATTTCTACAAATTATTTAATTTTAGCACAAAAGTGTATCATTTGAAATGAAAGGAATATATCCAAAAGAAAGAGATGTACGAAATATGGATATTTACCGTATTTTGTACCGTCTATTTCAATAATACAGAAAAGATAATTCCTGGTGATTCCAAACATAATACAAATCTCCTTTTGATAATTTTTGGAAATTTACAAGTCTCACGTTCACTTTTGAAAAAGATGTAATTCCAATGCATTAAAATTTAAAAATCCCTGAGTATAAACTAAAGTATTGGTCATTATGTCTATTGGATTAAAAATGCAAGACACCATTTCATTAACGGTAAATTATATTTCAACATAGATAATTGCTTAGTAGCCCCCCTAAAATAAATAAAATTTTAAAGACTAAAATACCCTTAGAAAGCTGCGTACTTTCTTTCTTCTCAGTTCCATTATCTTCTTACGTCAGTTTCTTACTGTGTAAACCACCTGTTCTTCAAAACCCTAGTTTCTAAATTAGTGAAGAAAAAATTCAATTTTTCACTACTAAGTTATTTTTTGGGTTTACAAACCTTTTTAATTATAGTTCTGAAGAAAATATGAATTGGGTTTCTAAATCAGTGAAGAAAAAATTCAATTGTTCGCTACTAAGTTATTTTTTGGATTTACAGACTTTACTAATAAAAAATTCAATTTTTCACTACTAAGTTTCTGTAACGACCCAGAATTTCTATCATTTGAAATTCAGATATTTAATTGATTTTAAATATTCACAATTTGATTTTATAAGCTGAATAAATTATATTCCAAACATAATAATTTATTTGGATAATTAAATTGATTAATTTAATATTTGAAAATGTAGAAATAATTTGATTTTGAATTTAATGTGAATGAAAATGATTTATAAAGATTGAATTAAGTTCTATTTGAATTAGAATGATGTTAGGGAACTTTTAAAATCGAATTAAAAGTTAATTGATAGAAATTGAATATTTTAATATTTAATTAACGTGTAAAAATAGTCATTTTTGATACACTCTCGGATTTCGACAAAACTAGTTTCATTGGATCCGTAATGTTATATTATTGTAGGATTTCAAATTTCGTATCAATCGGATTTACGGTTTAGTCGTGGGAAGCTGAAATGCGTAGCAATTTGTTTAAGTAAATTTTAATGTAAATAATTCGGTTCGAAAACCTATCTTCCAAATACGATCGAATTAGCTCCCGATATATATTCCATTGTGTTCGGAATAGGGGTAAAACATTATAAACTCCAGGCGGCACGCTTCGTTTAGAGTTCGAAAAAATTTCGGATGAATTGTGTTGCAAAATATTATATGAAAGGACCTCAACATTTTCTATTTTCACTCAAAAACCTAACTGGGGTTACAACCACCGTTTACAATTCAACGGCCGAAAATGCTTGATTCTTTTTCCCTCAAAATCTCTCAATCCAATAACTTTTACGAAAAACGTCCAACTACAAAAACGTAGAGCACATCGAGATCTTCCAATTCAATGGTGGTGATCATCTAATTCGCGACGTGGAGAGAGTTAGGGCCTCGCGTTGTGGCCGCGTTCAAGTGGTTGGATCTCGCATAGGGGGTGACCGAGCTCGATGATGCTCACGGCGTAGGGAGAGTGGAGTACGAGCTTCGTAATGGCGGTGGTTGATCATCCTCTAGCATCGTGTGGTGGTCGTGGAAATTGGATGAAGAATGGCGGCTAGTGGGTTTGTTCGACCTGAATGTGCGTGGAGAAGAAGATTCAAAGCATCGGTCCGGATGTGAATGCAGATCGAATGGCCGAGATCTATTCGAGGTTTAAAATAAAAAGAAAATTGTAATTAATTTATATAATAATTCATATAAACTTTAAAATATCATAACTTCTTCACGAGGTCCGTTTTTGACAAACAAGTTGTGTTGGGTCCGTATTGATGAGCACTACATTATAGAGCTTGTTTGGAGTTGATTGGAGATAGTGAAAATTTTGGGTAAAATTAAACGTCTGTTTAGTTTTATTCGGAATAAAACACTGCAACTGCTATTGGAACCAAAGTGAGTACAACTCACTCTTTTTGTCTCACTGATATTTTTATATAAGTGAGAATAAATTTATTTTATGCTGATTGATGATTGTTTAGATGATATATGATATATTATATATATATTGATTGGTATTTGGATATTTTTTCTGCCCATTGAAGAAGATGAGACCCTATACGTTCCCGTGTATGAGCGGATGACCTTTTGTACGCGCGTCTGCCTCGAAGCGGACATTGTACATGTTTTCTAACATGTATATTTGTTGCAGGTGACAGTTCAGATGGATCCAATTGGATTCCTCACCAGTATTGGTTTATTTACAGATATTGATGTATGCTGTTATCATATAATATATGATGATTTGGATGTCGTGATTGATGTATTTAGTGCTGTTGCAGCATTGGGCCTATTTTTTGTAATTTAAAAATGTTAAAGTGATGATTTCAAATTAAAAAGGATTTTCAAGTGATTTTGGTAATGGATGTTTTATTAAATTTTGAATTGTTAAGGAAATGAATTTATTTTAGATAAATAAAAGTTATAATTTTTATGTTATAAAAATTATGATTTTTGTGAAATATAATCAGAATGTGATTTTTGAAATATGGAGTTAACTATTTTTTAAATTTTGTTAAATTGAGATTTTTGAATTATTATAAATGGTTTATATATAAGATTTATAAAATTGATTTTTTATAAATCAAAATAATGGAATTACAAAGGAGTTATATAATTGTTAAAATGAAGTTATAATTGAATCTTATAAGTAAATAAGATTTATAAATTTTGTGAAGTTATAAAAAAGAATGAATTTGTAAATAAAGATGATTTATAAGTGAATTAACTTATAATTGGATTTTGGCATGTAAATGAGATAAATGGAATTGGTTAGTAAAGGAATTTTATATATGGAAGTTTTTATAAAATAGAAATGGAATTTATAAACATTGTTTTATAAATCCGAAATCAGTTGAATTTGATAAGTTAAATATGAAAGCTTATTAAAGGAGATATATTCATGATTTTGGACAGTGAATTATCCTTTAAAATAAATATGTAGAAGCTTTGAATTTGGTTAGGGAATTTATATTTACGATTTTGGACAGTGAATAATCTTTTAAATAAAATATATGTTTTTAAAAGTGATATTTTAAAGGGAGTTAAATGGTTTGAAGATATTTTAAAATGTGTTAACTATCGAATACATAGATTTCAACATTCATTGTGGAAATAGACGTTTTCGAGAAGTAAGGAAATGATGGACTATAACATTGTTGTTATAGTAAATGATTTTCGAAAGGAAATGTTTTGCATAGTATATGGGATTTATATATCCATCTAATTATCGAATCCCTATACTGATGATTTTGGCTTGTCGTAACGATGTTTTACGCAACATTCGTTTTGACCCAAATAAATATGTTCAAAAGAATGTTTTCCTTAAAGAATAAATATATACTTGATCGTGATTTTAGTATATGTAATATTTTCTAAGTGTTTAAAATAAAGAGAATTGTGAATTACTTATTATTAAATAAGTATATGGAAATGTTTTCCAATATAGAAAGTTGAAATGGTTTTGAAATTATTTCTTTTTAAAGAAAATTTGAAGTGAATATTTGGCAAGTGATTTAATTAATAAAAGATTAATTAAAAGGGCTTAGTGATTGCTTATGGTGCTAAATATTTGTTTGTTGCTTTGATAGTTAAATAATCGACTATCAAATTTGGCCAAATTTTAGTTCCTCGACTTGATGTGGGAACTATTTAGTCGTACACTTAGTACGTAGCCATCTGTATAGGCTTGATTATCGTTTGTGTTGAGGAAGTTGATTCGTGTAGTGCGGAGTATTACTCCAATCTATCAAGCTTCCTTCTTGGCTGAAGGATAGCAAGTTGAAAGTTGGAAACGTGATAAGTCTATGAGACTTAGTTTCTGTGTGACGTTGAGAAACTCTTTTGCGTTGTTGGTATGAAAAGACCGGGATCGGTTTATCCGAAAACCACTTCGGACCACTGTATATGCATTCGATTTATGCAGGTTATCGATGATATTGTGATTTAGGATTTTCATAGTGAAGGACTGCTTGTGATCGTTTGGGGTTAAAATCCCAATATACATCTAGTAGCAGTAGTCTCTTCGTTATGAAATATCCAATGCAATGGCTATTCGCTACTAATCCTAGGGATTTCCCGACAAGATGTGGTAGGAAAGTACCTTCGGTTTGTCCCGTTCCTAGACAACTTGTACGAATGTTTGTCTGACATTGCATTTCTAAGATTACGTACATTGGTTTTCACAAACGTACATCAGTGGTGGCGGAGAAGGCAACTTCTCTTAGCTTAACACCCTCCTTGAGACGTACGAGCTCAAGGGTTGTATTTTTGTGAAAGGCAATTAGTAGTCAATGGAACTGGCCATGTGGCATTCTAAGTGATGTGATATGTGAAAGGTAATCGTTACCTCAGGCCTCATCAACCGAAAATGACCGAAACAGGGTTAGATGCGGCAAGGCTAAGTGGGCCGCTCCCAATTAGGATATGATCATCCTCTTTTAGATATATTTCTTTCCACTATGACGTTCGAGATGTAAATTATTGTGGTTTGTATGCTATGAGGGCCCTTAGAAAGGTCGGTAACGACCGGAGGATGACATGTTCAATACTATCTAGTTATAGAGGTAGGCCTGTCTTGTGTTGGTAGAGGAACTTTGTGATGGTTTCTCGGTACATTCCTCTAGAGATGTACTGCTGGAAGGTAGTCCCTTTACCTGGTCATTTGTATGAAATCCAAACTCCACTACGTACCTGCCATTTTGTTTGTAGAGCCTTGTATGCTGGAATTTAATAATGGTAACAATTTTGGCTATTTGAATATTATTTGTATACTAGACACTAGTGTAATATATGAGAATTTGATATGAATGGTTTTAGTTATCGTAAGGTAAAAACATGTCCGTGTTTATGTGTGGGCGTGTCTTACGAGATATTTTTGTTTTGAAAAGGAAAGTTTTGGTAATCTAATAAATTCAGTTGAGTGTGTTTCACACGCTGGTTTACTAGACTGATCCGGGCGTTCTTCCCTTTCAATGCTCGGGTCAGACTGAGTATATTTACAGGTTCAGATTTGGTACTTTTGGAGCTTTAGCATGAGAGCTGGAGATCTTCATTTTCATATACACGCATCAGTTTTGATTATCCGCTTTGCGCATTGTTGTTGTTTTATATTATCGGCAATTGTAAGGACAGGTTATTATAACTGTCCAAGCTGATGATTAGTGATTGATTGTTGAACTCTGATTGATGTATGTATATACAGTTTCTGTTTTGTAAAGATCATTGATATGATATTATATGTTTTCCGTTGCGATGTGAGATCCTGTATTGTTCTGTTTGGTTCTATCTTCTCTCTTTCTTCTCTTCTCTTCTTCTCTCTTTTTTCTTTCTCATAACTTTCCGTCAGTCTGTGCTTTTTCGGTCGAACATGTGTGGTTTATCGTCGATTCAAAGGGTACGGATTTGTAGGTCGTCACAGTTTCTAAATCAGTGAAGAAAAAATTCTAACCCTAGTTTCTAAATCAGTGTAGAAAAAATTCAATTTTTCATGTTTTGCATGATGGAAAGGGTAGTTCTGGAAATAGTAGGGGGCTACTAAGTTTTTTTTGTGTTTACAGACTTTTTTAATTTTTGGGGGGCTATTAAGTAAATACTCGGGTTGAAATAGAATTTGCCTTCATTGACCATGGGATAATTGAAATAAAGTAGTGAGAAGTTACATTGGAAAAATAAATTTATTTAGTTGCATGCATTAAAGATGCGGAGTCGACTTTTATGGAAGAATGAGATTTGGAAGATTCTCATAAAACTTTGAGAAGGAAAGGGTAGGATTCCTTTTAATCACACTTTAGGTAGAGACCATTGGATGGTAGGAATGGTTGCAAACGTGTCAGTATGACATATTATGAATGATGGATGTTGGTGAATGTATTTAGATGTATTGTTTGAATTGTTCTCTTTTGCATGTTTAGGATAGAGTATCATCTTGGTAGCGCACACATTCACATTATTTTCTATTGGTTATGCAGCTTGTTAGATATTATATATATGGATGCTTGGTGATTGTTTATCTTAACTGAGCATTATGCATATGGATGAAATGGTTGCACATACATGTAGACTTACAAGTATGTTTATTTAGGACATTGAATACATTTGGATGCATGGATTGAGCACTTGCATGGTGGCAGGTCGACTAGATTAGGAGACCTACTACCTTTTTGCATTAGTATAGTTTCACGTGCATTTCATATTGCATACATAATTGCAGTAGAAAATTTCTATAGACAATGATTGCGTATGAGTGATAGATAAGAAGATGGTTATAGCTATTGATTGTTATGTGTGTAAGTTACATTTTTTCCATTCTTAGAGAATTAGAAGACGATGAAATCATTTTTACGGGGAGAATGTAACACCCTTGAAATTTTAATAATAAATTAAAATATTAATAAGGTAAAAAAAGCAATTTTACATTAAAAGACAAAATAGTAAATTTCTATAAATAAAGGAATTTGGGAAATCAGACTTTTCCATTGGATCAAGTAGATTTTTCTAGCCCAAATTCATATATAAATTATTTGAAACGGATAACATATGAAGAAGATACGAAATATTTACTGTAGAGTGCATTTTGTGTTTTGCGCCTATTTTAGAAATAATTTTAAAGATTAATGAAGGAATAAAGAAAACTTATTTGTTAACAAGTAAGTTGAATATGTATAAGTTACCCCTAAGGAAAAAGAAAGAAAAGAAAGATGGTATAATGACGAGTGTGCATTTAAATAAGAAAAGAATGGAAAAATATTTATTTGTATAAATGTAAAAAAGCTTTTAAGGAAAAGCATTAATTATTGACGCAGTTAATAGGCTGAATATACTAAAGAACGAAAAGGAGAAAGAGTGTATCAACATATTTAAAAAGGGTTTTAGTTACCCTATTATGGAATGTATTGCTGCAATTAATACATATCGCATGTATTAAAAAGGAGAGTGCAAATAAATACTTTAAAAATAAAAAGTATACATCTACTTTCATTTATGATGGAAAAATAAAAATAACAATGTCTGCACAAAAGTAAAAGGTTATTTTAAAAAGAAAGATAGTGTAACAAAATATGTATAAAATGTAAGGGATTAATAAAAGTTACATATTTTGAAAAGAAAAGGATATGTCTAAAATTGTATGTTTGAAAGATATATATATATATATATATATATGAAAGTAAAATATTATAAGTGTATAGATAAAAACACTAATTAGTAATGGGATTTATTGCTAAACATAGGTAGCATAAGTTAAAAAAGGAAGGTGCAATGATATTTTAAGAAGAATAAGAACACATGCAATGGTATAAAAATAAAGATAACAAATAAGAAAACAAATCTTTATTAAAAAAGGAAGAAAGAATATGTTATTTCTTTAATTGTAAAGGATAAGTACTATAATTAATACACATATTTACACGTTTAAATAGAAATCCAGGGTTCCCTACAAAAGCTAATAGTGTGTATATATGTATATATATATAGAATGACATTTAATTTAGATTGTAATCTTTAATTGGTTGACTTAAATTATTATTAGTAGCACTGATTAAGAGAATGTGACCGTTACATTAAAAATGGAAAATGTAATAACCTGGATACGAAAAGTTAGATACTAGTTTAGTATTGGAAAAGAAAAGTAAATTTATTAATAATTTTCAACATGCATACATACATATATTTATGCTTAAATGGTTAACAATTTATGTATATATATGTATAAATTAATGGATTGATTAAAGTGACATAAATGGGGATAAAAAGAATTTTTTATTTAGCGTAATAAAAGGAAGTAAATATAAATTGATTGATTGATGTTATAGGAATGTACATATATTATTAAGGAAGATTTAAATATATATAAAACTTATTGTTTTAGAAGGCAGCTAGGTTCAATGTATTTAATCTAACAGCGTAAATCTAACAAAATATCTTTACTTCGAAATGAAGTATAATTATCATACATGATGATAGCAAAAGATTCTCCAACCCAAATCAACGCACCAAATTCATTCCTAACTCCCATAAATTCTAGCCTAACATAAACCCTAAAATCAACTTAACATATTACAGTTTATTGTAATGAACTTTGATCAATTTTCATTCTTCACTAACCCTAAAATTGTTCAAAACAAATAAAATAAAAATCAAAAGAAAGGAACAGAAGATCAAATTAAAGAAAGAGCACGTTAGTAATCAAGATCTAGGAGGAGGCAAGCCAACAGACGTCAATCCACGGGCAAGGAACAAAGTTAGAGCTTGGATCTAAGGTGAGTGGGAACAAATTTAATTAGATGATTATTTATAGTTAAATTAAATCTATACTATTTGATTTTGGTTGTTAGTAAATTGAAATTGAAGTAAGCGTAAATGGATAAACCTGAGGTTAAATGCTAGCACACCTCTTTGATTATTAAAATGGAATATGTAAACTAGATTAGATTTAAAATATATTGTTTGATAAACCTGATTTGACGCAAGTACACCTTTTTCTGTTAATTAATTTGTGAAATCCTGTCTAAAATCTTAGATTAGAAATTGCAGTAAAATGTTAACTTGATGTTCATAAGTATACGTTGCTTTTATAATTGCATATGCTAAAACCTTAGGAGATAAATTATAGTAAATGGTTATCGTGGATATTGATTTATACACCTATTTAATGATTATATTGCAAGAATCTAATTTGAGATCTATAATCCAGGGTAGTGATGAAATCACTGTAAATTGGCAAATCTGATGTTAGCATACCTTTCTATTATTTAACTGTAAACCCTAGATTAAAAGGAATGGCCATAGAAATGCTAGTAGAGGTTTTCTATACCAACTAGTATTGCCAAGTAAATTATGGATTTAAGAGTGAATAAAGAAGATTAGTAACATGAGATCCATAAAATAGGAATACGATATTGACAGTATAAGGGGGACATGAGGAGGACTATACAAACTTAAGGAAAATTTCTCCCGTTAAAGTAGAGATCCTATTTTCATATTGATAATAGTTGCAAGAACTCATATTTACTTAAAGGTATGGAGCATTTTCATATTGAAGTTAGACTCTAAATTGAAAAATGAACTTGAGTTAGCCATTTTGAAAAGAAGAAGAAGTCAAAAACCTTATGCGCTTAAAGCATTGTTAGATACATGTGGGCTGTTGTAATTAGGTTGTTGTTGTCTACTCTGATTTAAGTGATAAAATACTGAAAATGTTTCCTGAAAAAATGTGAAATAGTAGTCGTCTAATATTTTAAAAAGAAATATAAGTTGATTTATGATTTTCTATAAAATAATCAGACAAACTCTGTAAAATTTGTTTAAAAAGCGAGATTAAAAGAATTTGACCAACAGCAAAATTTTCAATAACTATTATAAAGTTTTTGTTTATTTTTAAGCACGTTGTTACGCTTACCTTCAATGTGCACTGTGTTTTTAAAAAGATTTATTTTTAAGAAAAGAGAGGAGTTATTTATGATTTTGAATAAATAGTTAAACTTTAGGGAATTTGTGTAAGAAGTAAAAAATTGAGAAATTGGTGAAAACAATTTTCAAATAATTGTGTTAGAAATTTTGTTTTGACTTTTATGCGCATCGTCGCATTTACCTCCAATGTGTATTTTGCTTTTAATAATAGAACTTGTAGACAATTTTGAGAAGTTTGTAAGACACAACTTTTGAACTCCTTTTGCGATTAAGAAATGGTTATGTATTCGAGAATGTTTTATAAATGTTTCTGTTTCTGTTATACTCTAAAATAATAATAATAATAAGTTGAAACTACTACATTATCTTTAAAAATATACTTTTGAAAATCTCTTATTTACGAAATAAGATTTTAGAAAGGTGTGTTTTTATGTAAATTTTTGTTAAGTTAAGTTTAATCATTTTTGATAATTTAAGAGAATGTCATGGTCCTAGCAAAAGGAAATGTTTGTTAAAAATGAATGGAAGATTTTAAAGTTTTAGGCCACTTACTCGATTTGTGGAAATAGTAAAATCAAAGATTTTGATTTGGAATGATAAAAATGAAAAGAGGACTTTACAGTTTTAAAGACTTATTAGCAAACGATGTTAAAATAAAATGATTTTGATTAAAAAAAGGTGAAGTAAAAGTGTTACGATTATCACTTAAACTTAAAATAAAAGAGTTAAATTAGAGTTAGATGAATAGAATTACACAACCTACAAGGATTAAGTTGATAATGGAGTTTGAAAACATTGAGATGTTAGGACAAAGATAAAAAGTAAAATGAGAAGTTTTTCGGATTAAAGTGTAAAAGGGCCAAGGAAGATCTGCTTTAATACCTATGTGTTAAGTGACAAATGAGCATTTCCCTACAATGTAGGCTGGGCATTATAGCAACAAGGTCGGTACCATGTAGTTGAGGATAGAATATTTGTAGGCTACAGATAGTATTCAGGTATTATGTTATTCATCTGAAGTCTACGGGCATGCCGGGTGGACAAGAATGAAAAAGTATGTATTTTAAATATGTTATTGGATTGGTATTATAGTAGTTGAGTTCCATGTATGCCTCAATGTATGTGACATCCCGGGTTTTTGGCAGTATTATTTTAATAAATATTTAATTGAATTAATTAAAATATAATTTATTATGTTAAATATATATATATGGGGATGTTTGGTAAAATAACTACAATTTGAAATATAAATAAAAATCTAGCTTATTAACAATAATGTTTTAAAAGATAAAATATAGTCTTACCAATATTTAAACAATTATATGGTTGGAATAAAATGAACCTTATTAATTTAAACTTGAAGTATAAAAACAAAATATGGTTATGAAAATATATAAATATATATATCAGCACTAGAAAATAGGATATGAACATAAGTATAAATCAATTTAATAAATAGGAAATTAAGTGTTGGATGGTTAAACTTTAAAAAGAAATAAAATAAATGTTTTAAACAACTTTATAGTTATGTAAATATAAAATGAACACTTAGAATAATTCTCAAAATTTAATATGAATACATGTATTATGATATGAACATAAGAACTATCATATTTAACATAAGTAAAGATAGATAAATATAAATAAAGTGTTGGGTAAGTTTAGTTTAAAAAAATAGAAAAATGTACATTTAAATACATTAAGTTTAAAAATAGAAATACAAAATAGTAGTTATGTAAAAATAGAAATAAATTCACAAGCTAATATAATAGAAATAAATATAACAACTTGAAGTTAAACGCTTAAGATAATTCTAACTTTATAAAAACATAGGCAAGAAAAGAGGTATACTTGTATTGCAGGCAAGAAATATACATGCTATCACCTTATGTATGCAAGTAACAAGTCATAACAAAGCAAAGGAAATATCTGTAAGTAGAAAGTCTAGGAATATCTATATACTATCACTATAACCGTATCTATATGCAAGATGTGAATCAAAACCAAGAATAAAATATATATACAAGAGGTACCTGCAAAATGGAAAGATATATATACAAGATGAACAAGTCACATAAATATTTGTACTATGGCAAAGGAAGCTTTGCAGGCAAGAAATGTAGTAAAGTAACACAAGTACCATTCGAAATTAATAAAAGAAGATAAGTATGACATTTTCATTAAATGCTTGTACAAATTGCTCTCATATCAGCCTCCATACCCAACATAAAATCTCTGATCGAATTTAAAAAAAAATCTTGTACGAGCTAAGATTTATCTTCTTTGTATTAGAACAATGTAGCCTCTGCATGTTTTGTTTTATATCAAAGTCTTTCCATTCTCTGTTCAAATCAATATCATGTAAACCTCTCAAAGTTCAAATGCAAATCTGATATTCCTCAAATTCAAACAAACCAGAAATAAATTTGAGACCCTGTAACCCATTTTTCAAAACCATTCTGTGCCCAGAGGTCTGAAACATTCATCTCATGACCAAATGCCTGCAGTTTGTTTCCAAAACAAATCAAGTGCAAACAAAATCTGCAACATGTTTTCAAAGTTTGATGCGAGTTTTCGATCCCATGTCTGCCTTATTTTTTCTTATGCATGCAAATGAATATAAGTCAAGGAAATCTGAAGCAAATTCAGTATTAAGACTTCCTGTTCTTTTTCATCAGCTCTGCATCTCTCTCACAGGTGAGTAGACACTTATTTAAAACAGTTCCTTTTGCTTAGATGTTATGATGAAATTTTGTTGAAAATGGATGCATAAGTTCATGAATGTGAATGCATATATGTATATGATGTGGCTGGGTATATGTTATGTTTATGTGACTCTGTTTACTCTACAGGTTCAAATTCTTCCAAAATAAATTCAACTCCACCTTATACATTCAATTTTAGGTCTCGATCCCTAAATAGAATATGATTATGGATGTGTAAACTTGTTTATAAAAATATTATCAAGAATTTATATTAAGGAAATTTCTTCAAAAAAATGATAAACTACAGAGAAAATCAAGACTGGTCAAAATTTAAACATCTGGAAAATTTGTTTTGATTATATAGGCAGATTTATGGTTGAAAATTATGAATTTTGGTGATTAATTTTAGATTTTTAGGATTGTAATGGATGAGATAATCTAAGTTGATCAGTATTGGGTATTTTAGCATTTAACGGCGATCGATGACGTCATGGAGTTCGGGAATTGGCCTAGAGGTGGTCGGAGTGTCGAGAATCTATGGAAAAATGGTTGAAGGTTTTTCTAAGGATCGTGGTGGCCGGAATCGAGCGAAGTAGGGTTTCAGGTCTGTTTTTTTTTTCATCGATGGGTTTGTGAGTTTGGCGTTGCCGTGGAGATGTCGGAGTGGTTCGCGATGGTGCGAATGGGTGCTAGGTTGAATGACGAAGCTTCAGTGATGATGGTCGGCGATCTCGAGGTCGGAGACGTCGGGAAGGAGGAGTTTTCTGGCCATGGTGGGTTTCAAGCATGGTTGAGAAGGCTCGATTTCGATTTGTGTGGGAGGCGTGCAATCTGGGTGTTCGAATGTGGTCGCGTGAGTTCGTGTGATGGGCGAGTGTCGCCGCGATGATCACCGGAGGTGGGAGGAGCTGGTGTACGTGCACCACGTGCACGTTGTATCTGGGAACGATGGAAATGGGGAAGACGAGTTCGGCTATGTGTTATGCTCGTGTTTTCTAAGGTGCGACTCGAAGCAAACGAGATAATGGTTGTCTCGTGATAGTCTCGGGATGCAGTAGAGTGGCCTCGAGTTGTTCAAATGGGATCTGGTTTTAATTTTAAGCTAATTCTTTTGTAAAAATCAAGTTTTAAAATATTTAAATAAGTTAAGACAAATTTTAAGTTATTACGATTGATTTAATTTAAAATAATGAATCTGTGAAGATAAATAAAGTTAATTAATTTATTTTTGCCATTAACTTAAAAATAGTTAATTAATGCAAGTGATTTGGTAATAAGTAAAAGCTTAATTAAGATAACTGATTTCCTTAATTATTTGTGAAATGGTTTCAATATAATTAATTAAGTTAATATGGTTAACTCTAATTAATCCACTAGATTTAACTAATTAGAGATAATCATGGATGTTGGATTAAATTAAATTACTCAATGTAATTAAAAGATTAATTAATGTAATTGGTTAAGGAGTTGATTTAGTGGATATAAATAATTAAGGGAAGAAATCCTAATGTGGTTAATCAGGATTGAATCCATGAATTAAATTGTTAAGGGTAATTAATTTGTGTAATTAACTAATTAATGTTAAATGAACAGGATTAAGGGTGATTGAAGTAATTAATTTAATTTGATTAATTAACTAGAGATAGTATGACCAAGGTATCTTACTTATGAATGATTGAATAATATTGCATGGCCTTAGATTGGTTGATACCTCGGATATGTGACTTGTGATATGATGTGTTGGATTTAAACTAAGATAATCTGGTTACCTAACGATGATGAATTAATGTGTATAGGTGAGATCTTGTATATGAAGTTCAAAATGTGTTTCATTTGCATGATTTGGGATAAGATGGAATTAAATCCGAAGAGATCGGAGTCGGGTATTAGTAAATACCCGAAACCACTTCGAATCTTTATAAATTGATATGTGGAATCAACAGGCTGAAACGGAATAATTTAAGTGAATTGAACCATTTAATCTAAGTTCTGGTACTTAGAAGTTGATGTGTGTTGTAAGTGATGTCTATAACGACTTGTGAAGTTATAAATTGATATAAGTTACCCGGGTTTTAAATAAATGTATGTATTGGTATTTCATGTTAGATGGGTCTACTCACGCTGGTTTCCAGCCTGACCCGGGTGTTACTTTGATGTAATGCTCGGGTCAGACCGAGTATTACATATTTTCAGGTAAGGACGTTCTGGAGCTCAGGAGGAGTACTGGATGGCAGGACGTATGGAGTGATTCCGCTGTGACTATTATTTTTGATTATCTGAGACATATTTAATTTATATATGACCATCGTTGTGTATTGGAATATAACTCTGATGTAAATAAATGTAAATTGACAGATAGTATTCTTTTGTAAACTGTTATTATTTGATATTATATTTTGTTCCGCTGCGAATGTGAGCATCTGTGTTATGTTTTCTGTTTCTTTTCTTCTATCTCTTCTTCTTTTCATAACTATCTGGAATTTTCGGGTTCGAAATTTCCGGGTCGTTACAATGTAAGTCTAGGAATAGTATGGTTAAGAAAAAATAAAGGGGAAGTAGTCCCTAAATTCATGAGAAGTTTCATTAAAAAGATTGTATGGAAATTGTATGGAAATTCCAAGTTTGTTGGTTAATTGAGATATGTTTGTGAACATAATTGGAAGTTGTCATAAAATGGAATGAGATTTAAGTAGTATTTTAATTAGTTGGAATGAAGTGTGTAGCAATATAAATTTCTATAAATTATCTAATTTTAATACAAAGGTGTATCGTTTGAAATGACAAAAAATATACCCAAAAGAAAATGATGTACATAATAAGGATGTTTACCATATTTTATACCATCTATTTTAATAATAACAGAAAAGATAATTCCTTATGATTACAAACATAACACAAATCCCCTTTTATTAATTTATGAAAAGTTACAAGGTTGACATTTCCTTTGGGAAAGGATGTAATTCCAACGCATTAAAATCCGTAAGTATAAACTAATGTATTTATCATTATGTCTATTGGATTAAATAGGCAAGACACCATTCCGTATTGAGTTGTATTGACTATGAGATTCAGAAGATTTTCGTAAGACTTTAAGAAGGAAATGGTAGGATTCCTCTCAATCACCCTTTAGGTAGTGACCATTGGATGGTATGAATGGTTGCAAACGTGTTAGTAGGACATGTTATGGATGATGGATGATATTGGATGTGTTGTTTGAATTGTTCTCTTTTGCACGTTTAAGATAGAGTATCCTCTAGGTAGTATACATACATTCACTTTTCCTCTTATTTATTTTTTAGCTAGTTAGATTTGATACATGTGGATGCTTGATTATTGTATACATTATTGAGTATTTTGCATATAGACGTTGCATATGGATGAAATGGTCGTGCATACATATAGAATTACAGGTTTACTTATTTAGGGCGTTATTGCATTTAGATGCATGACATGAGCATTTGCATAATAGAAGGTCGACTAGATCAGAAGACCCCATACCTTTTGCATTAGTATAGGTTCACGTGCATTTCACGTTGCATATGTACGCATACATAATTGCAATTAGAAAATTTCTAAGAATAATGATTGCCGGTGTATGATGGATGAGTAGATGGTTGTAGCTATTGTTTGTTGATTGTATAAGTTACATTTTTCCATCCTTAGAGATTTTAAGGACAAAATCCTTTTAAGGGGGGAGAATGTAATATGCCAGTAATTTTAATAATAAATTGAAATATTAATAAGGGTAAAAACATAATTTTAAATTAAAGAATAAAGTAGTACATTTCTTTAAATGAAGAAATTTGGAGAATCTGTCTTTTCCATTGGATCAAGTAGATTTTTCTAGCTCAAATTCATATATAAGTTGTTAGAAATAGATATTGTATGAAGAAGATATAGAATGTTTTCTATAGCGTGCATTTTTTGTTTTGCCCCTATTTTGGTAATAAGTTTAAAGATTAAAGAAAAGAAAAGAAACAAAAGATGATATAATGATGAACGTGCATTTAAAAAAAAGAAAAGAATGGAAAAATATTTATGCGCACAAACGTAAAAATATTTCTAAGGGAAAATATTAATTATTATTGTAGTTAATAGGTTGGATATAATAAAGAAACGAAAAGGAGAGAGATATATCCATATATTTAAGAAGGATACAAATTTGTCAATAAACATTAATAAATAAAAGGAAGATATTTAGCATAAAAAAAGAATGCATTAGTTATTCTTTTATGGAATCTGTTGCTGCAGTTAATACATGTTGCATGTATTAAAAAGGAGTGTAACAAAATACTTTAAAAAGAAAAAGTATACATTTACTTTCATATATGTTGGAAAAATAAAAATAACAATGTGCACAAAAATAAAGGGTTATTTTGAAAAGAAAGGCAGCGTAGGAAAATATGTATAAAAAGGAAGACATTTAATAAAGTTACATATTTTGAAAAGAAAAGGATATGTCTAAAATTATATGTTTGAAAAATAAATATATATGAAAGTAAAAGATTATCTTAAGAGAAGTGTGTAGATAAAGACACTAATTAATAATGGGATTTAATGATAAACATAGGTAGCATAGATTAAAAAAGGGAGGTGCAACGATATGTTTAAGAAGAATAAGAATACATGCAATGTTATAGAAATAAAGATAACAAATAAGAAAACAAATCTTTATTTAAAAAGAAAGAATATGCTATTTCTTTAATTGTAAAAGATAAGTCTTTTAGTTAATACACATTTACACGTTTAAATAGAAATCCAGGGTTCCCTATAAAAGTAAATAGTGTGTATATATGTACATATGTATAGAATGACAATTAAGGATATTAATTTAGATTGTAATATTTAATTGGCTGGCTTAAAATATAGCTAGTAACTCTAATTAAAAAAATGTCACCGTTACATTAAAATGAAAAATGCAATAATTTGGATACAGAAAGTTAGATACTAGTTAAGTATTGAAAAAGAAAAGTAAATTTATTAATCACTATCAAGATGTGTGTGTGTTTATGCTTAAATGGTTAACAATATATGTATGTATATGTATAAATTAATAAATTGATTAGAGTGACATAAATGGGGATAATGAGAAGATTTTATTTAGCGTAGTAAAAGGAAGTAAATATAAATTGATTGATGTTATAGGAATGTACATATATTATTAACCTTAAAGAAAGATTTAAATATATATAAAACTTATTGTTTAGAAGGCGTCCGGGTTCAATGTAGTTAATCTAACAGCTTAAATTTAATTAAATATCTTTATTTGGGAATGAAGTAATTAATTAGCGTACATGATGTTAGCAAAAGATTCTCTAGCCTAAATCAACGTCCCAAATCAATCAATCAATATTTACTTCCTTTTACTACGTTAAATAAAATTTTCTCATTATCTCCATTTATGTTACTCTAATCAATTCATTAATTTATACATATTCATACATATATTGATAACCATTTAAGCATATATATATGTATGTATATGTGTGTGTGTGTGTACACACATCTTGACAATGATTAATATATTTACTTTTCTTTTTCAATACTTAACTAGTATCTAACTATCCGTATCCATGATATTACATTTTCCATTTTTAACGCAATAGTCATATTCTTTTAGTCAATGCTACTAACTACAATTTAAGTCAGCCAACTAAAGATTACAATCTAAATTAATATCCTTAATTGTCATTCTATATATATACAGATATCGAGTCATGCAAATGCTCATGCCATGCATCCGAATGTATGAAATGTTCTAAATAAACATACTTGCAAGTCTATATGTATGCACAACCATTTCATCCATATGCAACATCTATATGCATAATGCTTAATTAAGATAAACAACCACCAAGCATACATATGTATAATATCTAACTAGCTAAAAAATGAATAAGAGGAAATGTGAATTTACAGTCCTAAACATGTAAAAGAAATAATCCAAATAATACATCCAAATACATCCACTGGCATCCATCATCTATAACATGTCTTACTGACACGTTTGCAAAAATCCTACCATACAATGGTCTCTACCTAAAGGCGATCGAAATGAATCATACCATTTTCTTCTCCAAATATTACGAAAATCTTTCAGATCCTATAGTCATCACGACTCAATATGGAATGGTGCATTGTATTTTCAATCCAATAGACATAATGACAATTACTTTAGTTCATACTTAGCGATTTTAATGCGTTGGAATTACATCTTTCCCAAAAGGTAATGTAAACCTTGTAACTTTCCATAAATTATCAAAAGGAGATTTGTGTTCTACTTGGAAACACAAGGAATTATCAATTCTATTAATAATGAAGTAGACAGTACAAAATACTGTAAATATCCCCATTTTGTACATCTCTTTCCTTTTGGTATATTCTTGTCATTTCAAACGATACAATTTTACACTAAAACTGAATAATTTATAAAAATATACATTGCTACACATTTTGTTCCAACGAATTAAAATACTACCTAAATCTTATTCATTTTATGACAACTTCCAATTATGTTCATTAACCTATCTCAATTAACCAACGGCTTGGAATTTCCATACAATTTCTTTAATGAAACTTCTCATGAATTTAGGGACTGCTTCCCCTTTATTTTCCGTATTCAAGTAAGCGCAATACTTTACTATTCCTAGACTTACATTGAGACATATATGTAACTCAACTACTATGATACCAATCCAATAACATATATAAAATACATACATTTTCATTCTTGTCTACCTGGCCTACCCGTAGCCTTCAAGTGAACAACACAATACCTGAACTGTCCGTAGCCTACAAGTATTTTATCCTTACCTACATGGTACCGACCATGCTGCTATAATGCTCAACTTACTCTTACAGTTCCATTTATATTACCTAATGTAATCAAAAAATGCTCATTTGCCACTTAATACCTAAGTATTAAAGTAGATCTTCTTTGGTCTTTTTACACTTCAAACAAAAAAAATTCTCATTTTACTTTTTATCTTTTTCCCGACATTTCAATGTTTCCAATCTCCATTAACAACTTAAATCCATGTTGGCCGTGTAATCCTATTTATCTAACCCCAATTTAACTTTTTTCTTTTAATTTTAAGTGATAATCGTAACACTTTAATTTTATTTTTTAAATCAAAATCATTTTATTTTAACATCGTTTACACAAAACTAGCAAGTCTTTAAAACTGTAAAGTGCTCTTTTCATTTTTCTGTTTTAAATCAAAACTTTTGATTTTTACCATTTCCACAAAACTAGTAAGTTGTCTAAAACTTCAAAATCTTTCGTTCATTTTTAACATCCATTTCCTTTTTTGGGACCATGACATTCTCTTAAAATACCAAAACTGATTAAACTTATCAACAATGTACATAAAAACAGCCTTTCTAAAATCTTCTTTTGTAAATAAGTGCCTTTCACAAAAGCGTATTTTTAAAGATAATGTAGTGGTTTTACTAATTATTATTGTTTTTTTAGAGTATAACAGAAATATTTATAAAACATTTTTGAATACTTAACCATTTCTTAATTACAAAAGGAGTTCAAAAGTTGGGTCCTACAAACTTCTCAAAATTTCCTACCGGTTCTATTGTTAAAATCAAAATACACATTGGGGGTAAGTGCAACAATGCGTACAAAACAAAACAAAAGTTCTAAAATAGTTATTGGAAAATAGTTTTTCATCAATTTCTCAACTTTTTACTTCCTAAACAAATTCCCTAAAGTCCAACTATTTATGTAAAATCATAAACCAAGTCATCTTTTTTTTTCTTTCAAAAAGTTCATTTTAAAAGCATAACTTTTATGGTACATGTAACAACATGGCTAAATACAAAACAAAAGCTTTATAACAATTATTGAAAATTTTGCTTTTTATCAAATTCTTTTAATCTAACTTTTTAAATAAATTTTATATAGTTTGTCTGATTATTTATAGAAAACCATAAACTAACTTATTCTTCTTTTTAAAATATCAGATGTCTACTATTTCACATTTTTTCAAAAAACATTTAACTGTTTTATCACTTAAATTGGATTAGACAACAACAACTTAATTACAACAGGCTACATAAATCTAACAATGCTTTAAGCGCCTAAGATTTTTGTCTTTTTTTTCCTTTTCAAAATGGCTAACTCAAGTTCATTTTTTAATTTAGTGTCTAAATTCAATATGAAAATGATTCACCCATACTTTTAAGTGAATATGAGTTCTTGCAACTATTACCAATATGAAAATAAGATTTCTACTTTAACTAGAGAAATATTCCTTAAGTTTGCACAGTCTTCTTCATGTCCTCCTTATACTATCAACATCGTGTTCCTATTATATGAGTCGCATGTTACTAGTCTTCTTTATTCACTCTTAAATCCATAATTTACTTGTTATAGCTAGTTGGTAAAGAAAACCTTTACTAGCTTTTCTAAAGCCATCCCTTTAAAACTTGTACTCAATCTTACTATCTTTGATTGAGAATTAATTTCAACTTTTCCAAGGAAAATATAGACACGAATAAAGAGAATTTCAATATATATAGATATAATCTTTGGAAAGTTTTTATCTATATATACATGTATAGTATCAAAACCCATTTTTTGTAAACTTTTTGAAAAACATATTGGAAAACCATTTGAAAACCACTTTTTTTTCAAAAATCTTTTAAGTACGTTCTCTTAATACGTGCCTAATCCCTAAGGGATCCTAAACCTAAGCTCTAATATTAATTGTGACAACCCGCACCTCCCGACACACCGATCCAAAGCTCAAAGTGGCTTTCGACCTCGCGTTGTGCCAAGAAATGGGGGTTGTCGGGGTTTTAACCTTTAGAAATTCTAAGACCAACAAAGACAAATATAATCTAATGATAACTAAACTTTCAGACCTCACATCGAAAGGAGCAAGGCAAACAATCAAAGAGGTGATTAAGGAGGTCTACCGATTGGAGGCTAGTTTTCCTAAGATCTAGAGCTTAGACTTGAGGTGAGTGGGCACAAGTTTGATAATTTGTTTAGTATAATAAAATTTAAACTATTATAATTGATCTAGGATGTTAAAACCCACATTTGACATGTTAGAATTGAACTTGTTAACTTAAATTTGAGATTGTCTAAACACTAATTTGATCCCTAAAACTCTAGAAATCAACTTATAGTAAATGGATAATTTAATGAGTTAATTAAACACTTGTTTAATATCAAATTTGCAACCTAAAATCACAAACTCTAAAATTGATTGGAATTGAAAATTTAATTAACTGGAAATTAGGGTCAACTGGAATAACTAATTGCTGGAATTAACTAAAATTAATTATAAATCAATCGATGTTTAAAAATGGAACAATCCTAAAAATTTACTCACGACTGATCGACCCGAGTGCCCCAACGGTCGACCGGTAGCGGTCAACCTAGGGTATGTCTTGGTCGATCGTTCGGCTATAAAATGCAAGGATTGAACCACGGTCTGAGGCACAAGTTTATAATAATAATTTATATAATTTAGTAAAAAAATTATATAAATAGAAAATTGATTGTTTGAGCCTATTCCAAGCTAGGTAAAAATATTAGAATTAGTTGGGTCGTAAATCCCCTATCAAGAGAATTGTAGGATCATAAATCCTCTATTAACGGACTATAGGTCATTGCGGTTTGGGTTATAGTTGAATACCCAAATGAGAATAAGAGTTAACTAGGGCGATGTATTTCACAGACACTCAGGAGGTATACCGTCGTGGTGGAACGCGTCACTTTCGGAGATATCAGGTGAGCGAGCCCGATCCTAACGGGAGTTCTTGTATGCACGGTTCTGGCACTAGTTACACACCCTACATCAGTTAGAGTAGTACTAAAGTTAATTGCACTTAATCATCACTTATTAAACTTGTTCCCATTCGCCATACTTTATGTTTGACCCACTCCTTTTCCATCTTTTTTCCACCATAGGTGGACATGGCAGTAGGTGATTTGCCCATTTCGGATACTTGGAGAGAGTTATGCTTTTTCCTGGAGTCTGCTTTACTACATCTTCTCTTCATGTATCATTTTATCATATCAGTACATTTATTTTCTTGTATTGAACTACGAAGGATATTTTACTATGTACTCTATTATGGACCACGTACTGATATATTTTTTCTTTAAGGCTATGTTTTGAGATTTTCTAAGATCGATATTTTCTATGATGTTTTTATGTTTTATTTCTTCCACTGTGAGTTCTAAAGGTTTAGTTATCATTAGATTATATTTGTCTTTGTTGGTCTTTGAATTGCTAAAGCTTAGAACCCCGACGACCCATATTTCTTGGCACGACGCGAGGTCAAAAACCACTTTGAGCATTGGATCGATATGTCAGGAGATGCGGGTTGTCAAATATTCGATTTGGACAAGCTATACATGGAAATTTACCGACTTATAGGATTAACAACACCATCACCCCTATAAATATCCAAGAATTTGGCATTTATGGGGATGATTTGAGAGCTTCATGCTTTCATGCTACAACAACAACCGAACCGAGCTTCTGGATTTGTATATCCAGTCATAGAATATTGTATTTCATATCAAAACTCTTGTAAATGCTGAGATATAAAAAAAGGAATAAACATGAACAGTGGACGCCGGCCCGTTATGGCCGAACTAATATAAATTTGTATGTCTCTTACTTTCCTAGCAATTTATTTTTTATTGAATCTGTAACACCTCTAGTTTTGATTAACATTATTTAGGAGATTTAATTAGATAAATTAAATTAAATAATGTGTTGAGATAAGGAGAATGAGATTTGATAATTAAAATTGTCGAGCCTTAAGCAATGAACTAATAAGATTGTTTAGAACTTAAATAAGAAGGAAGATTTATAAGAAGGGTAAAATAGGAATAAGCTTCATTTCTTAAACACAAGCTCTTCCTCTCTCATTATCCTCATTTACATTTCATTTCATACAAACACAAGTAAGATCAAGGCCGGCCATTGCTAAGAAAACTAAAGGGGAAAAGCATAGGAAACCAAAGGAAAACTTAAGAGAATCAAATCAACACATCTAATCTCAATCTCTTTGTCCACTCAAGGTGAATAATAGTTATCCATCTCACATATGCTTGTTTTTTTGGTTTTATGATTAAGTCTGAATCTTACGATGTTATTATGCCATGTTATAAGTGATTGTTGCATTATATGCTCTATTGGTATTTATTGGATTCATTATGGAAGTATTTTTTAGGTTTTAGGTGTAGAAACTAGTTCATGACATCCAATCGACTTGAACTTTGGATACAACGTTTACAACATTATTTTGGAAGTGGGTTTTTAATTCCATAATTTTCCATGCATGTATGAATATATTATGAATTTCCTAAGTGAGGCAAATGATTTACTTTGGGTTTTAATCATTAAAAAAAATTAAATAATGATTTTGATCTCAATATTTTTATACGTGAAAGAATATATTAGTTCTATTTTTAGTCTTTTGGGGATTTTCCCAAGTGTTTATGATTTTATATGAATTCATTAGGCGAGAAAGGAATAACAGTTATATTGAAATAATAATATAAGTTAATGGTTTGCAAAATACTTTAGGAATGATAAATCAGATTTACAGTGGTTTTTTGGAAAAGAAATTGATAATGTATAGTTTTAACCAGTAGAAATTGGACATAGGTTGATAGTTGGTGAAAAGAAATTGCTTTTTAAAGAAATAAAATAGTTTTTATGTTAGTTATGAGTTTGCCATGTTGTTGATAATTGATGTTGAAGTCCAGCTATGTCATCATCAATTAGAGGGGATGCATACAATATTAACTATGTTGGTATGGAATGAATCAACTCAGGTTGAAGTATAGTTTAAATGGGTTCTTGGCATTAAACTACTTACAACATGAATGATCTCGTAACTTTTTAGCATCACTTTTTTTTAACCCAGTATCAGTGCCAGCAAAAACCTAAAGCATGCGGTATTGACCATGCAACTACATACTTCCGATATTAAGGATAGATGGCATTGATGCCACTTACCTATACGTATTTTCTACATCAACTCTTTGAAGCTATGATGTTGCATCTACCTATACTGACATTAGTATATAGTGGCATTGATGCCGCATATCTTTATAGCGACAAGCTTTAAGTAGTGGCATTAATGTTGCAGTTTTATGAAGCCGGGAGCAAATGTTTTAAGGTCATGATGTCGCATCTATCCATGCGACATTAAAATAAAGTAGCTATTAATGCCACATTTATTTTATCTCGACAACCACAGTTTTGAGGCAGTAATGTCGTAAACCATCAATTTTGGTATACTTATTACAGTGGCATAGTAGCCTAGTTTTATAAAATCAATGTCAAATGTTTTGAGGAATTGATGACAAAAGTCATCAGTGTCGCCATTCCCGTTTTAAGCTTGAAAGCTATATTTTATGCAGACCATAAGACTATGTTTTATAGGTTCGATGACCTATGTATGCTATTATACGACATGAATGATTTCGGCCCTATGGCCATATGCTTTATAAAACCAGAATATTTTACTATGACTTCGAGATGAAGGGGTGCGACAACCCATTGCGGCCATATGATGCCGTGTGTTATTAAATCATAAGTTTTCTTTAACGAAGCATATATTTTGGCATAATATTTTGATAAAGCGAAGGGCTATATTTTCCTTGATATAAGTATGATTTTAAGGATTACATCATTTACAAAGAATTCTGTTTTCAAGGAAATAAAGAGGGTATTTAGCCCAGGAATTTATACAAAATTTATCCCCATTAGATAAATTGTGATAGGATATTTTGACTCAAGGAATAGAGATTAGCAAAACCAGATAATGAGACCGGTGTAGGGTAGCGCCCTATGCTTCAACTGTTAGCCCCTATTTGATATTAGTCCACAATTCCAGTGCGTAAGGCTTTGTTAAGGGTAAAACTAAAAGTAGGTTTATGCACAGAAAGGAATATATAACTTAGATAGGTTATTGGTTGGCCTAGAAAACCATTAGGTTCATAGTGAGCCTAGCAAAACTATGAGATAGACAGATAGTCAGGTTAACACTGAGATGATTGTGTTCAGATGGATAGTCCAGTTTCCTTCTAATGGTAAGTTGGATATGATTATTTTATGTTGGTTTAACTGTTGTGGTTGCAGGCGCATGATTTGATCGACATATTTTCAAAATATACTAGTGAGGGGAAACCCGTTCCGCTCAGCGGTGTGGTCTCACTAGATATCTATTTATCGAGATGGCACATTATTATTTATACCAGACTTTTTGTCCGACCCAAAGTTTTTGTTTTTCCCCTTTAACTCTCGGATGCTCATTTGAGTAGTTTGAGAGTAAGGTTTTTAGGTTTTAGGTTTGACGAATAAAGCTTCCAAAGACGTGCAGGTGGCGGAACAAGCTATGTGGGAGTCTATTTATGTCTACTGTGTTGTTATGCTATTTTGTCTGAACGTATGTAATGGCAAAATATGTATTTGTCTAGTATTGAACTCTGATCAACAAAGATGGCATCTTCATATGTCGCTCTTGGAGTATTTTGTAATAGTGGTATTTTATCTGAACATGGACAACATTTGGGATTGTAATGAGTATGAAAATTTATTAATGAAACATGTTTAAAAAAATTTGTTTTCCTACGCTTCTAATGTTAATGATACTATTAACTAATCTCATTTTTCACCGAAGAATAATACTATTGATGATTTCAGCATCAGTAGCGCTTATTTGCAGGCCTCAAAATGTGGGATGTTACAAGTTGGTATCAGTGCATGGGTTTATTTAGAACTAAAAGAAATTTAAACTTTAAAAAAGTTTGAAAACATAATCCAAATGAATCAAAGAATGAGATTGGTGTATGGGATAACGCTATAGTAACGTAATCTTATTTGCTATATACAAGTATATATCTTATCGCTATTCTTCCCTCTCTCTTATACTGTTATTCTGTATCTTACTAAGGTTTGAATGCAGATTTAGGAAATGTAAGATATGGAGGTAGGAAACAGAAGAGTGAATCTCGATGGAGGAAGCACCACAACCAATGGAAATGTCAGACCCAATACTAGAAGGAATCTGGGTCGATGAATAGCTGCTAATATTGGTGCTGGAACACCACCGATGGATATGGGAGCTATGTATCAATTCTTGTCAACATGATGCAAGCTGGAGCTGCAGTTGGATTGGTTGGTGGAAATGCTACAAATGTAGGAGGAGCAAATCCTGAAGTTCCTGTTGCCAACAACTATGTCTTGCCGAGTCGAGATTATGCAAGACTCGAAGGAAAGCCATTTATTAGAAAGGAAGATGCCATCGAAGTTGAGAATTGGTTGTTGCACTGTTAAAGAATTGCTGATTTAGGCTTGAACGATGAGCATAAGAGGAGATTGGCATCTGGGCAATTGCAAGGACTTGAAATGTACTTGTGGAATAGTGTAACTATAGGGGTACCAAAAGAGAACTTTACTTGGGCAGAGTTCAGGAGAAGGTTTGAAGAGAGATTCATGTTTGAAATAGCTAAGCCAACCTTGCTTCGAAGTTTGCTGAGTTGGAACAAGTATGTCAGTGCTTGAGTATGCGAGTAGGTTTGAGGAGCTATCCAGATATGGATATGCTACTGTGGATACAGTAATCAAGAGGAACAAGAAGTTCATTAGAGGATTGAAACCAAAGCTCGTCAGAGGAACATTATTGCATCTTAGAGACCCATGTGATGTAGTAGTGGAAATGGCATTGAGGGATGAAGAGATGCTTGTGTTATTCAGTAATAACAGGCCGGTAGAGACTCCGGGAGGACCAAGCGAGAAAAGGAAGTTATTCAGAAGAAGGGAGCTTAGAAGGGCAGTGCTGCAAAAAAGGGAAAAAATGTCGTTTGCTACAAGTGTGACAAGAAAGGACACTGTGCCAATGAGTGTCATTCCGAGGATGGAAAGAAGGTCATTGGAAAGAAGAACATCAGATGTTTCAATAGTGACCAAATAGGGAATTACAAGAATCAGTCCAAAGAACCAGTTAAGGTTGAGAAAGGAAAAGTGTTTGCTTTGGAACCATCTACCTCGAGGCCAACAACAGAGGAGAAGGAATGGCTGTGATGGGAGGTATGCTTTTGATTCATGGCATACCTGTTAGAGTATTTTTTGACACTGGTGCATCACATTCTTTAATCTGTCATTGTTTGGTAAATAAGCTTAGTTTAGAACCATCATACCTTGTTACTTCCTTAAAGGTTGTGAATCTGGTAGGAGGGTGGGCAACTCTTAGGATGAGATGTGACAAATTAGAATTTGAGTTACTAGGTCATATTTGCCTGCAGTTTGCATGTGTTTTATTTTATGGGTTTTGGAATTATATTGGTATGGATTGGTTATGCAAATATGATGCTAGAATATTTTGCCAAAATAGGAAAATATCACTAAGACGCCCTAATAGTAGAAATCGAATTATATACTCAGTAGAGAAATCAAATTTAGATGTTTGTGCTTTATTGGGTGCAACGAAAGTGGAGAATGAAGTGAATCGGTTTTTGTTGTAAGAGAGTATGCAGATGTTTTTGAGCCAGTTATAGGGCTACCGTCGAAACGAGCTATTGAGTTTCGAATAGATCTTGTATCTGGAGCCAAATCCGTATGTAGACCACCTAATAGAATGACACCTACTGAGATGAAAGAGCTAAAGGTGCAACCGGTGGACTTAGAAGGAAAGAATTTTATTAGACCAAGCAGTTCGCCTTGAGGAGCGACCACGATGTTCGTGAAGAAACCGGACTGGTCGTTAAGGATATGTATTGGTTATCGTAAGTTGAATGAGAAGACGATAAAGAATCGGTATCCTTTGTAGAGAATAGATGATTTGTTTGATTAGTTGAGTGGAACCAAGATATTTTCTCAGTTGAATTTAGCGATGGGGTTCAACCAACTAAGGGTAGCAGAGGAAAGTATTTCTTTAATGTCGTTTCGAACAAGATATGGTTCACATGAGTGGTTAGTAATGCCATTCGGATTGACTAATGCGCCTGCTTTCTTCGTAGATGTGATGAACCAGATCTTCCGAGAGCATTTGGAAAGATTCGTTTTAGTATTTATAGATGACATCCTTATATATTCTAGAATTGAGCGAGATCATGAGACTCACCTTAGAATAAAGCGTGAGACGTTGAGGCAACATCAGTTAAAAGTGAAGTTTTCAAAATGTCATTTTTGAAAGAAAGAAGTGAAGTTTCTTGGTCATGTAGTCTTAAAAAAGGGTTGTCAGTAGATCCAGCTAAGATTAAAGCTGTTAATTATTGAAAGAGGCCTGAGATGGTGACTGAGATAAAGAGTTTTCTTGGATTAGCTGGCTATTACCGGAGATTCATCAAGGGTTTCTCTGCTATACAGCACCAATGACCAAACTAACTAGGAAGGACGTAAAGTATGTTTGGACCGATAAATGTGAGGAGGAATTCTTGAAGCTGGAACATTTATTGACCAATGCACCTATATTAGTTATTCCGAATGGGAATCAAGATTTGATGGTGTATACTAATGCATGCGGAACATGATTAAGAGCTTCGTTAATGCAGAGGGGTAAAGTGATTGCCTACTTCTCGATAGCTTAGACCACATGAAGTTAGATATTCGACTTGCGATTTGGAGTTGTGAGCTGTAATCTTTGCTTTGAAGGTATGGAGACACTATCTTTTGGGAGAAAGATTCGAGTTGTTTATGAATCACGAGTCCATGAGATATTTTATTCTCTCGGAAGGAGTTAAATATGAGATAACAGATATGGTCAGAATTCATAGCAGCTTATGATTTCAGAATTGAGTACACACCAGAGAAGGAAATAAAGTTGTAGATGCACTCAGCCGGAAATATCAGAATGCGGTGTTAGCTATGTTAACCGAATGGAAGGATTTATAAGTGTTAACTACTTGTAGTGTGTTGCTAAGATCGACGGCTAGTTCTAGTCAAGAAACTGCTATGTTGTCTTGCTTAGAAGTTCGACCGGTGGTGATCAGAAGGATTGCTTCAAGGCAGAAAGATGATCCATTATTAGCTGAATGAATTAGAAGACTCGAAGGTGGAACTAAGATTGATGATTTGAAAGATTTTTATCTTGACTAAACATTGATCAAAATTTACCATTTATCCTGGAGGGAATAAGATGTATAAGGATGTGAAAATAAGTTTCTTCTAGGAAGGTATGAAAAAGGATGTAGGCTGCTTGAATTGCCAGCAAATAAAACTCGAGCATCAAAAGTCAAGTGGATTACTTCATCCTTTAGATATACCGGTTTGGAAATGGGATTCGATATCTATGGATTTCATTGATGAGTTGCCAAGGTCGATTGGGGGAAATGAAAGTATTTGGGCTATAGTGGATAGAATGATCAAGAGTGAACATTTCATTCCCGTTAAGTCGACGAGGATGGCCGTAACATCCCGCTACTATTTTAACTTATGGTAATAAATTTTATAGAATTAAAAAAAGATCGTTATGGATATAAAATAAAATTTGAGTAAAACGCCACGAGCGGAATTGTAATCAGAGACCTAATTGCGGTAGGGAAATATCGCGGTTATGTGAAAATTTATTTGAAGGGTATAAAATTATTTACTAAAAAATAAAATAAATGGATTTATTTCCATTCGACCTCACCTCTACAGACTTATCGATTTGATAATTATGCACCTCTCCTTTTTATCTCTTTCATGATTATAAATTAACTTTTATCGTTTAACTTTCTACTTAAGACGAATATCTCTATACCTATATAAGCACTGCATCCCATTTTTCACTAACGCAAGCAAACACATACTGTTTTAGTATCCTATCCCTTTTCATTTTCATCAGACTGTGCAAATCAATGTGAGTATACTTTCTTTTCTATATTTACTATGTACGTGCTTTGTTCCATCTTTTGTATATATAGTCAGTGTACGATCATCATCCTTAACTTATTTATATATTAAGTTAGTTATCAAATTCAGTAAGTATATATTGCCTCTTTCTTAAGTTTAAACTACGATAACTTGTCACTGTAATGTTTACTAATGTCAAAATTTTGTACCTGGAATGTATTATCCACAGTCATCAAAAAAATAAATAATAATAATAATAATAAAACACATAACACAGTGAGTTCATTACTTCATTCGATCTTCAAGTCATAAGCCTCGGCCTATACACATTTGATTTTGAGTAAAAATTTAGTGATCGTGATGAGTCAAGTTTGCATCTTTATATATACCTACCTTTAATACTAAACTTTAATTTATATCAAAAGTTACATTACTGGGATACTACACGCATGCATGCTTCACACTATAGTATAATGAGCAATATTTTTAACAGCCATGCAAATGTTATGACATAAAACAAGTTTTGTTTCAAAACTTTAATTATTAATAACTCAAAATCTATGATGATTTTAGTTATCCCGCCTTTTGGCAAGGCAGTGACACCAAGAACTTGACTAAAGACCAGGAGTCACTCGTCATGGATATCGATGAATTTTACCCAAGTCCGGATCGGACCGCAATTGATAAGACACGACAAGTAAGGTCAGGAAAAGCAACGTTCCAAGTTTCAAGTCAATCCGAGTTCGAACGCTCAAGATATCATCGATGCAAGTTGGAGGAAATGACCCTAAGTTCGAATCCATAAGTAACCTTTGTTCGTATCCATCAGTTCGACTTCATCTAGTTCACAACCATCGGCAAGCACTCGTTCGAATCGGTCTGGATGTACTGCTTCGTATCTATCCAGCTGAAGCCACTCCGTATCCATCAAGTTAAAGTACCTCGAATCCATGGAGTTATTCCACTTCGTATCCATCGGCTTGGAGTATTTCGAATCCATCAAGTTGCTCTGCTTCGAATCCATTCCATTGTGGCGGCTTCATATCGATCAACTACTGTCCACAACAATCGATACGAACCAACCTCTGATCGAATCCATTCCTTCGAACCCGCTAAGTCAAAGCGGCGAAATTCATGGAGTCGACCCAGTAAAACTCGGAGCAAAAACTGGATCAACCCGTGAAGCGCATGCCACGTCAACGCCTTCGCTCACTAGGCCATCGATTCGACCCTATCGATTCGAAGGGGATCGATTCGAACAGAGCACACTAACCGGAAATGCAATCTTGAATCGATCATAACTCGAGATCTACAAGTCCAAATGCTATGAAATTTTCACAAAAGCTTGCACACATGTTGAAGAATGTCCACACCAAATTTTAGCTCGATTGGACAATTCCTCGATCGATTCAAATGGATTTCGAATCGATCCCAAAGTGGGCCCGGATTTCCAGAAAGCGGGCATATGGGCCCCCTCACGTGCCAGAACTGGTCTCCCGAAATTTAGGCGAAATATCAGCCTCCTACACCTATAAATAGAGCCCCTGGTCATTCAGAAAAGGGGTCGAACAATTTTGAGAGCTAAAGAGCGCCCAAACTCTGCCAGATTTACACAAAATCACCACTGCTGCCTTAGATTCAGATTTAGCTCATAAAATCAGTTGTATTACATTATAAGAAATTGTAATCTTCAAGTATCGAGCAATAAAATCATCAAACTTCATAGTGGACGTAGGCGAAACGCCGAACCACTCTAAATCGCTTGTCTTTTCTTTTTTTTACATTTCTGTTATTTGGAGTTTTTGTTAGATAATCCACAGTTTTAATTTTCTTTCTTCACTTTTATCTCTTCAAAAACTTCCGAAGAGTGTTGTGCCCATTTTTGGTACAAACACTTTGGTGCTTTCACTGAGAAAAACCAGTTTTCTCCTGCTCCTTGGATCTACCGTCGACACCGGATTGCATAAATCCAAGAGGAAGATCCAGATCTGTCGTCAAGTGGTTCCTTCTATTCTATTCAGATTGCTCCATATCTAAGAGGAACTGCATCCATCCATATTTTCGTATCCATGTTCTCGAATCTAGAAAATATGGTGACTTTCGTATCCATGCTCTCAAATCCAGAAAATACGATCGATTTCGTATCCATCATTTCGTATCCAAAAAATATGATCATTTTCGTATCCATGTTTTCGCACCCAGAAAATATGTCAAAATTCGAATCGATCATTTCGACTCGATCTGCTTCGCATCGCTCTATTCGTATCGATCATTTCGTCTCGATCTGCTTCGCATCGCTCTGTTCGAATCGATCATTTCGACTCGATCTGCTTCGCATCGCTATGTTCGTATCGATCGCCTGTGCTCTATTCGTATCGATCGCAACTGCTCTAATTCGTATCGATACTCGCACATTATTCGTATCGATCCATCTGTGTCCAATTCGTATCGATATGAAATTTAAAAAAAAAATATTTTTCGGGCACGACCCGGAATTCCTAAATTTAGTGAAGGAACATTCCATCTGTGCTTCTAATTGTTCCATGATTGAACAAGACATAGGAGATCACAACAACAAATGTTGAGTTGCAATCAAGGAATGGGTAAAGAAATACTACTTAACCGTACTCCCAGAGGCTGGAGAACCTAGTTAATATGCCAAGAACTGGAGTTGATTAATATATCATGCTTTTAAGGTGGAATGCAACTTCCTACAATTGACCAGCTTTTAAACTCCTGAATTGACAACTATGGTATGATGACTAATATGACGGCTGCCCTACAATGTCTACTCTGCCAACTCAAAACATAGCTGGTCACCACTGAACCATCTTCAAATGCCCGCATCTTAATCATTCCACGTCCACGTGACTAAAAGCATGGCATACAACCTCAAGAAGACTTCCTTAATACCCTATATAGGTCTCCTATCTGGATGAAAGTTTGGGATAAACACCAATCAATTAGCCCATTTTAACCAACTCACCGTCCTATCGGCGTTGCAAACCACTCAAACATTGGACAATCATGCATACATCATTCACCAGTGTTACAAGACCCCTTGGAAATAAAATGGACCTGATCATAATGTCGATTGGAGAATCTTTCCCAGTCAAGACCTATCCGTTGAAACCATCTTACATGCAGAACTTCCAATGAAAATTCAACATGTTAACTATGTCGATTTACTGTGGAACATCCGACCCCTATCGATCAAGGACTTTGATCAAATTAAACCATTTGCATTAGACATCCAACTGAGAAGGGCTGGACTGAAGTGCAATAGCGAGCATACGACGCTGCCTCACTTATTAATGAGATTTGATCTGATCTCTTTTGAAGTATTTCCAATTCAATTTCATTTACATTGCGAAATATGACCTACTTGAATTAAACTACTTGCAAATGATGCAGGTAACCGAGTACTCAAGATTGGGTGCAAAACAACCTCCGCGGACTATGATCAAATCATTAAGGTATCTTCATGACGATCATGATTCAACCACTCATCGGCTACTATACTCCCCTGACTGGGGGCAAGGCATCAAAGCAGAAGAGACCGACAAGATCAGGACTCTAGTACAAAGTGGATGCAACCGACCATCCACTCATCCGCCTATGCAATTTAATTGGAGATCTAAGAAAGACTTGGAGTAATATATCCCAACAATGTACTCTCCATCTCGTACTTAAAGCTCGCCAAAATACTTACTTTTCTTCTGATGCCCGATAAAATCGGAATCACACAAAGGGTGGACACAACGTCACCATCCATGCATCCAATCCTACATTAGACACTTGGGGTTATTTGAGAATAAATGTTTAAAGTGGATATGATTTGGCCGTTCACTCCCCAATTTGCGTTTGTGATTCGACAAAACAATCATGCCATAAACCGACTTCATCAGGGGCCAACCCTCAATTTAAAGTCATCAACGACTGACTGCCTACTCGCCAACCATCACGAGCTGTCATTTCAACTCTCTTCCTTAGCTCGATCGAAAGAATGCAAAATATAAATTGGACGTGACTCGACTGTCTGCTCTCTAATTCTTACACCCAACTTAAGGGAAAATACACAACTAAGAGTGGATGTAGTTCGACCATCCCTTCCTATGCTCGAGCACAAAGCTTGCCAGAACACTAATCTTACTCCTTAGGCTTGGCAAAAGCGGAATCCAAATGAACATGGACGCGATCCAACCATCCGTAAACTAAATCTCATCCTTCGTTGAGGGGAATATAAGTGGAAGTTAATCGGGATCCCACCGATCACCTGCAAAGTGAAACCCGAGCTCGGGGACCAGCCATCACACCAAAGTCAAGAAAGGGTTGATACACAACAATCCTTCATTCAACTCCGTATTCCCAGAGTGCGAAGCGGAGTATAAACGTCAACTCCGAACTCCCAGAGCGTGAGTCGGAGTATAAACATCAACTCCGTATTCCCAGAGTGCGAAGCGGAGTATAAACATCAACTCCGAACTCCCAGAGCGTGAGTCGGAGTATAAACATCAACTCCGTATTCCCAGAGTGCGAAGCGGAGTATAAACATCCAACTTCGAGTTCCCAGAGCGCGAACCGGAGTATAAACATCAACTCCGTATTCCCAGAGTGCGAAGCAGAGTATAAACATCAACTCCAAACTCCCAGAGTGCGAGTTGGAGTATAAACAATAACTCCGTATTCCCAGAGTGCGAAGCGGAGTATAAACATCAACTCTGTATTCCCAGAGTGCGAAGCGGAGTATAAACATCAACTCCGAACTCCCAGAGCACGAGTCGGAGTATAAACATCAACTCCGAGTTCCCAAAGTGCGAACCGGAGCATAAACATCAACTCCGTATTCCCAGAGTGCGAAGCGGAGTATAAACATCAACTCCGAACTCCCAGAGCGTGAGTCGGAGTATAAACATCAACTCCGAGTTCCCAGAGTGCGAACCGGAGCATAAACATCAACTCTGAACTCCCAGAGCGTGAGTCGGAGTATAAACATCAACTCCGAGTTCCCAGAGTGCGAACCGGAGTATAAACATCAACTAACTCCAGATTCCCAGAGCGCGAACTGGAGTATAAACATTATCTAACTCCAATTTCCCAGAGCGCGAACTGGAGTATAAACATTAAATAACTCTAAGCCCCCCGAGCGCGGACTGGAGTATAAACATCAACTAACTCAAGATTCCCAGAGTGCGAACTGGAGTATAAACATCAACTAATTCCATATTCCCAGAGTGCGAACTAGAGTATGAACACCAAATGGGTATGACCAACAACCCATCAACCGACTCCAGTCCCCAAAGCATGGTTTGGAATATGAATACCAAAAGGGATGTGATTCGACTGTCCATCTATCAGCTATGGTTCCTCATCAAGTTCTATAGTATAAAAAGAGGATGTGGTTCGACCATCTGCTTTCTAATCTTCCCCTAACGTGGGGGCACACTTAACACACAAAATTGGATGCGATCCGACCATCCAGCACTAAATGGGCGTGACACAACCGTCCATGCATAACCTCTTGTCCCCTGCACGGGACCCATAACATAATTTTATAGGGATGCACTCCAACCCCACAAGACAAAATTTCTTCCTTGATTCGACAGGGAGACGCAGATTCGCAAAACGAACCTAGCTGAATGTCCAATTCTAAATGGATGTGACTACCCGTTCTACTGCAAACGAACGTGGCACGACCGTTCATCCGCTAACTCTCCCCTATGGTCCAACGGGCTGTTCGTGCAACATGGACGGATGTGACCTAACCATCTGCCAATCGATTCCTTCCTACAGTTCAGTGGGAGAAGCATCAAATTAAAGTTGTTGTAATGTGATCGACCACACTTCGACTTTCGCCATTGACTAGTGCTAGAGGGATTAATTGAGGAAAATGCGGTCCGACCATTTTCTACTAAAACTCTTAGTCCCCAGAGTGTGGACAGGGGTATAAACATCAAATAGGTGTGATGAATGGCCCTTCAACTGACTCTGATCCCCAAAATGTGGCTACAAGAATAGACAAACGAATGAATGTGATTCGACCATTCATTCACCAACTCTGACCTAGACTCGACATGAGCAATATAATCTCACCACGGGTGCAATTAGACCGTCCACGAACTAACTCTTCTAACTCAAGACTGGAGGTAGAAGTACAAATCACCAAAATAAGAGAAAGGTGACTCGCTACATCTCCAGCATAGCATCCTTTACAGCTTAAGGCAACGACTACAGGGAGACCCTAATGCTAACCAATCAGAATGATGCCCGAAGTTCTGGGCAAACAATTATATCGTACCACCGGATCGACGGGCAATATCGATCTGCACCTTTCATATCATACCATTAGGTCAATAGGAAATGAGGTCCGAGCATTCTACATCGTGCCGTTGAATCGACGGTCAATATCAATCCTCTTCGACTACAAATCGATGTGACCCGAACGTCCATCGAATACCTTTGACCAACAGAGCACGGATAGAAGAATAAACCGCGAATGAGTGTGACTTGACCATTCGTCCTCCATCGCCTTCCTTCGATCTGACAGGAAGAGCATGAGACCAAATGAGCATGACATGACTGCATTTGAGCTGACTTTATACCTAGATCTGATGGGAGAACGTAAATCGAAATGGACATGGTTGATCACCCAACTCCAAATGAATGCAATGTGACCATTCATTCATTGACTCTTACCATGATCCGACTAAAAGAGCAATTCAAAACAAGTGCAACCTAAACATCTGCACATTGATTCTTACCCTGGATTCGACAAGGGAAGCATCAATCCTGCATTGGATCTAATTGGACGATTCACTCTTCAGTTTTTGCCCAAAGTATGGTGACCTAAGCAGCAAAGTGAATGTCATTGACCGTCCAGAATCTAGCTCATGTCCGAATGTTGGCAAAATAACAATGTATTCCGCTAAGAGGAAAGAACTAGAACATAATACAGGATAGGCACGACTCAGCCTTCCATCGGTTAACTCGATCCCATGGTTCAATGGGATAGAATACAAAATTGAAGCGGACATTATCTACCTTACCACTTATCGAGACATTCCCCAGACTTGGGGGCACGAACAAGAAGATAAGATAATATGATTCAACCATTCATCAGTTAACTCTGGTTCTTAAAGCTTGAACTATAGTATAGACACAGCTAGGACGAGACTAGACCGTCCACGTAATGCATCCGCCAACCCGAGACTGGGGGCAAAAGAGTAATTATCCGAGAGTTGACTATGACAACTTGAACCTATGACCCATGCCTGATATTCATAACAACTCTAGGTTGCGACCGAAAGGATGCCTAGAGATAAAGTCATCAGATCAATACCAGGACTTATGGGCGACTGATCATCATTCTGACCCTTTCGATGAGCAATGGATCGTAGGTACATTGAATGAAAAGCGCATCATTCAGAAACACAAGTAAATTCAATCTCAAAGCTAGAGCCAGCTATGCAGCAGCATGCAGTACAAGGCTAAATTCTACTAATCCTTTGATTCAACATCCTTATAAGCCTGATCATTTACTATTGCAAATAAACACATGAGGCGCCTACAACCCATCACGAGTATTGTAGATTAGATCACAACTCTATGCAATGATGAAGAAAGAGTCAACTGTTTTACTTCAGGTGAACCTTGATGTGTTCCCTTGGACTCGATCTCATATATATATATATATATATATATATATATGGACTCTCGCCAGCCATGAAGAACCCTACATTAAATGTCGACCCGAGGCATGTCTCGGTGAACAGAAACGATGCGACATGGATCTAGAGAGATCTGATGCACTTGAAGAGAAGGCGAATCTGCTCAAAACCAGTGGATTTATCCATGATGCCCTCCAACCAAAATGAGTATCCAATCCTTTACTTATAAGAAAAACGAACATAGAGTGGAGGACATACGTCAACTACTCAGATTTGCATGGGGTATGACAAAGAATGGCTTTCCACTTCCAATGATCAACCAACTGATGGACCTGACCATCAGACATGAATTACTCACATCCATGGATGCTAACTCCAGAAACAATCGGATACTGAAGCATGTCCTAAACCAGGAATACAACTGTCTCATTATTGACCTGGGCCTATAGTGCTATGTTAAAATCCCTGGATTCGAACTTGAGAACGCTTACGCTACTTACCAAAGGACGATTAACAGATCATTCAAAAATCATACCGGTCCGTCGATGAAAGTAGATGTGGTTAATATGCTCATGAGATCACAACTATCAAGTGACCATATCGATGACTTGACAGATGCATTCAGTGCTCTCTAAAAGATACAGGATGAAGCTCGATCCTTTAAGCTCACCCCGTTAATGTCGATCTCGACCAGCCGTTATGATAGTTCCAATAGCGGCCTTAGATGTCTGAAAGGTTACTCGAATGGGATATCGAGCTAAGCCAATTTGATTTCACATATCTCCCTCGGAGAGCTCTCCATGATCAAACATTAGCATATATCATATCTGAATCCACCACATCAGACGACTATCCGAAGAACAGTGGCGAATCGTCCAACCGATTGAGGACGTACAAAGATGGAACTTCCAATAATCGGCTTTTTAACGTCGAAGTTGCGTTAATGACTACCGAGGAATGATCGATCTGCCACGCCCTCAAACTCAACTTCCCTGCAACAAATAATGAAGCTAAGTATGAAGCCTTGGCACTCAAACTTATAAGAAAACTAGGAGTGGAAACTTTGCATATATTATGTGATTATTGGTTAGTAGTATACCGAGTCAGGGAAGATTATTCAACTAGGGGGCAACATCTTGCTCCTTATCCTAGCTGGGTCCAAAAGCTACTAGTCGACTTCAACTATTACACCATTGCACACATCCTCGGAGAACAAAATGAAAAAGCTAAGTCACTGGCCAAGCTAGCCAGTTCTGGGGATGCACGGCAAAAAGACTTTGTCCCAGTTGAAATGCTTATTATTCCAAGCATTGACATATGAAGATCAACTAGATCTTAGATCTATGAGAGGAGTCATGGATGACTCCTATCGAAGATTATCCACAATCGGGGATTCTTATTGAATGAACGAATAAGAAATGGCATATCCTCCATGAAGCATCACTACATGATTATGTCTGGATCATTTGACTCCGTCGATACAAAGCATTACTTTTGTATCCATTGATCCGAGACCCAATATTACATATCCACCGATACGAAGCGTACATTCCAACCCTTCACATCGATTCAGGAGAGGATTGTTACGAAGGAGCATTCAAAAACAACCATCAAACGTTGTTACAACGAATTTCACATCGGTTCAGGAGAGGGTCGATATGGAATTCAATATAAGATAAACTTATCTCGACTCGTGAACGTCAGCGAGAGTCAGATTAGCATATATGCATATATGTCGGACTAATCTTCAATATTCCAGATTTACAGGAGTTGGAAGCTCATTTGATAACGATTACAACAACAAACGGCTAATCACTAGCGTATAGCAATCAGTTGCAACAGTACAGGGTACAACAGTTGACAGTCAACAGTTTACATTATCAAGAAGAACGGTCGAAGATTACAGCTTTCATCGGAAAGACCATAACTATTCAGAATGAAGACTGCAGCACTTCAAAGCACGTCATGTTTTCACAAGACGTACTTTGGGGGGCAAATGTTATCCCGCCTTTTGGCAAGGCCGTGACACCAAGAACTTGACTAAAGACCAGGAGTCACTCGTCATGGATATCGATGAATTTTACCCGAGTCTGGATCGGACCGCAATTGATAAGACACGACAAGCAAGGTCAGGAAAAGCAACGTTCCAAGTTTCAAGTCAATCCGAGTTCGAACGCTCAAGATATCATCGATGCAAGTTGGAGGAAATGACCCTAAGTTCGAATCCATAAGTAACCTTTGTTCGTATCCATCAGTTCGACTCCATCTAGTTCGCAACCATCGGCAAGCACTCGTTCGAATCGGTCTGGATGTACTACTTCGTATCCATCCAGCTGAAGCCACTCCGTATCCATCAAGTTAAAGTACCTCGAATCCATGGAGTTATTCTACTTCGTATCCATCGGCTTGGAGTATTTCGAATCCATCAAGTTGCTCTGCTTCGAATCCATTACATTGTGGCGGATTCGTATCGATCAACAACTGTCCACAACAATCGATACGAACCAACCTCTGATCGAATACATTCCTTCGAACCCGCTAAGTCAAAGCGGCGAAATTCGTGGAGTCGACCCAGTAAAACTCGGAGCAAAAACTGGATCAACCCGGGAAGCGCGCGCCACGTCATCGCCTTCGCTCACTAGGCCATCGATTCGACTCTATCGATTCGAAGGGGATCGATTCGAATAGAGCACACCAACCGGAAATGCAATCTTGAATCGACCATAACTCGAGATCGACAAGTCCAAATGCTATGAGATTTTCACAGAAGCTTGCACACATGTTGAAGAATGTGCACACCAAATTTCAGCTCGATTGGACAATTCCTCGATCGATTCGAATGGATTTCGAATCGATCCCAATGTGGGCCCGGATTTCCAGAAAGCGGGCATGTGGGCCCCCTCACGTGCCAGAACTGGTCTCCCAAAATTTAGGCGAAATATCAGCCTCCTACACCTATAAATAGAGCCCCTGGTCATTCAGAAAAGGGGTTGGACAATTTTGAGAGCTAAGAGCGCCCAGAATCTGCCAGATTTACTCAAAATCACCACTGCTGCCTTAGATTCAGATTTAGCTCATAAAATCAGTTGTATTACATTATAAGAAATTGTAATCTTCAAGTATCGAGCAATAAAATCATCAAACTTCATAGTGGACGTAGGCGAAACGCCGAACCACTCTAAATCGCTTGTCTTTGCTTTTTTTTACATTTCTATTATTTGGAGTTTTTGTTAGATAATCCACAGTTTTAATTTTCTTTCTTCACTTTTATCTCTTCAAAAACTTCCGAAGAGTGTTGTGCCCATTTTTGGTACAAACAATTTTTTCCATGAAACCAAAAGGGAACATGTAGAGGAAAGTGAGACGAACAAATCGACTAGCTTTGCCTGGCCGATGGACCCCGTGGTGATCGGAAATGACACCGTTATGTCCGCATCCGTATGATGAACGTGAGTGTTACAACCAAAACGGAAGGTACCAGCAGGACCGTATTGCGTAGTCGAGTGCGACGGTGGTTTCAGTTCGGTCAGTTATAGCTTGAGGGGGCAGTGCCAAGGCCGATAAACTAAGGGAAAAATTGAATGAAAAAAAACAAAAAAAACAAAAAAAACAAGAAGGAAAGGTGGCCAAGAAAATGGTGCGCATGTATTCATGCACAAAAGTGAAAGAAAAATTAAAGGATGAGGTGGCATGGGATATTTTGTGGTCTTAGGTGTGCATGCATGTAACAAAAGCTTTAAACATTGTTAATGAAATCTTTCTCTTGCCGTTGCCGCTAATATCAAAACGTTTAGTATTGATATTGGTATTGATATTAATGTAAATATGCATATTATATAGCATGTTTTGGAATGATTTTGTTGCTCATGTTTAAGATATTAATCTAACTGTCTAATTTAAATTACCATACCTTTTACAGTAAAGCCTTATAGTTAATATTGGTACAGTAAATTTTGGGTTGTCAAATAATCCTGCCCTTAGAAGCCAAAAGCTTCTAGTAGGTCACGCTTTCTTTGTTAAACCCAAGGTTCAGCGATTCTTACTTCAGATCTTTATTAGATCACGTTTTAAACTAGATGAAGCTGTGGTTCAAAGTAAATCGGAATATGTTTGTCTTTTCACATCAACATTTTTGATAACATAGCCAAAATTAAACATAATATTTTAATTTATTTTTATTTCTAATTTTTTCGAGAAAAAAAAAGAAAAAAAAAGAAAGCGGGAATTTTTAATGGATATGAATTTAAAATTCATCGATAAATTTAAATTATTTAATTTAAAATGTCCCGATGAAATTCTCCTAGGTCATGCTTATGAATGTTCATTATTTTATGATGTTATATATACACTGCAAGTTAATGCTATGGTGCACGAACACGACATCTATATGTGATATAAAATAGAACACGGTACCATTTCAGGAATAAATGGTATATTGGGAAGTTAAATGCAAAAGAATTTGAATGAATTTAACCGATGAAGAAAACGAGACGAGGTGAGACTACTAGACGCTAGAATCCATCCTAGCGGACATATTCGAAGTCGCACCCTGAATCGTGATGACCTGGTTCCTCATCACTTATTGTCCAAACGATCTGTTGCATGGACGCAACCATGGTAATAGGCACAGTGCAAACGGGAAAGGAGGAAAAGATGAGAGTAAACTCATTGATGGATATGTGGTGAAACAAAGATGAAGATTACAGCACAACGGGGTGAGCGCCAACGGTGAACATGAGAAGATAGTGTAACTAATAGATCGTGTAGGGGCACCCACAATTTCTGATCGGAAGGCGTACAGACAAAAAAGGTCGTGATATCAGTTCGATACAGAGTCTAGTAAGAGTGAATAATGGGTATGATTCACTGGTAATTCTAGACCTCGTAAATGAATAACTTGACAGTGAAATGTCTATTAAATAATGATTGCAACTTATAAATGAATAGGATGTGATATCCCGGTTGATTAGAGTTGCAGTTGTGACTCGCTTTAAATTGTGCCATGACACGTGTATTTAAATTGAAATAATTTAATGGGATGTGGGCGGGTTTAGATTATGGAGTGTGTGACATATCTATTTCTTTTAATATCATATATATAACCCGACTCCATACATTTATATGAATCATTATTACACTATAATATTCACAGCTAGATTTATAGCCTGACTCAAGGTTTTGTTGTGTGATAATTCCTCGAGTCAGACCGAGGTGTTGCATGATGATCTCTTTCTCGCATTTTGAAGTGACCTCCTATGACATTGTAATGGAGGAGACTGGCATACCATGTACAAATTTAAGATAGTGGTAGAGTTAGAGCTCGACGGACACACATTCGCAACAGGTGTCAGGGGTACAGTTAGAATTGTATGGCGAGACACCATTAGAGAGACCCATCTTGAGTCCATTGAGTTATATTAGTTATGTTAGTTGTTAGTGCATGGTCTGATGATATGCAGTTTGTATATATTTGACTGAGTATGGTTAGGACGTCATTTTTGTGATGGTTGTAAATATATGATGGTACTCTAACGTCTGGTTGTACAAATATTATGCTATGTATATATATATATATATAACTATTTTTTTGGTTCACTGTTTTGGGAAACCATTGTATCTTGTGTTCTTGATATGTGATTTAGATATAAATTCTTTGAACTCGTGTATACGACATAGAGTCGAGATGAGATACGTATCATTTTAGATATGTACAGGTATTTTAAACGTATCCGTGTTGACCCAAAGTAGTGTATACAGGAGATCTCTCCTTCCGTGCCCATTGATCCGAATTATCGGATAGTAAACTCCCTTTGATATTTAGGTCACTAGAACCAGGGCGTCACAGCATGGTATCAGAGCGAGGATTCAAAAGAATTTGTATAAACAAGTAAGATCAAGGCCAGCCATTGCTAAGAAAACTAAGGAGAGAAAAGCTTAGGAAACCAAAAAAGCTTAAGAGAATCAAATCAACACATCTAATCTCAATCTCTTTATCCAAGCAAGGTTAATAGTATTTGTCCAACTCACTTATGCTTGTTTGTTTCGGTTTTATGATTAAATCTGAATCTTATGATGTTATTATGCCATATTATATGTGATTGTTGCATTATATGCTTGTTGGTGATTTATTGGATTTATTATGGAAGTATTTGTTAGGATTTAAGTGTAGAAACTAGTTTATGACATCTAGTCAACTTGAACTTTTTATATGATGTTTAAAACATTATTTTGGAAGTGAGTTTAATTTCATAATTTTCCAAGCATGTATGAATATATTAAGTATTTCCTAAGTGAGGAAAAAGATTTATTTCGGATTTTAATTATTAAAAATAATTAAATAATGATTTTGATCTCGAAATTTTTATATGTGAAAGAATATATTAATTCTAATTTTTAGTGATTTTTGGGGATTTTCCCAAGTGTTTATGATTTTATATGAATTTACTAGGCTAGAAAGACTTAATAATTATATTAAAATAATAATATAAATTAAATGGTTAAAATACTTTGGGAATGATAAATCAGATTTATATCGGTTTTCTTGAAAAGAAATTGATAAAGTGTAGTTTTAACCAGTAGAAATTGGACGTGGGTTGAAAGTTGGTGAAAAGAAATTGCTTTTTAAATAAATAAAATAGTTTTTACATTAGTTACGAGTTTGCCATGTTGTTGATAATTGATGTCGAAGTCCAGCCATGTCATTATCAATCAGAGAGGATGCATATGATATCAACTATGTTGGTATGGAGTGAATCAACTCTGGTTGAAGTATAGTTTATATGGGTTCTTGGCATTAAACTACTTGCGATATGGATGATCTCATAACTTTTCGGCATTACTTTGTTTTAACCTATTATCAATGCATACATAAAACTAACACATGTGGTATTGACCCTGCAACTACATACTTCCGATATTAAGGATATGTGGCATTGATGCCGCTTACCTATACGTATTTTCAACATCAACTCTTTGAGGCAAAGATGCCGCATCTACCTATACTAACATTAGTACATAGTGGCACTGATGCTGCATATTTCCATTTCGACCTCAAACTATTTTGCCATAACAATGTCGCATATCTTTATAGTGACAATCTTTAAGTAGTGGCACTGATGTCGTAGTTTTATGAAGCTGAGAACAAATGTTTTAAGGCCATTATGCCGCATCTATCTATACCAACATTAATATATAGTTATTGATGTGGCATTTATTTTATCTCAATAACCACAGTTTTGAGGCAGCGATGCTATAAACCATCAATTTCAGTGTACTTATTATAGCGGCACAGTAGCCCAGTTTTATAAAATTGATGTCAATAGTTCTGAGTCATTGATGACAAAAGCCATCAATATCGGCATTCCTGTTTTAATTGTGAAAGCTATATTTTATGCAAACCAAAAAACTGTGTTTCATAGGTTTGATGACCTATGTATGCTATTATACGAGATGAATGATTTCGGTCCTATGGTCTTATGCTTTATAAAATTAGAATATTTTACTATGACTTCGAGATGAAGGGGTAAGGCGGCCCATTTCGGCCATATGATGCCATGTGTTATATAATCATAAGTTTTCTTTAGAGAAGCATAATATTTTGATAAAGTGAAGGGCTATATTTTACTTGATATAAGTATGATTTTAAGGGTTAAATCATTTATCAAGAATTATGTTTTCAAGGAAATTAATAGGGTATTTAGCCAAGGAAATTATATGAAAATTTATCACCATTAGATAAATTGTGATAGGATATTTTAACTCAAGGAATAGAGATTTGAAAACCAGATAATGGGACTAGCGTAGGGTAGCGCCTTATGCTTTAAATGTTAGCCCCAATTTGATATTAGTCCATAATTCCAGTGCGCATGGCTTTATTAAGGATAAAACTAAAAGTAGGTTTATGCACAGAAAGGAATATATAACTTAGATAGGTTATTGGTTGGCCTGCAAAACCATTAGGTTCATAGTGAGCCTAGCAAAACTATGAGATAGACAGATAGTCAGGTTAACACTAAGATGATTGTGTTTGGACGGACAGTCCAGTTTCCTTCTAATAGTAAATTAGAGAATCTGGTATATCTGGTAGGCCTTAGTCAGCCATATAGGTTTGTAGGAACCCTGGGAAAACTATAAAATAGAGATAGACAGTCAATTGATTGTGACAGATTGGTCAGGTTTACCTATGTAGCATGAATGCATATCGTTATTTTATGTTGGTTTAACTGTTGTGATTGCTGGAGCATGATTTGATCTATATATTTATAGAAGATACCAGTGAGGGGAAAACTCATTCCGCTCAGCGACATGGTCTCACTAGATATCTATTTATCGAGATGACACATTATTATTCACACCAGACTTTTTGTCTGACCCAAAATTTTTGTTTTTCCCTTTAACTCTTGGGTGCTCATTTGAGTTGTTCAAGAGTAAGGTCTCTAAATTTTAGGTTTGACGAATAAAGCTTCCAAAGACATGCAGGAGCCAAAGCTAGCTATGTAAGAGTCTATTTATGTCTGTTGTGTTGTTATGTTATTTTTTCTAAACGTATGTAATGGCAGAATATGTATCTATCTAGCAGTGAACTCTGATCAACCAAGGGGCATCTTCATATATCTCTCTTAAAGTATTTTGTAATAGTTATATTTTATCTGAACTAGGCAATGTTTGGGATTATGTAATGAATATGAAAATTTATTAATGAAATGTGTTTAAATTTTTTTTGTATTCCCGTGCTTCTGATGTTAATGATAATATTAAGTGCATTTTGTCATCAGAGAATAATACTATTGATGACTGCAGTATCAATTGCGCTTATTTTCAGGCCTCAGAATGAGGGATGTTACAGAATCTGTTGTTGTTAATCTAATTGGAGGAGTTTGCCCCTTTTTTCATGTAAACAACTATATTTTGACACCTATATTCTAGATATAGTCCGACCCGTATGTTATTTATATAATACTCGGGTCAGTCTGAGACATTACCGGTTCAGGGACGAAGAGACCAGATTATGACTATTGGGCGTAGACAGAGGCTAGTTTATTAGTTGACCAATATCCATTATCCATTATCCATTTTTGTTGCCACATATATATTGATGATGTTGAGATGTATGTATTGGATTTATACATTGTATATTTTTGAGATAATGGGAATTTGACCTATTTTATATCCCACTTGACTTGTATATATTTTATATTGTATGCTATCGCTACAATGATTATTGTATTCTCTGTGATTTATTTTATATTGTGTGTTGTTTTATCTTGGAAACGCACATGTTTATTGTTTTGTGTCGATATTGTGTACATATAGGTGAGTTGTTATTCGATTTTTGAATACATACCAGTATTTGCCCAAGGGATTATTCATATGGGACATCCCAATATCGCATCATTCTTTGTATTATCAGACAGTATTACCTAGTAATACTCTTTGGTAGTATGGGTATAGAGGTGTAATATTACAAAGTGGTTTTAAATCCTGATTTACCTTTCATCAAAAAGGTATAGCCTTTGCAAGTTTTTTTCTCAAAACCATTCAAAATTTATTCTAATGATAAAAATTGTCAATACCCAACATTACCCAAAGTTATAGCTTAATACGACCCAATTTGGTTGTGAAAATAGTATTTTTACTATCCACCACTACGTAAAAATGTGGACCGTTACATTCCCCCCTTTAGGAACTTCACTACCTAAACCCTAACCAAAGAAATATAACCAAAAAATATAGAAACCAAGCATGCCTAACAATCAAACAAGCATATCAAACATCAAACATGTACGTATAAGCAAAATAAACCTATGCACACTCTAACATGCAAGGTACTAAACTAGCAAAATAAAATACAGATGTGAATGTAAATGTGATAAGTGGAGAGCGTCGGATAAGTAGCCCTCATGATCTCCCGATCTCCTAAGTGCTATCGCTCTCATTCCACTTCACTAAACCTTTACCAACTACACCACCTTCTACCTAAGCTTCTTTCATATCAACTATACGGACTAAAGTCCAAGACCTTGATGCTTCAGGTTAAACTTCTATATCATTCAGTTCATTTGATGCCACAATCAAGCTTGAATCATGCACAAACATCCAAAGGTGAGATACATGGAACATGTTATGCACATCCCTTATATTCTGATGTTGATCGACCCTATATGCTAGGTTCCTAATCCTCTCAAATATCAAAAAAGGACCTATAAATCTTGGTGCCAACTTCCCCTTAATATCAAACCGAACTGTATTATTCAATGGAGGAATCTTGACAAACATCATATATGTAACACCCCGTAAAAACTAATAAGAAATAAATAAATTAGACAAATTAATTGAATGAGACCAGGTTAAAAATGGAAATTTTGCAAAGTTAGAATTTGACCACAGAAGTTATGCCGTTGCCTTCGTGGTGATTTTATGATCACTTTCCATATATAATATGTAGAAAACGAAGCTCAAACGGAAAAGTTATGAACGTTTGAAGTTCTTGGATTCAAAATAATTTAAATAGAATTCAAATTCAAATAATTAAATAATTCTCAAATTTATAATTTGAAAAGTAATATTAGTTAGACTTGGGGGTTAATTAATCGTTAAAATTAACTTTAACATTAAGGACCTAATTAAATAAAGCAACGACAAAATAAATAGTTCCCAAAATAAACGTAATGGTCCAACACCTACCTTGGGCCGGTCGACTAGTAGGGTAGGGGCGGTCGACCGGCTATCATATGGTGGCTAGGTTTGTTTGCAACAGTTAACGATCCAGATTTTATTATTTTAAACCGACTTAAATCTGATGATTCTAGTGCATTCCAACCACTATAAATAAGAGCCTAACTCCCTCACTTTTATTCACAAATTATTTTGGGAACCAAGCGAAGCTCTGTCATACTCTTTCTTCAAAGATTCAGAAAAGTTCTTTAGGGTTTCAGGTAATAGATTCTAGATGTTTATTATTTTATTTCTAATTCTATGCTCCTTCAATCCCTCAATTTTTGAATCTAATATATATATGTATATATGTATATGTATATAAATCCCTTTGTATATATCTAAAAGGGGAGATCTAAAAGTGATTATTGAAGGCATGAAAAATCCAAAAAATGAAGAGCTAAGGACCTATTGTGTGTGGAAATCTTAGTCTTTCTATTTTAGTAATTAAATAGTGTAGTTTGGATTTAACATATACCTTGAGGAATTTTGGTTTATGAAAACATCACATTAAAACCTCCAAAATTTTCCGGAAGCGAAATGTCAATTCTTAAGTTGGAATCTCAATTGGTTTATATTAGAACAATTAAATTTGTGTATATTTTGCAATTTTTGTGTTTAACCTTCTATTCTACTTCTTATCTTTTTCTTTAAATATGATTAAGGGATTTTTTGATTAGAAAATGGTATGTAAGTTACAAATTCTTATTCGTAGGTTGCACCGTCTATTTCCATAATTTGAATAGAAACTCTCTTTGTCTAATTTCATGTAAAAAGAAGTTGAATAGAGCGTAAAAGTATTCAAATTTGCAAGTTTAGACTATTGATTTATTCCATTGTTTTAATATAAATAAATGGGTTCGGATTCTATTTTATACTAGTCAGTTGATTGAATTATGGATATTGAATTTATGGTATATTTGTTAATATGGAAATGAGATTTGTATAATTTTTAAAGATTTGACATTTAAACGTTAGTTTAGGGCATAAACTCCACACACTTACTAAGTGTGTATATACATGTTTGTGTGTCTATATATATATATATATATAAATTAGAGTAAATAAAGTAAGATTATAACATATTAATGGCGTAGTTAATAGGTTATTAATTATTATTGAATTCCCCCTTTGGTAAGTGAGTAATTGTGTAGGCGAAATAATAAGTTTTCTTATAAGGCCTTAATAATGAATCGATGAGATGTGCGATAATATGAGAGTGTTATAAATTATGACTAAGTTATAGGGATGCGAGGTCAGTCAAAAGCACACGGAAGTCTGGCCAGCTAATCTGACTAGCAGAAGTGTGACTTTGGGACTGATTTGAGACATCGCTTATAATAAGTAACGACAGATGACGCGAGATCAGTCCCAAATTCTGTAGGGTAAAATTGTCCAGCTAATCAGGCTACCGGTACCTATGAATAGTAGGACTAATGTGAGACGTCGCTATGGGGTATCAGTTATAATATAAAGGATCTGCTTAGGGATTGAAGGTATTAAGTGGTTGTGTGAGGACCCGCCTCTTCCCTATATAGGAAGTAGTAAATGGTCGGGGTTAATGGGGTAGGCACAATAATGGATATCTTGAAATGGGTCTGCTTCGATATGATGTATTAATTGACTAAAGAGATTCCGTGCAATGTCAGCTAGATAAGTACTAATGAGAAGTACGCCTTGGGGTATGTATTAAACAATAGGGGACCTGCCTTAAATAAGGTATTAAATGGTCAGAGTCTGCCTAATTCATATATTGGTAGGACACTACTGACGATAGATATGGGTTATTGGATTATAAGAGTAACAGTTATGGAATTGGAATTGGGAAAGCCTTAGAGCTTAGTGTTGGAAAGATCGAAGCTAATATATGAAAGAGATCTTATTTAAATTATATTGCCCAAGTACTATAATAGTAAGGCTTGGGATTTTTATTCACCAGACATATGTTGTTTTGTCTTCATCCTCATTACAATACAGGTTAGAAAATGCAATGTCAAAAGAGAAGGCGAGGAGGAATCTTGTAGCAGTTTATCTGCTCTTGTTATTTTTTGATGTACCCATTAAAAAATAATGTTGTATTTTGAAAATGTTGTACTATAGATATGTGACGATTGTTATTGGTATTGTCTTATTGACTTTATGACATTGGATTTTAAATGAAATGGGTACTGTTTCTGTTTAATATTTTATCCATCCACTATGAATTCTAAATGTGTAGAAAAATAGCTCTGTATTGTTCTTTATATCAATTAACAGCCAGCTTTGGAATGAGTTTAAGTTTCGATGAGCCTTTTCCGAATCAGAATTTACGTTCGTTACAGGCTAGGTTATTACATTTGGTATCAAAGCTTAGATTACCCGATCAACAGGGATATAATACGTATGAGGGTCGTACTTGTTATTTTGAAAGATTTTTAAAAAATACCCTATTACACACACACACTATTTTTGAACATATGCAAATACACTAGGCAAATCTTTATTTCAGCATATAATGTTATCTTAGGCCATTGTTACTGAAAGTTTAACCTACAGATAGTAGATTATAGTTGAAAATCCTTCTTCTTTTGAGACTGGGAATCCCACCTAAGGAATGCCCACCATTCGAGGGATGCTCGAATGGTTTAAACAATACCTTAGGCATATAAGATAAGTCCTTATTCCTCAACAAGCTACACCGGAGACACCCTCTGTTTTGCCTACCGAAGCAGCACCTCGCCACTTTGATTTCCCCAAAATGTGTAAGGATTTTCTAAATATGAGAGTGAGAGTATATTCTAGAACAGAATGTTTCTTGAAGACAAAGACATGGATAACTGACTACGAGAGGATATTTCAGAAAATTGGTTGGGAGGATCAGATAAAGTGGAGAATGATAGCTTGGTACCTTAAGGGAGAGGCCTTAGATTGATGGAATATTGTGGCTGAGGAGAATGTTGATAGGATTGTCACTTGGGATGAGTTCAAAAACCAATTTGAATCACGACTTATGTCGAGAGAAGAAGTGAGCTTGCAATTAGAGAGGTTTATACAACCTAGGCAGGAAGACTCCACTCTAAGGAGTATATTAGTAAATTCACAGGCTAGCTAAGTTCAGAATGAATTTATTGATACACCCATGAAAAAGGCCATGAAGTTTGTCAAGGGCCTAAACTACCTATTTATAGAATTATTATTGATCCAAGTACCCTCTGGCGCTACATATAAGACGTTAGGTTGAGATGGCTTTGCTGTAGACAGCTAGTGTAGAGGAGAAAGAGACGGAGAAGGAGAAGGCAGGATCTACTCAAAACCAAGGAGGAGCCAAGAAGGGAAATTTTTTGGCAAATAAGAAGTCGAAAGGAAAGTTCAAGAAAGAAGGTAAGGTCTGCAAGAGATGCTAAAAGAAAGGACATAATGCTAAAGATAGGAAGTAATATGTTGAAGGAAGCTTTTAAGGGAAAGTGTTACCATTGCCACTAAGAAGGACACTACAAGAGTAAATATCCTAAGCTGGTGAGGGAAGGGTAGGGTGGATAAGCAGGCACCATTAAGGTTGTCCCTATTTCGAGTTAACCACCCTATAGGGACCAAGGGAAGGCGGTGATGGAAGGTACATCTCTTTTTTTGGGAATACAATTCATACCCTATTTTAAGCATTCATTCATAGCTAGGAAAGTGATCAATTCCTTAAATCTTCAAACCCAAATTGTCACCAACCCAATAAATCCTGTTGGGGGGTCAACATATCTTTTCTCAATTTGCAAAGACTTAGTGTTAGACGTATGCGATGTTGATTTCATATGTAATGCATACGTTCTCAATTTTGAGGGGTATGGACTTATCTTAGGAATGGATTGGTTTCCGTATTATGGGGCAATCTTAGATTGCGATAGAAGGGTTGTATGGTTAAATAGCTGTAGAGGAAAAGATATAGAAATTCATTGTACATCCCAAGGCTCGGTTAAGTTAAGCTATTTACATTCGCTGAGCCTATCTCAAAATGATCTTTCATTCATACCCGTAGTTCGAGAATTTCTTGATGTCTTTGAAGAAGTCTCGGGTCTACCACCCGACTGGAGATCAAGTTTAGGATTGATTTAGAGAAAGACGCTAGACGAGTCACTCTGCCACTAAGATACCTGGCTCTTGAAGATAGGCAAAAGTTAGATAAGTAGATCTTGGAGCTATTGCAGAAGGGATTTATTCAATGGAGTACTTTGGAAAAGGGAGGCCTTGTTGTCTTTTCCACTAAAGCAGATGGCTTATTAAGGCTATGTGTCGACTATAGGGAACTCAACAAGTTGACGAGAAAGAATAGGTATCCCTTACCTAGGGTACATGATTTGTTTGATCAGCTTGTGGGAGTCCAAAATCTTCTCCCAGTTTGACTTGGCGACTGGATTTCATCAGCTAAGGGTCGTAGAGGATAGCAAACTGAAGACCGCATTTCGCATGTCAGATGGACTCTATGAATGGGAAGTGATGCCTTTTGGATTGAAAAATGCCCCACATACTTTATATATTTGATGAGTAGAGTATTTAGGGAACATTTGAATAAGTTTGTCATCGTTTTTGTTGATGACGTTTTAGTATTCTCCAAAAGTGAAGGAGAGCATGAAGATCGCTTAAGGGAGATACTAAGGACATTTAAGAAGCACCAACTTAAAGCCAAATTCTCAAAATATCACTTTTGGAAGAAGGAGGTGAGATTTCTTGGACACGTTGTTTCCAAACATGGTTAGCAGTGGACCTCGCAAAATTGGAAGCTATTCGGAGTTGAAAGGTTCCAAAGAATGCCATGAAGGTTAGGATTTTTTAGGGTTAGCGGGTTACTATAGGAAATCCATAAAAGAATTTGCAAAGATAGTAGCCCTTTAACTCGCCTAACCAAGAAGAATCTAGTCTTTACTTAGAATAAGAAATAAACGAAAGCGTTTAAAAAGTTAAATGAGCTATTGACAAGTGCACCAGTACCCATCATTCTAGATGGGGCGAAACCTTTTACAGTTTACATGGATACATGTGGCATAGGATTAAGAGCAATTCTTTTGCAAGAAGGGTGATAGCTTATGCTTGTAGGCAATTAATAAGAAGAGATACCTAGTTCATGACTTGCAGTAGGTAGCTATTGTTTTTGCCTTGAAGATATGGAGGCACTATCTTTTAGGGGAAAGGTTTGAGTTGTTCACCGACCATAAATCACTCAATTACCTATTTTCCCAAAAGGATTTAAATCTTAGGCAACAGAGGTAGGTTTATAGCATCCTATAACTTTGGGATACCGTATACCCTCGGAAAAGGGATTGTCATCGCCAACGCCTTTAGGTGGAGGCATGCTACCTTAGGTGGTATATACAAGTGGAAAAATTTGGAGTTCCTCTTGAATTTCAACTTCCAACCACCAACAGAACATACCCAAAGCTATTTGGCAGTAATGGAGGTTAGGCCGGCATTGATGGACCAACATCGGATTAGAGCAGAAGAAGGACAAGGAGATAGTTGATATCTTGGGCAAGAAAAGTAGAGGAGACCAATTTCCCCACATCAGTAAATATGTAGTTGACGAGAAGGGATGTTTGAGGAGAGATGGACGCCTTTGCGTTCTAAAGATTGATAGTATGTTGAAGGAAGTGCTTGCGGAGTGTCACTATTCAAGGATGACCATTCATCCCGGGGGAGATAAGATGTATCGGGATATGAAACGAATTTTCTATTGGCTAGGATGAAGAAGAGAGTAGCTAAATTTTATTCTAGATGTTTAACATGCCAAAGGATAAAGGCTGAGTAAGGGAAGCCCGAAGGATTGTTATTGCTATTTGAAATTCCGACTTGGAAATGGGAACATATATCAATGGACTTTATAGATGGGTTACCTAGGAGTCAAAGAGGCAATGAAGCAATTTGGGTCATAGTGGATAGGCTCGCTAAAAATGCCCATTTTATTCCCATTAGGAGCTAAAGGACTGTAGCATCTCTAGCACAGATTTATATCAAAGAGGTGGTTCAACTTCATGGAATTCTAATTAGTATCATTAGTGATAGGGACCCTTATCTACCATCGAGTTTTGGAGGAGTTTGCAAACAGCTTTAGGAACTTTGTTGAAGCTTACTACTGCTTACCACCCGTAGACCGACGAACAAGCTGATGAGTGAATAAGGTCTTAGAGAATTTATTAAGAGCTTGCATCATGGACTTTGGAGGACATTGGGAGCAGTACATACCGTTAGTCGAGTTCGTGTATAATAATAGTTACCAATCGATGACTGGTATAACACCCTTTGAAGCGCTTTATGGGAGGCCATTGAAATTGACAAACTGTTGGTGAGAAACCACCGTAAAAATTCTACCATGACCAGATTTGATTCGCGAAACTTCAAATAAGGTAGAGTTGATTAGACAATGTATGAATGCAGCACAAGACCACTGAATACTATGCGAATAGGAGAAGAAAAGAGTTAGAGTTCGAGGTTGGAGACGTGGTGTTTACCAAAGATTCCCTTCTTAGGGAAGTCATGAGATTTGAAAAATCGGGAAAGTTGGAACCAAGATTTGTTGGGCCTTTTCGAGTTTTGGAAAGAATAGGAAAACTTGCTTATCACGTTGAGGTACTGGACAGATTGGCTGGAGTACACGATGTTTTTCAGGTTTTGCACTTGAGGAAATGCCTTCATAGCACATCTATTGTTGTAGAGCCTGACCAATTGTGGGATATTGAGATGGATCCAATAGCATCCTGTGCCACCGCACGCATTGTGGAGCATAAAACTGGGAAGCTCCGCAACAACGAAATTAGGTTGGTTTGAGCACAGTAGGGAGACATCCCGGCGAAAAGTACATGGGAAACCGAAGGGAAGATTAGAATCTCTCATCTTGAGCTTTTCACTAGTATATTTTCCTCTCTAAAATTAGGTTTTGGTTGCATCGTGGTTGCTAGATTGGATGGTAGGAGATGTTTGCTACATTATTCACTTTCACTTTGCACTCATATAGAAATTTTATGCATGTATATGGTGTTTTCATATATACTTATATGTCTAATCATACACACACGCTAGGATTGAGGTCGCTTATAGTATGCCTCTATACATAATCATATTGCACTTTTGGTTGAGTAGACGGTTGTGTATATAATTTGGTTGAATACCATGGATGTTTATTGTGCGTTACGTTGTCCACCCCTTGGAAAGATTTCGGAGACAAAATCCTTTTTAAGGTAGGGGAGAATGTAACACCCCGTAAAAATTAGTAAGAAATAAATAAATTAGATAAATTAATTAAACAACATAAGGCTAAAAATGGAAATTTTGCAAAAGTTAGAATTTGACCATGAAACTTTTACCGTTGCGTTCGTGGCGATTTTCTGATTAATTTCCATATAAGATATATTAAATACGGAGCGCAAATGGGAAAGTTATGGATGTTTGAAGTTTTCAAATTCAAAATAATTTAAATAGAATTAAAATTTAGATAATTAAATAATTATCAAATTTAAAATTTTAAAAGTAACATTAGTTGGACTTGGGGGTTAAGTAATCATTAAAATTAACGTTTACGGTAAGGAATTAATTAGGGTAAAAAAATAAATAAAACAATAGTAGAATAAATAGTTTGCGAAATAAACGTAACAATCGACCGCCTACCCTGGGTTGGTTGACCGCTTGCGGTCGACCGATATAGTATGGGTGGTTGACTAGCTGTCATACATCGGCTAGGGTTTATTTGCAATAGTTAATGATTCAAATTTTATAATTTTAAACCGACTTAAATCCAACAGTTCTGGTGCATTCCAACCATTATAAATAAGAGCCTAGCCCCCTCACTTTTATTAATAAATTATTTTGGGAACCAATATCAGCCTCTCTCTTTAAAAGTTCAAAAAAGTTCTTTAGGGTTTTAGGTTACATATTCTAGATGTTTATTATTTTACTTCTAATTCTATTCTACTCAAATCTTTCAATTTCTGAATCTAACACACACACATACGAGTGCTTAGGCACGTTCGATGGACGTGCACAAAGAAAATTAGGAGTCAAACTTCTTTCCTTTTAAAAGAGTACAACATGAACACAAAGGAATTCATGCCTTTTCTTCTGCATCGTTTTGGTTAGAATTGAGCTTCTATCAAACATTATTTGCACATCTAAAAACAATAATTTCAGGATAAAGAACAATATAAAAATTTAGGGTTCATCAATAATCGGTATATCATACATGTTATACTTAAAAAGCATAAAATGATTCACAACCAATGTTATAGGTATTTTGGCACGGTCCAGATTCCTCACCAAATGACATCAAATTAAATACGCATAAGATTCATGAACTCCATTAAATCCCAATAGATCAACTTGGTCATCGTTCCAATCATATTCAGTTGAAGCCTAGCTGTAGATGCCTTCTTGCTCCATGTATTTGTAAGTATAACTCATGGTGTGTCCATAAACTGTCATCCCCAAAATAGAGGACCATAATTATGTGTACAGAGGTAAATAATAATAATAATAATTAAACATACAAAACAAAATTATGGAATAGATGCATTCATAAGTTTACCTTGTCATATAATTTGAAGGTAATAATGTTGCTTCCATGCCACATAGGACAACTTGATTTATTCCTTTCTGTGCTCTTCTCTGGAATACATAAATCCAGCCTTCTTTTGATTTTCTCCCTTATCTAAGTTATGTATATACATATCTAACATAATCACATACAAAGAAAATGAGATTATAGCATGACATGCTCCATTACATCATCATTTGAAGCTAAAGCTTCTAACTCTTCAAACCACAAACAACTATTTTATTTTATCGATATCCTGCTGTAATAATATTGACGTTATTAATTAACAGACACATTTATCTCATCCGGCTACTCTTCATTGCTTCTACCAACTCTAAATGACACAGTACATTCCATCACATTTTTTCTACCTCAATTTCTTTTAAAAATAATTGAATATACAATATTTTAATGAAATAATGGGTTAGAGAAAAATGCATCACACAAAGAAAAGTATAATATGATCAAACAATAAGGGTAGTTTGGTAAGTTCAAGATAAACATTGCTCAAAGCCAGAGGTATGCTAATGGGCTAAGTCTTACTACGTTGATAGTCATGCTAAAGAATTATCAAAATAACGAATATAAATCAATTGCTTAGTTTGATATCACTTTGTAAGTCCACAAAGACATTAGTTCTCCCTTTCGTATATAAAGGATGAGATCAGAACAATAATATAGAATGAAGGTGCATGAAAATGAAACCAAAATGTAGCGAGGGTACGATGACCGTCCCACTTAAGTCCCCTCACTAAGTAAAGCTCGGCAGGACTATTTTCACCACCTCTCTTGTTTCTGCATGAACCACTTCACTTTTCCTTATGGAGTAAGTCTATATATGCATAATATAATATGGATGTAAATATAAGAAATAAGATAAGGGATATCATATAATTATCGGTTGCTAACCATAAGGAATCTTCAAAAAAGTGGTGGAATTTAATCTCATACTTATAATTTTAGTTGAAATATCCAATCAATAAGTCCAATTTTCTTAACAAATCCCCGTGGATGCATACAACTACAAATGAAATAAATCTCCTCCTCCTTTTACAGTATTCTGCTCATTTGAAACAACTTTACATGATATAAATTATCACAAAATAGTAATAATTAAATAGAGCAAAAATCATTGCATTATTTAGTTATTTGAACAATAAAAAGCAATCTTCATTACTACTATTGCAATAGAACTAAATTAGTGAAAGGAATAAAGAAAATTATAATGCAACTTTTGTATGCAAAATTCTACCTCGTCAGGGCTAGGAAAAGTGACGTCTCCATCATAAAAGAGCTAGTATGAAAATCAACTTTGGTATACCTATCAATAGACGTCACAAATCTAACCATGCTACAAAGATCCAACATTGAAATTTAGATAGTTTTAGTGGTATTTTTAAGTCAATGGATAGAAATGAGGGTGGAGAAAATAAAAAATGCAGGAATGACATCAAGAACTGCAATAGTATTCAATTTTTAATGCTACTACTCCTTACCTGATGGTGAGTACACCTCCGATGGCAATGGAATCGCCTTAAATTTTAGTATCTACTTATATCATAATAACCCTGCAAAGTATAAGGATGCAATGCTTATGTAACTAAAAGGAAGTAGAAAGTGGGAGAAAACTTGAGATTCGTCTCTTTGTTAAAACATAGAAATAATGCGGTGAATGGATAACTCAAATTACATAAGGAACTGTAACTGACCACCTCATCCAAAACTCAGATGAATGCAGCCAGCCATCTCATCCAAAACTCAACAATGGTCATCAAAATCTATAGTCCCATATGCCTCCTTTTCGATCTTAAAAGCGGGAGCAATGACAGAGCAGTGAGCAAAGGTGACTGCAAAGTAAAAAGCAGGGAATAAGAATTAGACAAAATAAATAAAAACGTATAGAAATGTAGATGCATGTGGTAAGCCAATTTAGAATTTCTCTGATGAATTCAGACTTTAAAAGGTAGCTTCGTATAGTACTATTCCAACATATATACAATGGAAAAGAGGTTGTTTAAACAAAAGTAGAAAATAGGAGCAGGCTTTTACCCATTTAAATGACGTGGTGGAACAATGGGTGAGAACGTGCAACTATTTACCCATTTAAATGACATATGCGCCCATCGAATATTTTTTTCAAAATGGGTATTTTAGGAAATCCTAAAAAGGCTTCACTTTGACTCGGTTGACCGAGTATTTGCTTTATATATAAGATATATACATATATATCTGTGTATGTGTATGTGCAATATATGTGTGTCTGGATATTCAATATACTTTTCTCCGTTGAAGATTTTATTTATAGATATTTGTATATGATCGAATACATACAATAAAGCGGTCGAAATATTATTGGTATACTTCAAAAAATGAGCTCAATAATAGTTATACAATACATTAAAAAATAAACTTCTGTTTACCAAATATGGAATTGTCTCACAGTAAAAAAACATTGATTATTTTATGTAGATAATGTTCATTGTAAATTCTACTAATAACAAACAGATTTAACTTTCAGTACAAATATTATGTTAGACCTAACATGTATCTATATGCTTAGAATGGCACTAACGAAAATAATAGGAAGTCTTTCACGTTAACTTTTTTAGCTAAATACATACTTGATGGCTGACAACAATACTCCATGTTGAATATGGACAATATCCATGCTTCCTCTCACATTATTTTCAAGGTTAGCCATACTCCCTCTTGAATCATTATTATCTTCCCTATAATAGCCCCCTATTACTAACAAAAACCTTTTTTTTCCCAATCATTTTTGTTGATGTTATAAAGAATTTCTTCTAAATTAAATGATTAGGAACAAATTCAACTGGATCCAACAAGCAATAGCTATCATTGAGAAAGATCATGGAGCACTCCTTATTTACATACAAAATCTACTAAAGTTGCATATGAGTATAACATGTAATATCATTTTCTTAACTATTTTATCATATGCATACAGAAAAATAACTTAAGTCGTTACAATGGTAAGATAGGTGAAGCAACATTGTACCTCTCTTTATAGAAGGATTTCGCTATTTATCTTCAATTAATCAAGTTATCTAATTGGAAATTTCAAAAAGAAAAAAAATTCATAACTTGACTGTTCTATCACTATAGAAACTAAAAAAATGAAGATAAAAATTAGTATCCATGCTAGAGATTTTTTTCATGATGCAAGATCTAATTTGAGATTGAGCCCTAACAAAAGCAAAACAAAACCCTTGAAGTTAAATTGTTTACCTTCGTGTAATTTACAGTCTTCTAGTCTCTTTTGTACATTGTCTCCTTCTTATCCTTCTTCCTTGCAGTTAAAATTTTTTGGATGACGTTTGTTCCATCGTTGAAATTGATTTAGTTTCAAGGAGAATAAACAAAAATGGGTTATATGGGTGAGAACGTCTAATAGTTGGTGCCTCCACTCTCTTGTTAAGCGATGAAAACGACCTTGAATAATTCTTACAGAGTACCATGAACATGAGTATTCTGGAGTGGAGTTATTTTGTTGAATAAATGGAGATTTATTTCAACTACTGGCAGAAGATGTAGTAGGAGCGAAGAAGTTATGGAGTCTTGAGTTATGCGGTTATGATCTAGATTACAAAAATACCCATATTAACTATTTTTTATTACAGTAAACAAAAGGACAATTTTGGTAGTCCAAAAAAGGCTTCAGTTTGACTGCATTGATCAAGTATTTGCTTTATATATAAGATATATACATGTATATATATCCCTTGTTGTTTATATCTAAAAGGGGAGATCTGAAAGAGACTATTGAAGGCGTGACAAATCCAAAAAGAGGAAGAGCTAAGGATTTATTGTGAGTGGAAATCTTAGTCTTTCCATTTTAGTAATTGAATAGTGAAGTTTGGATTTGAAATATCCCTTGGGGAATTTTGGTTTACGAAAACATCACATTAAAACCCCCAAAATTTCCCCAATGCATAATGTCAATTCTTAGGTTGGAATCTCAATTGTTTTATATTACAACAATGAAATTTGTGTATATTTTGCAATTTTTGTGTTTACCTTCTATTCCACTTCTTATCTTTTTCTTTAAATCTGGTCAAGGGATTTTTTGACTAGAAAATGGTATGTAAGTTACGAATTGTTATTTGTAGATTGCACCGTCTATTTCCATAATTTGAATATAAACTCTCTTTGTCTAATTTCATGTAAAAAGAAGTTGAATAGAGCGTAAAAGTATTCATATTTGCAAGTTTACACTATTGGTTTATTCCGTTGTTTTAATATAAAATAAGTGGGCTTGGACTCTGTTTTATACAAGTCAGTTGATTGAATTATGGATATTGGATTTACGGTATATTTGTTAATATGGAAATGAGATTTGTATAATTTTTGAAGATTTAACATTTAAACGTTAGTTTAGGGCATACACTCCACACACTTAGAAATTTACTAAGTGCATATATATATATATATATATATGTGTGTGTGTGTGTGTGTGTGTGTAAATTAGCATAAAAAGCGCAAGATTATAACGTATTATGGCGTGGTTAATAGGTTATTAATTATTATTGAATTCCCCCTTAGGAAAGTGAGTAATTGTAGAGGTGAAATAACAAGTTTCCTTATAAGGCCTTAATAATGAACGTGGTGAGATTTGTGATAATATGAGTGTTATAAATTATGATTAAGTTATAGGGATGTGAGGTCAATCAAAAGCACACAGATGTCTGCCCAGCTAATTTGGCTACAAGTAGCATGACTTTAGAACTGATGTGAGGAATCACCTACAATAAGTAACTACGGATGACGCGAGGTGAGTCCCAAATTCTGTAGAGTGAAACTGCCTAGCTAATCTGGCTAATAGTACCTATGAATGGTCAGACTAATATGAGATGTCACTATGGGGTACAGGTCATAATACGAAGGACATGCTTCAGGGATTAAAGGTATGAAGTGGTTGTGTGAGGGCTTGCCTCTTCCCTATTTAGAAATAAGTAAATGGTCGAGGTTAATGGGGGTCGGCACTATAGTGGATATCTTGAAAAGGGTCTGCTTCGATACGAATTATTAAGTGACCAAAGAAATTCCATGCAATATCTACTAGATAAGTACCAATGAGGAGTATGCCTTGGGATATGTATTAAATGACGTAGGACTTGCATAAATAAGGTATTAAATGGTCATAGCTTGCCTAATTCCCATTAAAAAGGTATTAAGTGGCTTAGGTACTATCTCTTACATTGATAGGACACTACTGATTATAGATATGGGTTATTGGGCTGCAAGAGTAACAGTTATAGAATTAGAATTGGGAAAGCCTTAGAGCTTAGTATTGGAAAGATCGAAGCTAATATACGAAAGACATATTCCTATTTAAATTATACTACCCAAGTGCTATTATGGTAAGGCCCATGATTTTTATTCACCAGACATATGTTGTTCTGACTCTCTCCTCATTACAACACTAGTTTGGAAAAGTAATGTTGAAGGCGAAGGCGAGGAGGAAACTTGTGGCAGTTTATCTATTTATCTACTTTTGTTATTTTCTGATGTATCCATTGAAAAATAATGTTATATTTTGAAAATTTTATACTATGGATATGTGACGATTGTTATTGGTATTGTGTTATGGATTTTATGACATTAGATTTTAAATGAAATGGGTACTATTTCTGTTACTATATTTTATCCTTCCGCAGTGAGTTCTAAATATGTAGATAAATAGCTCTGTATTGTCCTTTATACCAACCAACAGCCAGCTTTGGAATAGATCTAAGTTTCGATGGGCTTTTCTGGGTTGCAATTTAGGTCCGTTTTAGGGCGGGTTATTACAATATCGCTGACAGAGAGCTTAAGGTCGTATATTTTCATATCACCGTAGCTTTTTTGTCTATTCTAAGAAACTTTCAATCATTGTGGAATGATCTAGATCTTTACCGAAGTTTACCTAACAATATCTTGCACAAGTATCAGTTCCTCATCCACTTTCCACCAACATGAAGGGATATTGTATGGTTGGTCATATAATGCCTCAAATGATGTCATACTAATGCTCGACTGATAAGTACTATTGTATGCAAACTCAACCAAATGCAAGTGATCGTCCTATGGGCCTCTAAAGTCAAGAATGCAAGTTCGTAAAAGGTCCGCCAATATATGATTCACCATCTTAGTTTACCCATTAATTTATGGGCGATAAGTTGTACTCAAATGCAACTCCATCTCCAACACCTCTTGTAATCTTTCAAAATCCACTCATGAATAATAGGTCTTGATCACTTCAATGCTCTTTGGCACACTATGGAATCTTACAATCCACTCAGCCAACTTCGATGTCATCCAATTGGACTTCATAAGTATGAATCAAGCACTCTTTATCAATCTATGACTATGAAACTAATGCTATCGTACCCTCCTCTAGTCCTTGGAAATCCATCAATATTTTTTCCCATTTCCACCGGGGAATCTCAAGAGGTTGCTTCAAACCACTTAGGATTTCTACTCATCCTTCAATAATTGACCATTTATACACTTTGAAATAAATGCCTCGATGTCCTTATTCACCCCTACCCGATAAAATATCTGTTTCATTTCTTGATACATTGTATTGCCTCCGAGATATACTGTCAATCTCGAATGATGCACTTTGATAGCATCTCATCCCTCAAACCATCGACATCATTTGCAAACAATCTTCCATTCTTATGGAGCTAACCATCTCGGTTGAGTCAGTGCTGCCTTATATCCTCAAAGTTTAGAAATGATCCCTGCTAGTTTAATATCATGTCTTTGACTAGTATCGATCCTCTCAATCGGAATAGGTCTAATAATCAAGCTTGTCGACACATCCATCTCTAGCCCACATCTCGATCGGAAATCATTATTAATAATATATTCTAACTACATCCACTCTAGGAATGTAGCTTTCAAGTTGGCATGTCTCATACTCAAAGCATCATCGACTGCATTTTCTTACCAAGAGTATATGAAATATTAAAGTCATAAGAGGCTAAGTACCCAGACCATCGCTGCTGATGAAGGTTAAGGTCCTTTTGTGAGAAAATGTACTTCAATGAGTTATGGTCAGTGAACAACTCAAACCTCTCTATTAATAAATATTGCCTCTAAATCTTCATCGAGGATACAGTTAGTGCTACCTCAAAATCATGGGTATGGTATTTCTTCTTATGCAGTTCAGCTGCTAAAAGGCTAAAGAGACAACCTTACCTCTCCTCATCAATATCGCACACTATCCAGTACCACAAGCATATGTGTATACTGTCAACTCCTCATTTCCACTCATAATGACTAACACTGGTGCACTCATCAACCTCTCCTTAAGACCAACAATGTGTGCTCACACATCGCGTCCCAAGCAAAAGTTTGATTCTTCTTTGTTAAGTTAGTTAAAGATAATGCTACCTTTGAGAAGTCCTTTATGAATTGTCTATAATAACTTGCTAATCCAAGGAAACTCCTTATATCTGTAGCATTATTAGTTTTGTTCCAATCTTAGACTCTACTACCTTACTAGGATACACAGTGATGCTCTGCTCTGAAACAACATGACCCAAGAATCACACTTCCCTCCTCCATAAGTGACACTTGAAAACTTCGTCTTCACCTCATGCTTCCTCAACACCTCAAGCACAATCCTCAAGTGTTGCTTGTGTTCTTATTATGTCCATGAATAGACAAGAATATCATCAATGAACACAAGTACAAACTTAGTTAGTTGATCCCCGAAAACAAGGTTCATCAGATCAACAAAGTATACCAATGCATTGGTTAACCCAAACTTCATCACCTACCACACATAGTATCCCGATGGCGTACTGAATGCAATAATTAGCATACTCTCTCTCGCTACTCTCAATTGGTGTAACCCTATCGCCAAATCTAATTGAAAAAACATTTTCACACCATGAAGCTTTTCAAACAAATCATTAATACATGAGATTCGATACTTGTTCTTCCTTGTCACCTTATTCAACTCATGATAATCAACAAAGGCTCAAATAGTCATCCGTCTTAGTGGAAAATACTACATGGCTGCCCACTTAGATATAATCCTATGAATGAACCCTTCCTTAATAGGTCATTCAATCACACCCCCAGTACCTTCTGCTCTTTGGGTTCCATATGCCTCGATGGCATAACAACTAGCTTGATACCCTTCACTAAATCATTACAGAATTCTATCTCACTATGTAGCAGTAATCCAGTCACCTACTCAAATATGTTTGGATACTCCCTAGGGATGGGTACTGATGACAACTCTTCATGCGGGATCTCAAGCGAATACAGAAAGCTAACCATCACCTCATCATCCAACAGGCAGCTTAACTCTAGTCTTTGCCCCTGGTTTGTCCTAGTTGTCACTAGTGGCCTCTTAAAACCCCTACCACTCTATACTTCTAAAGTCAATCAATCCCCGATATAATACCTAACCCTACAAAACCAAGCATAAAAAATCACAAGAAAACATGCATCCATGACCCATAAGACCACATCACGACAAACCATGTACAAACTAATCGAACTTCCCACAGGGTTTGACATAATCAAAGAGTTGTCTACTAGGTCAAGTTTCAATCCTAGTTTATTTACCATGGTACTAGATATAGAGGAATGTCAAGTCTCAGTTCAAATAAAACATAAACATGTACATCATAAAAATAAAGCATACCTTGGATGATGATGCCTTGCCTCTTCTCCTTCACTGATGGAGCATTCAACAAAGTTGGAATGCCTTCACCACCTGTTTCAGCCTCAATTGCCTAGGACAATCTTTCTGGATATGTCTGAACTTATTGTAGTTATAGTAATTCTTTCTATCTTTCTTTCAATTCCTACTTAGATCGACTTCTCTCTGCAATTGAAATAAGTAGGCTCCCATTTATGCTTTTTCTTGCCATTTTTTCTTTGAAACTGCCCATGTTCTTCTTTTTGTTCCATTTTCCTTTGCTTCTTCGGCCCACTTATAGATTTGGCTCCTCCTTCGAAACAACAACAGCTTTAGCTTTAGGTATGGGCTTTCAAGCCTTAGAATCTTCTTTACTATCTTCTCAAAGCTCTCATCAACATAGTCCACTAGCCTTTCTCCCAGATAGTTATTCAACCCAATTATAAAGTTTACGTTATTCTTTAACGGAGTGTTAATGAAAGACATCACGTACTTCGACAATATCTCAAATCCTGCAACATGTTTTAAAATAGACAAGTCACCCAGCTTCAGATCGACAAATCTCCTAAACAACGCTGATTTTTGAGCTGTTGGTATAAACTTCTCTTTGAATCTAGACATAAATTGATCCTAAGTAAATTGATTCTTGGGAGGCATTCCACTGACCTAGCACCCTTCATTAAAGTTATCTTAAATCCAACTTCCACTTTGGTGCATCCTCCTACTCAAATCATCAAATATGCATTCACATGTGTCAAACCATTCTTGGACTTCCATAGCCGACTTCGTTCTTAGAAACAGCTTGTCTTCAAGACTTGCAAAGTCCATATTCAACTTAGAAAAATATGTTCTAGATGCTTGAATTAGAGCACCACCACTAATAATAACTAGAGCACCATCTTGGGAATTCTGTAGTACGTTCCTCATCATAGTATTAAACATAGTCTATAGTCGGAGTTAGTTGCTACCCCTGATCCTGATCCTGATCCTTCTTCTACTCTAGAGATGGAGTTCTCTACTGCGGTTCTTGTACGGCTGCTTATTCTTACAATCCGTATATGAATGATCAGTCTCTCATAAAAGAACAAAATGGTACTTGTGTATGCATTATGACTAACTATATACCATATAGTTTTGAAGTAAAAAATATATAATAAAATTCTCTCTCATATATCGCTTGATCCATTATAGAGTGATACTTCCCACTCTATCCCTAATGGATTCTAGTATCAACTTAGGTTAATCGTCCAGCCTATGCTCTGATATCAAATGTGTCGACCACCCTGCACCTCCAGTATCCAAATAGATTAAAGAGTGCGCTACAATGGTACTTGACCGATGTAGAGTGGCAGTTAAGGGAAAGTAATAGTAATCCAAAGAGGAACCTATTGTATATCTCACAACATATATGATAAAATATAATAACCAATATAGATGTAAAACAGATGAGATAGAAATATAACTACATGAACCAAACAGAGTAAGAGTATAGTAGCTTCATCATAGTTATAAAAAAAATAGAATGTTGCAGTAAAGTTAATACATCAGACAATAACTCTAAAATTTCCATCTAAAAATAATCATTGTTGAAATAGCGCCTTAGCATTGCACAGTGGAATATATATCGATAATAGCTTAATAATAGGTATGAAAGTGCTAGCCACTTGCTCGTCCTTCGCATAGATCCATGCCCTATCTCATATTTGCTATCTCTAATATACTCATTTAACAGTACCCATGATGATTAGAAGCAAAGAAAATAAAATAATCTCGAGTTAGACAATTGTTTGATATGAGTGATCTATAATCTAAAAATACAATAAAAGTCGGTATTGTAAATAGGAACACAAGGTATAAAGATTCTTACCCGACTCGTCCCAACATCTAAAGAGTTAGCACATAACATCAATATATGCTAATCTACTATCATCATCATGTGGGTGTACTACAACTAAAGGTATGATATGGGGTGTCTAGGTATCTAAGTCAAAAATACCTGCATCATGTGACATCCATAACAGAATAAAGCAAGCATAACAACCATCAAGTAATCCCACATCACTCGCTTAATTGCATTGGATATATAATGGATGAAGGATCCAAGCCAATTAAAAGTAGGTGAAATATGTAGATTTCAGTTTATTTTTCCATTTTTGATCTACTGTGAGTATGAAGCATAAAGGGTTTTTAGACCCAATCTAATATTATTTTACATAAAATCTTATTCTATTTAAATTGTTTGAAAAGGAGTTTCATAAACGTGATGTTTATATAAATTAGAGTACATCAAATATACTCTTTTATGTATTTGTATATAATAATTAGTTAACGTGTACTATTATTTTGGGTAAGTGAAGAGTTAAGTTATTAACTATGTAAACTACTCAATAGGTCATAAATGCAATGAATGTGGAATTAATTAGAAATAACAATTAATGTTTTTATAAAAATTCATCATATTTTACTTAATTTGTCTTTAAAGGAAGTTTTAGTTAATTTAAATTAAATGGGTTTCATCTTATAAGTGCATCAAATACACTTATCTGTGTATAGTGCATGTTCAACAAATATGAAGTGTACATGATTAATATGATCATGTGTAGCTATTGGGATTTACACTACAACAAAAACATTCGTCCCTTTATATACACCTTTGTTGTCCAATAAATTTTCAACATAAAATATCAATTGAAAATAATACATATAATAAAAATTATGTATAGAATATATATATAAAGTATTTTTTTGACTATTTTAAATATTTTGAATTCTAAATTTACAATTTTAATTCTAATTTTAACATAGGAAGATTTTAAAATTAAATCTATGATTTTACATAGAAAGTACCATTTATTAACTTTATACTAAAATAACAAACATATATGTATACATGTATAAATAATTACAATAATGTTTTTAATTTAAAAACAACATAAATTTATAAACTTTGTGATTTTATATATATGTTTTAAAAGTTAATGTTAACAAATAGAAAGTTAGCCTTGACTTGTGAAATATTCAAAATAGGATTATAATTTTTCACAAAAGTCAAGTTATGAAATTTTGGATTGAGACGCCTTTAAAATTATGTAAACAATAAGCAAATGAATTAACAAACAAAATCAACAAAAATATAAAACATGAAATCATTTTTCAGAATGATTTCAACAATTCAACACATATAGCTTATTTAGGTTTGTATATAAGAAAAGTTACAAAATTATACCAATATATTAAAATCAGTTTGCTTGTGAATTTGCTTTGTGTGGATATTTTTTTGATTGTGACCCATATGTGTTTGACTTCGTTTGGTATGGGGTACTTTTAGGTATGAATATGCTAGTGCGTAATGATGCTAGGATCTATTGTGTTGATAGAGTCGTACCTTTACAAAATCCAAAGGATGAGAAAAGGATCATGGTACTATTAGACATAATGGAAGAAAAGTCTAGAGTGATGTTGTATTCGGTAGAGGATTGGGATGATGAGATAAGTAGAGTTGTTAGTTTAGGTATTTACCAATGTTTTCGAACCAATAACGGGATTACCATTGAGAAGATTGATTGATTTCGAATAGACTCAATGTCGAAGGCATAATCTATTAGCAGACCAGCTAGCAAAATGCAGCCCAAATGGATAGAAGAATTGAAGAAGCAGCTTGTGGAACTTGAGCATAAAAGTTTTATTAAACTGAGTAGTTTACCATGGGAAGTATCTATAGTATTTGTAAAGAAGTCAGATGGATCATTATAGATGTGTATTAATTGCTGGAAGTTGAATGAGTTAACAGTGAAGAATCGTTATTCGTTACCTAAGATCGATATTTATTTGATCGGTTCAGTAGAGCTAAGGTATTCTTGCAACTAGATTTAGCGATAGATTTCCATTAACTAGGGGTGGGTGTGGGTTGGTTCAGTCCGGTTTGGAGCCCAAATAGTTTTCGCACTGCATTAAATGATTAGTTAAAATTAATAACTGTAATACAATTTTTTTAATACGGTCCGGTTCCGATTTAGTTGTACTACATTCCGGTTTTGTTTTGGTTTAGTTTGAATCTATATTACATTTGTTTGAACATATTGAATAAATAATAAGAATATTAATGAAAAACTCTAATGAACTCAGATAAAAGACACGTACATTCATAAATAATGTGTATGATGTGTATCTTCATATATGTCAAGTACTAAAATGGTTCATTATCTAATCATATGGGGTTCAAACACTCATACACTTAATACTTTATTAATTTTGAGTAGAAAAAAACAAAATCCCATCAAAATATTTGAATTCTACCAAGCGGTCTGGTTTGATTTGATGTGAGGTTCAATCATTCAAATCGCATCGTATTAAATAGAGTCGGTCCAATTGTAGATTTTTTATTTGATTAGAAAATATGATGCGGCTTACCAAACCATTTTAATGGTTCGATGCTGTCTGTTTCTATATGTCAGTGCGGTTTATGCCCATCCCTATCATCAATTGAGGGTAGTTGATGATAGTGTCCCATTACCCGTGTTTAGAACAATATATGGTTCGTATATATGGGTAGCCATGTGCCTTGGACTCAACTTTTCCGCGTTCTTTATAGATTTTATGAACCAAATTTTCTAGGATTAGTTGGATAAATTTGTGATGGTCTTTATTGATGGGATTTTGGTGTATTCTGAGAATGAGAGAGACCATGAAGTCCATTTTCGGTTGGTGTAAGAGACATTAAGATAGCATTAATCAAAGGCGGATTTCTCTAAGTGTCATTTCTGGAAATAAGAAATCAAGTTTCTTGGTTATGTTGTATCGGAGAACGGATTAGTCGTGGATCGATAAACGATAAAAACCATTAACAGTTGGAGGAATGTGGAGACAGACACTGGGATGAGAAGTTTCTTGCGATTAGCTAGCAATTACCCTAGACTCATTAAGGATTTATTACGTATAGTCGCACCTTTGACTAATTTAACAAGGGAAAATAAGAAGTTTGTGTGGACCGAGAGGTATGAAGGCTTATTTTTAGGAGTTCAAATGGTTGTTGAACGATGCTTCTGTCTTGATCTTACCTGAAGGGAATCAAGGTTTTGTAGTCTATACGAATGCTTGTGGGATAGGATAAGGAGCTGTGTTGATGCAAAAAGGGCAAGTGATAGCTTAGGCATCAAGGCACTTGAAACGGCATGAAGTTAGATATCTGCGCCATGACTTGGAGTTGGCAGCGATAGCCTTTGCACTAAAGATTTGGAGACATAATCATTTTGGGAGAACGGTTTGAGTTGTATACGGACCATAATATAAGGCAACAAAGATAGTTGGGATTCTTGGTGGCATATGACTTTGGTATATAGTATATGCTAAGAAAGGGGAACATGGTTATAGATGCTTTAAGTAGAGAGCATCAGAATGGACTATTATCTATGATAGAAGACTGGAAGACGTTAGAGATATTGGCATCTTGTGGAGTGCATTATAGACTGAATGTTGGACCCAATAATGATACAGGGATATTAGCAAGTTTGGAAGTGCATTCAACGATGATAGATAAAATTTCTATAAGGTAAAGGGAGGATCCATTGTTAGCCGAGAGAATTAGGCGATTGGGATGGATGCATGCATTGAGGATCTGAAAGGGTTTGAAATAGATTCGAAGGGATGGCTTACGAAGAAAGAAAGACTATGTGTTCCAAATGTGGAGAATCTTTAAAAGGAGGTCTCATAAAAAGTCGTCGGTCTAAGTTTACAATTCAATCCGGGGGCATGAAAATGTATGGTGACATGAGGGGAGTGTTCTTTTGGGAAGGGATGAAGAGGGATGTCAGAGAATGTATGAAGAGGAGCTTCACGTGTCAACGGTGAAAGCTGAGCATTAGAAACCGAGCGGTTTACTTTAATCTTTGGAGGTACTTACTTAAAAGTGGGATTTGTTATCCATGGATTTTATCTTTGGGTTGCCAAAATCGAGAATGGAGGGTGATAGCATTTGGGTGACAACCGATTGATTGACTAAGAGCACTCATTTTATTCCTATGAAGTCGACAAGAACAACAACTAGCTTAGCAAATTATACATGAAGAGCGTGGTGAAACTGCGTGGGATTAAAAACATCATTATTAGTGATAGAGACCTATTGTTCACCAATGAATTTTGGAGAAGTTTGCAGAGTGCATCGAGTACATAGTTGAGTTTGAGTACAGCTTTCCACCTATAAAAAGGTGGTCAAACAAAAAGGGTGAACCATGTGCTCGAAGATTTGTTGAGGGCATGTGTTATCGATTTCAGAGGATCTTGGAAAGATCATTTGCACTTAGTAGAATTTTCCCACATAATGGTAACTAATCGAGTATCGAGAAGGCACCTTTTGTGGCGCTCTGTAGGAGACTTTTTAGGTATCATGTTTGTTGGTTGGACATGGGAGATAGACTCATGTAAAGACCCGATTTGGTAAGAAATGCCACTAAAAAGGTAGAATTGATTCACATAGAATAAAGATAACATAGTCTAGGTATCAGAGTTATGCTGATAAGAGGAGAAAGAAACTAGAATTTGTGGTAGGTGCTTATGTGTTTGTGAAGGTTTCACCGATGGGAGGAATGATGCGCTTTGGAATGGTGGGGAAATTGGCGCTAGCTTCCATTAATTGAGAGGATTGGTAAACTCGCGTATCGAGTCAAGTTACCAAGTTGTTTAGCTGGTGTGTATAATATTTTTCACATATCACATTTGAGAAAATGTGTGCATAACCCAAATTCAGTAGTGGAACCGAGGGTAGTGAGGAGTTCTCTATAGAATCAGATTTGACTTATATTAGATGATCAAAAATGATAGTAGGTCATGACACAGAAGAGTTAAGGAACAAAGTTATCAAATTTGTTCGCGTCTAGTGGAGTGACGATGTAGATGATTGGACCTAGGAGATAGGGCATAAGATTAGGAATATCTATCCCGATTTACTTTGACATGTATGTATGTTTCATTATATAAACTAATAGTGACACTAGTATGAATTTGTGATATGTATTACTTTGTTTTAGTGGTGACGCTAATGCTTATGATTGATGATTTGCATTAGTAGAGGACTAATGTAATCATTGCAATTGCATGTACATTGAATTGATGATGGTGATCATTACCTTGCCTTGTCTGAATTTCGAGTACGAAAATATTATAAGGAAGGGAGACTGTAAGACCCCATATTTTGGAGTGCCATAATATGCGAAGTTAATAAAATAAGTATATAACCAAAATTCCTTATGAGGTAACAATAATTAAGACAAATTATTTAATAGAATGAGGTATGAATGTAAGATGTAGAGTTAATTATTTAGTAAGAATAGACAAGAATATGATTTTAGCCTAAGCCCAAATTACTAATCCCTAACTCTCCCATCTTCTCATTCATTATCCCTCACAGAAGAACAAACTAAATGAAAACAACAAGGCTGACCACATTTTCAAGTCGAAGAAGAGGAAAAATCAAAGTAAAGAGAAGGATTTTTCATCACTAAGAAGAACAGAGGATTTTCAATTACATTTTACCAAACATATGTGAGTAACTCATTTGAGTTAGGATCGTATGTATTTATGTTGTTCTGAATGATAAAGAACAAGTTTAAGAAGAATATAAAATATTTATTCATGTTCGGGAATTTGACAATAATAATTTTTGAGATGTTTAGGGTAAAATGAGAATAAAATCTTCTCCGATTCACTTCGAATTTTACATGATGTTTATTATTTTAGTTTGGAGATGGATTTTTAATTTCATAATTTTTTGAAATTAGTTGGATTTTGTATGAATTTTCTAAGTTCGAAAAATGTTTAATTTCAAGTTTTAATTATATAAAAATTGGAAAACAATTATTTTGGCCTGAAATTATTAATAGAGGTAAATGATAACTAATTAGTTTTTTACGAAATTTTGGGGATTCTTCCCATGCACTTCCAAAATAATATATAAATTGTATAGCAAAGTGAAGAGTTAATTACTAATGGGTATTTAGTAAAGTAATTGGGAGAATTACAAATGTTCAGGTAGACCAATGTTAAATTGACATATAACAGGTTTTTGTACTTTTAATGGTAATAAGACAATTCCTATGTTAATTATGAAACTTCCACTTAACATGCGATAGCTTGAAAATGTTAACATGTGATAGTTGAAAAAGTTAGCCTGCGACTGCTTTGGATGTCAACTTGTGATAGCTATAATTTATCGACATGTGATAACGTAAAAAATAGGCATGCGATGGCTCTAACGATCATGTATGATAGCAATAACTATCAACAAGCAATAGCTCTAAGTATCAACATGCGATAGCTTTAGGTATCAACATGCGATAGCTATATGCGGTTAACATGCGATATCTAGTGGACTCAACATGCGATAGCTAAATCTTATCAACTTGTAATAGCTTTAATGTGCCATCATGCAGTAGCTAGAGTTTATCAACCGCGACAGTTATATTGAATTCAACATGCAAAAACTAAAGTATGTCAACCTACAATCGTTATAGTGAACTCGACATGTGATAGCCCTATGTCAACATGTGATAGTTGCTTTAGATTAACATGCGATAGCTATATAATGCCAACAAACGATAGCTAACGATGCTAAGAATATCTATGTAAATAAATGAACTTTGAGTAGAGCTTTCGAAGCCATCCTTCAAAATGATGGTTGAGAATTTCATAGGGATGAAATGACCAAAGAGAGTAATAAGTGAAAAATGAAATAACTATTTAAGAAGATGGAAAATTGTGACAGATTGAGAAAGCTATGAAATGATAAGTAGCATCATTTGGGATAATAAGTGTAGGTGTAAGCCATATGTCTAAACACGAAATATATTCGGTAACAATGATGTAAAGCCTTTTTTGACAACCATGTGCCTAAAAGCGAGATTATATTTAGTGACTATTGTGTAAGGCCTTTTGGTAACCATACATCTAAACATGACATTATACTTGGTAACCATTGGTGTAAGGCCTTTGTGGCAACCACATGTCTAAATATGACATTATATTTGATAACACCGGTACAAGGCCTTAGTGGCATCCAATTGTGTGTTCACGATAATATATGAAAACTTTAGTGTATGGCCTTAGTAGCAACCATTTGTATGTTCACGACAATATAAAAAAACGATGGTATAAGGTCTCTGTGGCATCCAGTTGTCTGTTCAAGACAATACACAAAAAACGATGATAAAAGGTCTTCGTGGCATCCAGATGTCTATCCACGACAACATACGAGATCAAGGGTGTAAGGCCTTAGTAACAATCAAATTATTTATTCATGAAAAAGGATGAAGAGATTAAGATAAATCCCTAAATGTCAATCTAAAATGTATAACACTAACATTCAAATTATAATAATAATGCTTGCGGCAATTTAAATGAACTAATTATATAACCTAGTCGGGATATGTTGTTAAATAAAAATATCATGCTTACGTTGAAATTGATGACTTGATTTTGATCATGATAAGATGTTTATTATACATACTGATGTATTGGTGTTGATTGAATTAGTGATGCAAAAACCTATTCTGTGCTTTAGCGGCATGGTTTCACGATATGATTTGTTTGTTAGGGTGAAGTATTACTCATATCTGGCTTTATGGTTGATCCATGCTATATTATTTTCCATAATCTCATGGGTACTCATTTGAGTAGAATGAGTTTATGATTTAGACAAGTTTCCTTTTGAAGACTAATAAAGAAGCCGAAGACACAGTAGGAGGCTTGTAGCTAATAAGAGTTGTTTTATATTTTGATGTTGTAAACTCAGAGTTTACAACCGGTTAAGTGTTCGTGTCGGCATCTTCGTATGTCGGGCATGACACTATATTTGTGCTTTATTATATTGACCCCTACGAGAGAATGAGTTGGGTTAATGAATATGTAATGACTTTTTGTAAGATAATTTGATGCAATAAAAGTATTTAGTTGTTGTGTTCACCAAATGTTGTGAAAAAAAGAATTCATTTTGTCGCTTGAAAATAATTTTGGTGATGACTATAGCATTATTGATGTTCATTTTTGGGTCTTGTAATGAATCTTTACATGAATGAATCTATTCTGGTTCTAGGATTAAAGGATTCCTCTTCTGGTAAAGGTATGACCTTCAAGAGGATAAAGCAAAATAACTAAGATAGCAGTAACCAAGGTTTTAAATCTCCCCGAGATCAGCCGAGATGAAAATCCGAGATATTAGCCAAAATCCAAGATTTGGCAGCTTGGTTAGTTATAAGTCTTTTAAATATCGCCCGAGACAGCCGAGATATTTGCCCGAGATATTGGCCAAAATCCGAGATTTGAAACCTTGGCAGTAACATACGCACAGTTAGGAGAAAGGGTGGTGAAAGTCACTACTACTAAATGATTTGATGTTATATACAAAAGTGTTTAAATTATTTGAAGACTCTTAAGAAGAAAAATGAATTATATCACTCCTTAAAAGTATTTTCTTTAGAGAAAAATTATTTCATGTATAAGGTCTAATAAAGAGTTTTGGATACCAAGTCTATAATTCTCATTTATGACATATCATAGAAGCTCATAAGTAGAAGACCGATGGTAAGAGGTTCAATGGAGCTTTACATTGTAGATGAAGCTATTATATCATTTGAAGTAGTGGGAGCTTACCATAAAATAGCCGCAGATGAACATATTTTTTTTATATACAAAAAATTATTGATGAAATAACGTTCTCTTTTGCATTTAACCAAAAGTGGATGAAAATTTGTTTTCGATATGAATATTGTAAATACTCTTTATGAAAATTTAATTTCTCGATTTACTAAAAATGAAATGTATAATACTGTGTGGCTATTGAAAATACTGAAGCATCTAAAATTAATGTAATTATATTTCTATCGTAGAGAAGCCATATGAATGAGAATAATATCACAAGTAAACAAAGGAAGATTATCTTCTTTAATTTGATTTAGAATCATATAATACTTGTGCATTATGCCTCATAGAAAATCATCAAGCGCATATTCAGTGCGAGTGATGAAAGAATTAATGAACACTTAGGACAGATACATGCAGATGTATGAATCCAATGTCTGTAACTACCAAAAGTGGATCTTCTTACTTCATCACATTTTTCGATAATTTATCAAGATGTGGGCATGTGTCTTATGAAAGAAAAGTCAAAGGTCTATGATAAATTCATAGAATATAAGATGGAAGAAGAAAATAAAACATGCAAAATTATTTTATTTGGATGAAGAGGTAATTGTTTTGGATACTAGCTCTAAGAACACCTAAAAGAGAATAAGATTCGCTCATGTCATACCTCATTATGTTCGTCATTATAATGATGTTTTAGATATGAGAAATCGAATTATGTTAGACATGATTTGGTGACGAATGAGTAAAGATGAGTTACATCTTTCTTTAAAGGGATATGTACTTTATAATGAAGCACATATGTCATCTTCGGTTTAATCAAAAATTATACTTGTGAATTCATATAAGATTCGAATTAGGATGAAACAAATTTTAACATGTCAAGATATAGGGTTGTCGAGCTTACATTAAGAATGTAAGCCCCACTATACTCTAAACTAGATTTGTTTTATGGAAATTTACAGGTTATCCTCATATTCACATGGATAAATGTTCCTCTGCATTGAGAAAAAAAATTCGTTGATTCTAAACATGCCACCATTTTTAAGAAGGAACTTCTGTCTAGGGAAATTAGTGGTAGTATGATATACATAAATGAGATCTAAAATTCTAACGTGGAAGCTGGTCATATATATAATATCAAATCGACTATACCCCAAGAGACACAACCTATTAGTAGGTCCAATAGAGAATCATGGCAAGGAGAGATATCACAGGTATATCATCAATGGTGAGAAAGAGGATTGTATCATTTGTGATGATAATCTCCTCGGTTACTGATAAGCCTTGGAGATTAAAGACTCTACCTAAAGGCTCGATTCTATGATGTCCAAAATGGACTCCCTGTACATTGACAAAGTTTGCACTTTGCAGTGTACTCTAAGTGATGATACCCATCAATTGTAAGTGGATCTTCATTTAGAAGATTATCACAGATGGAAAATTGCAGAATTGTAAAGTGAGGTTGATGGAAAAAAGAATTCGATCAATTCAAAGTGCTAAATGTGACAAAACTTTTTCATTGATTACCAAGCTCAAGACCATTTAGATTCTACTTGTATATTGCTACATACTATGACTATAAGACACAACATATGGATAATACAATGACATTTCAAAATGATGGTTTAGAAAAGATTATTTTTATGTTGAAGCCAAAGGTACTAGAGTTGGTGTGAGCAGTACTATGCTTGTAGGCACGTAAGATCAATCTATGATCTAAACAAGCATCAGATTTGGAACTAATATTTTGATAAGGTAATCAAATCATTTACTTTTAATAAAGACATATAAGAATCAAATGTCAGTAAGAAAGAATAAAAAGATGTCATTATAATTCTTATGCTAGTAATAAACAATATGATGTTGATCTATAATGATGTACCTATGTTACAATTAGTTAAAGCATGATCGTATATTGATTTATTGATAATGGATGTAGGTATGGCGTACTATATATATATGTGTGTGTGTGTGTGTGTGATATAATGATCTATAGAGATGGATCAACGAGGATGTTGGGATTGTCCCATTCCAGGCAGATAAATTTAGTCCAAAATGTTTAGTATGCAAAAATTCCAAAAATGGAATGTTCATGTGAGACATTAAATTATTCTTACGATAAAGAAATAGACATCGAAAAATGAAGACAGAAAGTGTATAAGAAGAATTCTTTATGCATAGACAATAAGAACCATCATGTACGTAAAGTTGTGTAATAGAGCCGATGTTACTTATGAAATTGGTGAAGTAAGTAAATTTCACTTAATTCAAAGTCAAAGTTCACTAGATGGTGGTTAACATTATTCTCAAATAATTAAGAAATACTAACTAATTGTTTCCATACAAAACAATGAATTCCTATGAATGTGTACGAACTTGAATGTCAAAGTAACATCAATCATAGTAGGTCAGCCAAAAAAGTTAGTGTTCACTCACTGGAGGGTCTATAAGTTGGAAATATTTCAAGCAAGAAGCTATGGCATATTCAAATATGAAGCATGACTGTATTTCCACAGCATAAGAAAATATTATAGGTACACGAACTTAAAAATAAGCTAAGAGTAATTCCTACCATTTGGATTACAATACGCATAACTATGTTGAGATACAAATGGCAAAGGAGAGCTCACAAGAGACCAGGACATAATTTCATAAGTACCACGTGATAAAAAGTTTATCAATAATGGATGTGAAGTTATCAAACTAGTAGATATAAAAAATAATATTGCCCATCCACTCTCTAAGGCCCTGGCTCAGTTTGTTGTAGGAAGGCTAATTGAGAGAATTATACTACTCACAATTGGCCTAAATGAAAATGGGAGACTGATATTGTTAAGGATATATTCTAGGAGCAATTATGTAATTACACTACGAAACTTAACTCTTATAAGAAATCTTATTCAAACAAAAAGTTTGTAGAGTACATAATAACATATAAGTGTATATTCCTAGGACAAAGCGCCTAATCGATTGCAGTTATAAAAAGTTTATAACCATGAGTATTAGATCGAACAAACAAACATAAACACATCCTTAAATTTTCCTAGTCATTTTGTGTTTCAATAATGAGATATTGATATACTAGGAAAACTATTGTATGTAACACTATCCATTGATGGACAATGATTCACTCTCGACTGCCAAGGCACCAACAATTTATATACTCGTAATCATTCGTAATGATTACAAAAATATAAACTAAGATTTTTATAGTTTAATGTATCCAAGTCAAACAGAAGATCTCATATGATGATGTATCATAGTCTTTCGACTTGAGAAAACCGTTAATATTGTATGTGGAAACCTTACTACATTATGGTCAATCACATGATGTGGGTTTACATTATGACCATAGTTGTATTTATGCAAGATAGATGTAGTGAAACACTACTTAAGCAAGGATTCGTCTCCTTCTATACATAAGGTTACTATCACCTAAAAGTCAACTCATAGTTAAAGTTTATGGATAGAGCAATCCAGTCGATCTATAGATGCTATTGGATTGAACCAAGTGACTTTGAGGTTAAACTTAATAAATAAAGACATTGTTATGGTATTAACCTAAGACTAAGCTTTACATGTATAACTAATTGTTATATCCATTTTCTCATACAAAATATACAACGCAGGTCTCGTATTGCTACCATATAAAGAAAACCGTGCATATCAAACGAAATTGTGATAGTAGGAGATGCGAACAAGAGGACAAGGCTGAACATGCGAACAACCGCAAATCTGAATCAAAATAAAAATTATCAAAGCATCAGAAAATAACACATACTCCTCCTTTAAAGAACCACGCTGAAATTCTAGAAGAGTAGCACATACTCCTCCTTCAAAGAACCGCGCCGCAATTTTGGAACAGCAGCACATACTCCTCCTTCAAAGAACTGCGCCATAATTTTTGAACAACAGCATATTCTCCTCCTTCAAAGAACTACGCCGCAATTCTAGAAGAGCAGCATATACTCCTCCTTCAAAGAAATGTGATGCAATTCGTAAATAAAACCCATATTCTTCTAAGAGGTTGCACCGCACTCCAGGAACAATAGCTCATACGCTCCAAGAAGTCTACGCTCCAAGAAGAGTACCTTGGAGCCTACACATGGACTGCGCCCAATTTTTGGAAAGGATAGTGGCACCAATTTCTCCAATGGCTGCATCTTCACCTTAGGAAGGACAATATAATGTGCTCAACTTAAAAGTTTGCATCGCAATTTTCTAAGCCATCAGTTAGCAAGAGATGACTGCATCGCACTTGCAAAAATTCATCTACATAGATGGGAGGGCCGCATTGTAATTCTAATAAGACGACCCTATTTCTACAAAAAAGGGCTTCATCTCATTCGGAAAATAGTAACATGTCTCCTTTAAAATGACTGATAGAATCAACCGAGGGTGCACCAAGAAGCAAGAGCACATCCAACCAGCTGAACATAAGGGACAGACTTGAAAACATCAAATTTCAAAACTCCCGCATTGGACTCAAATATTCCCAGTTAATTACAATCACCAAATTGTCCTAGCCACATCAACAATCCAAGGGAAAATCGCCTAAAGGAAGGATGCATGAATGACACATGGGCTAAGTGGACGACAAAGAAGAAAACATTAGAAAAGGGAATTGATGATCCTGTGGCTTTCTAATGCTATAAACAGAAAAGTACTATAGCAGAGAAAGGAACTTTGATTAATTCTATGAAAATTTACCTTATATTCTTGTACTTTTTCTACCATTAAAAGCATTGTACGAGAAAGAAGACAGATAATAAAGGATTTGACCTATGGATGTAGGATTTTCTGAAATCCGAACCATGTAAATCTCTATGTCCTTTACTTTACTGCACTTATTACCTTTTGTTTTTAGTAGATTCTATTTAACTTTTATTTTGCTGAGTTTGGCACTGAACTATGCATTTTAACAAACTGTTTCTTCATAATTGTGTAAGCACGCTACTACATAATTACTACGTTAAAGGCAAATTTAATATTACTAAAAAATTCCGATTCACAACTAATTGGGTAATCGATAATATAATTACTCCACTAGAAATCTGATGTTGTGAGACAAAAAATGTCGCTAACATTTTCATGCTAGAAGGAGGGCCTCTCCCAACAAACCTTGATTGAAGTCATAACCTAACGCACTTCCCAACACTTTCTAAGGAACCTTGAACAATGCGAACCAGAAATTCCTCTACTCCAACACGATAAGAACTTGGGCATTTAGCTGCAAAAATTAACAAACCCTTAGCCACCTTATCAAGAATAAACTTTCCACCCCAAAAAATAGCCTCAAAGTCCATCCTTGACGCATCAGCGCTTTCATGCTTAAATCAATGAAAGGATGGCTGGTATTGAGAAGTTGGTAACTCAAAACCAAGACAAATCTTCAAACTTCCAAAGCTTCATGACCCACCGCCAACTTTCTCTTATTGCATAGAAAGTGCAAATAGGAGAAAAACATGACATGCTCATCAATGAGAACGGCATTAGAGTGCTCGACTTGGAAACAAAAAATAAGGGCAAAGCACCAAACCTGAATATTAAAGGCAAAACAATGAATATTAACCCACTATTATTGGCAAAAAACAAGAACCAACTGTGCAAGAAAATGAGGCCAACTCAGCCAAAGGGTGCCCCATCACACATCAGTGAAAATGACTAAGGAGATAAGAGAACTGAAGGCTTGTGTGGAATGCTTGGTAAGAATGTGTGAATAAGGCAATAAGGGAGGTAGAAATGTGAAGTGCTCATCTCCGTTCAGTGAAGCCATTAATGAAGCAGATTTTCCATATAGCTTCCAGGATCCGACCATTGAAAAGCACAATGGGTTAACAAATCCGATCGATCACTTATGCACATTTGAGTACTATATGGACTGTTAGTCCTTGAGATGATGGTTTTGATGACAACAACCTTAGAATAAGATTATAAAATATAAATACTAACATTATAGTTTAGATATATATGTATATGTAGGATTTAACCATGCAGGTACCAAGAATGAAGACTGTACAGTATAGAGATTCAAGATATCAAGATTATCAAGAGTTCAAGATTTCAAGATAAGTATTGAGTCTAGAATTATGTTAAAACTTCATAATAGCACTGAAATCTTCACTCCATTTTTATTTTGGGATGGAACCCATTTCTACCTTTTTAGTGGCTTACAAACCCACGACAAGTAGCTTATAAACCTACGACAAGTGGCTTAAAAACCCACGAACATCCTGGTTTTGTACAAGTTCTCGAGTCCTAATATGATGAGACATTCTGCAGGAAGAAGCTTGCAAAACTACTTCAAAATGATTTTCAAAACTACTTCAGAATGATTTTCAAAACTGCTTTTCAAAATGTTTTAGCCTTAAAAATTATCTTTTTTCACATGATTTTCAAAAAGATATTTTAGCCTTAAAATATTCTTTGTTTTTGTTAAACTCTTTTTTTAAAACTTCATTTGTTTTAAACTATCTTTATACTTAGATTTAAATATAAAATTATAGTAAAATTATATATATATTATTCTCTATATTTATCTATGTATTTTATCTATAGTCAAGTATATTTATAAAGTTTAAAATAGTTTTAATATGAGATAAAGGTTATTTTCAAAGAAAAACAAATCATCAAAATTTCCTTTGGGATGTCGACATGCCCTAGTACCCCATGTCGACATAGTGACAGTTAGATTCAAAAATTTGAATTTCAAAAGAAGTATCTATTCGCCATAACCTTTCACGAATGGACATGGCTGTTTTTCTTTTATAAATAGGGGTTAGTTTCAACGAATTTTACGTCAGATTTTCTGGTTTTTCATTCTCTTCTTCTTCCACATTTTCTTATTCAAAATTCTATCATTACTCTACCGAAACCCACATTGAATCTAGCTAGATTATCTCTGGTTTGATTCTCTATCACTATCTCAACAAGATCCAAGTGCTATTCAGAGTTATAGGCTTCTTTGTAATCTATCTAGCGAGAAAAGATGTGATTGTAGCCTTGGAAATCAATCAAGCGAGAAAAGGTGTGATTGTAGCCTTGAGAAATCAATTGGGTGAACTTGTTGCCCGGAAATCAAGTATCTCTACCCAGAGGATTGTGATTCTGGAGGTTGTACCTCGTAGCCTTGAAACCGAGGGTTGTAATTGTTGAATTGCTTTTGAAAGGAAATCCGTACTTAGTTGTGCGGGACTGGATGTAGGGTAACTCTGAACCAGTATAAAATCCGGTGTGTTCTTTCCTTTACTGCATTTACTTTATTTCTACATCTGTGTTTGTTTCTGTGATTATATCTGTGTCTGAATATTACATACATTTGTGTTCAAATTAACATAAACTCAAAAGGATTTAGTAATTTCTTATAAACACTATTCACCCCCTCTCTAGTGTTATTCCTAGCCTTAAGATCCCAATTCCGCATTCCTCACATTTGGTATCAGAGCAAGGTTTTCAAAAGTTTCATAATCTGATTTTTGAAAAGTTTTCAAAATGGCTACCAACACTGGTACTGTTATTAACACTAGTATCCCTGTCACTAGTTCATTTGTAGAAGGTCAGTCTACTTCCGGACCACCACTTTTTAATGGCAGTAACTATGCATATTGGGCATGTAGGATGAAAATATATTTACAATCTGTAGGATTAGATACTTGGAATATCACACAAACTGATTATTCCGAACCCACAACTAATTTTGCACAGTGGACCACTGAGCAAAAGACTGTTGCACAAAATAATTCTAAAGCAATGAATATTCTCTTTTGTTCACTTGATAGGAATGAATTTAATAGAGTGTCAGTTTGTAAGTCTGCATATGAAATCTGGAAAACTTTGCAAGTGACTCACGAAGGAACAAGCAAAGTTAAACAGACCAAAATTTCCATGCTCACAAATCAGTTTCAGTTATTTAAAATGAATACTAATGAGTCTATTTCAGATATGTATAGTCGATTTCAAGATATTGTGAATTCTTTAATATCCTTGGGAAAGGATTTTCGGAAGAAGACCAAGTCAGAAAAATTTTAAATTCTCTCACTCTAGAATGGGATCAAAAGACACTTGCAATTGAAGAAGCAAATGACATCAGTACCTTAAAGATAGACGAATTGATTGGAAATCTAATGTCGTTTGAAGTCCAAATGATCGGGAGAAGAGAAAGCAAAGCATCTGAAAAGAAATCAATGGCATTCAATGCGTTAACCGACGGATCAGACTCAAACAGTGATAATGATGAAGAGATAACATTTATGACCAGGAATTTTCGAAAATTCCTGAAATACAGAAAGATGAATAATCTCAAGAGAAACAACTATAAGAATTCTGGAAATCAGAATGCAGTGCCAAACAATGTCAAATGTTTCAACTGTGATGAACCAGGCCATATCAAAAGAGACTATCGGTATCTAGAAAGGCAGAATCCTCATATAAACAATGATACAGTAAAGAAATGGAAGCGTACATTTACTGCTACTCTAGATGACTCAGACTCGTCCTCAAGCGATGATGATCAAGAGACAGATAACTCAAATTTGTGTTTCACGGCAGTTCACGAATTCAACAAATTCAAGGAAACGGACTTAGAAAAAGATACACATTTACAATACAATTGATTGAAATTGCATGCTTAGAATTAGATGATTTATTGCTTGATTGATTGATTTTGAATTGGTGTGTTGATTGAATTTTAAATTTTTTATTATTATTATTATAATTTTATTATTATTTTACTTTTATTATTTTTTAATAATATAATAATATTTTTGGAATATAATGTAATATTCCAGATATATGTATATATATATATATAGACATTAAAATAATAAGTATATATATATTATACTTAGGAAAAATAAATCATAGAAATTCACATGCATATGTCGACATGGTCCCTACCCTGATGTTGACATAGGTACCAGAATTCGAAATTCAAAATTTGAATTCAAATGGTTGAATTTCCCTCCACCTTTTTCACTTCATTCAATACTCTGAAAAGGCATCTTTTGACCAGAGAACATGTCTTTCAAAAATCTATTTATTCACTATCTTTTATCACAACTTTTCACTTTCATTTTCAAATTCAAACTCTCTCTTCAAAATTTCAAGCTCTCTACTCTCTACTTTAATGGCTTCTTCAAGTAAACCCTCCACCATGAGACTTTCCAGAAACTTGAAAGAGGAACTCCTCAATAATCCGGAGGCAATAAAAGCATACATCAATTATGCTAACTATGGAAAAGTCCATCCCGGAAAGTTTGCTATTTTTCAAGATTTTGCTTCTTATGAAATTGATATTGTTTTTGCAAACAATCAAATTCTTAGTCTTGTTGATTCTTCTCAAAATGATTTTGTTTGTTACCCAAATCTTGTTAAAATTTTCTATGCAAATCTCAATCGAGAATTTTATGAAGGAAATGATAATGAAATTTGGAGTAGTGTCAAAGGCACTAAAATTGTTTTGAATTGTGATCTTTTGGGTACCATTCTCAATTGCAAAAGCACGGGAATGGATCTTTCTAGTTTTCAAATCGATGAACATGATCGTGAGACATTTCATCATATTTTTGAAGGAGAAGAAAACTTTGAATTTAAAAATCGAAACTTTCGTCCTAAAGCAAGAATTGTCAATCTTCTTTTACAACATACTTTGACCCCAAGATCGGGAAATTTTAACAATCCTACTTCAAAAGTGTGCAAAGCACTTTTTGCTATTTTTGGAAATTATGATATCAATTGGGCGCAAGTTATTCTGGATGAACTTCGTCCTAAAAATTTTAAAATGGGAGAAAACACTTTATATCATGGAATTTACCTTACTCGGATTTTCAACTATTTTGGAGTAAATTTCAAAGGAGAAGAATTTATTTCAAGAAAAGTTTTTAATATCTCAAACATTTCTCTCATGAAAATCCCATATGTTTTTCAACCTTATGAAACTCTTGCCGAAAAGGAAGAGCGTTTGGCTCATGAAGAAATGGAAGAGGAAGAAGAAGAAGAAAGGGATGAAATGGAAATAGAAGAAGAAGAAGAAGGTGAAACATCCCTAGAAAGTATTGAATATCCCTCTAATCCTACCAACAAAAGCCTTCTCAAAAACCAAAAGATTATTGTTGAGAATCAACGGGTTCTTAAAAGATCCGTTAGTAAGAGTTGGAAAAAATATCATCCAAGATTAACAAGTTTTTCTCCAAAGTCAGCAAGAAACTTGGATTATCTTCATCTTCATCATCCTCTAACTAGTTCTATATTTTCATATCATGTCAAATTAGTTTAAGTTTGTTTTAATTTGAGTGTTTATGTAGTTGTTTATGATTAATCATTGTATCACTCTTCTATGCAATGAAATTAAATTTCCTTTCTGTTATCTAGCTTATCTTATCTCTTGAATAAATGTTAGTATATTATATAAATATATACATACACAATTATTCACAAAATCAAAATTACCATCAAATTTCACTGCCTTATGTCGACATCCCCCCCTTGACCATGTCGACATATACTGGTCAGAAATGACACTTCATTTTGAATTTGAAATTTGAATAACTACCATATGTCTATTCATTTCAAACGAATTTCTACACCTATATATACACATTTCTTCCAGAATTCATTACTGAATATTATTTCTTATCTGTTCTATCTCTCATTCTTCTCACAATTTCAAAAATGGCTAATCCAATTCATAACTTATCCGAGAATCTTGAAGAAACTCTTAATTCATTCAAGAATATTCTCTCGTTCATTCTTCGTAACCAGCGACACGTAGAATTGAGTCAAATGCAGATGATCAAGGAGCAAGAAAGGCATTTCGAGGCAATTCGATGGATGATTTCTTCCCTACACAAGGATGATAATGAAGCACATCCTCCTGTCTCTCTCACAAATGACAATGAAAATTGGGATGCCATCAAAGTAGACCCTATTTTCGGAGAAGAAGGATGGGTGGAAGTTCCTAGTAACGTTTAATTTGATTGCTTTATTTAATTACTTTGTTTGAATTGATTGATTTGACTGAAATTGGTTGGTTTGATTAATTTGATTAACACTTGGTATGGATTGATGAATGTATAAATATACATTGATATATTTATAATCGTTGATTGAATATCATGTCTATAAGTATAGGTATTTCTTAGTATACTCTATTATATAGTTTATTAATGCAGGTACTTGAGTACAAGAATGAGGGGGAGTTATATAGTTTGGAGTTAGTTTATTTTTGTTGATGACAGAGGGGGAGAAATATAAAATAGGAGAGTTAGGCATAGATTAAGGGGGAGTTATTAGATTTAGGGGGAGTTATTAGGATAGAAGTAATATTTTATAAACAAAGGTTGTCATCATCAAAAAGGGGGAGATGGTTAGTCCTTGAGATGATGGTTTTGATGACAACAACCTTAGAATAAGATTATAAAATATAAATACTAACATTATAGTTTAGATATATATGTATATGCAGGATTTAACCATGCAGGTACCAAGAATGAAGACTGTACAGTATAGAGATTTAAGATATCAAGATTATCAAGAGTTCAAGATTTCAAGATAAGTATTGAGTCTAGAATTATGTTAAAACTTCGTAATAGCACTGAAATCTTCACTCCATTTTTCTTTTGGGATGGAACCCATTTCTACCTTTTTAGTGGCTTACAAACCCATGACAAGTAGCTTACAAACCTATGACAAGTGGCTTACAAACCTACGAACATCCTGGTTTTGTACAAGTTCTCGAGTCCTGATATGATGAGATATTCTGCAGGAAGAAGCTTGCAAAACTACTTCAAAATGGTTTTCAAAACTACTTCAGAATGATTTTCAAAACTGCTTTTCAAAATGTTTTAGCCTTAAAAATTATCTTTTCAAATGATTTTCAAAAAGATATTTTAGCCTTAAAATATTCTTCGTTTTTGTTAAACTCTTGTTTTTAAACTTTGTTTGTTTTAAACTATCTTTATACTTCGATTTAAATATAAAATTATAGTAAAATTTTATATATATTATTCTCCATATTTATCTATGTATTTTATCTATAGTCAAGTATATTTATAAAGTTTAAAATAGTTTTAATATGAGATAAAGGTTACTTTCAAAGAAAATCAAATCATCAAAATTTCCTTTCGGATGTCGACATGCCCTAGTACCCTATGTCGACATAGTGACAGTTAGATTCAAAAATTTGAATTTCAAAAGAAGTGTATATTCGCCATAACCTTTCACGAATGGACATGGCTGTTGTTCTTCTATAAATAGGGGTTAGTTCAACGAATTTTACATCAGATTTGCTGGTTTTTCACTTCTCTTATTCTTCCACATTTTCTTATTCAAAATTCTATCATTACTCTACCGAAATCAACATTGAATCTAACTAGATTATCTCTGGTTTGATTCTTTATCACTATCTCAACAAGATCCAAGTGCTATTCAGAGTTATAGGCTTCTTTGTAATCTATCTAGCGAGAAAAGGTGTGATTGTAGCCTTGGAAATCAATCAAGCGAGAAAAGGTGTGATTGTAGCCTTGAGAAATCAATTGGGTGAACTTGTTGCCCAGAAATCAAGTATCTCTACCCAGAGGATTATGATTCTGGAGGGTGTAACTCGTAGCCTTGAAACCGAGGGTTGTAATTGTTGAATTGATTTTGAAAGGAAATCCATACTTAGTTGTGCGGGACTGGGTGTAGGGTAACTCCGAACCAGTATAAAATCTAGTGTGTTCTTTCCTTTACTGCATTTACTTTATTTCTACATCTGTGTTTGTTTTTATAATTATATCTGTGTCTGAATATTACATACATTTGTGTTCAAATTAATATAAACTCAAAAAGATTTAGTAATTTCTTATAAACACTATTCAGCCCCCCTCTAGTGTTATTCCTAGCCTTAAGATCCATATTCTGCATTCCTCACATGGACATCTTAAAAATAGGAAGGATGGCCCACTATAAATTGTTCCTAGTATAATTTGTGGAGGCAGCACTAAGATGGTTCAAAAGATATGCCCCAAGGGAAATTCATTCTTGGGCGCAACTATTCATGGATTTCCGTATACAGATTCATTCGGGCCACGAAATTTTCCTAGATGCCTATACCATATCCTCAAAAAAAGCAAAAAGAAAATGAAAGATTGGAAAGTTTCATTAAGCACTTCAAAGCCTTTTATGAGAGGGCCGGTTGTTACATACAGGTTGAAGAGAAAAAAGCCTCAGGAAGTGCTCCAGTTGAAAGGATGGTTCGAACCTCTGGGGAGGAAGTACTACAAACTCACCCGAAGAAGATGAAGCTGAGAGCAAATTGGATCCCATGTTGGAGATGAAGAGCAAGGACTTATAACTGTTGGACGAATTGGAAGAAATAGAGCTAGATCTGTTTGACTCCTCAAAGACGGTAAAAATAAAAAAAGAATATGACAAATGAGTTATATGATAAATTGATCAATTTCTTGGAGAAATCAAAAGATGCTTTTGCTTGGGTCCATTCGAACATGACGGGAACTGACCCTGCAATCATATGTCATGTTCTTAATATTGACCACGATGCATATCCCTTGAGATGGAAGCGTCGTACACTAGCCCAAGAGAGTACAATTGACTCCAAAAAGTAATCAAGAAACTAAAAGAAAATGGGTTTATCTATGAGGTATATTATCCAAAGTGGATAGCAAATCAATTTTAGTAAAGATGCCAAACGGAAAGTGGTGGACCTGCGTAGATTTCACAAACCTCGACAAAGCCTGCCCAAAGGATAGCTTCCTATTGCCTAGAATAGATCAGTTAGTAGATGCAACAAGTGGGCATGAATTATTGACCTTCGTGGACGATTACTAATGTTATAATTAACTAGCAATGTTCAAACCGGATCAGGAGCACACAAGCTTCATAACCAACAAAGGGCTTTATTGTTACAAAGTAATTCCATTTTTGTTTAAAAATGCAAGGGCAATGTATCAATGGCTAGTCAATATGATGTTTGAAGATCAGATAGGAAAGAATGTTTATGTCTATGTAGATGACATGTTAGTGAAGCTTAAAGCTGCATCGGATTATGTGAAGGACCTTGAAGAAACCTTCGTGACTTTGAGGTTATATGGAATGAAACTTAACCCGCAAATGTGTACATTTGCAATACATTCAGGGAAGTTCCTAGGATACATAATAAGCACTGGGCGGATAGAGGCCAATATGGAGAAGATTGGTGCAACAAAAAGATGGGGGCACCAAAGAAGCCTAAGGATGTGATGAGTTTGAATGGAAAGGTAGCTGCCCCAAGTAGGTTCAGTTCCAAAGCCACAGATAAATGCATCCCTTTTTTTGGCCGGATCAAGAAGGGTAGGAACTTCAAGTGGACCAAGAAATGCAAGGAAGCCTTCGTAGTATTAAAATCCCATCTGGCCAACCCTCCAATAATTTCTAAATCGATCCCAAGCGAGGGACTCTACAAGTACCTTACAGTAACTAATCAAGCAATGAGCGCAGCAATTGTAAGAGAGGAGGAGGGCATTCAATGTCCCATACGAGCAAGCACCTTAACGGAGCAAAGTTGAGATGCACAGTGATTGAAAAGCTAGCATGTAATTTACTCCTAATGACAAGAAAGCTTCGACTATACTTTCAGGTACATCCCATAAAGGTGCTAATGTACAAGCCCTTGAAGCAAATATTGCAAAGGATAAAGACTTCAGGACGCCTTCTAAAGCTATTGTATTGAGCCAATATGATATCATGTATTGCCTCCATAATGCAATTAAAAGGAAGACATTAACAGACTTTATTGCAAAATGCACCCTACCAGAGGAACCATCCAATGTAGGAAAAGAAGACGTATCGCTAAGGTTGCAGTTATATGTCGATGGCGCATCCAACGAACATGGGGCATGAATACGATATACTTATTACCATGGATAAGAAAAAACTCTTTGGAGTAATCCAGTTGGAAGTTCAGGCAATTAACAATGTTGTAGAATATGAAGCATTGGTCGGAGGCCTAAAAATGGTGCACGTAATGAAGGTAACCCATCTCAAGATTCATAGTGATTTTTAGCTTGTAGTTAATCAAGTGCAGAGAAACTATCAAGCAAAGGAGCCGACTTTGGCTAAATATGTAGAACTAGTTAAAGAATTACTCTCTCAGTTTGAGAAGTTCAACATTGAACAAATCCTAAGGGAAGAAAATTCGCCTACAGATACCTTGGCCAAGCTGGCAAGCACTGAGGTTTCACATGAAATGAAGGCAATTCCGGTAGGGCATTCAATGGAAACAAGCGTTTCCAAGCCTAATAGGTTCTAGTGTTGATCAGGTCACAATGGGCCCAGGGCCAAAGAGTGAAGAGCAAGAAAGATGAAACAAGACCTAAGGGGATCACACCCCATCAACTACGGGTCAGGAAGAAATAGAGTCCTGGATGACTCCTATCAAGCATTTCTTGTTAAAATGGATATTGCCAACCAACAAAAATGAGGCTATGAAGATAAGATATTAAGCCCCTACTATACATTTTTTGATGAAATACTTTACAAAAAGGATATTCCACCTTTTATTTAAGATGTGTATCCAAGGAGGAGAGAGTCAGAATTATGAGAGAGGTTCATAAGGGATAATGCGAAGATCGTTCAGGAGGAACAAAGCTTGCAAAAAAGATTTTAAAGCAAGGATATTTTTGGCTAACAACATTAGCAGATTCGCGAGAGTTTGTACAAAGATGCAGTAGGTATCAAAGATTTTCAAGCATTCCTAGACTTCCCTCCCATTAACTAACCTCAACGGTCAGCCCGTGGCCATTTGATTGTAGGGAGAGAATCGATTTAATAGGACCTCTCCCCATGTCCAACGGAGGGGCGAAGTACATCGTTGTGGCGATGAATTATTTCACTAAGTGGGTAGAAGACGAGCTCCTTGCGAAAATTACAACAAAGAAAGTGGTCATCTTTGTAGTTAGAAATATTATCATTAGATTTGGAATTCCTTATAAAATAGTGTCAGACGATGGGACATAGTTCAAGAGTAAGGAATTTGCAGATTTGTTGTAACAACCCCTCCTTTGAGGCCCGAAGCTAAGTGCTACAGATGCTGCAGTCATCTATAGTACTAACTTTCAATGACAAAATATGGTAATGTTAATGTTAATGGTATCCATAATATCAGAAGCACATGAATATGAAATAAAATCAACACAGATTTCAAAAACAACTTTTTTGATTACATTTCAAATCAATATTTCATATTCAATTACATAATCCCAAAACGTTTCCAGGTTTTGATCAAATATAATTATTACAAATTACGCCAAGAGCGACATATGAAGATGCCTCCTTGGATGATTAGAGTAATATATAGATAGACTATCAGTCATAAATACATCACATCGGAAATAATATTAAATAACTCCTACATAGCTAGCTTTGCCTCCTGCACATCTTTGGAAGCTTATTCGTCCAACCTACTAAACCTGAAAAGACTTTACTCTCAATCTACTCAAATTTAATTTTGAGCACCCGAGATTTTAAGGGGAAAACATAAACTTTGAGTCAGACATAAAGCTTGGTGTGAATAATTCTATTACATCTCGATTTACTGATATTAAGTGAGACCACGCCGCTTAGCGGAAAGGGTTTTCCCTCACTCATATCCTTTTAAAATCATATCTTTTGCAAATCAAATTCCTATAATCAAACTGATTATAACGACAATATCAATAACATATATGCATATAAATCAGGTAATCAATGGACTATCTGTCCGAACATCATAGTTTTATCTGGCTAACTATTAACTACTAGCTGACTCGAGCCTACTAGAAACGTCTGTTAGATCCAATTCTGGATGACCTTTCCTTAACTTACTTCTCCAAAGGTCAACTGATCCTAATGGTTTTGCGGGCTTACCAATAACCTATCTTTACTCTGTATATTCCTTTGTGTGTGTAACCTTATTTTAGTCTCACCAATGACAATGCCCTACACACTGGAATCTTGGACTTATAATAGCTAGGGTCTACTAGCTAAAGTATAAGGTGCGACCCCATACCAGTCCCATATGGTCTTCTAGTATTTGAATCTTATACTTAGGGTAAACTACCCTATTCGAATTTCATTTCCTTGAAAATAATCTTTACAAATGATTTACCCTTGAAATCATATCTTTATAAAACAAGGAAATCATACTCTCTGCTTTACTTAAAACACTTATGCCATGATATATCCTTTACACAAAACAATGTAATGAAAGCTAAATCAATGGGATTATCTATCCCTTCAAAATAAGTTAAAGCCTTTTTTTAACTTAGAAAACTTTAGGCTATAAAGCCAAAACAACACCTTCGAAACCTTTGTTTAAAACCTTAAACGATCCCTTTCGAAATCATTGAAAGCATCCCTTTCGAAATCATTGCTTAAAACCTTAGACATTCTCTTTCAAAACCATTTAACCATGTCTTTTGAAACTTTTAGAAATATTCCATTCGAAATGCTCAAAGTATATCTTTCGAAAACAATGGAATCTTTCTCTTTGAAACACTTAAAACTTACCTTTCGAAAGCATTGGGTTTAAGTAAGAGCTTATGGAAACATAGCTTCGAAACCATTTAAAAGTATTACTTTTGAAATCATTGGGTTTAACATCTAATATAACCATTGGGTTAAAGAGAATAGAAGCGAAAGTACCCCTATCGAAAGCATCGATCTCATGTAAAAGAATTGAGAAAGAGGATAGCTTCGAAACCATCCTTTCGAAACCATTGCCTCTGAACACTTATTAAAAGCGGCTAAAAACCCTTTCCAAAGCATTAATTAGGCAGCTTCAATGATAAGAAAACGAAAGCCTTCCTTTCGAACCCATTGTTATAAGGCTATAAAAAAGCGGCCTTTAACTAATTTGAAAGGTATGAATGCAGCAGCTTGGGTGTCGAATAGGTTCAAAAGCGGGAATTCCTTCGAAAGCTCCTTTTAAAAACAAAGACAAGTGGCAACTCTTTCGAAATCTTCTTTTTAGAACAAAGACAAGTTAATAGGTTTGAAAGCTAATAAAAGAAACCCCTTCGAAAGCATGCCTTCGATTCGGCCCCCTCCGCCTTTCTCCAATACACTACTATCAATTGTTTGATACCATGTGCACTGGTTTCGAATGGGTACGAAAGGCTCACTGGACATGGCGACGAAAGCAAGCAATGGAAGTGGCGAAGTTGTAGTTCGAAACAAAACTGATTTTATGCCTTTCAAAGTAATTTCTTTTCACCTAACTTGCCTAATTTGTCAAAATATGATTGGTTTCCAATCCTTTATTAAAATTCTTTTCTAAATCGGTTGTTGAGTTCAAAATTAATGATTGAAAACATTTTAGCAAATACGCCCTTCTCCTTAATAAAACACTTAAAACATTTAAGTCCTCTAACATAAGTAATTTAATAACCATATTAAAACACTTAAGGAAAATCCCCAAAAATCTCAATAATTCAATTTAACTATGTTTTCTAACATCTATAAATTTTAGACCCGAAAATATTATTTAATTGCCTTAAATAATTTAAACCCAAAATTAACTGTTTCCTCTCATAGAAAATTCATAATAAATCCATAATTACTTAGAAAATTATGAAACTTGAAACCCACTTCTAAAATAATGTTCTTGACCATATAAAAAAAAATTCATTTGGATGTCATTTGGTAGGTTTTCTAATCTAAACATATCATAAAATCTATATGAAACCATGTAAATCATCAACTTAAAGCATATAATCATTAGATCCCTATAACATAACATATACTTGCAAAAGAAATCAGGTTTACCTTTAAACCGAAAGCATTTATCAAAAATAGAGATGTAAACTAATTATTCACCTTAGCTTTGTGTTAAGAAGGTTGGGATTTGCCTTTAGATTGATTTGCTTAAGCTTTCTACTTGAATTCTAGCTTTTCTTCTCCTTGAATCCTCTTAATGGTGGTCGGCCGAGTTCCTTTATAGTTTTAGTTTTGTTTATGTAAGTTAAAATGAATGAGGAATGAAGAATAGACGGGTTTAGGGTATAAAAACAAAGGCTAATCCCATTTTACCCTTACCATATTCCTCCTACTTACTTATTTTTAATTCTCTTTCACATATACATTCATTAAGGCACGGCTCCTTCTTAATAACAAAACTCAATCCCTTAAATATCTATATTATTTCATTTAATTTATCCAATTAAATGTTCTAAATAATGTTAGTCAAAATTAGGGTCATTATATTTGTGCTAAGGGAACATGATCATAAAATGTTTCCCCTATGTAGCTCATCCTTAGGTCAGTGGGAAATTTGAAGCAGCCAACAAAACAATAAAGAAACTATTAAAGAAAAGGCTAGCAAAAGCCAAAGGCAAATGGATAGAATAGCTGCCTCATATAGGATGTCAATAAGATCACCTACAAGACACACCCCATTTTCTCTTATATATGGATATGAGGCCATGCTTCCAGTCGTAGTAGACATACTATCACATCGATGGTTATCATGATGTGGAAAGGAATATGCGCTAGAAGGAAGCTGCTTTGGACCATATTCAAGGAAGGAGGGACGAAGCTACACTTAGGTCTATTGTCTATAGACAAATAATGGCGAAAACATATAACTCATGTATTAAGGAAAGAAAGTTCTGTAAGGAAGACCTAGTATGAGAAAAGTAATGGCTAATTAAAGGATCCGATAGAGGCAGTGTTAGGCCAAATTAGGAAGGACCACCAATTATCGTAGAAGCTTTGTCAAACGGAGCATATCGTTTCTCCAAACCAATGGAAATATGATTTCAAGAATCGGGAACACTGAGCACCTCTGTGACGCCCCACCTCTATGCTCACAATAACAAAGGTTATTATAAGTAATAACGTCTGCTATTGCAAAGAATAAGGCTTGTTAGAAGCGACCATCCATAAGTTATGCCTTAGACGAGTATTGATTACATCGATAGGGGTTGTGATAATTACTCCCAAAGATATAATTCAATCCAAATCTTAAACGAAACTACATTGGCTAAAGAAAAATCCAGAACAACTCATAATAACAACAACACAGATAGTATAATCACATCAGAACAGAAATATAAAATATATAGCGAAAGACAAGTCTGGATACATGCTACAACAATCGATAGTTTACATGAACCAAATGTACATATACATGTCATCAACATACATGAACGAGAGTCAATGCACCAAAAAGAAACACCTCGAAATCTAGACGAAAGATGAAGTGAAATCACAAAAGCTGAGGCGGCAACAGAATCAGAGATGGCGACTATCCTGAAATAACTCGGTCTGACCCGAGTATTATTTAAAAGAAAATAATAAACGGATCAGTCTAATTTAAACTTCAGAAATAAGTGTATGATAAATAACACTTAAGCAAATAATCATAATCTCGAATGAGATTATACAACATAGATAATCAACATGGTTCAAATAAAGAAATCTCAATTTAAACTCCATCAACATCAATAATCTCAAATGAGACTATTCAACATAAAAATCACCTTAGTTTAAATGAAGAAATCTCAATTTAAACTCCATCAAAATCAGCTTTTAAATTACCAATTGAATTCAAAACAGCAATACGCAAATTTATAATCCCGGGTGAGACTATACACAATTTATAATCTCGGATGAGACTATACCCAAAATTATAGTCTCGGGTGAGACTATACAACATAGTAATCAGCATAGTTTAAAGGAAGAAATCCCATTAAACATCATCAAAATCAACTTCCAAATTCACAATTGAATTCAAAACAGTAATACGTAGAATCTAGAAATCAAAAATAAGATAACAAGAAAATCAACATAAAAGATGGATCGATCCCAGCAAATGGCGAGTTTTAGCTACGCCGCACGTGCATCAACATATGACCGAAGCCTACCAAGTACTGTCATCATAATTTTGGCGCCCAACAAATGACCCGAAGGTCCAACATATGACCCGAAGGTTTAGTACTGGTATTTGACCCGAAGGTCCATCATATGACCCGAAGGTCCAGCATAGTGGCTCGAAAGCCCAACAAAATCATCAAACAACAAATATTTCAATTAACGAGTCTGGAATTAACCGAAATAGTAAAAGTGTGGTTCCATAATCCGCACTTTTGCTAAATCGTTTAAATCTCTTCATCGTTTCCTTGAAAGTGCAAAATTGTGTATTTAATATAAATAACATTTTACGTTCTCAAACGGACAAGTCCGGAATTAACCGAATCAGTAAAAGTAAGGGTTCATAGTCCTTAATTTTTCTGAATCATTTAAATCGCTTCCTCATTCTTTCGAAAACGCAAACTGTAAAATTTTTGAAAACAATTTTATTTTAAAATGATTTTTGAAACACGTGATTAAAATAACAACCACTATAGCAATTTCGACGAGGAAATTGCGCTTCACAAAACACCGTAAAAACGGATATCAAATCAGTGTTGCGGGATAACTGCTTAAAAATTCACTTTAAAATTTGACGGTTACTAAAGTCAAAATAATAGTAATTTTTATTCGTCAAAAAAATGTCATCAAAACAACACGCTTCAAAAATATAATACCGGCGTAAAAATTCCGTTATAAAATAACGGCGCAAAATACGTTTTAAAACGAGACACCGGTTCAAAGTAAATTAAATATTGGTCTACACTACACACATATACTTATTAAACCTTGCACTGCCCATACATCTTGCTTTAATATATCCTTGCGTCTCCTGTAACACTAATTTATACTTGTCTATTAATTTCAAATGGATACACATCACACATGACTAACCATAAACACGCACACCTCTCTATGCGTGCACGCATCTAATCGTTTCGCGTTACACGCATGAGTAAGTGATATTGTATACACTTATTTATGCAAAATGAAATGGACCCTGTACCATACTTTTAAAGAATATAACTTACGCTATTTGCACGCATGAGTAAGTTGGAACTTTGCTTCAAAACAACCAGCAACTGAGATTAAAGGAAGCAAGTATATTTAAAACACCATTAAAGCTTCACCGAGCTTCTGAGAAATGAGAAAAGTCATGTTGCAGTGTTCTGTTCTTTACTCATTCTATTCTAATACAAAATGAAGTGTGTTGGAAGAGTCTGGTACAAATGCATTTAATGCAAACATGCTTCAGAGAAAATGGTACACGGCCTGTACAAATAAGTGATGATGGAAAAGAGTAAAGCAAAGTGTTCCAATATTTGTTTTACAAATTATGTGACAGCGCATCAAACAAATAGGTTCCACTTTGCTTTTGAATTAGACCCAATTCCACCTACACGTGAAGGCTAATTGAAAAATAACACAACTCTGTTATATTCAATGCAACATGAAATTGGCAACTGACTTTGCATCAATTTTAAATTTCCAAATTTCAATTTAATAATTTCTATTTAAAATATTTACTCTGACAATAATTCGAAAATCACGGTCGTTACAACTTCTGACTATATTATGTTCGAGATACTTTTCCCTTTTTTAGCCTTTTTGATGTGTAAAAGATCATTAATGATCAATTTGAGCAATAAAAGTGTTAACTAGACGTAGGGATAATAGACGGCCCAAACTAGTATAAAAATCCATTTGTATAATTTTCTTTTCATGTACTTGCAAATTATATGAGCTTCTGCTCTGAAGCACGGCTTGTCTCCACATACTATGTTGGAAGTTGAGATATTAGATAGCTCGAACCGGCTATTAAAAGAAATGCGCATGATAAAAAAAGGGATTGTCGATACACGACTTGACTTCTCAGTCAAAACACAACTAGTCTACACCATTAAAGGAGCAGACCATGCCAGCTGCATGACATGTATGTAAAAAAGAAAAAGAAAAGGGAAAGTGGTGTAAAAGGAAAGAGCTGGATAGAGCTATCCATCACAAAAAGACAACAATGACATAGAGCCCGCCAGGTAAACATATAAGTTATAATCTATCTTGTTACATCTACTCATTTATGCACCATACACATATACAAATTACATTCATTTAATCAAAAACTATTACAACACAAATTACACTGTGAAGCTGAGTCCAAATCAGAGGAATCACTAACGATATTTCTTTTATTGTGAAGATGCCTCTAAGCGTGGGCTTGTCTTTGAGAGGACATCGTAGGACGTAAGGCGGAATCTCTTCCAGAGTTAGAAGGCTGGGGAAATCTGTCAGGTCAGTAATTACTGCTGATGAGTAGGTTGAGCTCTACCGAAAATGGAACGGGGATCATAGTTGGCACTTTCCTAGTGATTGTTGACATCATGATCGCTAACCACATAGTCGTCTTGATTATAGAGAAAGCTTAAGTCTAAGGTTGGCGTAAAGTGTGTGAAGACACCAACTGCATGTTTTAAAGAAATCTCTACCATGAAAAGATAACATTTTCCTCTTTATGCTTCCCAATCAATTCAGACTGCACATACGCAAGTGAAGCGAGACGAGAGAAAGATGTAGCCAAAATTTGTGTGATAATGTAAGAGCGCAATATTTGCTCTTTAAGATGATTAATCCTCTCGGTCGTAGTGTAGTGCACGTGCTCAAAATCATCCTGCTTTTGTCTTTATAGTCTTCTTTGAAAATGGCCAAACCAATCGTAAGTGGAGGAATGTCTCTTTACCCTCACACCACTAGTCATGTCTTTCAATTATTTTTCATAAATAGCTTTCAACTCAACAGCTTTATTCTGATAGTACGACATAACTTGTTTCTTCCATTGAGAAGCCTTATCCTCATCCATACTTAAAGGAGGGGTAGAAACCTATGGGGAATGATGCATTTTAGGATCGTCCTCCTTAGATAGTTGGATGGTGACTTGTTGAGACAATTCATCATTTCCTTTTTTAAGTTTTGTAACGACCCGAAATTTCAAACACTTCTTATTTAAATATCTGAATTATTTAAGTATTTGAATCTTCGATAAAATATTATTAAAGTGATTTAATAACCTATTAACTCCCTTTTTAATCATAAATAATGATGGTAAAGTTGTTTTATAAAAATGTTTACAAAAATAGTTACTTTGACGAAATATCGATAATGTTACCGAAAATCATTTTATCGATAAACAGCCTTTTACTCGTCGGAGGTTGTTCAAACTTTTTTACATACGCTTATTTGCTTAGGGAATCAATAATAAGAAGTAAAAATATTTTACCATTTATGGAAAAGAAAATGATGATGTCATGGGCGATGTCATGGAAGATATTTTGTGTGCAAGGGTAAAAGGGTAATTTTGCTAAGAGATATTTTCATATAAATTAAAAGGTGCATGCAAAGCACATGACGAGGGGTCTTGCTCATGTAAAGGGAAGGCTAAGGCACATGTAAACACTTCATAACATTTCAGAGCTTGAAAATATTAAAATGAACAAAAATGGTTGAAGTGGTTAGCACTAACCCACTTCTATCTTCAGTAATCTTTCTCAAATTAGTTCAAAACTTCTCCAAACTCCACCAACATGTCACCAACACCTTAGAACACCATAAGAAGTTTATATTTAAAATTAAAGTAGAAGAAAAGTGAAAGGCATGGGGGATCTTGGTTTAGCCATGAGCATTAGGAAGGAGTGGGAGGAGTTGCTTTATGATTTTGGTGCTAAAGGTTGGATCTTTGTGCTTCTGGAGATGGTAGGAAGTGTTCTTGGCTTAGTGAGTGTTGATTATGTGTTTGGCTTAGATTTGAGTAAGTTATCTCACTATCTTGTATGTCTATATTATGTGTGTGTGTATATGTGTGCAAATACAAAGTTAAAGTAGCAACAACTAAGTAAAGTTATAACTTTGGACCCCTCTTGCTTTTGAAAGCAAGTGACAACTTTATATTATATATAATCACTTCAGTTACCTTCTATAACATGTGGCATGGCCTAGAATTTGTGTTTACATATTCTTGTTGGCTTGTGTGTTGAGTGGAAGTATGTGTAAAAGTGTTTGAAGCGAGAATAGTCACTATAAGTGCACTTCGATATCTCTTAACTTTAACTTGTGTAAATGGAAGGTTTATGATCTTGACTTAGGATAATTTGATTTGGTTGTTCTCTACACATAGTGTGTATGGGACAGTAAATAAATGGTTTGGAAAGTTGGAGAAATTGTGAACCAAAGTTGTGAAATTTAGAAGCGAAAAGGTCGCTATGGATGCCCTTTGAAAATGCCTTATGTTCGGCGATTTTCAAAGTTAACTTTGAGAGACATCCTAGGGGCTTCTTTGCATGCTTTAAAAGTACTATAAGTATACTTATTGCTAGAAAAATATGGAAACTTAAATTATCTACTAACTTGTGAAACAAAGTCGCAAAATATTATAACGAGAAGAAGGTCGTTATATGGGCACTTTTAAATACCCCCTTTTGGGGAATTTTTGTAATTCAATTAAAAGGCATCCTAAGGGGTTTATTTGAATTTTTAATAAGTATTATATGTGTACTTATTACTAGAATAAAAATCAAAGTTTAAAAGATTTTAGAATGGGTCAAACAAAGTGGCTAAAGTTAGAGCAAAAATGTGGTTATAAATACACTTTGTAAATATACCTTGTTTTTAGAAATTTCTATAAATAAATTGAAAGATATCCTTACAGGTTTCTTTCCATGTTTTGAGCAACATAAGGGTAGTACTTACGAAAAAATTTAAAGTCTGAGTGGTTAAAACTGGCCACAAAGTTCAAGCTTTTCAATGTTGTTCTTTAACAATGACTTTTAACAGCATTTATAAATGTTGTAGTAAGCTGCTTATGATTTTAAGTGTTTAAAAATGATATTTAAATTTGGTATTTTTTTCCTAATATTTTTAGGGATGTTTATAACATATTTTTAACTATTCTAAAGTTGGTTTGAAGTTTATATATATTTCTAATAATTATATATGTATTTTTAAAGTAAAGAGGTTTTATAATATAAGACATGTTTTTATTTGATTTCTTCTAATTATAAATTAGTTATTTTCAAGTAATATTCTACATAGATATTTAAAACCTATTTATATGTATGTTTAAAAATATTTTTGTATACATAAGTTTTGGAAAAAGGAAATTGAGTATGCTTAACACTAAAAGCCGACGAAGTAGGCTTATCTATTTATGAGTGTTAAGATTGATGTTTGAGTTGGGATAGAAGCAATAGTACTCTAACCTACCAGCTTTCCTCTTGACCAAGGTATAGCTAAGTCGAGAATTTCAAAAACATGTTAGTCGTGTTAATTTCTTACTAGTTTATGAAACTCATTAATACTTTACTTAACACTAAGAGCCGACGAGGTGGACTTAGCTATCTATGAGAGTCAAGAATGAAGTGTGTAGGCAAGGCTTTGATAGGCAACCAGTGCTCTAACTTACCTAGCTTTACTCTTGAATGACGGATAGTATAAGTTGGAATGTTGGAAATGAGTTAAGTATACGAACCTTGATATCCGTAAAAGACGTCTTTTTAGCTAGGTCTTTGACTAGTCAAATACCGAACTTAACCAAATATTAACTTAGATTTTTTAAAGAATGTTTTAAAGATAAGCTTAAGTGAAATGTTTTTGGACTGGTAGTGACACTGTTTAAGTAACATTTATCTTAAACCTTTGGAAATAGATTCATGGATATGATTAGATCTTTTAAATGGATATTTCAAAGGTAATAACAAGCATGGAATCTTTTGAAAAATATAGAGAAAGTAAAGGTTTAAAGTAAGAAATCTTATTAAAGATTTGTGAATATACCTATACTAGTTGAGATAAGTATATGAATACTTTTTGAAGTATTGAAAAGAGTACAAATGCATGGTAGAAATTAATAAAAGAAGTTTTACTAATAAAAGAGGTTTTAATCAATAAAAGACTAATTATATAAAAAAAAGGGATTAGACGTTACTTATGTGACTTAATCGTGCTTTGTATGATTTGATCGTGCTTTGTGTGTTTATTTGTTTATGGAAAGTATTTAGTCGTATACTTAGCACTAAAAGCCGATAAAGTAGGCTTATCTATCTATGAGAGTTAAGACTGATGTTCGAGTAGGGATATAAGCAATATTGCTCTAACATATTGGCTTCACTCTTGACCGAGGGATGGTATGAGATGAAAAGTTCAAGAACGTGATAAGTATATGAGACTTAGTTTCCAAATGTGATCGTTCTCACTATTGTTGAATATGACCAAATTCATCGATTCAGTCTTGAAGAGACTGGGATTGGTAAGTGTTTTACTTATCGAAAACCACTTTAAAACTGAGATATGTGTTCTATCTCTTAGAAGTGGATCTGTTCGAATCCATGTATGGTTTTGAGATTTGTTCGAGATGTGGGAATCCATTTTTGGATTCGTGTTCTGTTTGAGTGATGAAGACTCATCTGAGAGATGCCAAATGTAGCCTTAACATAAAAAATGACAGAAAATAGAGTAGGCCTCATGGTCTGAGGTTTAGCTAACCTGCGACAAGATATATCAACTCCAAATCTAGAGTATGCTTATCGATGTTGCATGTGGGAGTTGATGATGTTTGGTTCCATGTGGTTTAGGTTCACTCGTTCGGGCATGGTCCAGTTGTGTTTCTCCTAATTGCTATATTTTATCTAGAGATATACGATGCTCGGAGGTAGTTTCTGACCCTTATGCAGAAGATTGGATTTTGGCTTGACCGGAGGGATCTCCATGGAAAATCCATTATGCAAACTTACCTTGATAGTTTTGATTGTCCCCTCAATATGTTGTGGTGTGATAAATGTAAGCATCAAAGCTATTTTCTGATTCATATTCTTCACGCTATACATTATCTATTATATCACCTTATGTACATATTAGATGAGTGGTCCTTTTGAGGGGATCACCATTATGGCATTCCATGTAGTCTCAAAAGTACTATTATATGTTGATCACATATTTCTTGAGTTTCTCATACTAGACTTATGTCTGATGCTTGGTTTTTGTTTTCTTTATATTCCTCGTGTGCTCTTTCGAGTAGTCTGAGAAAGGAAGGTTTTCATTTATATTCATTAGAGCTCGAGGAGACAAGCTGGATTTTTCACATACCGTAGTATTCTTATTTCCGCTGCATTACTATATTATACATATTGGCATTTGTGAGGACATGCTATTATAATTGTCCAGGCTGATGATAGTATTTAGAATTATAACTCTAAAATGTCGTGTATCTTAGAGTGACAGTTTTGTACCGTCTTTTGATATTATATGTTATCCTTATGAGATTCTGATGTTGTGTTCCTTCTTTCTTGTTCTGTTTATTTTTCCTTTTATTTTACACTAAGAATTTGTCCTTTTGACACTTGGATGCTCGACACATGAATACCGTGGATGTATTAGTGTCGACATTTGGGGGTCGAAAAGGCGGGTCGTTACGAGTTTTTTGATCTCATCCATATATATGACCCTGTAATAACTTTCTACATCTTCTAACAATTTTTCTAATTCAACAATGCAATCTTGAGCAAGCTTAGGCTTCTTTTCTGATTCTTCTATCGACAAGTGTTGCTTTGTAATGCAATCGCCGAATGTTAGCCTATTTACATTCTTCAAGTTGATGAGTTTGCTCCTTGTATTCTGAAAACAGTTCTTCTCGCACTTCATCGATAGCTTGATTCTTTTCTTTAATGAGATCCACATTAACAGGTTTGGGCAACTTAAAATGAGTCTCGTGGTCATTAGTAATTTTCGAAGAAACCTTCTTTCTTAGATAAGAATTGCAAAGAATATGTAGGGGATGACCACCTTCGCAAAAATCTAACTAAACAATGTCGGTTGGGAAGTCTTGAATAGTTTATGAACAGAAAGTAACCAAGTAGAGAATTAAGGAACTAATAAACATGAAAAAGAAGACATACATATAACACATGTAAATACTTTATTCAATAAGAGGTCAAAAATACATAAAAAGACTACCCTAACCCATGACTAATAGTATTTTTTAAACCAAGTCAAGTGAGGATGCCCTAGCATTAGTGCTTCATCCCTTAGCACAGACCTCCATCGACACAATACCAACTCGCAAAGTGCATCCCTTTCTTGAATCACTTTATCAATCATGAATACCAAATCTTAGGACACTCTCCTCAACCTAGCGGTGGATTTTGCAAGGTCGGCTTCTTTCTCCAAATAAAAACCGACCTCTCCATTAACCTCTCTAAAGCTTGTTTTTCCATTTTCTTAATATGATACATCGAGTCTAAAAACAATATACTACCCTCATGAGGCTCTAATAAAAGAGACCTATCAACATTAACCATCCCTTCCTAAAAAGAAAATAAGAATTAAATGCAAAACCATTATTGACAAAAAAAAACCAAAACACTTCAAAACATGGCATGCAGTATACAATTGAAACAAATAAGCACAGCAGTTCATTATTAGAAACAAGCACATAAACCAAATCACAATCAACCAACCACATCAACAAGGTAACACGTTTAACCATAGTATAAAAAATATAGTTACAAACTTCTCAAAAAGAGGCCATTAAAATGTCAAAAACAAGAGTTCAAGCATTTACTTTATCGGTGTCGAGGGCACAAGCGTCAAGGTCAATGTCAACATGGGACACATCACAAGAAGCCTCATTCACATCTGAATCTTCGAATGAGCTTTGGACCACGACCGAGGAGTTTGCTTTGTTTCGATCCTCGAATCAAAGATGGTGATAATACTCTTGTGCTTTCTTAGCAACTGCTTTATTGACAAGAACCCAAAGTCCACCTCGGCCTCAAGGTTATCCGGGCATCAGCAATAAACTATCTTTTGACTTGGGCATAAATTTGGTAAAGAACATCATAGGCCATGCTCTTGAAACCCTTGGTGGACCGGACTAGCTTATCCTTCAATTGTTTCTCTCTTTCATCAAATTTAGTCAATGATTTCTTAGTATTGACTAGGTCCACCTCGAGTTGCGTTAAGGCATCTTCAACTTTTTTCACACAAGATTCAAGGTTGGCACATTTTTCTTTATGTCTGCCTAGCTCTTTCTTATAGATTTTGGCCTCAGTTTGAGAGCAGGCCAGGGCCAACTCAATAGTTTTAGTGTGTCGTTACATCTCCATAAATAAAGCATCCCCTTGTGTAAACAAACAAAAAAATCATTAATTAAAACATGCTCTTATGGAAACTCCATAAGAGCTTGGAAGAAGAGGCCTTGAGGGCAGGAAGGGGTAGTTGAGGATATGGGGATAAATCAAAGGTGTTATATCTTTGAGCATCAATCACCCCATCTGTTCAGCTAAATTAGAAATAGCCTGTCCCATGGGGAGATACAAAACTCGAGGAGAAGCGAAGCTGATCGGTTGTACCTTCAGAGCAGGGTCTGCTCCAAGAGGGGAATGAGAAGGAAGATTAGAACTCCTTATGAGTACCTTACATTTATTACGGTCCTTAGGGGGAAGACGTTGCTTTTTATGGCTAGCTGTGGGCTTGGATTTAAAAGCATCAACAAATTCCAAAATTGTACCTAAAAAAGAGAGAAAAAGGAAGGTCAGCATGTAATACACCCTACGCCAACAAGAAGAAAGTAAATATCGATCGTGTAAAAAACACAAACAGGGCATACCATAAACGTGATAGTGCATTCGTAAAAGTGTTAAATATACCGACTGGGGCAGAGTTAGTCGATTCAAAAACAAACATTGATCGACGTAAATGATGTTGGGAGGTCAGGAAGTCGTATTTATGCAGCAAGGCCTCTATAAAAATATTATAACATCTACGATCCACCCTACTCAAACCAAAAATCCTAGTCCAGCGTACTTCGAACAAGTCTCGCTCTTCCACGAAGAGGTTACAAGGACTTTTAATTAAAAAAGAAGAAGAAGGTGACTGTAAATCAGGGCTAAGTGAAAAATAATAATCACCAATTCAAGGAAAATGGAGAGCAAGACCAGTACCAGGGCATTGAAAGGATGAAATAAAATCATTACGATATGAGGCATAGAAGAATTGATTAGTCCATTTTGGAGTTTTGCGGGGAGATATAGAGAAAATGGACTTCATGGCACGAATGTAATAGAACGATTTACATCATGACGGAACGTTTTCCTTAATTGAATATACGAATAACAATCGTCGACAAGTAGGCTCTGTCAAGTGTTCGACATACAAGATAATAGTGACCATGAGTAGTTGGTAAGAAACTAGGGATAATTGAACTGGCGATAAATTAACATATGTCAACCATTCCCTTATATGAGGATGGGGAGGGAGGTAGAAACCATTGTGGATGTGTTATGCTGTAATCGATATAAAGCACTCTGGGAGTATGTGAATGCGATCAAGAGGAGTTGGGACTCTAATTGTATAACCATGCAGCCAGAAGTGGTCAAGGATCCCTTGTGCACGACTTCGTTCATGAATCACCGATGATAGGTTAAGAAAGGAGGCTGGATGTCGTTTTAAAATAGATTGAAGGTCATCGAAAGCCATAAGTAACTAAATAAAGAAAAAAGGAATAAGGTAAAAAATGATAGGAGGACAAGATAAAATAATAAGGGTGAAGAAGAGAACTATATATCGATGGAAAACTAATAAAGGAAATGAATAAACTAATCTCTATTGTCACTAGTCAATCAAGTCAAATTTTTTAAAAGAAGAGAAGTTATCGAAACCATGAATCAAAGAGACAACACATACATACACATTTCCATGAAACGATTAGGGCATAGATGAATAGCGCAATGAAGAAGAAAAAAGCAATAAAGAAGAGAGATAGTAAAGAAAATCATAAACATAATGAAACGGAAAACAATATAAAAAAAGAAAACTTCCAACTTATAATGGAACGATGATTGAGCAAAGAAGAATAGTTTGGGAATGAGGAAATTGCAAAAGAAGTTCTCTCTATTTTTCTAAAATGTGTGAACAAAAAATCGAATGTGAAAAATGAGGAATTTATATAAACTATGGCCAAGGAAATCTGGGCCGTAGAGTTCAAACAACACAAAGCTAACGGCCATTCGATCGTAATAATGAAAAATACACATGCATTAAAAACAAGAAAGATTACTGGAAATGAAATTCATAATGGGTAGAAAAGTAACCAATCAACGTAGGACACTTACAAAGAAACATTAAAGGCAAAGTGAATGATAAGACAAAAAGGGTAGGGGTACTGCAAGTCTACGCTAACATGCATTAGCACAGACTTGAAGGGCAAATGTTATACCCATTTTTTCCTACAACATATATAGTGCAGGTCTCATATTGCAACCATATGAAGAAAACTATGCATATAAGATGAAATTGTGATAATGGGAGACGTGAACAAGAGGACGAGGCTGAACAGGCGAACAACCGCAAATTTGAATCAAAAGAAAATATTACCAAAGCATAAACTAGCAACACATACTCCTCATTCAAAGAACTGTGCGGCAATTCTAGAAGAGCAGTACATACTTCTCTTTCAAACAACTATGCTGCAATTTTGGAACAGCAGCACATACTCCTCCTTCAAAGAACCTGTCGCAATTTTGGAACAGCATCATATTTTCCTCCTTCAAAGAACTACACTACAATTCTGGAAGAGCATTACATACTCCCTCCTCATTCAAAGAACTGCAGTACAATTCTGAATTAAAACCTATATTCTTCTAAGAGGCCGCACCTCACTCCTGTAATAATAACTGATACGCTGCAAAAAGACAAGGCTCCAAGAAGAGCACCCTAGACTCTACACATGGACTATGCCCAATTTTGAAAGGGACACTGGCAATAATTTCTCCAATGGCTGCATTCTCATCCTAAGAAGGACAAACTCATGAGCTTATCTTAAAAAGAATTGCTGCAATTTTCTTAAGCCATCAGTTAGCATGAGATGACTATGCCACACTTGCAAAAAGTCCTCTAGATGGATGGTATGGCCGCATCGTAATTCCAATAAGATGCACACCGTTTTCATAGAAAAGGGCTTCATATCATTCAGAAAAAACTAACATGTCCCTTTCAAAAAGACAGATCAAATCAACCCAGGGTGCACCGAGCGGCATAAGCACATCCAACAACTTGAACATAAGGGATAGTCCAGAAAACACATCCAAAATTTAATTCAAATCTCTCGCCTAATGATTCAAATTTCAAAACTATCACTTTGGACTCAAATTCTCCTGACTAATTACAACTACTAAATTCTCCTAGCCACCTTAACAATCCGAGCAAAAATTGCCTAAAAGAAGGATGAATGACACGTAGGGTAATTGGGCGTTAGAGAAGAAAAGGCTAGAAAAGGAAATTAACAATCCATGTGACTTTATAATGCTATAAATAGAAAAGTACTATAGCAGAGAAAAGGACTTTCAGTAATTCTCTAAAAATTTACCTTATATTCTTGTATTCTTTCTGCTATTAAAAGCATTGTACGAGGAATAAGAATTATAATAAAGGATTTAAGCCATGGAAGTTGTATTTTCTGAGATCTGAACCACATAAATTTCTTTGTCATTTACTTTATTACACTTATTACTTTATGTTTTTAGCAGATTCTATTTAACTTTTATTTTGCTAAGTTTGGCACTAAAACCAACCTAGGCATTTTAACAAATAGTTAAAGCATTTCTTCATAATTGTGTAAGCACACCCAGCATAATTACTACGTTAAAGGCAAATTTAGTATTACTTAAATTTGTTGATTCATAACTAATAGGGTAGTCGATAATATAATTAAACTACTAGAAATCTGATTTTGAGAGACAAAATATCTCACTAAGACTAACATAGTGATAATGAAGAGATATAATGTGAACAACATATTGTTGGTTAAGGGATCAAATTTATGAAGTATGACTTCACATTGATGATCAATAAGCATTTGAACCCATGTCCACTACTATACTTTAACAAAGTATTTACAAGCTTTGATATTTTTTATAATGCTATTAGTAGAATTTACACCTTTGATTCATACAACCAAGGCTCACAGTGTTTGGCTAAAACAAATTAAATAAATAATTTATAAAATAAATTTCATAGGCATAATTTTTAAACAATGGTTAAATTATAATTTAATTTTTAGAAGCGCTAAAATTAATAAACAAAAAATTATAAATGCTATATAAATTTATTTAATTTGAATGTGCTTTTAATAAATTAGATATACCTAGATATAACTATTTATTTATTTAAATATAGTCGAAATTAAAACAAGTAATTATTGTTTATTTTATATGGAGGGCCCAAACAGCACACACAAACACACACACAGATATATATATATATATATATATATATATATATATATATATATGTTTGAACCAAAAGTTGCACAAATACCCAAATGATTATAGTAGGGAAAAGAGTGAAGAAATTAAACAAAAACAAGCAAAAGCAAGACACAAGCTTTATAGTGGTTCGGCTAATCATTGCCTACGTCCACTTAGCTTTGTTACTAATTTGGTGGTTATTTTACAAGTACAGTTCTTATGGGTTGGTACCACTCCATGGGTGATTACAAGGAAATGTGTAATAATTGCAAGGATGCAAAAAGATACTCGAAAATGAGCCCATAGCCTCCTATTTATAGTTGTAGGTTGGCAGGAAATGCTCCACCATGTCCTCCACTATGATCTCCATTATCTAGCAACGGTTAGTCTCAAGAAAACGTGGCCACGTTGGCAGGCAGCTATGGATCGGCACCGATCCATAGGCATGGACCGGTACCGATCCATAAAACTGTCTTATGGATCCTTCTTGCCACTTTGGGATAAAGCGATATGTCGCTAGCTTTGTGGTTCCAAACTTGTTTATATTGCTATAAGATTATTTCTGAGTCCAAGTGATGGATCAGTGCAGGGATAGAGTTGCTGATTTCAAGTGCCTAAGGTGTTCAATAGCAAATGATGTGCGATCGATCTAAGGAGCACGAAATAAGTTTTTGGCATCAAGATGTTGTATTAGGAGGAAGTTAGAGTTTTTCTGGGGAGATTTTATGGATCGGTACCAATCCATGAGGATGGATTGATACCGATCCATCACTTTAATGGATAGTGCTTTAGAACTTTTGGAATGGCCTTGTTGTTATCTTGTGATCTTGATTGTAGTTGGTTTCTAGGCTTGATTGTGTGGATTTGAAGTCGTGTTGGGCAAAAAGTGGGTATTGGTACTGATCCATAGGCATGGATTGGTACCGATCCATAACTTTGCTCGAATGTTGGACTACAGTTCTTGTACTTGAAGCAGCATGGTGCATGGATCACATTGGGAGGTTGTTTGCATGTTGGCAACCTTATCTCTTGACATTGTTTGGCATCCAAGTTTAGCAGTCATCATTTTGGATTCCTTCTTGATAGGTTCAGTTCGTTTGAATATGGCCTGGTCAAAAGGTTGGATAACACTTGCCCTCCAAAGCACATCTTGTTTTAACAAGATGTGCTTTGAATCGGGAACAAGTGTCGAAGTTGATGGAAGGTTAATTGTTGAGTTTTCTGATTATCCACCGATCAAGATGTGGTGAATCATCTTGTTCCTTTGGATTCACCTTTAAATCAAAGATTGTTCCAGACCATGATACCTTAAGGATTCGAGTCCTTGCTTGAGTGTCAGTTATAGACAATGATTCCATGTTCTCTCGGAATTGGTAAGTCGTGGGTTGTGACACGATTCAGGATCATCACGTGTTCATCCGGAGGTTAGTAGTCACATGTTGAAATCAATGGCTTAGTTCGATAATCGCTAGCGAATCGCTTTAAGGTCGATTGGGTTTCAAAGCCAAAGTATGCATCTCAATTTCTTCGGGTCATGCATTCGATGACCTATTTAATTCCCGATCGCTCTGGATTGTTAGTCTAAAGCTTGACCTTTTCGGATTGCTAGTTGAAATTTCGATCTCTCTGGATCGTTAGTTGAAATCCATGGCATATCCAGGCCAATAGTCAAATCCACTATCTATCAGGATCGTTAATTGGATTTTTGGCCGTTCAGGGCCGATAGTAAAGTCCATGGTCTCTCTAGATCGTTAATTTATTTGTAGCCATTCTGGGCCGATAATTAAGTCTACGATCTATCCAAATCGTTAATTGAGTTCGTGACCATTCTGGGCTGATAGTTAAGTCCACGATCTCTCCAGATCATTAATTGAGTTCGTGGTCGTTCTAGGACGATAGTTAAGTTTACGACCTCTCCTGATTGTTATTTATGTCCGTGGCCATTCCAGGCCGATAATTAAGTCTACGATCTCTCTGGATCGTTAATTGAGTTCATGGCCACTACGGGCCGATAGGTAAATCCATGGTCTCTTTAGACCCTTGCTTGGCCTAATCCCCTAGCTATCCGATGAGGGGACTCAGTGACCAAGCAAGTCCATTCACTCATACTCTAGTGAGTTGACTTACTTTTCGTGCAAGTCCAATCCATTTTCTCTTCCGCAAGGGGATTTGTACCTTGTGGTCATCACCTCGTCTCTCTGGAAGGGACTACCACGATAAAGATCGGTCATCACATTCATGTGGATTTCAGCAACAACACATTCATTTACAAGGTTCAAATCCAAACATCAACAAACACTAAGTCAAACACCATGACAGTCGCCTCATCGGGCGTTACAGCCTAGCATCCAGCTTAGAGCGTGCCTAGAGACCGATTGAGGTCCCATACATGAGTACGTGGCTTGACTGTAACATTGCATTGTTTATTAAACATGAGAATAAAGTGATCCCAATCACGAGATGACTATCATTAACCTTGAACCTAGGCCGTTTCCATCTATCGTAGATGATGGCTGCTCCTGTTCCACCACCGTTGCTCTGTTTCTCACATACTGCTGTAATTGGTTGCTTCTGATTGGTTCCTCGATCTAATCATGCAAGTGCCTGCAATCATTTGTGTTACGCCTGTCCAGCTCATGGAACAAGCAATACTTTCTTGACCTCCTCTCACGGTCAGTGGGCTCTCACCTCGTTGGTTTCTGATAGAGGATCTATCCCTTGATATCAATGTAAATCTGCTTTGGGGTTTCATTAAAATCTGTGTAAGAAGAGAATTTTAGTTCCCTTCTTTGCCGCTTTGATCCTTTAAAGCCATCATCCATCTTTCGTTTTCCTTTGTTCTTACCGGATCCTGCTCCGGATGATCCTCTGCTATCCACGACATTGGCTTCTTTCCTCACCGCCTCAACATCCTCTTAATGCAAGTACCTCTTAGCGTCATGATAAAATTATGCGAGATCTATCGAAGGATCCCGTTCCAAAGCAACCTTGAAATCCATCTTACTGGATATTCCTGAAACTGCCACCATCAAAACCATTGATGGGTCTGGCTTGTCAACCGCAACGGCCATCGTATTGAATCTCATCAAAAACTCCTAAGGGTCTCTCCGACCCTCTGCTTCACACTCGATAGTGTCATCACATTCTTGGGTCGTGAAATATAGACCCGGAATTGTTTCATGAAGTTATCTACCAATTTCGTCTATGTGCTAATGGAACCGTTCTCCAATTGTCTAAACCATAATGTTGTTAAACCTATTAGGTATAGAGGGAAACACCGCCCCCATCACTTCCTCGGACGCACTTAACACTTCCATGTGCCATATGTACCTCATCAAATGAAATGTTGGATCCATCTTTCCATTATACGTCTCCAACGTCGGTAGCTTGAAATCAAGCAGATTCCTAGTGTATCGAATATTCAAAGTGAATGGACTCCTGTTCACAATCTCCAAGCACCGGTTAGGCAGTTTGCCCATCATATCTTGTCTCACTATCTCAGCAATTTTTTCATCGTCTTTTAACGGAAGTCTTCATTCAACATCTTCTTTATGCCCCAATTCCTACAGGGAAATTCCAACACGTACTCCTCTGGTCGCGCTTCTGCATTTTGATTCAAGTTTTGTTGTTCAACAACATCCTTCACATGAGCATCTCCAAGTCCTAGATTCACATCGGCCATGCCCCCAAGTTCTTAGGGATCGATATCGACCCATGCTCGGGGATTGATACCGATCCATGGCATTTGTCCAGGGATTTCCCTATTTTGCTCCACTTTTTTTCCAGGGGCATTAGTTCTGGCCTTTGGTCTCTAGTTTTGCTCTACAGCAACTCCGGCTATTCCTATCCTTCTGAAGAATCCTTCCATCATCTCTTCCTAGCGGGCTATCATTATATTCTGCATCTCTGCCATCATCGTTTCCATCTCATCAATGGTTATGTAGATGGAAGGGAGGTAGATCTTGAGGACACCTCTTAGCTACCCACATGACCTTGTTAGTTTTCTCTAGTAGTTTTTTTGGTTGATGGTCTCTTCATCTTTCTTAAATTATAGTTTCTAGTTGTCAAATCTTGAGTTTTTCTCCGTGAAAGCACCAAAATGTTTGAACCAAAAGTGGCACGAACACCCAAATGAGTATAGTAGGGAAAAGACTAAAGAAATTACATAAAAACAAGCAAAAGAAAGACATAAAAGTTTTATAGTGGTTTGCGTAATCGTTGCCTATGGTCACTTTGCATTTTTGCTGATTTGGTGGCTGTTTATAAGTACAATTCTTATGGTTTGGTACCACTCCACGGGTGATTACCAGGAAATGTGTAATAATAGCGAGGAAGAAAAAAGATCCCCAAAAATGAGCCCCTAGCCTCCTATTTATAGTTGTAGGTTGGCGAAAAATGTTTCATCACGTCCTCATCCATGATCCCCATTATCTAGCGGCGGTTAGTCTCAAGAAAACGTGGCCATGTCTGTAGGCAGCTATGGATCGGTACTGATCCATAGGCGTGATCGGTACCAATCCATAAGTCTGTCTTATGGACCCTTCTTGCCACTTTGGGATGAAGCGATATGTCGTTAGTTTTGTGATTCCAAACTTGTTTATATTGCTACAAGCGTGTTTCAGAGTCCAAGTGATGGATCAGTGAAGGGATAGAGTTGCTAATTTCAAGTGCCTGAGGCATTCGATAGCAAATGATGTGGGATCGATCTAAGGAGCTCGGAATAAGCTTATGTCATCAAGATGTAGTACTAGGAGGAAGTTGGAGTTTTTCTAGGGAGATTTTATGGATCGGTACCGTCCATCACTTTGGTAGATGGTGCTTTGGAACTTTTGGAATGGTCTATTTGTTATCTTGTAATCTTGATTGTAGTTGGTTTCTAGGCATGTTAGTTTGGAGTTGAAGTGGTGTTGGACAAAATGTGGGGATTGGTACCGATCCATACACATGGATTGGTACCGATCCGTACACATGAATTGGTACCAATCCATACTCGAATGTTGGACTATGGTTCTAGTACTTGAAGCAACGTGGTGCATGGATCACTTTGGGAGCTTATTTGCATGTTGGCAACCTTATCTCTTGACATTGTTTGGCATCCAAGTTTAGCAGTTATAGTTTGGATTCCTGCTTAATAGGTTCAATTCATTTGAATATGGCCTGGTCAAAAGGCTGGATAACAATATATGTATGTATGTATGTATGTATGTATGTATGTATGTATGTATGTATGTATGTATGTATGTATGTATGTATGTATATGTATATCGAGAGGAGTTAAAATTAGTACTACTCTTATAGATAATATCTAAAGAAATATAAGCATATGTTGATAATTTTTTCAAATATTTTTCTATCGCTATAAATAAGACCCTAGGGATCTCATCTAAAATACTCAAAAAAGGTAGAGTTTGCTATCCATCATTAAATTGTCTTAAGCTTGGAGTTCCAAACCACAACAAGAGTAGAGAAGGAGCTCTCTTAAGGTCAATCTACAAGTCTGATGTGTATAAAACTATGCTCAGTCAAAAGGTATTATTAATCTCATTACTTTAAGTATGTCACCTAAATCCTTTTTATTATATTTGGCCATATCTAAATAAATCATTTTTTACTTAATTCGAATATATATATATATATATAATTATGTGTACATACATAATATCAAATTTAAAGATATATAATTTTATATACAAAAAATATTCAAAAATTATAATAGAATATTCAAAAACTTATTTTACTTTTGAATATGTTTGAACTCTAAACCACTTTGATTAATACTCTCATAGTTCTAATTTAAATAATTTGAACTCCTCCTTCCTCATAATATGGTCGGTCTTACTATTATAAATAATTTTATTTATTTATTTTCAACATTACTTAAACAAATAAATATTTAAAGCTTGGCACATTTAATTAGTAAAAGACAATTATATTAAACAAATACATAAAACATGTATGCATGTTTTATTAATTAAATTATTATATCCCTCATATATATATATATAATTATCTCCATAATAATTATAATATTCATAAAAAAATTACTAAAATTATCTTGGCCCAATGCCGAGATTCACAACTGTGAACTACTAACTCAACCCTCGGCAATATTTAAAAATGTACACTGAAGATTATATAGATTTATTTGAAGTATAGTAGTCGACACATGTTCATTCGCTTATGGATTATCTAGGTGAAGTCTTACTTCTGATATTTTTAAAAAGATGTCATTTAGCAATGATATGTTATGCACATTATGTATCTTCATCATCATTTTATCACTTAGCAGTCTAGAGCTCGATCAATGATTAATACTCTAAAAAAACCCTATTTAATTATAAATCTTGACCTCCTAAAACATTTGGCTAATCCAATAACTTTTTTCCATTAACCAAATTACTCTAGCAAGAGATTCATGACTTTGTATCGAATTCCAATTACGGTGACACTAACCTATTGGAAAATCCTTTCATGAGCAATGTTTCACTTTAGGTACCGCGAAACGTACCTAATTATATCCATATTGCGAACCAATATCACATGAATATCTACTGTAAAGTAAGGTTTCTGATAGAGTTGAGGATGTGCCCTAGGGGCAAGTATATCATTTGGTTATATAACTTAACTCTTATAGTAAATCTTGTTCGAAATAAAGTAATAAGCTTTTGGTTTTATTTTCTATTGCATATTTTGTTATATTGGGATATAAATAATATTATAAATACATTAAATATATAAAAGTATAAAATCATTAGGAAAAGTATTTAATTGCTTGTAGTTATAAATGTGTTCGTAACCATCAGCGTTAACATGAATATATAAATACCTTTCCTTAAATGAGATATTGATCCATCCATTGAGACAAATGTACATAGCACTCTCCATATGATGGACGGTGAATTGTTCATGACTATTTGGGGCACCAAGGGGTTACGTACGTATAGTTATTTGAGTAATTACATGTGACTCACTGCAAGTAATCTACGAATTAAAAGTCAAACAGAAGATCTCACGTGATATTGTGCAGACTTGAGAATACTATGAATCTTAAATGTCTAAACTATACTTTGATTATGGTCTGCTGCATGACAACGTGGAGTGTATTAAGGTCATAGTTAGGTATAAGTTGACCCACTTTAGATGAAACACTATTCGAGAGAGAATGCTTCTCCTTCGAATAGAAGGTTAATATTACCATAATTGGTAGTCATTAATAATGGCTGCTTCGTAATTGGCGATTTAAAAATATTGTTGATTGACTTTAATATGTGTTATTAATGATTTTGAGTATAAAGTGAAGATTTTATATGGTATTCTATAATTTGAAATGATAAAAATATTTAGAATTTTATAAATTTGTTTATAAATTGTATTCAATTATATAAAACTATGGACTCATTTTTATAAACAATATTTGGTTTGAAAAGTGGGTTTGAAGGTTTTTAGTAAGTAAATGGGAGTTGGAAGTGTATTATAAGTATTCAAACCTACATTTTGATATTATATGATAAAGGTGAATGGTATATTTACTATATAAATGTTATGAAGTCTTATTATGTTTAAAATATACAAACTGATTTAGGAAGTATAATTTATTTATTTAAATCAAATCACTATTATGAAATTATTTGAATGATATGGATGATTTTATTTCTAGGTAATGAAGAATCTGAATAAACGGAGTTATAATACTGTCTGGTATGGGACTTTCAGTAATATTTCTTTGATTATTCTTTGGACTCGTTATATAGAATAATATTACATAAGACTCTAGATTATAAGGAATTTGAGTAAATAGATTAGTAATACCATTTGGTAATATTTTTTGGTTACTTCTACGATTCACAATATAGAATATTATGGAGATTGAGTGTAGTTTAAGCAATGAATAAATGATTGGGTAATACGCGGTAGTATAGGACATCGTTGTGATATTTATTCAGTTATTCGTGCATTGAGGATATCTCATGTATTGAGGATTTCTAGATTTTGATGATGATCAGAGATATGGATGATTCACCCATTTGATTTTGATTCTGTGATTTATTGATTTATATGATTTTATATGGGTGATGACATTTTAAAGCCTAGTTTTGTGACGTTATCATTTTAGGATACTTTTGGATTGTTTATGGAGTTATAATTATGTACTATGCATAAATTACAATACACACACACACACTGGCATTTACATTTAGACATAGTTTGACTTGTGTGTTATTTATGTAATGCTTGATTCAGTCCGAGACATTACAGGTTCAGGGACGAAGAGACCAACTTGTGTTTTTTAGGCATAGATGAGGTTAGTTATTTAATATTGTAGTATATTATTTTATGCTACATGGTTTATTATATGTATATCGTAGTGGTGTATTTTAGTTATATATTGTGTAATATTTGAGACTATGGACTTATGGGATATTTTGTATTCACTGGCTCTTTTTTATTATACATATTATATATTACCGTTGCTACAATGATTCTGTGTTCTCTATCTCTTACTATACATTGTGTATTGTTCTATTCTGGAGACAGATGTGTTTATGCTTTGTGCCGATACTGTGTACGTACAGGTGAGTTATTTATTTGAATTTGAAACATATACCAGATAAGCCTAAGCATATATTCATGTGTGTAAACCCAACACCACTTCATTCTCTGTATTACCAGACAGTATTACCTAGTAATACTATACGGTAGTATAGGCGTAAAGGTGGGGTGTTTTATTTGGTATCAGGGCAGGTTCGAAAGAATATGCTATATATAAATGAGACATAAGTCATGGCCTTAGTTGAGACTTAGAGTCCTTGTTCTCTTTGGTGTGTTGGATAGTTACCCTATAATAAGCGATAGTAGGTGTTAACGTTAAAAAGTGAACGCTAACACCCGGTGTGTGAAATAGAATCGTGAAAGCACCACCCGTGTGACGGGAACAGAATTTTAGCAGTAAAATGGCAGAAAAGCAGTAAAAGACAGCAATTTATAGTGGTTCGGCTTGAGATTAAGCCTACGTCCACTTTGAATCTCTTTATTACTGAATCCGGTTACAAATCGATACAAATCTCTTATCAAAACAGTACAATTTGATCACAAGAAACAATCTCGACTACTAGCTCAATCTTCGTCGATGAAATTCGATGAATCCGTGTTGGATGTAAGGAATTTCTCTTAAAGCTTGTTGTAGCGTCTTGAATGTTTGAAGATCCTTGATTGCTGGATGAATGGAAACTTCGATAGAGTAACGGCGCTTGAAGAAATGAATGGCCAAAAGTCCTCTCCTCGTTGGAGTTCGAGCCCTATTTATAGGAGCTGATTTCTGAGCAGAAAATTCGCCAAAGTCTTAGGTCGCGTACGACCTTAGTTAGGTCGTAGGTCGCGAGCGACCTAAGCTAGGTTGTAGTTTCCTTGCGACTTAAGAAATTAGCTGGTGAAGTTGCACTTGGCTTCATTTGAACAAGTGGTAGGTCGCAGGCGATTTAAAGAATACCGGTAGAAGCTTTAGGTCGTTGAAGTCTTAGCTCGCTTGACTCTTAGGTCGTAGGTCGCTGAGCTGCTTTAATAGTTAGGTCGCTGACTACCTTAGGTCATCAAGTTCCTTAGGTCGCTAACTACCTTAGGTCGTTAAGTCCCTTAGGTCGCAAGCTACCTTAGGTCGTTGAGTCCCTTAGGTCGCAAGCTCTTCCTGTAGTTAGGTCGCAAGGTTCTTCAAGTCCTTAGGTCGCAAGCTTCTCTTAAGTCCTTAGGTCGCAAGGTTCTTTAAGTCCTTAGGTCGCAAGCTTCTCTTAAGTCCTTAGGTCGCAAGGTTCTTTAAGTCCTTAGGTCGCAAGCTTCTCTTAAGTCCTTAGGTCGCAAGGCTTCTTAAGTCGCAGAATTCCTTAGGTCGCGAACTTCTCTTAGGTCGCAGAGTTTGTTAGTCGCGAACTTCTCTTAGGTCGCAGAGTTTTAGGTCGCTAAGATAAAGGAATTAACATTTGCCCCTCGAGGTATATGACTATGCCATAGGTCGTATACTTCGACTCAACCTTGCTAAGTCGCGAACGACCTAGAACTCGCATGCCTGTTCGCCTTCCATTCTCAGTTTCATATAAATTGGTTAGGTCGCTCCTTCTTCCTCACCTTACTGTTTTGAGCCTCCATCGCCATTGACGATTCTTCGAGCTTCCAAAGACAAATTCGACCCAGTCTGTCGTCGATTTTTCCTCTCCAACATAATTCGTAAGTGGATCAATCTTTATTCATCCATAATCACTACTCGATCGCGAATCGCTTTCACCTGTTCTAAGCTTAATTTTGTGCATCATGCTTTCTGAATGGTGGTTTCAATTGTCTTTTGTTCATCGTTTGACGCGTTGTGGTGATTCGTGATCATCTGGGAGCTTTCACTATAGATCTGTGGAGTTTGCAATCGTGTTGCTAGTCATTTGATGGTATGTTGAGGTAGAATGAAGGGGAAGATGAATTCCTCTGAATTGGCGGTGTTGGGTTATCGGATCCAATATGATGTTGCTTGGAGAGGAAGTCAACGACCTACCAGATTTGGGCGACCTAAGAGTTAGGTTGCGTGGGAATGCTCAGCGACTTAAGCCTTTGCGATCTGACAACATTTGCGACCTAAAGAGTCTTCGACCTAAGAACAGTTGTGCACGACCTAGGACTTAGAGAAAATTGCATCATCTTAATCCACCCAGTTGCAATGCGCGACCTACAGACATCTTGACCTATAATAGGTCGCTGAACGACCTAGCACTTAAACAATTTTCACAGTCTTGAATTTTTAATCTGAACAACACGACTTAAGAACGCTGCAACCTATGTTAGGTCGTGAGCGCCCTAACTTAGAATTCTGAGCAGAATTTGACAGATTTTGAATTTGAATTGTTTTGGACTTTGTTGTACTTCTTTTCAGATTGCCTTAACTTTAACGCTGATAACCTGTTTAGAAGCAACATTCATAGAAAAATGGGACGAATATACTGCCATTGATTGCCCACTTCAATTGACAGATTAGTCGACAAAGAATATCAAACTTAAATGAACTTTGTGAATGAAATGCTGTGAACTAACAAATCTAAGTGAAGTATTAAATGATCAACTAAAGCTGATTTATTTGTATCAATACAACACTGTTCTCGGACTTAAGATATCAAGCCCTGAAACTTCGTAATCGACAAGTATCAATTAATTTAGTTTCATTTATGTTTGCTTGTTATTGCATTAGTTTTGCACAACACTTCACTCTTTTTTTAGGAAACGTGCACCTTAATATTTGATCGTCCAGTTCCTTGTGTAGAATGGCATCTCAACAGGAAGACTTGGAAATAGCTGGAGAAGCTTTTCCAATTGCTACTCCACTGAACGACCCTCCGGAACGGACTTCTACTACTCTGAGTCATAAAGTTTTCCGTCAATTATGCATCCAATTTGGCATTGCCGAAGCTGACGCTTTGTTCCATGGAATAAATGATACTGCTGATAGGCCGCCCCGTGGCTTTGTCGCAGTCAACCGTCAAATGTGTTCGAGTGGAGCTATTCCCCCATTTAACGACTGTCTTCGAGAACTTCTCCTTCGGCTATCTATCTCCCCTTTTCAACTGCACCCTAATGGATACTCCATCCTGCTGGGACTGTGTGTGCTATTCAGGAGAACGTTGGACCGTTTTCCCAGTTTTGCCGAAATTCGCTTCTTGTGCACATTTGCAAAGAACAAAGATCATCCCTCTATTACACTTGTGAGGAGTGCCAGGAACCGTAAACTAATTCTGGACTTGCCCGAAAGTGCCCATGGGTTCTTGACTCAATTCTTTTACGTCCGCTGTCCTCCGGGATTTTATGCCATCTGGAGAGTCGGAAGTAAGATTGCCTCTTTCCGATTTGTTTTTAAGACTTTTCAGAACTCGAACTGTCAAATGCTTAACTCCATTCTTTCTTTTTGCAGCACTTCCTCCTCCACTTCGAGATACCGGTCACAGGTTAATTTTAGATACTTTGAGTGCCGTTGATGTTGAAGAGAGGAGTGCCAAATTCTTGCTGAAAGATGAATTTCTGCACCAGTTTGGTCTTTTACATCCTTCTAGATCGACCCAGATTCATGAAATTTCTAGTTCTGATGCGGAAACGTTAGCTGTTTCGGGCTCTCGAGCAGAGGCCTCGAATGCCCCAGCTTCTGTAGAAGAAATTGAATCAGAAGCACCCATCGTAGAGGCTGCTTTGATAAAGTGTTCCGCATCCACTAATGTTGTAGGGTCAGTCAGCAAGTCGGCACTTGCCCCAATTATCGAAGAGGAAGAAAATCCTCGAGTTTCTGAAAAATCAATTGATGTGGAAGTTGAAAAAGAGAAGTCTGCTGAATACCAGGGTGATGATACTTTTGATGACCTGAGTGATATAATGATAACTTCTCAAGAGCTTTTCAGGGATAATATTCCAAAAGCGACTTCTCCCGTCGTTGAAGCGACTTCCACCTTTAAACAGGCCCTGATGCCTTCTACGCCAGTCGTCCCTGTTTCCACACTAAAGCGTGGTCTGTAGTTTGACGCATATAGTTTGCACGCTGCACACACTTAGGATTTTTTCAGCACTTATAAGCACTTATCCTTCTTTTCTGGAAATTTCTAAACTTTACTTCTTTTCTGTTTTCAGATTCTCCGATGGGGCGTACTGGCTCATATTATGACTCATTTCATCGCCATGGAGGCCGTGGATCTTATAACTTTAGGAAATATCTCGATGCCCCGAGCGAGACAGATGAGGAAAGAGCTCGAAGGAGAAGCGGGATTATGATCAGTGGTAGAGAAGAAAAGATGTTGAACGATATGATTCTTCTCACAGAAGTGACCATTCTTATAAGCGAAAGTCTTATGATGATAAGGGAAAAACTCAGATTACTGACGAATCGAGCAAACGGTCTAAGCCAAGTGACGCGTCTGCTAATTCTGAGAAGACTAACGCTCCCATTTCTTCTGATATTCCGACCGGCTCTCCTCCTCTAAAGGAATCTGATATTCAAACAATCATTAACAGGCCACAATATCAAGTTAAAGACGGCCCTCCAACGCTTTAGAGCCGATTTCCGAATTGGTGCCTAAAAGGAGTGCGCTTTGACTTGGATTTGGTTCCGATTGATAAACAAGACATGCTTAAAAGTCTTGACGTGGTCAGGCTTAATGTTGAGAGGATGTCGCAATGGCAGAAACTTGTTGATGAACTCCAGAGAGTCAACCACATGAATCTTGAGGCGATGATGACCATGGAGAACGATAAATCAGAATGGGACAAATGGCGTAAGCAGCATGATGCGGAGATGACGAGCATTGCAGACGACAACGCAAAGCTTGCATCTGAAGTCAAGCGACTTAAGGAAGATCTTGCCTCATCTTCTGCATCGCACACTCAAAAAGAAGAAGTCTTTCAGAAGCAAGTGCGGGATGCACATGCTGCACAAAGAGATGTCGAAATGAAGCTTGCCGCCGAACAGCACATTACTGAGAAATATCGCACAGAAAACACCGAACTACGGGAAAAGGTCACCTCCCAGAACGTAGAGATTGAGTTACTAAAGTCTCGACTCGCTAAAGCTGAGATAGAGCGTGATGCGGCTATTGCTGATCGGGTTGCTGCCGTTGCCGAAAAGGAAGTGGCCGAGCAATCACATGAGGCGACGAAAGCAAACATCAGCTCTACCTTATTCGACTTTTATTTACACAGTGTTCTGGGTCGTGGGAGTCTCGCTTTTCTGGGTCCTGATTATGAAATTACATTGGCTGAAGTGTGGGAAGTCGCAATTGACATGCTTGGCGGGGCCGGCTATGATGAGTCGGAACTTGAGGAGCGCTATCTTGATGATGAGGCTCGTGCCGCTCTCGTTAAGGGGAAGGAGCAGCTTGCTAAAGTACGGGCTGAATCAACGGGAGAAGAGCTTTCAAAGGAGAAAGCTCCTTTAACTGCCCCTGTTCACACTTCCACTTCGGTCGATGTAAACATTATGGATTTCGGCTCCCATTCTTCACTCCCAGCTAAAATTGCCTAAGAAACTACGACCACTCTCACTGAGGATGAGGCATCGGACGATACTGAAGCCGAGAAATTTGAGATTGACCTTGCGAAGCCAACTCCTCCAGGTAATTTTGGCGTCGTTCCGGGCCCAATGAACCAGTTATTTGATTTAACCGAGTTTGATGACCTTCTTACTTGTTACTTAAACTTTGGTGAACCGATACCTTCTCTATTTTCGGGAGATATTGATTTTAACTTCTTTTCTTCTACAGCGGAGGTACCAAACACTGCACAAGTTTCCACTCCTTCAGTTGCTGTCCTTCCATCTTTACAGATTACTCCTCCTTCTGCTTCCCAACCGGGATCGCAGGCAGAAAAAATCGAAGCTCTTCAAGGCCTGGACGATCGGCTGTTTCGCAGGAGCAGAAGGCGGAAGATCTTGAAGATATCGAGAAGACCCCGGAGCGGTCTCTTGATGATGACCCAAAGCTTTCAACATTGCTTGCTACTCCGGGGAGTGAATCTTCTTCGAAGAGGAAGGGGAAGCGTGCCATAAGGAAGAAGAAAAGAAGCGCTTCGACTGGGGAAGACAAAACAGAAGAAGACCCAACCACTCCTCCTTCTCTGTCCCGTCCACATCGGATTCCGAAATTAACTATTAGGCCAAGCAAAGGCTCCAAGGGTGGCGGAAAGAAAGAGTGACACGCTGGACTTTCTACTTCTTATTTTTCTTTTTACATGTATAGACCGGAGACTGTGCGGGTACCGGTCCCTGCTTTTGCTTTTTTGAGATATCTGCACATGTAAAGAATTTTCATAGTACTAAATAAAACAGTAATTTTACTTGTACAACTTCTTGTGTATGTGAGAACGCATCTGTTTCTCTTTTTTAATGTAGAATAAACGATTCCTTTTACTTGTACAAACTATTTGTCTGTGTTTGGGAATACATTTATTCCACGTCTATTTTTCGTGATATTGCAATGAACTTGTGGCATGTTGTGTTTATTAATATAATTGAATTGTATAGTATTGCCCCCATGCCGTAAGTGCATTGCAATATTCCTAGCTTTTTCAAGACTAATACTCTTATTTCAGAGAATAATTACTCCGCTTTTAAGGGGAGAATCATTCTGCTTTTAATATAGTATATCTAGTCTTTAGAGAAATTTTTATTTTTTCTTTCTGAAGAACGCTTCAACTTTCAGGGATAATCACTTTTATTTATTAAAAAGTGAATTTTCCTATGAAGTGAAATGAACTTTTCTGAAAGAATTTTGTAGTATTTCAACTTTTTTAGGAGGAACTTTCTGAGATGAACAAGTTAATCCTTACTTTGAGAGTTGAATTGTGCTTCCAAAGAATGCTTTTCGTTCGAGTATTCTATTTTGGGACATGCCTCCAGAGAGGGCTCCTCTTAAAGAGTTGTGCCTCCGAAGAGGTCTTGTGCCTCCGAAAAGGGCTTGTGCCTCCGAAGAGGGCTTGTGCCTCCAAAGAGGGCTTGCGGTGCCTTTGGAAAGGGCTTTTGCCTCCGAAGAGGTCATGTGCCTCCGAAGAGGGCTTGTGGTGCCTTGGGAAAGGGCTTTTGCCTCCGAAGAGGTCATGTGCCTCCGAAGAGGGCTTGTGCCTCCGAAAAAGGCTTTTTGATTGCCTGGGAGTTACTTTCTCATGGTTGAGTAGATCCACGGGGCGGACGCAAGTTGCTTGATTGGATGCTCGTTTGCACAAACGATCGCAATCAATCAACAAGGGCCTTGTTCCTTCAGTTTAAGAAGGTGCCCCTCCGGTGGTTCCATCAATCTTTTTTGACTGAGAGAAGTACTTTCATTTTTTGGCGTGCCTCGTCAGAGGGCTTTGTTGACCTTTGAGAAGGAGCGCTGGTTGGTTGGGGTGCCAGGAAGGTTGCGTCTCAGGGGCAAGTAGATCCACGGGACGGACGCAAGCTGCCTGATCGGATGCATCACGATCAGTCAGCAAGGGCCCTGTTCCTTCTGCTTGGGAAGGTGTCCCTTCGGTGGTTCTTACAGACCCTTTTATCGAGAAGCATACCTCCTTTTGGCTGCTCCTTTGTTTGCTTGGCAATGTTCTCTCATCATCTGCTCATTAGCGATCTTTTATTATCGTTTCCAAGCGCATCTTCTTTCCTTACATTGCTATGTTCGAAGAAGTGGACTTCACTGTTGAACGACTTCACGGGACAAACGCAAGTTATCTAGTTGGATGTCTGTTTATATCGACAATCTCAACCAATTAACAAAGGTTTGTCACAGTGGAGTCGCCAACTTTTTATGTGAAGTTCTTCTTGTATAGGATTTGTATTTGGAATTTCTTGTCGCTTGGTATTTTCATAACAGGTGATTTATAGAGGTCGCTTGGTTTTGTGACGAGCAAGCCTTGTTTTGATGTCCTGCAATTTTGAATCGACATTTTAGCAATACATTTAAAGTATTTACATATCGAAATAAAACAGACATTATGAAATAGTAAAGAACACAAGATTTATAGTGGTTCGGCCAAGAATCGGGCCTACATCCACTTTATAGCTTTCATTCATTCACACTGATTTACAATGTTTTTTCAATACAACTGATACATTCATCATTATTTTACAATTTTGAACAAAGCTTTTTCTTTCAAGTAAAATAAGGACGTAAGTGGTTGCTGTTCCAGGCTCTTGGAATTGGATCTCCTTCAACGGTTATGAGCTTGAAAGTGCCATCAAGAAGTTTACTGCCAATGGCATATGGTCCTTCCCAGTTTGGTCCAAATACACCAATTGCCGTCATGATCCTTTTCAAAACTAAGTCTCCGACCTCAAAGCTGCGTTGGCGGACTTTAGAGTTGAAGTGCCTGGCTATCCTTTGCTGATAAGCTGAAACTCTGAGCCTAGCTTCTTCTCTTTTCTCATCAAGAAAATCAAGTGCTTCAAGTTGTAGCTTTTCATTTTCAGCTTCGTTGAAATGAACTCTTCTATGTGAAGGAACTTCTACTTCTACTGGAATCATTGCTTCTGATCCGTATGCCAGTGAAAATGGAGTGTGCCCAGTTGCAGTTTTGTGAGTAGTCCTGTATGCCCATAGTGCTAATGGAAGCTTATCAACCCAACCACCTTTTGCTCTTTCGAGTTGCTTTTTGATGGTTGACTTGATGATTTTATTTACTGCTTCCACTTGCCCGTTTGCCTGCGGATGAGCCACTGCTGAGAAGCTTTTCCGAATTCTGAACCGTTTGCAAAAATCCTGGAACTCTTCACTTTCAAACTGAGTACCGTTGTCTGTGATTATTTTCTGTGGAACACCATATCTGCAAATGATATTTTTCATTACAAAATTTATCATCTTTTTTGAAGTAATGGTGGCCAAAGGTTCAGCTTCAGCCCATTTGGTGAAATAATCAACGGCTACAATAGCATATTTGATTCTTGATTTGGCAACTGGTAATGGTCCGATTAGATCTATCCCCCAAATGGCGAATGGCCATGGGCTGACCATCTGTGTGAGTTCGGTGGAAGGTGCTTTTGGGATTTTTGCAAATCTTTGACATTTGTCGCACTTTCTAGAGTAAATAGCAGCATCTCGGTTAATGTCAGGCCAGAAATACCCATATCGGAGAACTTTCTTGGCTAAAGTTTGACCAGCTGAATGATCTCCACATTCTCCTCCGTGTATCTCGGCTAGAATTGTCTTGGCTTCTTCCTTAGTTACACATCGGAGCAGAGGCATTGAAAATCCCCGTCTGTATAATCGGCCATCTTGAATTATATACCTTGACGCTTTTCTCAATAATTTTCGACGTTCCTCAGAACTTTTTGGCAGGGAACCACTGAGTAGGTATTCTTTGATTGGAGTCATCCATGATTCATGCTCTTGAGACGTAGTCATAATCCAATCAACATCCATTTCATCAATGCTTGGAGCTGACAGAACTTCTACAGGAACTAATCCTAGTAACTGAGCTTCTCCGGAACTTGAGTACTTTGCTAAAGAATCTGCCTTCATATTTTCCTCTCGGGGTATGTGGCTTATTGAATAGTGATCGAAATCATTGAGGAGTTCGGAAGTTTTTGTCAAATATGCAGGCAAATTTCCTCCTTTGGCTTGAAATTCTTTCTTCACCTGGCAAACAATAAGCTGAGAATCACTGAAAATTTGTAACACTTTGATGTTTAGTTCCTTGGCGATTTTTAAACCGACAATAAGTGCTTCATATTCTGCTTCATTGTTTGTTGAAGGAAATTCCAGTCTCAATGCATAACATAATGATCGTCCTTCGGGGGTTTCAAGCACAACCCCTGCCCCAGAACAGTAATCATTTCTTGATCCGTCAACATACAACTTCCACTGGATTGGAATGCCGTTAGTTGTTTCATTTCACTATCGCTTTTGTCAGTAGATTCTGCGATGAAATCTGCTAAAGCTTGTCCGTTGATTGCTCTTCGGGGGTGATAAGTGATGTCATACTGGCTAAGTTCAATGTTCCATTTCAAAAGACGACCCGAAGTTTCAGGACGAAACAGGACTTGCTTTAGAGGTTGATCAGTAAGAACTTTGATAGGATGAGCTTGAAAATATGGTCTCAATTTCCTGGAAGCAATTAGCAAACAATAGGCGAGCTTTTCTATCTTCGAATAATTCATCTCTGCCCCAGTGAACCGTTTACTGATGTAATAGACTGGACGCTGTATTTTCATATCTTCCCGTACAAGTGCTGCGCTGAGGGCGTGAGATGAAATTGCTAAATAGATGAAAAGGTCTTCACCGTCAGTGGGCTTGGAAAGAATCGGAGGTGTTTCCATATGACGAATTAGTTCATCGAAAGCATTCTGGCATTCGGGAGTCCATTCAAAAATTTTCTTTCCTTTCTTTAGAGCGTCAAAGAAGGGAATGCATTTGTCTGTGGCTTTGGAAATGAAGCGACTCAGAGCAGCGACTTTTCCATTGAGACTTTGCATTTCTTTCTTTGTTTTAGGGGCTTTGACCTCCCTTAGAGATGTGATTTGAGTAGGATTGGCTTCAATGCCCCTGGCGCTCACAATGAAACCCAAAAATTTCCCGGATTCTACTCCGAACGAACATTTCAATGGATTGAGCTTCATTCCGTACTTTCGAAGAATTGCGAACATTTCCTCCAAGTGTCCCATGTGATCTACAGCTTTCTTTGATTTTACCAACATATCGTCGACATAAACTTCCATGGTTCTACCAATCTGAGGTTTGAACATTGCATTGACGAGCCTTTGGTAGGTTGCTCCAGCATTTTTCAATCCAAAAGGCATGACTTTGTAGCAGTAGAGACCCACATCTGTAATAAAGCTTGTGTCTTCCTGATCCGGCTCATGCATCATAATCTGATTGTATCCGGAGTAAGCATCCATAAACGATAACAACTCATGCCCAGCTGTTCCATCCACCAATTGATCAATTCTGGGCAGCGGGAAGCAATCTTTGGGGCATGCTTTGTTTAGATCTGAGAAATCTATGCATACTCTCCACTTTCCATTTGCCTTCTTGACCAATACTGGATTTGAAACCCAATTTGGATAAGTGGAGTTTCTGATAAAGCCATTCTCCATGAGCCGATCGACTTCTTCCTTTAGTGCTGTCGATCTTTCTGGGCCTTGAGTTCTTCTTTTCTGTTTCACTGGCGTGAATTTTGGATCTATGTTCAGAGTATGTACAGCAATTTCCGGGGAGATCCCACACATATCAGCGTGACACCAAGCGAACACATCTAGATTGGCTTTTAAGAATGATATCAGCGTGTTTAGAACTGTTATGCTTAGCTGTGAACCCACATTGAGTGCTTTGTTCGGGTCTTTCGAGTCAACAGATATTGGTACTGTTACCTCCACGGGTACCACCCTATTCTCCCCTGTACTGGCTTTCCTGGGATCCATTTCTTTTCTCGCATTGCTGTGTTCGCCAGTACAGGGGCCACTCCGTAGTTGCTACAGGGTTGGTTCCTTGATGCGGAGCGGAGCTACCGCATCTTTCCCCATTTCTCTTTTCCTGGCCTCTCGGAGTTCTACAAGATAACATTCTCGTCCTGCGTTCTGATCTCCTTTAATAACAGCAATCCCATTATCAGTAGGAAATTTCATTGTTAAGCACCATGGAGCGAGGACGGCCCTGAAAGCAGCAAGAATAGGTCGACCCAAGAAAGCGTTATAGGCGGAGAATCCATCAACAATTATAAAAGTTTGCTTCCGAACCAACTTCTTCTGCCCTTCGCCCATTTCAACAAACAAGTCCACCGTTCCAATTGGTTGTTTCAGTTCTCCTATAAATCCGGCAATTTTGTGTGAAGAGGCTTGTACATCTGTCATAGGGATTTTCACTTGGTCAAATGTCTTTTTAAAGAGTATGTTGCACGAAGCACCACTATCAACCAGAACTCTTCTGACAATAGCCGACCCAATACCGACAGAAACAACTAAAGGGTCCTCAGTAGGAGCTTCCACATCAATAGAATCCCTGGTTCTGAACATAATATCATCGTGAAAAGTCTTCTGCTGCTTTAGAGGTGCAGCATCTTCCAAAATCAAGACACTTTCTTCAGTCGGAGCATACTTCAAAGCTCTAGCATACCTTTCCATTTCACCCCAACTCCTGCCAGCTGGATGAGGTCCTCCTTTGATCACATTGATAACAGGTCTTTCTTTTTCAGCAGGCCTTTCTCCTGAACCAGATGAATGAGCTGGGGGTAGTTGCCCCTGGTTAGATGAAGACGGGTCTTTTCTTTTCCTCTTGACGTATTGCTGCAACTTATTCTCTCTTAACAATTCCTCAATCAGGCTTTTCAAATGGCGGCACTCATTGGTATCATGCCCTGGTTGGTTGTGAAACTTGCAAAATCTTCCGCTTTGAACAGCATTCTTCCCAACTTTCACGGCCGGTGGTTTTGGAAATTCAACAGCATCCTTAGTGGCGATGAAAATATTCTCCAGGGTATCGGTCAGAGGAGTAAAGTCTGAAGGTTTAAGGAAGCGGGGCTTTTTGAGATCTTTTTGCCTCTTCCCACCATTACTTTCCCTTTTCTGATTTGCAGGTTCTTTCTTGCTTTGAACTGTAGCATTATTTTCCACCACTGTTGTCACAACTTTAGCTGATGCGGAAAGATTCTCTAGGCGTATAAATTCGTCAGCCTTTTTGTAGAATTTCTCAAGCGAATTTGGCTCCTTCATCTTCAGCCATTTTCCAAATTCGCTCGATTTGTCGATAGCACGCATTAAATAGGTCAAGATCATTCGTGGCTCTACGTTATCGACTTCTGCCAGAGCTAAATTGAAGCGGTTCAAGAATGACTTAATAGGCTCTCCCGGATTCTGTTTAAGACTGGACAATGACATTATGTCTTTTGCCTTTGAAGCGTATAGCCTGAATTGCTCTTTGAATTTTCGGGTCAGATCGGAAAACTGATCTACAGATCGGACAGGAAGCTTGGTAAACCAAAGAAGTGCTACTCCTTCCAAATAAACTGGGAAATATCGGCACTTTATTTCGTCAGTTGCTCTTGCGTCGGTCATGTGCCAGTCGTATTTATACAAGAACTGATTTGGATCACTTGTTCCCCGATAAGCAGGAATGGTGGGGGGAACAAATTTTCTAGGAAATTCAGCCTTCAGAATCTTCTCGGTAAACGGAGTTCTACTTGGTGCGAATCCCCATTCGCTCTCATCTTCATCTCTTTGCATGCTCTCTTTCATTATTTGCTTGATCATACCAGAAAGATATTCCTCATTGTTCAGAGATTTCGCAGAATAGACCTCGGCCATCTTTTCGGGGGTTTGTCCAGGTAAATGCTCATGAAGAACTGGTGACGGCCTGGATCCTTCGGCCTGGAGGGGTGCCCCTTCGGCAGCACCTGATCCCCCGTGAGGAATATTTCTCCCCTCGGAATTGGGAGCAGCATTAGCAAAGTTTCCCTCATTACTTACTGGTCTTTGATTTGTACCAAATAGAGCATTCAACTTTTCCATCATTAGATTATTTTTTAGTTTCAATCTGCTGGTACAGTCCGGATACAGCAGCATCTAACTCTTGTCGCGTCACACCGACGCTTGGAGCTGCCTGATTTGGAGAGAGAGAAGTGGCAGTATTGTCACGGTCATCGTCAGTTCTGACAGACTTTCGTTTCCTTCCAGGAGCCATTATGTCTGATAAACTTCTGGTTTTGTAGGAAATTCTTTCAGCAAACTTTTGTGAAGCAATGGTGAGTAGTAGCCTGAGTTGGGTTCTCAGTGAAAGCACCAAAATGTTAACGTTAAAAAGTGAACGCTAACACCCGGTGTGTGAAATAGAATCGTGAAAGAACCACCCGTGTGACGGGAACAGAATTTAAGCAGTAAAATGGCAGAAAAGCAGTAAAAGACAGCAATTTATAGTGGTTCGGCTTGAGATTAAGCCTAGGTCCACTTTGAATCTCTTTATTACTGAATCCGGTTACAAATCGATACAAATCTCTTATCAAAACAGTACAATTTGATCACAAGAAACAATCTCGACTACTAGCTCAATCTTCGTCGATGAAATTCGATGAATCCGTGTTGGATGTAAGGAATTTCTCTTGAAGCTTGTTGTAGCGTCTTGAATGTTTGAAGATCCTTGATTGCTGGATGAATGGAGACTTCGACAGAGTAACGGCGCTTGAAGAAATGAATGGCCAAAAGTCCTCTCCTCGTTGGAGTTCGAGCCCTATTTATAGGAGCTGATTTTTGAGCAGAAAATTCGCCTAAGTCTTAGGTCGCGTACGACCTTAGTTAGGTCGTAGGTCGCGAGCGACCTAAGCTAGGTCGCAGTCTCCTTGCGACTTAAGAAATTAGCTGGTGAAGTTGCACTTGGCTTCATTTGAACAAGTGGTAGGTCGCAGGCGAGTTAAAGAATAGCGGTAGAAGCTTTAGGTCGTTGAAGTCTTAGCTCGCTTGACTCTTAGGTCGTAGGTCGCTGAGCTGCTTTAATAGTTAGGTCGCTGACTACCTTAGGTCATCAAGTTCCTTAGGTCGCTAACTACCTTAGGTCGTTATGTCCCTTAGGTCGCAAGCTACCTTAGGTCGTTGAGTCCCTTAGGTCGCAAGCTCTTCCTGTAGTTAGGTCGCAAGGTTCTTTAAGTCCTTAGGTCGCAAGCTTCTCTTAAGTCCTTAGGTCGCAAGATTCTTTAAGTCCTTAGGTCGCAAGCTTCTCTTAAGTCCTTAGGTCGCAAGGTTCTTTAAGTCCTTAGGTCGCAAGCTTCTCTTAAGTCCTTAGGTCGCAAGGCTTCTTAAGTCGCAGAATTCCTTAGGTCGCAAACTTCTCTTAGGTCGTAGAGTTTGTTAGGTCGCGAACTTCTCTTAGGTCGCAGAGTTTTAGGTCGCTAAGACAAAGGAATTAACAGTAGGTGTATATGATGTTTGCTAGGGTAATTATCTAGGATGCATTTGTTATTCTTATATATATATACACACAATTTATTTTTATCTATCTCTTTTGAGTACAAAATTATAATGGTTGTCATGGTAGTAAAGATGTGAAGGTTGGTTCGATCAGTAGCATCGGCATTGATGTTAGATGTTAGACCTTTGGTGGCTTGGTAAAGAACTATTGTATCCTGATCTGTTAGTGATCAGAGTGCACAACAAAAACTGATGAATTTCTTTCCACTGTGCACACTGATTTTTGTTCCTTGGTTATGCATGTTTGATTGTTTGATGATTGATTGAAATTAATTAGAAATAATTATTTAAAATAATTTAAGTAGAAGTATACACTATTTTACATATAAATGATTTATTAAATTTTTAAGAAGAATTTAAGTTTGATTCTTACTTGTTGTCAAGGATGAATTAGTATGTTGTTTGCTTGATGATGTGTGATTTTTTTTATTGTTGAAGACAATTTATTATTTTAATATGTATATGGAGTGTAATTATAAATGTTATCATTTAAGCAAGCATATATGGTATAATAATGTTTTATAAAAGTAAATATGTGTTTTAATCAGAAATCTTTTGATGAAGAGTGTGCGTGTGTATGTGATATTTGATTATGTTTAAAAAGGAATATTTTATAAAAGCAAGTTTATTAAAGGAACTTTTGAAGTGAAAATTTTTGTTTGTCCGTCCATCATGTGCTTTAAAAATTCTGATCGGTGCGGGTGCAAATGTAATCGATAGGGATTCCTAAATATTAGAATAAGACATTTGGACACAATGTTTTGTAAAGGTGTATATTTTAAAAAGATTATGATGTTTTGGAAAGATTAAATATTTTGAACAATATTAAAAAAGCTATTTTAAGGAAAATTTGTTATTTTGAAAAGTGATGTTTAAAGAAAACATTTGTAATGATTTAGGAAAAGATGTTTTAAGATGAAGTTGCATTAGAAAAAAGAAATATTATGAGTTATACTTTAGAATGAAATTATATTATTTTTTGTTAAATATATAGAGTAGTTTGATATAAAAATACATTATTTGAAAAGGAATAATATTATTTTAGTGAATATTCTAGAATGAAAATATTTTGATTTTTATGTAAATATTGAAATCTTCTGAATGAGTTCATTCGGACTCAAATTCCATGATTATAGACATTGGGCAAGGAAGGTAAATCTAATTTTGGAGTAAGCCTCTGATGTAAGGTCTAATTATTAATTTGTGTTGCTCTATTAGATACTTAACGAATTAATGCTGATTGCTATATGTGCTAAACCGAAATAGTAAAGATAGAGCATTATGTGATTTGTATTAATGCAAGATTATTTTACATTTACATGTAAACTATTAATAGTGTATTTAAGTTAGGAGTTATCAGCTTAGTTATAGACTTTCCTTAAGAAGAAAGATAAGGATGCAATTTTCGTGAGGTGGGAAGTTTATAACAACTTAATGTTGAGAGTTAATTAATCAAAATTCGTAATAATAATTTAAATAATTAAAATGGATTTTAGAAATTAAAATGAGAATAATTATGGAATTATTAGTGCTAACACCAAAAATGGCATAACACCAAAAAATCTGTAGAAAAATTGAGATCTAGCAAATACTATAAGAAAATTAAAGAACACACAAGAATTTTATAGTGGTTTGACAATCTAAGCCTACGTACACTGTTATCTTTATTGATCATTGATTTGAGAGAGAGAGAGAGTTTGAGAGGATTAGAGAGATTTATAAGTCATAAGTAAAAAGGATTGAAATGTTCTTAAGCTAGAACTGCCAAGAGTATCTACCTTATTAACTATGGTGAGGGGAGATAGGAGATGAAGAAGATGAACTGCCGAAAGTCATGTTTCAGTAGCTATAGGGTTTGTATTTATAGGGGAATTTACTAGTAGACTTGGAGCCTTAGGTCGAAGTGAGAGTCCATAGGTCCAGAAGAGAGCACGCCGGCCCGAAAAGCAATATAGACCCATCGGTACCGACTGGTTTTCATGAGTGAAAAACCCTTCTTTCTTCCTTGCTTTGTCCTCCTATCTCTTGCTTCATTGTATTCTAAACTCTTTTCCATGATGTTCGAGTTACTTCTGATGGTTTTCTTGATACTGTTTTTCTTATCCTGCTTTCTTTGATTTCTTCTCATCAATCCTTAGAATTGCATGATCATCTTCTGTGAAAAGCACTTGATGATAAGTGGTTGGAGTAGAGCATTGAGTGCATGGAGTTTAAGTGGCTAAATTAGGTAGAAGGACCTTTCGGTACCAAGAGGAAGCTCTCGGTACCGAATGGTTTCCTTAGCCAATAAACCATTAAAACTTCTTGTGTTTTAATGTTCTATCCTTCTGATCGTGTTTCCATGTTTTCGAATCGTTTTATTTTCAACTTGTCCTTGTACTTAGGGTTGAATTATTCTTGGTTAAAAATCCGGTTAACAATTTGTAAATATTGAAATTTTGATGATAAAAATATTTAATGATGAAATTTAATTGTTTTGGGAAGAATTATTTAGTAAGATTATGGAATAAATTATTTTGGAAATTTAGTGTTCTAAATATAGTGATGTATTAATAAATGGTGAATATAAATACTTTAGGGTAATATTAGTAATTTGAATTTTAAATGATTTCAAAATATGTTAAAAGTGATTGAATAATTTTATAAAGATTAATATTCATAGTAAATCTTAAGATATATACATACATCTCCTCTAATGGCTTCCAGATCTAGATCTGGAGATTAGGGTTTTTTCCCTTTTCTCCTTTCTTCTTTCGATTTTTCCAAGTTTTCGTGTTTCCCTCTCATATTTCACTTTTCTCTGTCTTCACTTCAATCTCCTCAAACTGGATGTCATATTTTAAACCATGGGATCTTTGCGAGATGATGAAGGATGGGAGGAGGTGAGAAGGAAAAGGGGCAAGGCTCCAGCGTCTTTGGGTCCTGAACAAAGGCTCAACCTGGGAGGGCAAAGACCGAGCAGATCTGGACCTTTTCCAGATCGAAACAAGGGGAAGAAGGTGCAGGCGGACCTTGTAGGGTGGACTTTGAAATCAACGAAGCAGAAAGGTTTGCTGCTTGGTAGCAACCCGAAGATCAAATTCACTGTCTCAGAAAACGCTAAAAAGGTTTCGTACAGTGAGGCAGTGAAAGCAGAAGCGGTAGGAGATTTAGGTAATTTAGATCTTGAGTTTATTGAACCTAAAGTAGCGGATGGTAAAAGGATTGGTTCCCTTTCCTCTGATACTATCAAAGAAGCGGAGGGAGGCTGGGAGTTATGCATACTATTGTATGTGGTAGGGTATAAACCATGACTGAGAACTTTTGAGGGATATGCCAATAGGGTTTGGGCTACAAAGAAAACGTTTTCTGTTCATTCAAGGAATAATGGGTTTTTTGTAGCGAGATTTGGCTCTGAAGAGGATTGCAATAAGATTTTGAAATTAGGTCCTTGGTTCATGGACCGGAACTTGATCATTATGAAGCGATTGTCTCCAGACATGAGAACAGATAGAGATCTACTTACATCCTTGCCTATGTGGGTCAGACTTCCGGGTTTAAGTTTTAAACTATGGGGCAATAAGGCTATTAGCGCTTTAACAAGTACCATTGGAATTCCAATTAAGATGGATGAGGCCACGAAAAATAAATCTAGATTAGCCTATGCCAGAGTCCTGGTTGAGGTTAATGCTACTTATGGTATGCCCAACATTATAGTAGGCATGGATGACAATGTGAGGAGTTTCACTCAGGAAGTAGAATACGAGAATCCACCTCACATTTGCGGTAAGTGCGTCTGTTTTGGTCATGTAACTGATGAATGCCCAATGACCAAGTCCTGGGTTCCCAAACTGTCTCAAGATACTAAGTCCGATAAGGATAGCCCTGTGGTACAGAGTTTGGATGGTAGTGTGGAAGTTGTAAGGGAGGAGGGCGGAACTGAGAATTCTAATGACCTTGGAAAGCAGTTGAATGGTGGATGCCCCAACGATTCTTTTATTGAAATCAGTAGGAATTCTGTGGAGGTGGTCTCTAATGGGGACGGTTTGACTGAAACTTTACAGTCAGTAGTTGTTAAAGAAAGCCAAAATTTAATTGTTGAATGCCCACCTAAGGATAGGTCTCGGGATAGGAAACATATAGCTTCTAATGGATCGGAGACAGAATTTAGAGGAAAGTCTCTTTCTGAACAAAACCAAACAGAAGTTATTCCCTCGGTTCAGGTCTTAGAAGGAGCTGCATCCTCAGAAGAGCGCGGTGAGGGGGCAACTTCAGAAGTTCCAGAGTCAGAACCTGCCACTGGTACCGAGGTAGGAGTCAGTGAAGATTGCTGCATTGTCCCACTAGCCAGGTCGGATGTTCCTCCTGATCAAGGAACCTTTGAGCCATTCTTTCCTGTGTCTTCAACTACCCCGGGAGCCAGAGATCCGAGTTCATCTCCTCCGAAGTCACCTTCGACCCACAAAACTATTCTCAAACGCCCTTCGTCATCATCGGAGTCTCCTTCTGTTCCTAAATCTTTATTTTCTAATGATATATTTATTGATGATTGTATAATTAATAATGTTAATTGTAGACGAGGCACTGAAACTTGTATTGATTTACAGGTGCAGAATAATCTGGATCAGGATACAGGAACGGCAGAGAGGGTAGAGGAACAGAATACTTATGATAATGTAGACCCAATTCAGGAGGTCCCTGTGGAGCACACTACTCCTAATCTTCAAGGTATATAGTTTGAGAACATTCAGAAGGATAAGCTTGTTCGTAAGAACCCCAAGTGGGTTCAGATGCTAGGTATTCTCACGGAAGACAAAGGGGAATCCTCCAGTAGTAGGTCGTTGAGGACCCGCAATAACAAGGTTTTATAATGTCTATAGCCTGTTGGAATGTAAGAGGGTTTCATAATCCCAACAGAATGGGAGAAGTGAGAAAACTTATTGATAAGCATAAAATTAGTTGTTTCGGTGTTTTGGAAAATAAGTTGTTGTTGCCAGATATTTTGAAGTTGGAAAAAGCGTTGGATGACAGATGGAAAATTATTAGTAATGTCTCTTGTTATTTTAAGTGCAGGATTTTGGACCTCATTTACGGAGATTCTCGGGATTTTAATTATATTAGCATGAGTGATCAACACATTTCCATTGAACTGATTAATTCCTCGAAATTCAAATGTAATCTCACCTTTGTCTACGCTCATAATTTTGTTGCATTAAGAAGTAGATTATGGAAGAACTTACAGGAGGATGCTATAAATATTTATAGACCATGGCTTGTTCTTGGGGACTTTAATTGTATTCGCAGCCCCTCAGATAGAAAGGGAGGTAACCCAGTTAATTTTGATAACCTGTTTAAACTAGATGAAATGTCTAATCTTACCGGTCTTAATGAGATTAATATTAAAGGTTACGAATTTTCTTGGTGGTCTAGTCCGAGTCGTAACATATTTTCTAAAATTGACAGGGTTTTTGCAAACCTAGACTGGATCAACTTATTTACATACTTATCGGCTGAATATTTGCCTCCTTCTGTGAGCGATCATAATGCAGTCCTAGTCTCGCTTTCTGCTAAGCCAAGGGTCAAGAATAGACCGTTCAGATACATGAACCATTGGCCTTTATGTGATCAATACTTTCCTCTGATTGAGAAACAGTGGGTTTCTAATCATATAGATAGACCTTTGTATCAAATCATTAGTATTCTAAAGAATATCAAGAGAGAGCTTAAGAGTTGGAGTGCTAAATCTTGGGATACCAAACAAGAGGTGATTGTGCAGAGAGAGAATTGTTCAAGACTTCAGAAACTTCTGGAAAAATCTAATGATCCTTTTGTAGCTATGGAATTTCAAAATGCCAAGATAAACCTGGAAATAGCACTCAAGAAAGAATTCCTGGATACCAAACAAAAGGCTAAATGTGAATGGTTGATGATGGGTGATGAGGCTTCTTCTTTTTTCTATGCTAAAATGTCTAGTAAAAGAAGTAGAAAGCGGATGGTCAACATTGATGTCGATGGGAAGGTGATTTCGGAAGATAAGTTTGTAGAAACGGCTATTGATTTCTACAAACGAATTTTTAACCTTCCATTATGTGATCAGTTCCCAGAGGTTATCTATAAATCGATTATTTCTGATTACGGAGCTAATTTTTTGAACGATGGTATATCTTTGGAAGAAATTAGATTTGCTTTGTGGGATATTAAAGATTCTACCTCTCCAGGTCCGGATGGTTTTAACTCGCTGTTTTTTAAAACTCACTAGAATCTTTCGAAAGACTTAATTTTCAAAGCTTTGAATGATATTTTTCAAAAGGGTCTTATTATCAATGAGTGGAATCATACGTTCATACACTTGATTGCAAAAAAAGACCATTCCACGTGTATCCAAGATTTTAGACCCATTGCCTGTTGTAATACCTTATATAAGGTTTTCACCAAAATCCTGTGTAACAGACTGGGTGTTCTTTTAGATAAGTTGGTGTCCCCGAATCAGACGGCTTTTATTAATGGTAGATCAATAGGGGATGGTATTTTGTTTGCTCATGAAATTATTAGAGGACTTGGTAGAAAGGACAATAAATATATGTGTATTAAAGTTGATTTAAAGAAAGCATATGATTCGATAAATCGATATTTTTTCATACATATGCTAATAAGCTTGGGTTTCCCAGATAAATGGGTGAGAATTATCGAAAATTTAATTAAGACTCCCATGTTTTCTATTATTGCTAATGGAGAAGCGCATGGTTATTTCAAGAGTTCTAACGGGCTTAGACAAGGAGACCCGCTTTCCCCTATTCTGTTTACCCTGGTTATGGAATTTTTTACTCTACTAATGGATGAAAAAGTCAGGGCTGGTCTTATTTCTCCAATTACAGACTTTGACAATAAATTGACTCACCACGCTGACGATATTATTGTTTTTACTAAAGCCAATGCTCAAAATGCTATTACTATTAGTGATGTTTTTAAGACCATGAAGAAGGTTACTGGCTTGGAGCTAAGCTACGAGAAATCTAATGTTTTCTTTGGGAAAGGGGTGGATTGCTGTAACGATATTAGTATGATCCTCAATATACAGCAATCGGATCTCCCAATAAGGTATCTGGGTATCCCTCTGTCTAGTGCTAACTTGAGGGATAAGGATTGTTCTCCTTTAATAGAGAAGATCAAGGTTAGGATCGATAGATGGGAAACAAGAATGTTGAGCTTTGCTGGGAGACTTGAACTTATTAAATCTACCATTTACCCCATCATTCAATTCTGGATGCAATGCTTTTGCCTCCCAGTTTCTACATTTCAAAAAATTAAACATTTGATTCTGAATTTTCTTTGGAAAAGTCGTAGCAGCAAGATTCCTTGGGAGGTTTTGTGCAGGCAAAAAGAAGAAGGAGGTATGGGATTGAGAAATCTAGAAGAGATGAACAAAGCTCTATATATCAAACTAATATGGAAAGTAATCAATTTAGAAGGCATTTGGGTGGAACTAATACATTGTAAATATATCGGTCTTAAAAGTTTTTGGGAAATTAACCAGAGATCAGACGATTCGGGAGTGTGGAAATTCATTTTAAAAAACAGACATGAAGCTTTGAATTGCCTTTCTCTTAACATTGCAGATGGTAAAACTACTTCTCTTTGGTTTGATCCATGGTTAAATGGAAGTTCTATAATGGAACGTATTGGGAGAGACATAGCTTTCAGAACTGGTACGGAAAATTTGCCTCTCAGTAAGATCTTAAGTAATGGCAAGTGGAAGTGGGATTCGTATAGTTTCTTATTCCAAATTCATGCAGAAATTGAAGGTGTCAAGATTCACAAGAACAGGGAGAGGGATTTCTGGTCTTGGAAGTGTTCTAAGGATGGTTTGTATCAGTTTAAAAAAGTTTGGAATTCGGTTCGATCTAGTTTTGAAATTAAGGACTGGGCGTCTTTGGTCTGGAACGATATTCACGTTCCTAAGATGGCGGTATGTCTTTTCAAAGCCATTAATGACTATCTTTTGACAAAAGAAAGATTACTACAGAAAAAGATAGTCGTGAACCTTAACTGTGTCTTTTGTAATAATCACATTGAAAATATAGACCACCTATTTTTTCAATGTAATTTTACAGAAAATGTTTAGCTTTGGAGCTGTAAGAAATTTTTCAAAACGCCGAAAAGTTTTTTTTCTTTTTCTTTGAAAGATGATTTACAGAAAATTGTTTCTTTATCTAGTTCAAAAAGTCTCTTTTCAGACTTGTTTCAACTATCTCTTTTTGTCTGTGTTTGGCATATTTGGAAAGAAAGGAACGACAGGATTTTTCAGAATCGATTTATGGATAGGTCGCAGATTTGTATCAATATTTTCCAGACTATGAATATTAGAATAGCTAAATCTAAACATTTCAAGAATATCACTGACTTGAATGAAACAATAGCACTGAAATGGGGATATACCTCCCAACGCTGAATTGGGGCTTTTTCTGCTTTATCATAAGTATTATCCCTCCGCCTCCTCCTGTCTCAATGATCCTTGGCTCCAGGTTTTGTGTACCTGTATTATTTACAATGTTTCTCTCCTCCTCTCACTTAATTACATTAAATTTTACAAATAACAATAAATATTGAATTAGTTTTTAAGAATGCAGATTTGCAGGTTGATCCGAGTGTTTGCAGTCTCGTCCTGGACTCTTAAGAATATTATAGCTTGAGACTCAAGCTACTTCGAATTATCTGGAAGAAGATTCATAGAATTAACTATTTTAAAGTGAAAAGAAGCATCTTTCTGGTTATTAGTGACTTATCTTGCTAATTTCTTCTCTGTTCTTCTTGAGGAAGTGCTGGTTGCATCTTAGATCTGGAAGTTGTAGACGAGTTTCCTAGCAATTGCAGGCTGTTACGAGATCTCGTATTTCTTGACCTGGTCACGAAAGAAGTTTAGTTCGAAGCTTTGAGTTATTTTTTCTTAGATAGTTTTGTCAGATCTAATACCTGCATTGTTTCCATTCTGGTTGGACGGAAGATTTTGTTGGCTGATGTCTTTCGAGTTGTTGCTGATGTTTCATCTCCTCGGTTTCTTAGGAAGAAGCTACGATCTGGTAGTAGTTGAGAATTCTTTCTCGCTCGCCACCATTGTTGTTTTTTCTTTTCATATTTTTTCGAGAAGAGATAGGAAGTAAATGAAGTAGTTTGTAGTGTCGGTTTGCCTTATTTGCTTTGAGATTTGTCTCGAAGATTCTGGCACTTGGTTTTGCTTTGTGGGATTTGGGCTGGTAGCTTTGTTTTGTTTAGCTAGGGCCTGTAATGCTTTGTTTGAGAGCTGGCTTTGCCTTGTCTTGGTCTTGTATTATGTCTTTTGTATATACTTTGCTTATAGTAATAGAAAGCTTGAACCTGCATTCAAAAAAAAATATTCATAGTAAATGAGATCAGAAATATATTTCAAAAGGAAATAAATTTTATTATGTATATGTATATATAGAGTTTTGGAATTTATTTAAAAAATGAGTTTGAAATGTAATTAAAGAAATAATTAAATTAAAATGAGTTAAATATATGGAAATAATATCTTATAAAATTATATAATGAATCGATATTGATTTAAGTAAGGAATAATTTTAAAGTAGAAATTTGAATTCATTTGGGCTAATAAATGAATTTTTTATAATAGGCCAAATATTGCAAGTTTGGAATAAATAACTAAAATAAAAGGAATTTGTAGAAAATAAATTTCATAAAAATATCATTTTGAGTAATCATTTGAGAAGTATAAATATGAATTTTATTTTAAATCTGATAGTCATTTGAGTTGAGTAGAAAATAGTTTTGTAAATGGGAAGAAGGAAGAATTTTTTTTAATATGTATGTATGTGTATGTGTATGTGTATGTGTATGTGTGTATGTGTCGTTGATGAGATTTTTTGTCTCACCACACCTGAATGAACATGAAGTTACTCTAGTAACAATTACTTCAAGGATTTAGAATTAGGAAAGTTAAGTAATATTAATTTTGCCTTTATGTAGTAATTGTGCCGCAGGGAGCTTACACAATTATGTAGCTCACTTTAACTGTTTTTGAAAATGTCAAGTCAAACTAGCACTTAATTCAAATAAAGACAGAACAAAATCTAGCACTGAAATCTAGGTGAAGACAAATAAAAATGCAGAAAAGTAAAGACAAAGAGAATTTACGTGGTTCAGATATGGAATCCTACATCCATGGGGAAATGTCACTTTCTTCTTTATATTTCTTGGTACGGATTTTAATGGCAGAGTGTACAATGCTTTTGCTTTCTTAACCTTAAAAATAATAAATCAGGAAAAAGAACCCCTTCTTTCTACAGTGCTTTTTCTATTTATAGTATATAGGTGCACGTGGATCGCGACCATCCTTCTTCCGTCATTTGTTTCTGCCTTTGGATCATGCCATGTGTCGTCTATCAGCCTTGTATATTTGATGCTTGTGGATTGCTGGCGTATCTGTGGTGGGAAACTCTGATTTGAGGGGCTAAATCGTCGGTTTTGGCAGGAGATCTGAAATTGAAGTGGGAATGTCTAAATTTAGGGTGGGAGATTCCAAACTTAAATGGGCTCTGTGTTCTCCCTCTTCTAAGTGTGGATAACTCATGTGTTACATCCGTGCGGGTGTGAGTGCAACAAGCTATTGTCCCTTTTTTCTTCGGGATGAGCTACGCTTATTACTTTTGCCTCAAAATATGATCGCTCCTTTGATCTGCCCTAAGCATTCGTGATATTTACAAGATTTGTTAGGGCGTTTGGTCCGCCATCCATGAAGGCAATCGCTTTATGCGATTCTTTGCTGAGCTGCTCTGAGTGATGGACTATGGGGTTATTGATAAGAAAGACTTAGTCATGAGCACGAATCTTTATTGGTGCAATTTTTGAGTGGCCCGGTGTACAGCCCTTAGATTGCTTTTGACTCCATGTGGTACTACTTAGGTAGCCTCTGCAATGAAGATTCATTCATGGAGGTATTAGTAATGCATATGCTTTGGGAATGATATCGAGGTTTATTCAACCCTTTGAGTGTAGTGCAGTCTTTTTCTTTTAAGCTTGTGTTCCGAAGGCGGTGCACTTCCGGTGCCTTATGTCATTTCACTCTTTTTCTAGTGTCAAAAATAGGGGCAGCACATCCATATTTTCCTTTAATGCAAGATTTTTAGTACAGTTCTACTATTTATATATATTAGCTCATGAGTGCAGTATGTCATTGATTGTGTGCGTCTTTATAAGTGAAGTGTTATGCTTTGGCATCGTTTGTACAGCTTCTTATGTCGTAGTGCAACATAAACGTTTTATCATTATTAGGATATTGGTTACGCTACAATTTTGTGTATTATAGTTGTAGACTATTTATTGCACCTTATAACCATATTCGGTTTTAGGCTTAGTATCGTATCGTAACGCCAGGATTAAGGGGATTGGCGCGATTTGAATCTTCGTTGTTGTCTTATAATTTTTTGATCGTGGTATTTTCTTGACTTCGCTTCTTTCTTTTTTTCCTTTCTTCCTTGTAGTCCACCTTTTATTTTGAGGGCATTCTGTTTTGATCTTGATGCTTTCGTCATATTGCCTTCAATGGGATTCAAGCAATACATGTGCAATATGTATGTATGTATATATACATATTTGTATGTGTATATAATATATATATATATATATAAAGCCCAAGCTCATCATGCAAGCATAAGCTCACCATCCATTTATCTAGAATTCTCTAACTCTAAAAATTCTATCCATTTAACAATATACTTCACGTTAACTCCCTGCTCCGCCACTTCAACTTTCTTTTACATGAATCTGCATTATGTAAACCCTACCGCCTCTTCTAAAATCAAAATAAAATAAAATGAAATTCTATAAATTCTCAAATTAATGTGTACACATCTCAACACTATACTACACCATTAGCTATGAAGAATTGGGGAGACTGGTCAAGGTTTGAAGCTATGGGAATTTTCTAGTAAGAGGAAAGGTGATGAAAAAGGAAGAAGTTAGAGGTTCTCCAAGCCAAGGCGAGTAAATATACTCATAAATCTATGTCTAAACATGTCTTAACATATGTGCATCATGATATGAATGTGTGTATTGATCTATCATTTTCTAGAATTTATTATTTGAAATATTAGTTTTCCTAATATTCTTGAATTCAAGCTTAATATAAGTGATTGATGATGAAATTGAGTTATACATTAGTTGTTATAGAGTGTGTGTGTGTGTATAAGACCATGACCAGAGAAGGAATTAACATAGAAATCGAAATGGAGGTGGAGAAATCAATTTTACAAAGGATTTTCAGCTTTAGGAAATTCCGACACCAGTGCACTGGTGCTTGTACACCGATCCACCGGTGGTTGTAATTCTTGCAGCCCTATTTTTATTTTAATATATATATATATATATATATATATATATATAAATATATAATTAAAGAATGGACTATATGTTTTACTTTAAGAAAAGCTTTATGGATATTTGAATATTAAAAATGTTTTTAAAGTTATTGTCCATCAAAGAGTAAAATTGATTTATAGTTTAAAATAGTTATTTAAAAAAATCTTACATGATTTCTGAAAAATAAGAAATGTTTTCTAGATAATATTCTAAGTATTTTGAAGAATATTTTATGATTTACGAGAGATATAAGAGTTTTGGAAAATATATTTTATGAATTTTTATTAAGAGAATATTCGATTTAGTATTTGTAAATTCATTTAAAATCTTAGATGTTCTAGAAAATTTATTGAGAATTTCTAATTATTATTGAGTTATTTTTAATATGTGTTATTAATGATTTTGAGTATATGAAGATTTTGTATGGTATTATATTATTTGAATTGGAAAAAAAATTATATGTAGAAGTTTATACATTTGTTTGCAAATTGTATTTAATTATAGAAACATATGGAATGATTTTTATAACCAATATTTGGTTTGAAAAGTGGTTTTGAAGGTTTTTAGTAAGTAAATTATAGTTGAAAATGTATTATGAGTATACAAACCTATATTTTGGTATTATATGAACAAGTTGAAAAGTATATGTACTATATAAATGTTTTAAAGTTTTTTTATGTTTAAAATATACAAATTGATTGAAGAAGTATAATTTATTTATTTATTTAAATTAAATCTCCCTTATGAAATTATTTGAATGATATGGATGATTTTATTTTTGAGTAATAAGAAATCTGAATAAACGGAGTTATAATACCGCATGGTATGAGACTTTCGGTAATATTTCTTCGGTTATTCTTTGGACTCGTTATATAGAATAATATTGTGTGGGATCCTAAATTGTGAAGAATTTGAGTAAATAGATTATTTAATACCACATGGTATGAGTAATTTTTTTGTTTACTTCTACGACTCACGATATAGAATATCATGGAGATTGAGTGTACATTATGAGCAGTGAATAAACTATTGAGTAATACGTGGTGGTATGGGATGCGGGTTGTGATATTTTTTCAGTTATTCATTGTAAGTAGACGACACTCATGTGACGAGAATAATGATTATAAGATTATACTTACATGAGGTGATGCTCATAGGCATGAGGAAGGTTGGTGCCTATATTTGTAGATACTATGTGCTACCTATCATGATGCACTCTTATTATTAGTGTTGGAGAGAGAGGACTAGATTGGATAATATTCATCATAGCGGCTTAATCTTAGGTCGAGCCCTAGATCCATGACACCTTTATTGAGTATTACTGTTTGATGCACATCACAGAGTAGTGCTTTTATTTTTGTTGAGCATTAAAGGGTAGGCACCCTTAGCCTTACATCACCTAGGCCGGTAGTCTGTAACCTATAGGGGAAAACAGGGTCGTGATTGAGTCCTCACATTGACGAGCATACTTATGGATATGTGTCACGATGACCATCGAGGTAACCGAAGATTGTAGAGTAAAGTTAGAAGACCCATGTGTGTGACTCTAAAGCGGGCAGACTGCCACCAGTTGCCCTTTTATTTCTATGTTGAGTGATAGATAGACATATATTATTATGAGTCGGGTTAGGCAACCCATGTGTGTGACTCTTGGAGCGGGCAGACATGCATAAGTCTCATATCTTACTCTACACCTCATCTAAGTATAGATATAGGTTAGGTGACCTACATGTTGAGATATGACTCTACTTGGAACCTTGTGTCAGTCGTAATTTAATTTCCGCTGCTATTTATTATGTGTTTATTCTATATGAGGAGATGTGATTATACCTGTAATAGTCGTCCAGAGTATAGTCAGTCCTCATATCTTTCATTGTATATGATTTTATAGATAGGTGACCTATATTTGTATTGATGATTATGACATTTATTTATTTGAGATTGAGGGATATAACTAGGCATTGATGTATGCTAGCCTATTGATACTTGATGATATCTCATGTATTAAGGATTTTTGGACTTTAATGATAATTAGAAAATGGATGATTTACCCATTTGATTTTGATTATGTGATTTATTGATTTATATGATTTTTTATGGGTGATGACATATTTAAGCCTAGTTTTGTGATGTTATCATTTTGGGGTACTTTGGGTTGTTTATGATGTTATAATTATGTACCATGCATACATTAAGATACATACATACATACATATATATATACATATATATATATATATATATATATATATTGACATTTACATTTAGACATAGTCTAAGCCGGGTGCTATTTACATGATACTCAAGTTAGTCTGAGACATTATAGGTTCAAGGATAAAGACACCGACTTGTGTTTTTTGGGCATAAATGAGGCTAATTATTCAATATTTTTGTATATTATTTTGTACTACATGGTTTCCTTGTATGTATATTGCAGTGATGTATTTTAGCTATATATTGTATATTATTTGAGATTGTGGACTTATGGGATATTTTGTATTCACTAGCTCTTTTGTATATTACATATTATATATTATCGATGGTATAATGACTCTGTGTTCTCTCTCTCTTACTATACGTTGTGTATTGTTCTATCCTGGAGACAGATGTGTTTATTGCTTTGTGTCGATATTGTGTATGTATAGGTGAGTTGTTTGTTCGAATTTGAAATACATACCAGTGTTAGCCTAAGGGAATATTCATGTGTGTAAATCTAATATCGCCTCATTCTCCGTATTACCAGGTAGTATTACCTAGTAATACTCTTTTGTAGTATAGGTATAAATGTGGGGTGTTTCATTTGGTATCAGAGCGGGTTCAGAAGAATATACTACATATAAATGAGACGCAAGTCATGGCCTTAGTTCAGACTTAGAGTCCTTTTTTTCTTGGGTGTGTTGAATAGTTACCCTATAATAAGTGATAGTAGGTGTATGTGATGATTAATGGGTAATCATCTAGGGACGTATTTGTTATTCTTATATATATAATTTATTTTTATCTATCTCTTTTGAGTATGAAATTATAATGGTTGTCAAGGTAGTAAAGATGTAAAGGTTTGTTTGACCAGTGCGTCGGCATTGGTATTGGATATTAGAACTTTGGTGGTTTGGTATATTGTACCATGACCCGTTAGTGATCGGAGTATGTAGCAGAAATAGATGAATTTTTTTCCACTATGCGGATTGATTTTTGTTCCTTGGTTATGCATGATTGATTGTTTGATGATTGACAGAATTGACTTTGAAATAATTATTTAAAATACTTTAAGATATACACTATTTTATACATACACGCATGATTTATTAAAATTTTGAAAAGAATTTAAGTTTGATGCTTACTAGTTGTCATGGATGAATAAATATGGTGTTTGCTTGATGATGTGCGATGTTTGAATTGTTGGAAGTAATTTATTATTTTAATGTATATATAGAGAATAATTATAAATGTTATCATGTAAGAAAGCGTATGTGGTATTATAATGTTTTATAAAAGTAAATAATTGTTTTAATTAGAAATCTTTTGATGAAGTGTGTGTGTGTCTATACACACACAAGCACACACACACACACACTGTGTGTGTGAGATATTTGATTAAGTTTGAAAAAGAATATTTTTATAAAAGCAAGATTATTAAAGTAACTTTTATAGTAAATTTTTTTGTTAGTTTGTCCATTGAGTGCTTTAAAAATTCTGGTCAATGTGGGTACACACGTAATTGATATGGATTCCTAAACACTAGAATATGACATTTGGACACAATATTTTGTAAAGGTATTAATATTTTAATAAGATTATGATGTTTTGAATAGATTAATCATTTTGAGGAGATGTTATTATATCTGTGATAGGCGTCAGAGTATAGCCAGTCCTCATATCTTTTATTGTATATCATTTTACATATAGGCGGCCTATTTTTATGTTGATGATGATCTTTATTTATTTGAAATAGAGGGATATACTTAGGCATTGTTGTGTGCTAGCATGACTATACTTGATGATATCTCATGTATTAAGGATTTTTGGACTTTGATGATGATTCACCCATTTGATTTTGATTATGTAATTTATTAATTTATATGATTTTATATGGGTGATGACGTCTTTAAGCCTAGTTTTGTGATATTATCATTTTTGGATACTTTAGATTGTTTATGGTGTTATATTTATGTACTGTGCATACATTATGATATATATATATATATATTAACATTTACATTTAGACATAGTCAGACCCGTGTGTTATTTACATAATACTTGAGTCAGTCCGAGACATTGCAGGTTCGGGGAGAAGAGACCAACTTGTGTTTTCTGGGCATAGATGAGGCCAGTTATTCAATATTGTTGTATTTTATTCTGTATTACATGGTTTCATTATATGAATATTGCAGTGATGTATATTAGTTATACGTTGTATATTATTTGAGATTGTGGACTTATGAGATATTTTGTATTCACTGGCTCTTGGGTATATTACACATTATATCTTATCGCTGCTATAATGACTCTGTGTTCTCTATCTTTTACTGCATATTAAACTGGGACATAAATATTTTTAATGTCAACGTATAATTAACGTTAGGGAATAACGTTAATGGTAGTGATAAAATAGGAATTAAATAAAAATGAAATGGCAACAATAATTCACATTCCAAATAAGGAGACCGGTCAACGCCCCTCACCTTGACCAGTCGACCACTAGTGGTCGATAGATGCTTGAGAGGCGGCTAGGGTTAGGTTAAGCACTAACAACTTGGATTTTATTATTTTAAACCGACCTAAATCCAACGTTTCTAGTGCATTCTGACCACTATAAATAAGAGGCTAGCCCCTCACTTTTATTCACGAATTAGTTGAAACACTAGTGAAACTCCGTCGATCTTCTTCCTCGATTAGATTCAAGAATTCAAATTCAAGGCAAAACGGTAATGGGTTTATATATATATTCTTTCTTCTATTTTTATTCTTCATTAATCCTTGAATTCTGAATCTAATTTATATACAATCCAATTTTTGTATATTTCAAAAAAGAAGAAATCTGAAGGAGAAATTAAGAGCGAGCGTGAATCAAATCCAGAGGAAGACAGAAAAATTATCAGTGAGTGAAATCTTAGTTTTTCACATTTTTATTATTTGTATAGTAGAAGTTTGGATTATTTTTTTATGCCTTGGGTAATTTTGTACATGAAAACACAAAAACTAAAACCCCAAAAAATTTCTAAAAGAAATGTCAATTCTTATGTTTATTGGAATCTCAATTTTTTATACTGAAATGTTAAATTTGATTTGTTATTGCAATTTGAATATTTTATATCCTATTCCACTTTCAACTTTTCTATTTTGTTGTGATAAAGGGTTCTATAAAAGAAAATGTTATGTAAAGTATGAATTCTCCTATTCGTAGTTTGCATTGCCTATTTCTGTAATTTAAATATGAACCCCCTCTTTTATTGTATATGTAAATTAGTATAGAATATAATGGGTTTTAATTGTAAGTTTTATTCCTTAAAATAGAGGTGTTGATTCTACTATATTAATATAAAATAAGTCTGGCATCTGATTCTATTTTTGTGACGACCCACAATTCTATACATTTTAAGTTGACAATAAAGCACACTTGTCAAGATCAATTTGAACGAAAAAGTGGATAGTTATGGGGAAAAGAAAATAAAGACATAGAAAAGAATCTTACATGAATGGAATAACATATATTATTTCCACATATAATCTTTACAGTGGAAAATTTTAAATACATTTATCAGAGTTTAACCAAATATCAAATTGGACAGTTATAAATCTATGTCCCTACAAATGCGGAATATAATAATACATAAGTGTGGTGAAAATGGATAACAATCTTTAGAAGAATCTTCTAACTCTATGCTCCGAGCTCTTTCAAAATGTTCCAAACTAAACCTGACTACTAGGCTGGCCGGAAAAATAGGACATTCAGAGTTTAAGGGAAAGAAGGTAAACTCTGGGTCAGCCATAGGACTGGTGGGAGAAACTATAATTACGAGTATTTGAAAACAAAGGGTTTCTCATAAGACCACGCCGCACATAAACACGAAACGGGTTTTTACCTTATGATAACCAAATCGTTTCTACATAATATCTAGCGATATTATTTTAATGACATTCTTTGAAAACCTTTCAAGTAAACATATTCAAATAGTCGAAATTGTTACATTGGTTAAATTTGATGGCATAATAGGTTTACAACTAAGTCCGAAGGCACGTATTGGAGATTTGGATTTCTAAGTGAATAGCGAGGTAAGGGACTACCTCCCGTATAGTACATCTCTAGAGCGATGTACCAAGGATCGACATCTTTGAAACCTCTGTGAATTAAAACCGGCCTACCCGCAGACACATCTGGTGGCGGATAGAACCGAATATGATATCACCCCGGCAATTCTCGACCTATCTGAGACGTCTCATAACATACAAAACATACTCGACATATATAGAGTAATCTAGAAAGGCGATATCACACCCTAATGGTAGCGAACCACTTAGCCCCTAAAATAACCTATGTTTCACAATTCCCGGATGTGAGGCTTGAGGTAACGTTTACCTTTCTTGGAACATTTTTCACTTAAATTTCCATATTGCCATTTCCAACAACACATTATTGATTTCGACAAAAGTAAAACCTCTGAGCTCATACGTCTTAGAGAATGGTGTTAAGTATAAAAGGTGTTACCTCCTACATCACCAAACAGATGTACGTTTGTAGGGATCAATACACCATGTTCTTAAAAATGCAATATCAGACATTCATCCATACAAGTTGTCCAGAATAGGAAAACGGAAGGTACTCTCCTCCACATCCCTTGGGATTAGTAGCGAGTAGTCCTTGCATACGAAGATCCTAGAACGAAGGGACCACTGCTATTTATTTATCCCGGGAGCTACTCCAAAATTATCAACAAGCAGCCCTTACGTTTTGAAGATCCTCACCTTCAACTTCATTGTCTTTAACATGTCTTCACTTTCGTACTCGTAAATTGGTTCAAAGTGGTTTTTGGATAAGAATCACTCAAATCCGGCCCTAGTTCCTTCGAACCAATCATCGATAAAAAAAAATATTTTTAAGTAAATAGTGCTTATCAATTGATTGATTACTTTTCTCTTTATCAAAAATATCTTCCACAGATATACATCTTTAAAACATTTCTTTTCAGTATATACGGAATCATTAAATCTTATTTATCAAGTCCTTCGATTACTTCATGCCTTTTTGAATCTTGCAATAATTCCAAATCATTTCATTCTTTACTTAGGAAAATATTTCCAAATTATTTATTTAAATCTTAACAAAGATTTCCAAATCATAACTTTTAAAATGGATAAAAAAAACAATATTATTTAAGACATTGTTTACTGTAAACCCAAAACAATTAATTTTAAGTATAGGGATTAAACTAATTCCAAATCATTTATTTAAATCTTGACAAAAAGTTTCTTATCTCAAATACAAATCTTTTTAATAGTTGAAACCGTGTTATCTAAGATGGTAAATCCAAATTAGTTAGTATTCGAGTAAAATGAATTCATAAAAATTACTCTAAACTAAAGTCATTTCTCATAAATCATATTGCAAAAACTTTTTGAGTAAAAAAGGGTAGATAGAAATTATACTTATTCTACTCAACATCAATTTCTATATTCAACCTTTATTATCCATCAAATAACGGTGAAGTAACCTTTTAAATTCACACGGATAGTATGGGTTCCCTCCTCAGAATTTCATACCTAGTATAAGAAGATTATTTCTATACAATCTAAGTTGCCATTGATTAATTATAAAAATTAAATATTTTATACTTGTCTCGTTTCCGACATTTCGACCTTATCTATTCCTCGCCCAAGAAAAAGGTCAGGTGAGCCAGGGCACTGGTTTCTCCTGAACATCTCCTTAGTTTAAGCACCTTACATCTGGATCTCATGAATAGAAAAATCTAGTCTACTCATTGGCTTTTAGAACCGAGATTTAATCAATTGATTATAACAGCTTTTCTTCAAATCATTAATTTAAACTCTTTTAAAATACTTATCAAACCTCCAAATCATCTTTAAAATACTTAATTATTTATTTGAAAACATTTATAAAATATTTGGGAAAGAATACTTAAGTTTAAAGTTATATTTCAAAATTTATTAAAAGTGCTGTAAAAAGTGCTGCGAATAGTGCTTTTAAGGCTTATTTTATCAAAAGAACTTTTCTATCATTTAGAAATCTAATTTTATAACTCAAATCTCTTTTAAAACATTTTTAAATATTTATAGAATTTATTTCATATTTTTAAAGAATTAAAAATATCACTTTTAAAGAATTTATCGCTTTGGATTTCGTACTGCAAAAGGGCGACTATTTTGAAAACTTGTTTTGCTCATATTTCAAATTATATTAAACAAAATCTCGATCCTTTTCTTTTGTTTAAAAACTATGATTATAAGAGTTCGAAAAATTCTTATTATAAAGAATTCCGGCTTCGAATCCATCGTATAAATGGATTTAACTTTCCATGGCCCGAAATCGCGAACTGCCGTTTCGCGACGCGCCTAATTTTGACTCGATTTTCATAACTTGTCCAAACTTCAGCAAATTGTATTTTAGTGTTTATAAAACATTTATAAACCATTTTCAATCATTTCAATGGGGTTTAATAATTCCATATCACTTTTATAACTTGATTCGGAAAGTGATTTCCTTGTGTAATATCAGCGTGTATTTAACGTGACTTGTTTACACAATTAAACAACTATATATAAACAACCAAACTTGATGAGCAAAGAATAGTAAACATCCATAGCAATCATATCACATCATCATATTTATAAATATATTTAAAAATATAGAGTTTCTCACCTTTGTTGGATATTAAACTTAAGAAAACCGACCATAGCTTCGCTACGATCGAACCAAAACCTACGGAATCGAGCTCGATGCCTTGGGATAGTTACGGCATAAACAAGGAAGAGGTGGAGCTCCCGGCCTTGGTGATGGAGGGTGGTGGCCGTGAGTTTGTAGGGTGGAATGGAGGTGATTGCACTAGGTTTTGAAGTGAACTGACATGGTATATACATGTGTATATATTTTACTTTGTTTTGGAATATTTTTCCATATCTTTGCTACATTTTTTCTTTGGCATGGAAGTCATTAAAGAGGAGCTCTTAGAGCTATAAGAAGAAGGAGGAGGAAGAAGAGAATTATATGAAAATTATGAAGAGAATGGTGGGTATTTATAGGAAAATTTTGCACCAAAAATATCATGATATTTCCACCTTACATGTGCTTGCTTACATCACCCACTCCACCTCATCTCTAGCCATTAATTCCACACCCCCCATGTGTGTGTACCCTTGTGCTTGTACTTAGCGTGTAAGAGTTTGACTTTTGATTGCTTAAGGATGAAGTATATGATAAATATCTTAGACATTTTGTAATATATATATATATATTTAAATGTATATGTATATTTGTATGTATATATGTGTCGACGTATATATAAGGGTGTGCATGTGTATGTTATATATATGCACAAGACATATAAACATGGTTGCAATAACTTTGGATAACTTCAGTTCGTTAAACCATTGAAAATTTGAAAACCGATTTCCGGTCACATTTTCACTTATTAATTAAATTACATATAAATGTAAACAAAATCTGAAAACTAATTTCTCATTATTTTTAACTAATTAAAATGATCACATTTGATTTATAAAATCATACAAATCAATATTAAATATTTTTTTACAAATAGAGCTATTATATCGATAAAGCGATACGAATTTTCTTATATTTTCAAATCAAGTATATATCTTTATAAAACTACTACAAATGATTTATTATCACTTCATAACTAATTAAAATGAATTATTATCATTTAAAAACAATTATATGAATAATTATAATAATTATTAAATCGTTAAATCTCGATTTAAATTCATAAATCAATTATTAAATATGATGCCAATACCGATGATGTCATAAATACATTTTATTTCTCAAAAGTAAAATAAATTATTTTATTTCATATTCTTGTTTAAATATATAAATAAGTGTATGTATCCAGCTATGTGCGCGACTTCTGATAATTATAGAGCTGTTTATCGGTAAAATGATTTTCGACCATTTTATCGGTATCCCTTCAAAGTTTATATTTTTGTAAATACTTATTCAAAATAAGATTACCATCATTATTTATTATTCAAGGCATCATAATCTATATTAAAAACCTTATATTTGAATATTTTCAAAATAAATAAAATTTATTAAATTGATAAATTTGTGGGTCGTTATAGATTCCCCTCCTTAAAATAATTTCGTCCTCGAAATTACAACGCAATACCTAAAGGTATTTGCCAAAAATATTTACTTTTAAACTTATACTTGTATAATGTATATATATTATATGTACGCAATATCTGATTCGATCTACTATTCGAATATACAACTTTACTTCCAAACTAGTATTGATCCCCCGATCCTCTAGTGCGGACCCCGATCAGGCTCTCTGATCAGAACTTTAGTTTTCCTTGCATAGCTCTCAACTATGATAGAAAACCTAAGTATCCAACACAAACCCTTGCCAATATTCACCATCAAGAATCGAGTTGTAAATCCTTTTCTGGTCAGTGTAAATATCTTAAAGTTCTGTACTCGAATCTTAGGTCAAACAACTATGCGAATAAAATGATCTATGTATAACTTACATATTTATTCCAATTGGTTTTCTTAATTATACCAAATCACAATCAATTTTATATCACTATCATTTACGAACCATTTCATAAAACTATTTCTTAAGTTTATAAACACTTATAAAATGCAACTTTGGTTTGATTAACACTTTTTAGTTTCATAACCGTTCACTTCATACTAAATCCATTATTGAATTACCTCTTATAACATTACTTAAGTGTATAAAAGTTCACGACTTAAGTTTATATTTGTATAATACTCCATTACATCCTAAGAGTATATATACAAATCCCAAATATCAGATTAGTTTTACTTACATCAGGGTGTTTGACAAATTTAAAACTTGTTGTAATTTACTATCATCTCAAATTCATAAGTTATAAAACTTATCTCTTATATTTTTATTCAAAAATACTTCCAAATAATACTATTATTATTATTTTAATTTTGAAGAACAATTTTCAAAATTACCAGGATTTAAATTCTCAAATTCTCAGCTTTTTATTTATAAATAACATCTATAAATTATACTTATATAATTTTATTTACTCAAAACATTTCACAATTGTTTATCTCTTATATTTTCAAAATTTCTTATTTCTGAGTTAGGTGTGATTCAAAAAATTTCGACTGTCCAAAATAGCCAAAAATTCTGTTTTATTTTATCGATTAGTGATCCTAATTATCTTTGGTTTAACACTTTTATAAAGATGTTTATAATTGCTAATCAATTTATCAATTGATGATTCACATTATCTTTTAACTTAAAAAATTTTGTACACCGAATAACTCCAAATTGATACCAAAGAACTGGGTACTACTAATAGTATCATATATCCCCTTAACTAGAAGGGTAATACCTTAAGAGAAGTGTTTACAATCCGAATATATCTCCTATCCATTTTTAGTTACTTCTGAGCCACTCGAACTAGTCATCATAAGATTCTTCTTTTCAATTCCTTTATTTATAAAACTCGATTTATACATTCATTTATTAGGATCATCTTATTTTTACATTTTTAGGCTCATAAATTTATTTATCTGGAATTAATTTATTAACTTTAAACAAATATTATTACCAAACACCATATAGTCAAATCGTGAAACTTGATTCACTAGGTGTTCATGTTTTTCTTAAATCAAACAATCAATGATAATAACTGAATATTATTATTCCCATAATTGCAAACTATCACACTATAAATAACTGCACATTTTTGAAAGTTATTTCTTTATACATAAAATATTATCTTAGGTAAAATTATCTCAATTACCCAAATTTTCCAAAACAAAATCATTTTTATCATTAACCAATACGCGCTCATATATAATACTCTCAACTCATTCTAGGGTCTCACTTAACCTATCTCTAATGAGTTACTCATCTACTAACCCTATCTTTGATGAGACATACCTTGACCAGGCTTAGGTGTTCGCTCAACCTAAGCTCTGAAACCAAATGTGACAGCCTATAGTTCATACATTTTAAGTTGACAATAAACCACATATGTCCAACTCAATTTGAATGAAAAAGTGGATAGTTATGAAAAAAAGAAAATAAAGATAGAACAGAATCTTACACGAATGGAATAGCATAATTATTTCAACGTATAATCTTTACAGCGGAAAATTTTAAATACATTTATCAGAGTTTAGCCTAACATCAACATGGATAGTTATAAATCTTTGTCCCTACAAATGCATAATACAATATTACATAAGTGTGGTGAAAATGGATAACAATCTTCAGAAGAATCTTCTAGTTTCATGCTCCGAGCTCTTTTAAAATGTTCTAAACTAAACTTGACTACTAAGTTGCCCAGAAAAATAGGGCACCTAGAGTTTAAGGGAAAGAAAATAAACTCCGGATCAGTCATGTGACTGGTGTGAGAAACTCAAAATACGAGTATTTGAAAACAAATGGTATCTCATAAGACCACGCCGCACATAAACACAAAATGGATTTTTACCTTATGCTAACCAAATCGTTTCTACGTAAAATCTAGTGATATTATTTTAATGAAATTCTTTGAAAACCTTTCAAGTAAACATATTCAAATAGCCGAAATTGTTACATTGGTTAAATTTGATGGCATAATAGGTTTACAACTAAGTCCGAAGGCACTTATTGGAGATTTGAATTTCTAAGTGAATAGCGAGGTAAGGGACTATCTCCCGTACAGTACATCTCTAGAGGGATGTACCAAGGATCGACATCTTCGAAACCTCTACGAATTAAGATCGGCCTACCCGCAAACCCATATGGTGGCAGATAGATTTGTATATGATATCACCCCGGCCGTTCTCGACTTATCTGAGACATCTTACAGCATACACAACATACTTGACATATATAGAGTAATCTAGAAAGGAGATATCACACCCTAATGGTAGCGAACCATTTAGCCCTAAAGCAACCCCTGTTTCATAATTTCCCAGGTGTGAGGCTTGAGGTAACGTTTACCTTTCTTTGAACATTTTTCATTTAAAATGCCATATTGCCATTTCCAACAAAACACTATTGATTTCTACAAAAGTACAATCTCTGAGCTCGTACGTCTCAGAGAAGGGTGTTAAGTATAAAGGGGTTACCTCCTACACCACCAAACAGATGTTCGTTTGCAGAGATCAATGCACTGTGTTCTTAAAAATGCATTGTCATGCATTCATCCATACAATTTATCCAGGAATAGGACAAACCAAAAGTACTCTCCTACCATATCCCTTAGGATTAGTAGTGAGTAGTCCTTGCATACAAGATCCCAAAAAGAAGGGACCACTACTATTTATTTATCTCGGGAGCTACTCCAAAATTATCAACAACCAGTCCTTCCATTATAAAGATCCCCTCCTTCAACTTTATTGTCTTTAACATGTCTTCACTTTCGAACTCGTAAATTGGTTCGTAGTGGTTTTCAGATAAGAATCACTCAAATCCGACTCTGGTTCCTTTGAACCAATCATCAATAAAAAGATGTTTAAGTACATAGGTGCTTATCATTTAATTGATTACCTTTTCTCTTTATCAAAAATATCTTCTACAAATATATATCTTTAAAACATTTCTTTTTAGTATATTCGAAATCATTAAACCTCATTTATCAAATCCTTTGATTACTTCGAGCCTTTTTGAATCTTGTAATAATTCCAAATCATTTTATTCTTTACTTAGGAAAATATTTCCAAATTATTTATTTAAATCTTAACAAAGATTTGCAAATCATAACTTTTAAAACGGGTAAAAAATAATGTTATTTAAGACATCTTTTACTGTAAACCCAAAATAATTAATTTTAAGTATAGGGAATTAAATTAATTCCAAATCATTTATTTAAATCTTGACAAAAGATTTCTTATTTCAGATACATATCTATTTAATAAGTTGAAACCATGTTATCTAAGATGGTAAATCCAAATTAGTTAGTATTCGAGTAAAACGGATTCATAGAAATTATACTAAATCAAAATCATTTCTCATAAATCATAATGCAAAACCTTTTTGAGTAAAAAGGGTTGATAGAAATTATACTAATTCTACTCAACATCAATTTCCATATGCAGCCTTTACTATCCGCCGAATAACGGTGAAATAATCTTTTAAATTCACACGAATAGTACAAGTTCCCTCCTCAGAATTATATACCATGTATAAGAAGATTATTTCTATACAATCCAAGTTACCGTTAATTAATTATAAAATTAAATCTTTTATACTTGTCTCGTTTCCGACATTTCGACCTTATCTATTCCTCGTCCAGGAAAAGGCAATGTGAGCCAGGGCATTGGTTGCTCTTGAAAATATCCTTAGTTTAAGCACCTCACATCTGGATCTCACGAATAGAAAAATCCAGTTTACTCATCGGCTTTTAGAGCCAAGATTTAATCACTTGCTAATAACAACTTTTCTTTAAATCATTTATTTAAACTCTTTTAAAATAATTATGAAACTCCGGATCATCTTTAAAATACTTAATAATTTATTTGAAAACATTTATAAAAGATTTGGGGAAGAATACTTATGTTTAAAGTTATATTTCAAAAGTTATTAAAAGTGTTGCAAATAGTGCTGCGAACCATGCTTTTGAGGCGTATTTGATCAAAACGACTTTTCTATCATTTTGAAATCCATTTTTATTACTAAAATCTCTTTTAAAAAATTTTAAGATATTTATAGAATTTATTTCATATTTTCAAAGAATTAAAAATATTATTTTTAAAGAATTTATCGCTTTGCATTCTGAACTGCTAAAGCGCGACTATTTTGAAAACTTATTTTACTCGTATTTCAAAATCTATTAAATGAAGTCTCAACCTTTTTCTTTTGTTTGAAAACTATGACTAAAAGAGTTCGAAAAATTCATATTACAAAGAATTCCGACTTCGAATCCATCGTATAAATGGATTTAACTTTCCACGGCGAAAAATCGCGAACTATTGTTACTCGATGCGCCTATTTTTGACTCGATTTTCATAACTTGTCCAAACTTCACCAAATTGGGTTTTAGTGTTTATAAAACATTTATAAACCATTTTAAATCATTTCAAAGGGATTTTATGATTCCATATCACTTTTATAACTTGATTCGGAAAGTGATTTCCCTGTGTAATTATATTTAAACAATTATATTTAAACAACCAAACTTGATGATCAAAGCATAGTAAATATCCATAGTAATCATATCACACCATCATATTTATAAATATATAAAAATATAGAGTTTCACACCTTTATTGGATATTAAACTTAGGAAAACCGACTATAGCTTTGCTACGATCGAACCAAAGCCTATGGAATCAAGCCCGAGACCTTGGGATAGCTAAGTCTTAAGAAAGGAAGAGGTAGAGCTCTCGACCTTAGTGATGGAGGGTGGTGCTCGTGAGTTTGGAGGGTGGAGAGGAGGTGATTGCACTTTGTTTTGAAGTGGATTGACATGGTATATACATGTGTGTATATCTTACTATATTTTGGAATATTTTGCTATGGATTTGCTACATTTTTTCTAAAGCATGGAAGCCATTAAAGAGAAACTCTTAGAGCTTTAAGAAGAAGGAGGAAGAATAAGAAAATTATGTGTAAAATTATGGAGAGAATGGTGGGTATTTATAGGAAAATTTTACACCAAAAATATCATGATATTTCTACCTTACATGTGCTTGCTTACATCACCCATTCCACCTCATCTTTAGTTGTGAATTCCACTCCCCCCTCCATGTGTGTATACCCATGTGCTTGTACTTAGTCTGTAAGAGTTTGATTTTAGACTGCATAAGGATGAAGTATATGGTAAATATCTTGGATATTTTGTAATATATATATATATATATCTGTGCGTGCATGCGTTCATGTATATGTTAGGGTGTGCATGTGTATGTTATATATGTGCATAAGACATATAAACATGGTTGCAACAACTTTGAACAACTTCCGTTCGTTAAACCGTTGAAAATCTGAAAACCGATTCCCGGTCACATTTTTACTTGTTAATTAAATTACATATAAATGTAACCAAATTGGAAAACTAATTTCTCATCATTTTTAACTAATTAAAATGATCACATTTAATTTATAAAACCATATAAATTAATATTAAATAATTGTTTACAAACAGTGTTATTATATCGATAAAGCGATACGAATTTTCTTATATTTTCAAATCAAGTATATATCTTTATAAAACTATTATAAGTGATTTATGATCACTTCATAACTAATTAAAATGAATTATTATCATTTAAAAACAATTATTTGAATAATTATATTAATTATTAAATCATGAAATCTCAATTTAAATTCATAAATCAATTATTAAATATGATGTCATTATCGATGATGTCATAAATATATTTTATTTCATATTCTTGTTAAATATATAAATAAGTGTATGTATCTAGCTCCGTGCGCGACTTTTGATAATTATAGAGATGTTTATTGGAAAAATGATTTTCGACCATTTTATCGATATCCCTTCAGAGTTTATATTTTTGTAACTACTTATTCAAAATAAGATTACCATCATTATTTATTATTCAACTAATTATAATCTATGTTAAAAATCTTGTATTTGAATATTTTAAAAATAAATATAATTTATCAAATTGATAAATTTGCGGGTCATTACAATTTTATTGCTGCAAGTCTACTGTTTGACTAAGGATATTAGCTAATTTATATGTTACCGAATGGGGTTAGACTTGTATGAATTAAAAGTTTTGACATCTAAAATGATTAGTATAGGACGCGAAAAATCTTCGCACGCTTAGGAATATTTAATTAGCCTAAACTATGTACGTACAAAAATATATTACTAACGTACTAATAGTATCGTATAGAATAAATATGTTAGTAGTTAGCATTAAACCATATAGGTAGGAAGTAATGATAATTATGGGAATTAATCCATAATTGAAGGCGGAATATGGAGTTTTCCTTATAGGGCCTTAATGCAAACTATGATGAGGTATGTATATGTATGTGTGTATATGTGTGTGTGTGTGTGGTTGTATGTTAGGAAAGTGGAATTATAACTAACTTACAGGGATGTGAGGTCAGTCAAAAGCACATAAAAGATGCCTAGCTAATCTGGCTACCACCAATGTGACTTTGGTAATGATGTGAGACATCGCCTATAATTAATACCCACGAAGGACGCAAGGTCAGTCTCAATTCTATAGGGTAAGTATGTCCAGCAAATCTAGCCACCAGTACCTGCGAATAGTAGGACTAATGTGCGATGTCATAGTTTGGGTTATTAGTCATAAGATGTAGGACCTACTTCTGGGTTTGGGGTATTAAGTGATTATTGTAGGGTCCGCCTCCTTTCCACCTAAGAAGTATTAAATGGTCGAGATTATCGTTTAGGGCGGTAGCGAGGAATCTCGGAAGGGGTCCGCTTCGAGGTCGAGGTATTAAGCGGCTACTGTAGGATCCACCTCTTACATAAAGAAGTATTTAGTGTCCTGATGAGATTTCAAGAAATGTCGGTTAGGGAGTACCAGAGAGGGGTCCGCCTTAGGTTAGTTATTAAATGATGGGGATTTGCCTAGGTTATAGCCAAAGTTTACCTAATTCCCATTAATGAGTTATTAAGTGGCTCATGTACTTTCTCTCACATCGTTAGGACATGATTGACGGTAGTTGCATGGGACTGGAAAGGGCCTTTGGCCTATAGAATAAGGTAGGTTATGGAGTTGGACTAGAAGGGTCTTCAGGCTTACATTTGGAGGTATTCTTTGTAGGATATAGTTTAGGATATGTAAGACATATTACTTATCTGAATGATACTATCTAGATACTATTATGGTAAGGCTTGATTTTTTCATTCACCAAACATTGTTGTTCTGACCCCTTCCTCATTCCAAATACAGATCAGGGGAAACAATGTTGATTGAGAAGATGAAGGCAGAGGCAAAGACTTGTGGTAGTTTGTCTATTTATTTATGTTTTTGATATATTTTGATGTACCCAGTTTCAGACATGTTGTTGCTTTTGAATATTATATTTCAGATATTTGGAATGATACATTGTCTTTTTGAGATTTGAATTTTTATGAAATTGGTACTTATTTCTGTTACCATATTTTATCCTTTTCGCTGTGAGATTATGATAACATAGATAAATAGCTCTGTATATTGTTCATTGTATCAACTATACCAACCAACAACCAGTTTTGGAATGGGCCTAAGGTTCGATGAGCTTTTATTGGGCCGAAAATTAGGCCTATTTCGAGGTGGGTTATGACATTTGGAATCTAAGCTTAAATTACCAAATCAACAAGGATAGGTACATATAAGAATGTGCATTTGTTATTTTGAAGGTATTTTTTAAAATCCTACTATATATCCACACACTTTTATGAACATACGCAAATACATTAGGTAAATTCTTTATTTCAACAAATAATACTACCTGAGGAAATTTTAACTAAAAGCTCAAACTTATAGATAGTTGATTATGGCTGAAAACCATTCCTTCGAGGTTGGGAACCCCTATACCCAAGAAATACCCAAAATTAGGGGGATGCCAGAGTGGTTCAAGCAATACCTAAGGCATGTAGGGCAAGTTACCATTCCTTAACAAGCTACACCAGTGGCTCCCGATGCTCTGCCTGCTGAAGTAGCACCTCGCCCACTAGACTAACCCAAATTGTGTAAAGACTTCCAAAATATGGGAGGACGGGAGTATATGAGAGCTGAAGGTTTTGTGGAAACAAAGGCTTGTATTAACAACTGTGAACGTATATTTCAGGTGCTAGATGGTAAGGCCGGATCAAGAGGAAGATGGCTGCGTAGCATCTAAAAAGGGAGGCACTAGATTGGTGGACTATTATAGCTGAGGAGAATGCTGGGCAGCTAATCACTTGAGCTGAATTCAGAACTCGCTTTGAGTCATGATTCATGTCCAGAGCTAAAGTAAATTTTCAATTGGAGAAGTTTATACAACTTGGGCAAGAAGACTCCACTTTGAAGGAGTATACCAGTGAGCTCACGAAATTGGCTAAGATTGGATTGAGTTGATTGACACCCCCATGAAGAAGGGTACGAAGTTTGTTAAAGGCATGAATTCCCTACTTAGGGAGCAGCTTTTGACCCAAGTACCCATGGGTGCCACTTATAAGATGATAGTTGAAATGGCCCTGGTGCAAACTATGGGTATTAAGGAAAATGAGAAGGTGGGCTGACGCAAAATCAAGACGGAGCTAAGAAAGAAGGATTTTGGGCGGACAAGAAGGCTAAGGGGAAAATCAAGAAGGGAAATATAACACGTCGTAGATGTCAGAAGAATGGATATGTTGCTAAGGACTGTAAGGTGGGCTTGATAATGGAGGAGTTCAAAGGAAGATGCTACCACTGTCATGAGTAGGGACACTACAAGAACCGGTGTCCAAGGTTAGCAAAGAAGGGACAAAGTGGGCAAGCTTATGCCATTGAGGTTGTAAATATCTCAAGTAGACCTCCTTCTAGAGATCAAGGAAAAGCTACGATGGAAGGTACAACTATTATTTCTAGGAATACTATTTGTACCTTATTTGACTCGGGAGCTTCACATTCATTTATAGCTAGAAATGTAGTAAACTCCTTGAGTCTAAAAAACCAAGTTGTCACCAACTCAACAGCTGTATTAAATCCTATTGGAGGGTCGACACATCTTTCTTTAGTTTGTAAAGACCTAGTTGTGGATGTATGTAATGTTGATTTTATGTGTAATTCATATGTTTTTGGTTTTGAGGGGTATGGACTTATCCTAGGGATGGATTAGTTATTTTACTATAGGGCTGTCTTAGATTATGATAGGAGGATCATATGGTTAAGGAGTTATAGGGGATGAGGGATAGATGCCTGATGTACACCCAAAAACTCAGTCGGGTTAAGCTATTTATATTCTCTTAGCCTATTACAAGATGAGCTCTCATTTGTGCTTATAGTTCGAGGATTTCCTGATGTTTTTGAAGAAGTCTCGGTTCTCCCACCACAAAACGAGATCGAGTTTAGGATTGATTTGGAAAAGGACACTAGACATATCGCTATGCCATTAAGACATATGGATCCCAAAGAAAGGTGAGAGTTGGATAAGCAAGTTTCAGAGTTATCACAAAAGGGATTTATTTGCCGTAATACTTCAGAATGGGGAGAACCAGTTGTTTTCGCCACTAAGGCAGAAGATTCTTTAAGGTAATGCGTTGGCTATAGAGAACTCAACAAGCTAACCAAGAAGAATAGATATCCCTTACATAGAATAGATGATTTGTTTGATCAGCTTGTTGGAGCCAAAATATTTTCCCAATCGGACTTAGCCACTGGATTCCATCGGTTGAGGATAGCAAATAGAAGACTGCATTTTGCACTCCGGATTGACTATATGAATGGAAAGTAATGCCTTTCGGGTTGACGATGCCCCTTTATACTTTGTAGATTTAATGAGTAGAGTCTTTAAGGGACAACTAAACAAGTTCATTATAGTGTTCATAGACGATATTCTAGTATTCTCTAAAAGTGAAGGTGATCATGAAAATCACTTAAGGGAGGTACAAGAGACCTTGAGAAGACACTACCTAATAGCCAAATTCTCAAAGCGCCAATTTTGGAAGAAGGAGGTGAGATTTCTCTGTCATATAGTTTTAGAGCAGGGATCGTCTAGGGATCCTACAAAGGTAAAAGTTATTCAAGACTGGAAGATTCCGACGAACACCATAGAAGTTAGGATTTTTCTTGGGCTGACAAGTTGCTACAGGAAATTCATCAAGGACTTTGCAAAGATAGCAGTCCTACTAACTCGCTCGACTACAAAAAATCTAGTTTTTTCATGGGATGAGAAATGCACGAAAGAATTCGAGAAGCTAAAGGAGTTGTTGATAAGTGTGCCAGTACTTACTATTTCGAATATGACAAAGCCTTTCACAGTATACACCGACACATGCGGTATGGAATTAGGACCTGTTCTTATGCAAGATGATAGAGTGATAGTCTATGCAAATAGGCAGTTGAAGGACCATGAGAAGAGGTACCTAACTCATGATTTGGAGTTAGTTGCTATAGTCTTTTCTTTGAAAATGTGGAGGCGCTATCTTTTGGGAGAAAGGTTTGAATTATTCATCGACCACAAATCCCTTAAGTACCTATTTTCCCAAAGAGACTTGAATATTAAGTAGAAAAGGTGGATGATGTTTATAGCATCATATGACTTTGAGATACAGTACACCCTCAAAAAAGGGAATGTTGTTTTCGAGGCCCCTAGCCGTAGACATACTCCTCTTAGTGCTATATACGAGTGGAGGCAGTTGGAGTTCCTATCAAATTTCAATTTCCAACCACCAACAGAACCTACTCTAGGATATTTGGTAGCAATGGAGGTTAAGCCGGCATTGATGGACCGCATTGGGCAAGAGCAGCAGAAGGATGCGGCGATAGTAGATATTTAGGCAAGTTGAGTAAAGGAGAACATTTCCCTCATGGAAGTATATATGCAACTAACAAAAGTGGATATTTGAAAAGACATGCACGCCATTATGTTCCTATGGTGGAGGACGTTTTATAGGAACTTCTGCCTGAGTGTCACCGTTCTCGGATGACCTTTCATCCTAGTAGAGATAAAATGTATAGGGACATGAGGTGGATTTTCTAGTGAACAGGAATGATGAAGAGGGTAGCAGAGTATGTTTCTAAGTGCTTGATGTGCTAGAAGATAAAGGCAGAACAAGGGAAGACTGGAGGACTGTTGTTACCGTTAGAGGTACCAACTTGGAAATAGGAACTCATATCGATGGACTTTATAGATGGGTTTCCTAGGAGTCAAAGGGCCAATGAAGCTACTTGGGTTATAGTGGATATAGGCGCTATTGGTGCCCACTTTATTCCCGTTAGGTGTATTAGTATCGCGACATCTCTAGGACAAATTTATATCAAGGAAGTAGTATGACTGCATGGAGTTCCAGTTAACATTGTTGGTGATAGGGATCCCTTATTCACTAGCGAATTTTGGAGGAGTTTGCAGTCTTCTTTAGGAATGACGTTGAGTCTTAGCACCGCTTACCACCTACGGACCGATGGTCAAAATGCAAGGGTAAACAGATTTTGGAGGATTTGTTAAGAGCTTGCATCATGGATTTTGTAGGACATTGGGAATGGCATTTACCCTTAGTAGAGTTTGCATAAAATAATATTCATCAAGCAATGATTGGCCAGTACCCTTTAAAGCGTTATATGGAAGGTCGTGCAAATTGTCTAATTGTTGGTGGGAAACCATTGACAAAATTCTACTTGGACCGGATTTGATTCACAAGACCTTGGAAAAGGTAGAGATGATTAGGCAGCGAATGTAGGTCGAACATGACTGTCAAAATTCCTATGCTGACAGGCAAAGAAAGGAATTTGAGTTTGCAGTAGGAGACATGGTATTTGTTAAGGTTTTCCCTCTTAGGAAGGTTACGAGGTTTGGTACGTCGGAGAATTTGGCGCCAAGGTTTATTGGGCCTGTCCCGATCTTGGAAAGAATAGAGAAACTTTCTATTGTGTAGAGCTTCCGGATTGGTTAATGGGATTCATAATTTTTTCACCTTTTGTACTTAAGGAAATGGCTGTAAAGCATAGTTACTATAGTAGACCTTGATCAATTTGTAGATATTAAGACGAAGCCGATAGCACCTTGTACCACCACACACATAGTGGAGCACAGAACTCGGAAGCTTCGTAACAAAGGAATTAGGCTAGTTTGAATACAATGGGGAGATAATCCAGCGGAAAGCCCATGGGAAACCGAAGAGAAGATGAAGATTTCTCATCCTAATTTTTTTTCCAGTAAACTTCCTCTCTCCAAAATTTAGGTTTTTGGTTGCATCGTGGTTGCTGGATTGGATGTTAGGTGATGGTTGCAACATTTTTTACTATTATTTTTGCACTCATGTATAATTTTATGCATATTAAGGATGCTTGCATACATGCTTATACGTCAAGATCTTGCATTCACGCTAGGACTGAGCTTATCTATAGTGTGTTGCATTCATAATAACATTGCATTTTTGGTTGAGTAGATGGTTTTGTAGATAACTTGCTTGTATAACATGGTTAAAGAGTGCACGTTAAACTATCTGTCCTTTAGGGATTTCGGGGACGGAATCTTTTTTAAGGGGGAGAATGTAACACCCTATAAAAATTAATAAGAAAACAATTAATTAATAATAAGGATAAAAATAGAAATTTTGTAAATGTTGGAATTTGGTCAAGAAAGTTAAACCATTGCATTCGTGGTGACTTTTAAATCAACTATCATATATAAAGTTTTGTAATCGGAGCTCAAACGGAAAATTTATTGATGTTTGAAGTTTTCTAATTTAAAATAATTCAAATGAATTCAAGATTTGAATTTAATAACGTTAACCATAATAATTAAATAGGGCAATAAATATTTTTATTGTCAATGGATAAATAATGTTAGAGAATAACATTAATGATAGTGATAAAATAGGAATTAAATAAAGAAGAAAAGGCAATAATAATTCATGTTCCAAATAATGGGACCGGTCGACCCCCTCACCCTGACCAATCGATCGGCTAAAGATGAGCGGTCGATCGGTGCTTAAGAGGTGGCTAGGGTTAGGTTAGGCACTAACAGCATGGATTTTATTATTTTAAACAGACCTAAATTCAACGGCTCTGATGCGTTCGAGCCACTATAAATAAGAGGCTAGTTTCCTCACTTTTATTCACAAATTATTTAGAATGCTAGCGAAACTCTGTCGATCTTCTTCCTTGATTTGATTCAAGAATTCAAATTCAAGGAAAAAAGGTAATAGGTTTATATATTTTCGTTCTTCAATTTTTATTCTTCTCTAATCCCTAAATTCTGAATCTAATTTATATATAATCCATGTATATTTCAGAAAAAAAGAAGTCCGAAGGAGAAATTTAGAGTGGGACTGAATCAAATCTAAAGGAAGGCATGCAAATTATCTGAGTGGAAATCAAAGTTTTTAACATTTTTAGTATTTGTAGAGTAGAAGTTTAGATTTGTTTTATGCCTTGGTGAATTTTGTACACGAAAACCCTAAAACTAAAACCACAAAATTCCCACAAACCAAATGTCACTTCTTATGTTTATTGGAATCCCAATTGTTTTATATAAAAATAGTAGAATTTGTTTTGCTATTGCAATTTAAATATTTTATATTCTATTTCGCTTCCAACTTTCCTATTTTGCTGTGATAAAGGGTTTTAAAAAGAAAATAGTTAGGAAATAGTGTGTAAAGTATGAGTTCTCCTATTCGTAGTTTGCACTGCCTATTTCCATAATTTAAATATGAATCCCTTTTTCATTGTGTATATAAAAGTTGAGTAGAATATAAAGGGTATTGTAAGTTTTATTCCTTGAAATACAAGTGTTGGTTCTACTATATTAATATAAAATAATTTTGGCATTTTATTCTATTTTATTAATGCATGTCTATTTTTTGGCTACGGATTAGCTAATTTGTAAGTTATTGAATGGAGTTAGACTGTATGAATTGGAAGTTTTGACATTTAAAACAATTAGTATAGGACGCGAAAACCTTCGCATGCTTAGGAATATTTAGTTAGCCTAAATTAAGTACGTATAAATATATAATTAACGTTTAATTATTAACATGTTAATCGTATCGTATATAATAAATAGGTTAGTAATTAGCATTAAACCCTATAGGAAGGAAGTAAGGATAATTATGGAAATTAATCCATAATTAAAGGCGGAATAGGGAGTTTTCCTTATATGGCCTTAATTTGAAATGTGGTGAGGTGTGCTCATATATATATATATATATATATATATATATATGGTAGTATGTTAAGAGAGTGGAATTATGATTAAGTTATAGGGATGCAAGGTCAGTCAAAATCACACAAAAGTCTGTCCAGCTAATCTGGCTACTAGTAGTGTGCCTTTAGGACTGATGTGAGACATCACCTATAATAAGTACCCACGGAGGACGTAAGGCTAGTCCCAATTCTATAGGGTAAGTCTGCCCATCTAATCTAGCCACCAGCACTTACGAATAGTCGGACTAATGTGAGACATCATAGTTTGGGTTATGGGTCATAAGACGTAGGACCTGCTTGTGGGTTGGGGCTATTAAGTGGCTATTGTAGGGTCCATCTTCTTTCCACCTAAGAAGTATTAAATAGTCAAGATTATCGTTTAGGTGCTGTAGTAGGAAATCTCGGGAGGGGTCCACTTTAGGTCGAGGTATCAAGGGGCTATTGTGGGGTCCGCCTCTTCCCATAAAGAAATATAAAGTGGTCTGATGAGATTTCGAGCGATGTCAATTAGGGAGTACCAGGGAGTGGTACGCCTTGGGTTAGGTATTAAATGATAGGAATCTGCCTAGGTTATAGGTAATTAATGGCCAAAGCCTGCCTAATTCCCACTAAAGAAGTATTAAGTGGCTTATGTATTTTCTCTCACATCATTAGAACATGATTGATGGTAATTTCATGGGATTGGAAAGGGACTTTGGTGTAACGACCTAGAATTTTTATTATTTGAAATTCGTATATTTAATTTATTTTAAATATTAACAAGTAAAATTTGTAAGTTGAATAACTTATATTTCGAATATAGAGATTTAATTGTTTAATTAAATCAATAATTTAATATTTGAAATTCCAGAAATAATTGAAATCCGAATTAAATGTGTATAAAAATGATTTATAAAGTTATATTAAATCATATTGGAGTTATAATGATGTTATAGAACTTTTGAAATTGGATTAAAAGTTAAATTGTAGAAATTGAATATTTTAATATTTAATTGACGACTAAAAATAGTCATTTCTCAAACAGTCTTAGATTTCGACGAAACCAGTTTCATCGGATCCGTAATGTGAAATTTTTGAAAGATGTCAAATTTCGTGTCAATCGGATTTACGGTTTGTCCGGGGCGAGCCAAAACGCATAGAAATCGTTTTAATCGATTTAATTTTAAATTGATCGTTTATTTCCGTAACTCGCACATATGCTCAAATTGGCTCTCGATATCTATTCCATTGTGTCCGGAACGCGGGTAAAACCCTAGAAATGTCAGCCAGCACGTTTCGTTTCGAGTTCGGGAAAATTTCGGGTGAATAGTGTTTTAGAATTTTCTATAAAAGGACTTGTTTTTCGTCATTTTGCACAAACCCTAAGAACTCTAGGGTTAGCCGCCACGAGAGAAACTGATGGATAGAAAAGCACGATCCTTCTTCCCTTAATTTCTTCCAATCCGTAAATCTATTCGATAAACTTCCAATACGAGAAACGTAGAGCACCTCGATATCTTTAAATCCATATGGTGATGATCGAGTTTCGTGGTATGAATCAACGACAATTGGTGTTCGAAGGACGTGCGTTCATATGCACTTTGCGAGGCGAGATGGCGACCGAGCTCGGCATGGTTCGGGGTGAAGGCATGTTGTGGCTAGGCCTGTCATTTGGTGGTGGTCGATCGAAGGCTCGGTGATCGAGTGGTCACGTAATTGATGGCAAAAGTGGCGGCAATGGGTTCGAACGGGAACCTGGGGGGAGTTTACACGATCGAGAAGAAACAAGTCACGGTCCCGATCTGCTGTTAAGGAATTGAGCGGCCCAGATTGAAAAAGGTTAAAATATAAAATTGAAATTAAATTTTATAACAAATTGTATAAACTTCTAAATACCATAACTGCTTCATACAAGGTCGGAATCAAGCGAAACTGGCAGCGCCGGAATCGCAGCGACGAGCATCTCGCTATGGTGCAGACGTGGAATCATTTCAAGCAAGTGAAAATTTTGCGTTAAATCGAACATGTTCGATTTAATGTAAAAAAATTGAACGCTCGAACTTCTCACTCAATCGAATTTGTTTCGATTTAAATTTTAAATAGTTAGATTTAAAATTGTTGATTGTGTGTTTGGATAATGATTGATGATTGGTTGAATTGAAATAGACCCTATACGTCGCATATTAAGCGGAGGTTATTATATTAAAAACATATACCACGATATTCCACATTGAAGTGGAATTGGTATTATATATGTATTTGGAGTTGATTTCCCGCATTATATAGCGGATAAGACCCTATTACGCCGCATAATAGCGGATAGTATTTTATAAATCCCATATACCGCGATATTCCACCTCGAAGTGGAATTGGTATTGTGCTAACATCTGTGGATGTAGGGAAACAGGTTAGAGGAATCCAACTGGATTCCTCAAACATTTGAATTTGTTTCATATGTTGTGTGTTGATTATTTATAATCTCCGTGTGATTATATTTGTGAATTGGAACTGTTGAAGGCTATAATTTAGCCGAAAATATTTTGGTCTCGTTGGATACCAGAAATAAATAAAATTGGATTTTCGAAATTCAAGTTGAAAATTTATAGTAAAATTTATTTTTGAGAATTGGATAAATTTAAAAGGAGTTTTAAAAAGATAAAAGTCTTATTTTTGAACCATATTGAATAAAATTTCAAATTTTGGGAAAAAGGGCTTAGTAAAGGGATTTTTAATAATATTATTTATAAGTTGAAGAATTTATTTAAAAATTTGGATTTTTAAATAGATTTGAAGAGATAAAGAAATTTATTTTAAAAAGGAAATAATTTTGGAAATTCGTTGAAAATTTGATTTGGTGTTTTGAAATATATTTGAAAATAAATTTGTAATTAATTGATTATTAATTTACCATAACTGGTAAAATTGATTTATAGAAATTTATCTGATTTAAATTAATCAGATGATTAAATTGATCCTATCTATGGATGTTTGGATTACATTGGATATTGAATTGTTTGATATCGCTGATATGCGATACCTTATGTTATATCCTGATTTGTGTTGTGATCTGAAATTTGTTTATCTGTGATATATATATATATCTATGATCTGTGAATGAAAGATAAGCGTTATAGTTTATACCGCTTATCAATTATATTGTTATATTTGATCTGTGATGGTTGAATTTTGTTGCACTATTGTGTTAAACCCTTGGACTACACAATACACACACAAATGTGGATTTCACGTGGAAATTGGTTAAGTCACAGATTTTGACAATTCTAAAAGATTGAATTTTTGAATCCAAATTAGTTTTGGAATTAGAATTGAAAGTTTTTGAAAATGAGTTTCAAAAATAAGAGTTATTTTAAATAACTTCATAAAAATTGGAGTTTAAATCATTTGATTTAAAATTTGAATTCAATATTTTGAAATTGAATTCAATGATTTGGGAATTTTGGTCTAAAAGATTATGCAAGTATAAAATGTGTTTTATATGGGTTTTTAACCATTTAAAATATGGTTTTGGAAATTTAAATTTAAATCCAAGTTTTGTACTTGGATGGCTTTAATCTGTGTAATTGTAACCAGTTTTTCCCAAAACGAAAACTATCCGTTTTCAGAAATAATAGCTTTCATAAAAAGAAAGGTTTCCAATTTGTATCGAAACATTTCAAGTTGAAATGAAATTGTGAATAGTTTTGAAAAACTATGAATTAACCTTTGTGACGATGATTAAATCTTGTTTTGAAATAAAAGAGTATTTTAAATGGTGTATCTTTTATATTATAAAAGACTTGAATTGTGAATAGTTTTGAAAGCTATAAGTTGAATCTTGATTTAAAGATTTAATGAGTTAGTCCAATTGAAATGGAAATTTATTTGGGAATTTGTGAATGAATCTTTGTGAAATTGGGTGAACTTTGTGAAGTAAATCTTTTTGTTTAAAGATTTAAAATGGTAATTTGTTTAAACCATTTAAAGGAAAGGATTTGGGTAATAAGTTGTGACTTAATTGAAATCCCAATATTCATATGTTTTAAAATATTGTGCTCATTATTTGGATTAGCCGGGAGAGGACCTTTGTGTCATATAACCCATTCCGAATAAGTGATACGACGATATGGATCGCATTGAAGACCGGTGGTGAAGACCGGGTATTTGTGAAAACGATAGGATGACCTATCGATTGTCTCTGCACCGTTAGCTACGTTATAGAGATTTCCTTTGTGATGGGAAGTTCGATCAGGATTGTGAATACCCGGATTGCAAGGGCTTCTTCGGAAGTGCCTTCGGTTCTGTTCGAACCCGGAACAGACTTGTATGGTTACATGTCTGACATTACACTTGGAGATATAAAGCTGATTTCTTTCAAATACATTTCTGTTGGTGGCGGAGAATTTATTCTCTTAGCTTAACACCCTTCTCTGAGACGTACGAGCTCAGAGGTTATGTAGTTGAAGGTTATCAGTGATATACTCCCAATTTGGTAATGCGGCATGCTGAGTGTTGTTGTGTGATGATTATTTATTGATATTTGGTTGATCAAAGCGTGGCTTTGTGAAAAAGAGTAGCTTTGTGGACGAGACCTCTTCGGACCTCACAACCCGGAAATGGTCAAAACAGGAATGATGCGGCAAGGTTATGAGGGTCGCTCCCTTTAGGGTATGTCATTTCCTTCTGGAAAAGGGTGGTATCAGGTATGGAGCCCTGGTATTTAACCTATGTGGTTGCTCCAATCTCATTTACTGTGTGATTGTTGCTGTGTGATCGAGGCGCCTCGGATAAAGGTCCCAAAGGACCGGGGGGTGGCATATTCGTGTAGTAGTTACCTAGTGTAAGAGGTAACCCGACCTTGTGTTGGCAGAGAGCAGGTTGACTCTTGGGACATCCCGCCAGAGGCGTACCCATGTGGCAGTAGGAAGTTCCTTAGCCTGAACATTTGTTGGAAAATCCAAAGAAATAATACGAGCCCTTTACGATTGCAGTTGTATAACCTGTCTCCTCGGGCGGCAGCTATAGCAGGCATAATATAATGGTACCTATGCTGGCTAAGATTAATGTTGTATTTTCGAAAGGATTTTCACACTATGCACTAGTAATAATATTAAAAGAGTTCTTTTGCGTAGTAAGCATGTTTGACTATCATAAGAAGAAATCTCCTCCAAGTCTGCGATTGCATTATGTGTGTGGTGGGTGGTCTTATGGTAGTATCATTTTTCAAAAGCATTGCGGGTTTCAATGTTGAAAATTCTTTTGTTGTTGTTTTAAAGATAATAACTGTTTTAGTTCTTACACCAGTCCCATGACTGACCTGGAGTTTATTGTTCCCTTCCTAAACTCTGGGTGCCCATCATTTTCCACACGGGCAGCCTAGAGTTAGATTTTCAGATCATTCTGGATTCAGGAGATGCTGTGGAGCTCAGTGGCGAGCTGGATGACGAGACGTATCACTTGTATATTATATTATTTATTCCGCTGTGTATTCTATATGAGGACAAGTTTGTATAACTGTCCATTGTTGTGTTGTGTTGTATATTGACTCTCATGATGTAATGTATAAAATGTACAGTTCTTTTGATTTAAAGATTATTCATTTATCTATTATATGTTGTTCTGCTGCGATATGTGAGATTCTGATATTGTTTCTGTTGTTTCTTCTTTCTTTCTTTCTGTTTTCTTCTACCTCTTCTTTTTAACCATAACAATTCGGTTTTCCGGCATTCGATTGCTCGGCAGTTGATACAATGGACGTATTAATGTCGATTTTCGGAAGTCGAAAATCTCGAATCGTTACATTTGGCCTACAGAATAAGGTACATTATGGAGTTGGACTGGAAGAACCTTCAGGCTTACAGTTGGAGGTATTCTTTGTAGGATATAGTTTAGGATGCGTAAGACATATTACTTATCTGAATGATACTGCCCAACTATTATGGTAAGACTTGAGATTTTCATTCATCGGATTTTGTTGTTCTGACCACCTCCTCATTACAACACACAAGTTAAGGGAAATGATACCGATTGAGAAGAATAAGGCGGAGGCAATGACTTGTGGTAGTTTGTCTATTGATTTATGTTTTTGATATAGTTTGATGTACATTGTTTCAAACATGTTGTTGTTTTTAGGATATTGTAGTTCGGATATTTGGGATGATATGTTGTATTTCTGAGATTTGAATTTTTATGAAATGGATACTTATTTCTGTTATTATATTTTATCCTTTCCGCTGTGATATTCTAATAGCATAATAGATAGCTCTATATATTGTTCATCATATCAATTTTACCAACCAACAACCAGCTTTGGAATAGGCCTAAAATTCGATGGTTTTCTATTAGATCGAAAATTAGGCATGTTTCAACATCAGTTGTTACAGTTTAGACTTTAACAAACATTCTTCCATGTAGCCTCGTAAGAAGAATGTTCTTATTGAACACTTATAGAAATATGTCAACCGTTTAGAAGCGCATAATATCGAGAGGCTTACAATAAATACTGTGATTGTGCGCAAGTAGGAAAAAGAACTGGTTGAAACATTTGCGTAGTTGAAAGAAGAAACTCAAGGGCTCCTGGATAGAACTGCCCAAGTAGTTCAGGAAATAGAGGCATTGGGTGACCTTGTACTACATACGTGGTGTCCTCCCTTCGAGGATGAATGCTTTTCTTAGATCCCTAATATACAATAGACTAAGCTATAGACAGAAATAATTTATTTTTATGTAATTTAACTTTGGATTAAATAAAACATTGCCTTTTGTATTAAAGAAAGTTTCATCCTTTCTTTCACTATAATTTTATTTTACTTAGTGTCCATTTACTCTTATTTGATTTTTTATTTTAGGGTCCTCCTACTTCTTTGATGGTAACTTCATTGAGTACATTGGCTGTTCATGAGTTCAGTGGCCTTTCTAATGCTTCCCAGCCTCTATGCATTGCTTTTGCAAAAGAGAAGATACTTTCCAGTATTTCTAAAACCTATGAAAGTCGAATTGAGGAGCTCAATGTCTCTAATGCAGATCTTATTAAAGAGAAAGAACTAATATCCACCATTGTACGAGAAGAAATGCTTACTAATTCTAAAGAGTAAGTGCGAGAGTTGGAAGAATATAAGAAGGCTAACATTCATCAATATAACTACATTAATAAACAAAGAGTTGATGGCATCTGCAAATAAAAGAATACATAAGCTAGAAGCTGAATTGAAGTCTACGTGAAAACATATGGCTGAGTTAGAGAAGTTGTTAAAGGATGAAGAGGGGTTGTATGCTACTTTTATAAAGGGGAGATTGAGGAACTTAAAGAGTGAAATTGAGTAGTTTTCTCTGCAAGTAGCATAGCTGTGATAACCCGGATTTTTGGACATCTGATAATTGATAATTAACTGATTTTAACCATTAAAACACTAACTTATAAGATTAAACAAATAGTATTCCGATAATTAAATATCTGGAAATGATAAATCTTATAATAAATTAACAAAGATATAAATAGACATATGCAAACTCTATAATGTTGAAAATTATAAGTGTATAAATATACAAGTATATAAGTATGTATATATACAATATATATATATATATATATATATATATATATATGTATATATATTGTGTTTTGGAAGCATTAGGTTTCAAAAGCTAGTTAAAGTTAATTTTATATTTTCAAAACACTAAGAATAAATATTTATTAATAAAAAAAAATTAGCTTAAGTTCGAAATAAGATTTAAGAAAAAGGTTTAATACACTTTCTTTTATACTTGAAATAAAGATGATTTGTATAAATTTAAAATATAAACATAAATTAATAAAGACATAACATATGAGTATATTAAACATATAACATAAGAAAATAATAAAATATAGGCATTTAACATTTTTAATTTGAAATAACATGCAAATTAACATGTGGCAAAATTGTTTTCTCTTTAAATTAAAATATAATAACATGTTTAGAGAAGCTGGCTACTTTCAGTTCAAACTCCTCACATTTTCATTTCTCTCTTTTCATTCCTTTTTCCTTCATCTTCTAAAAACCAAAACCTGAGAAGAAGAATTAAATCGAATCAAAACTGTAATCAAACAATAGCTTCTTTCAACCCGAGCTAAAGATCAAGCAAGCAGTAGATTTAGTTCAACTCTAACATAAGCAAATTCAAGATCAACAATCATATTAGGAGAACAGATCAAAAGCTTCTAGTTCCAGTTCAAAAATCAAGCCTATCCTCTGTTCAAAACATTTGCAAGTGAGCAAACCCCTAAACTAAATCCCTTTTTATTTGTTGTTGCTTGTGAGTAAACCTATATACTTGATGCTTGAATCTGTATATATAGTTGTTGTTTGTGACCATGCTTGAAGTAAAAATTGAAAATATGGTTATATGTATACAAATCTGTATATATTTGCCTGTGCATGTCTGGAACAGGAAATATTTGCTTCTGTTATTAGTTCCAAGTTTCAAAACCCTGTCTAAAATCAAATTCTCTTCCTATAATTCTTGTTAGGTTTGAAAATCTAAACAAAACATGTTTGTAAAATCAAGATTGAAGTTCTAAAATAATCTTAAGTTGAAACTTAAAGTAATTTTTGTCTGGGTAGAAGATAAACAGTGGAATTCAAAAATATGTCGAGACTCGATTGTTACAATTGCTTGATTTACCTATACCATTCACCTCGTCTTCAGAAATTATTATTTTTAAAAGAAATATCAGAATTTTTAGTGACCTATTGATTGAGAAATATAAGGTTGATCAGATTTGCTAAATTCGTCGATTCTCGGCGAATGACGAGGAGATGGGTGTCGTGTTTGATCATGGTGATAGCTGGAAGGATGGCGATCGTCGGAAAAATAATGGTTGAATTTATAAGGCACCGTTGAGGTGGCGCAGCATCGAATTAGGGCTCGATTGCCAATTTTAGTTGACTGGGTTTAAATGGCTACCGCGTCGTCGATGGAGGACCAGAGGTGATCGCGCCAGGGGGAAAAGATTCGTGGGTCATCGGAGAAACTGTGGTCGGAGTATCGACTCTTCTGGTGGCCAGAGGTGGCAACACGGGGAGGTTCTAGGGTGATGGGTTCGTTCCAGGTTGGGTTCTCTCATGCTCGTTCTCGTTTTCGTGTTCGATTTGAAGCTCTGGTGGTCGTAATCGAGTAAGTAGGTCAAGGTCGACTGGCCGGTGATGGCATCGACGATCAGAGTGACAGCGTGTGTCTGTGCACGTGCATGAATGTTCCCTTGTATCAGATGGTAGCTGAGTGTTTTTTTTGGCTTCGGGGAAGATAGGGTGTTGCTTCGAGTTGTACTCGAGATTTTCTTGAGGGAGAGAAGCTCGGGTTTTGGTTCAGGAAATATTAGAATGGGCTCGGGTTTCTTTGTAATAGTAGCAAAGCTAAAAAAAAGATAAGGTGATCAGGTTTTAAAGCAAAGTAATTTTGTTAACCTGTTTTAAAAACAAAGTTATTTTAAGATTTAATTTACAAATATGATTAAGTGTTAATTAAAAGGGGATAAATGTTTTGAAAATAATAATGTGATTGGGTAATTAATAAAGGAAATGATTTATCTTAAATTTAATTAAGGTTTGGTAATTAATGAAGTAATTAAGGAGTAATTTATTTATTTAATTAATTAATGATTAAGGATTAATAAATTAATGATTAAGGGTTAAAAGTTAATTAATTAGAGGTTAATTAATTTGTAATTAAGTATTAGTTAATTAAGTAATTAGAGATTAATCAATTGGTAATTAAGGATTGATTAACTTGTAATTAAGAATTAATTAATTTGTAAATAAGTTTTATTAATTAATAATTAAGGTTTATTAATTAATAGTTAAAGAATAATTAATCTGTAATTAAAGATTAATTAATGAGTTTATAAGGTAATTAAGGAGTGATTAATTAATTAAAGGATTGTAATTAATTAATGATTGATTAAGCAGGGAATTGGTGATTAATTCTTAAGTAATTAATTTAATTTGAATTAATTAAATAAATTATAAATGGATTAATAATTCATATTTGTGGATTATATTGAATGTCTTGAATTGATTGATATCTCTAATATGAAATGTTTTGTGATATGATATGTTTGGGTTGAACAGTGAAAATGTGGTTATCTATTGATGATGAAATACTAGGTAAAAGTGACATCCTGCATTTAAAGTTTGAATTGTATTAAATTTGAATAACTTGGGTTAAGATGACATGGGACTCGAAGAGACCGGGATCAGGTATTAGTAAATACCCGAAACCACTTAGATTTGAAATCTTCTATAATTCTTTATAGATTAATATGTGAAATCAATAGGCTGGTTTGGGATAATATGGACCATTTAAACTAAGTTGGATACTTAGATATTGTTTTGTGAAAATAAGTGTTGACTATATAAGTTGTTTACTTGTAGTAAAGTACGAGTTACCCCGGGTTTAAATAAGTTGTATGGATTGAAATTTCATATTAGATGAGTTTACTCACGCTGGTTTCCAGCCTGACCCGGGTGTTACTTTGATGTAATGCTCGGGTCAGACCGAGTATTACAGATTTCCAGGTAAGGACGTTCCGGAGCTCAGGAGGCGAGCTGGATGGAAGGAACGTATGGAGTGTAATCCGCTGTGATATATTATGGTTATTTGGGACATGTTGATTGTATCTGTCCAGTGTTGTGTATATGTGTAACTCTGATATATTAAAGTGTAATTTGATAAGTACAGTTTTTCATTTGTATAACTGCTATTTTATATGATTTTATATTTTGATCCGCTGCGAATGTGAGAATTCTGTGGTTTGGTGTTTCTGTTTTCTTCTTCTTCTTCTATCTCTTTTCTTCTTTTCCTAACTATTTGAAATTTTTGGGATCGAAAATTCTAGGTCGTTACAATAGCAGTTTAACAAAAATGAGAACCCCTCTATAGCGCTAGTTCATAATGCTTTATTCAAGCTAGGTTCAGCCCCAGCACCTCCACCTGGCGTGGATCATGACATCATTTTCAAATGGAAGGATGGATCAAAGAATTATTATGAGTCCAAGTTCAATGAGTTGAAAGACTATCGTAAGAAGATATTGGCAAGTGCAGAGGGTAATGGAACACAGGAGTGTTCTTCTATGAATGAGTTATTTGGCTCTTTTTCTAGGTCAAACAAAAAGACTAAGTCTCAACAATGGGATGATATAGAGCGTATGCAACAAGTTGCAATGCAACATGAGAATGCCTTCGAAGCCGATTGCCACTCTGGAATGTTAACCTCAAACGCAGTCTGAAAGAACATCTCATGCAATTATGACTTCGAGATCGTCTATGCTTCCTCTCTCTGGTCAGCGCAAGCTCCCTTAGTTTAGGAATTTTGTAAAGAGAAAGTTAGGTGGGTTATGGCTGACATCATTGTGAAGCGTTTAATTGATGTTTCTAATCATTTTTTACTGACCTTGACCTAAATTTTCTATATAACCATGAGGATAATGTTTCATCAACACAGGCCATTGAGAATCAGTTAGCAGGTGCTAATTACGACCTAAGGGTATTGTTTGGCAATGCCCCTCATCATTCCTCTGTTGTAATTACCGGGCTAATCCATCCCTCGACTAGCTTACAACTTGGGGTAGATATTCTCATTTCTATCTTTGCAGCACAACCTTTCCCATAGAAGGAGGTGTTTTTGTCGTAGTACCTTCTGAGTTGGATCTCAACTCTTAGCACAGTTTGGGTAGTAATGATTATCAACTTTGTACAAGTGTATATTTGTAATATTTCATATATGCCTACAACATGTAAATGAGTTAAGTAAACCTAAAGTTTTATTGTACCTCATGAGCTTTATGTAGGTCTTTAATTTGTGTCTTTTCCTGGATCTTGTACTCTGTGTATTGTTTTCCTTTTCCCTTTTCCTGCAGTTTGGCTTGAAAGCGATATTTTCCATCCTTGGTTCATGTTTTCTAAACCTTTCTTTTAGCATTTTTATTGGGACATGTATTTGGCATGGCCGGCTCTGTTTATGATGTAGTCTATTTTAATTATGTTTGATTAATATGTTTGCTCATGTATTTACAACTTTTTTATTCATGCGTTATGTTCTTGTACTAGTTTGGGACGTCTAATATCCCTACATCCAAAACATTTTGGCTAAAGAGCTGAGTTATGCATTTTAAAACTCTAGTTTTTTCTGTGTAAGTAGATAATATTGACACACGATTTTTTATATTGATTTAGGCCATCTAATATCCCTATGTCCAGTTTATAATCTTATTACTTCTTTGTAATTAAAACTTTGTATATCACATCTTATTTCACAAAAGAAACTGTTATACAAAAAATGGTCAAAGATACTATGGATTTAATGTTCTTGGAATGAGATTCCCATATGATCAAGATATACGGTATGCATAGCCAATGTTTTTATGATCACTAAGGAGCCTTCCTAATTCGGCTCTAATGCACCATCAGCTGGGTCTTTTATGTTGGCCATCACTTTCCATAGGACCATGTACCCCTTATGGAAGTCTGGAATTACAAATTTTTGTCATCCTTTGTCGATAGACTCAGTTGATGCTTCATCTATTCTTTCTTGTATGAAGTCTAATGCAATTTCTTTAAGCTGTCGATCCTACTCGGTTACATATGATAAGCGCCAATGTGAAGGCACTTCTACCTCAATTGGGGTGTATGGCTTCATGATCATATGTCAAAGAGAATGTATGTCATGTAAGGGACCTAGTGGAGGTTCTATATGCCTATAGGACTAGGGCTTGTTCTTCTATCCATTTCACTTTAGCCTTTATAAACCTTTTCTTAAGCACTTACTTAATTGTCTTATTAGTTGCTTCTACCTGATGAATTCTCTAAGGGTGAGCTACTGAAGAGAAGCTTTTGATTATGCCATTCTTCTCACAAAGATGGGTAAATTCCTTACTTTCAAACTATGTACCATTATCTGACATTATCTTATAAGGGATTTCAAACCTAGTAATGATATTCCTAACCACGAAAGTTACTATTTTCTATGATGTTTTGGTAGGTAACGACTCAGCTTCTACCCACTTTGTGAAGTAATCTATAGAAACTACTATGTACTTCCCCCTTTAGACATTAGGAGTGGCCTTAAGTCAATACCCAATGTGTCAAATGGCCATGGGTTGGCCATGGGGATGAACTCCTACGATGGTAATCTTGGGATATCGACAAATTTTTGGCATCGATCACATCTATGGATGAATTATTACGCATCATGTAGCATAGTTTACCAATAATAACCTTGTCACGATACTTTCTTAGCTAGTCTTACTCCTCCAAAGTGATCTCTACAATATCCCTCATGAACTTCCCTCATGACCCTGATTCCCTCTTCTTTGGTTATGCATCTAAGGTAGGGGTTGAGTACCCTCTCTTATATAATATTTCATTAAGGAATGTGAATTGTGAGTCTTGATACCTGATCTTTCTTTCTGCATTTTTATAGATAGATAAGGTACCTTCCGTGAGGAGACGTTTGATGGGATTCACCCACAATTTCACAACGTCATGTTGTACCTTTGGCATAGCTGTAATTTTTTGGTTTAGTCAACTTCATTTTGGTCTATGTGGTTTGTCCCCTAGCGTGTTGGGGTCGCATAAGGACCAATATTTCTTTTTCTTAGGAGATGCTACATCCAACCAGGTGTCCCATTGGTGCTGCTTTCATTTCTTATGTAGCTTTAGCATTTGCTAGCTTAACTAAGGTTGACTCTTTAGTTCATTAGTTTCCATGCACTGGGTTCAAAACCTAACGTATTTGGCTAAGGTTGACTCTTTAGATTGTTAGTTTCCATGCACTTAGTTCACAACTAATTGGGAATCACTATGAAATTTAAGCTTTGATACCTTCATTACCCATGCCATTCTCAGACCAGCAATTAGTGTTTCATATTCTTCGTGTTGTTTATTGCCTTGAACCCACGTCAGACTGTAGTATTTAACTTATGTTTGTCTAGAGTGATTAGTACATACACGATGCCTAATCCTTCTTCATTCAACACTCCATCTAGCAATAGCTTCCAACACCACAGTGGTTCCTTTGCCTCTTCATTTTGTTGTTCAATAGGCTGTGTAAATTCCACCATGAAATCAACTAATGCTTGGCCCTTGACTGCATTCCATGGGAAGTGTGATATGTCATACCATCTTAGATTGATAACATGCTTTATCCGACAACCAAAAGTTTCTGGTTTGTCCAGTATTTGCTTTAATGGCCTATCTGTTAGGATCTTGATGAGATACACTTAAAAGCAGGGATGAAGCTTCCTTGTCGTGAGTAGTAAGTTATACGCTAGTTTCTCCACCAACGAGTAATTCAATTCTGCTATGGACATGCACTTGCTAATGAAGTATATCGGCCTTTGCATCCCCTCAACTTCTCTGACTATAGTAGATTTGATAGTATGATCAGTTACAACTAATTATACAAATAACTCCTTATCTAGTATCAGTTTTGAAAGTATAAGAGGGGTGGCTAGGTGATATTGCATTGCTTGGAAATCAATTTTACACTCTTTTTTCCATTAGAAAATTTTGCCTTTCTTGACCTGGTTGAAAAATAGGATGTATTTACCAGTGGCTTTAGAGAAGTACCTACTTAGAACAACTAATTTTCCATTAAACTCATCACGTCCTTTTGCTTTTAAGGAACCTATATCTATCTAATAGGGTCAATCTTTTCTGGGTTTGACTCTATCCCTCTTGTGCTTACAATATAGCCAAGGAACTTCCTTGATTGAATTGCGAAGGTGCGTTAGAGAGGATTCAGCTTCATGTTGTACTACCTAAGTGCAGCAAAGGTTTCCTCTAAATCTTGTACATGTTTGGAAGCCTCCTTTAATTTTACAAGCATGTCATCCACGTACACTTCCACACTCTTTCCAATATGATATTGGAACATCATATTGAACAACCTCTGGTATGTCGCTCCCTATTATTTAGTCCAAATGGCATGACTTTGCAGTAGTATAACCCTTTTTCAGTAATGAAACTTATGTGCTCCTGACTGGTTCAAACATGACTATCTAATTGAAACCTGAATGAGCGTCCATGAAGGTAAGCAATTCGTGCGCATTGGTGGCATCCAGTAGCTAGTCTATCTTAGCAAGGTAAAGCTTCTTAAGGGCAGGCTTTGGTTAGGTTGGTGAAGTTTATACAGGTCCCATATTTCCATTAGCCTTCTTCATAAGGACTAGATTGGCTATACATTTCGGGTAATACACTTCTCCGATGAAGTCATTTTCCTTCGACATTTTTACTTCTTCATGAAGAGCGTTGTATCTTTCGTGATCCATGGGGCGCTGCTTTTATCTTACGAGATGTGCGGCAGGGTCTATGTTGAAAGCATAGCAAATGATAGCTGGATCTATTCCTACCATGTCTGAATGTGTCTAGAAAAAACATCCACAAATCTTTTCAAGAAGCTTATCAGTTCTGTACTCAAATCCATTTTTAAATTCTTTCCTATTTTTACAACTTTCGATGGGTCTAATGATTTTAGTGGTATGCCATCTAGATCATATACTAGTTTCAAGTCTTTCTTACCCATACCTAGTTTGGGTTCCACCTTATCTTCTACCTCATGTACCTTTGATGAAGTTGTGCTTTTAATGCTTTGAGTAGCATCCCTAAAATACTATGCATTGATAGAGTTATACTCATCCATCCCAACTATATGTAGGTAATCTCTTTTCTTTATCTGCATCGACATTGTAGTCATAGATGGATATGTTTCAATGTCAGCCCTAGTATCATGTACCAGTATAGTTCTTTGAACCGGCTTGAGATTTTTTATATTTTCATCATTACAAATATTATGGGTGACAATAATATTACTTGAAATAATTTTATTGCTAGGATACAAAGTTGCATTATATTATTCTCTAGCTAAAAATTGTTCTCCCTAATACTACCTATCCCAACTGGGGTATGAAACTTCATCAGTAGATCCTTCTGGGAGATAATGGCTCCAAGCTCGATCGGCGCAGGCCATTCTGGGAAGTCACTTATGATGTGACTATTGATCAATGATTAGGAAATTTGAAAAGAAGGATTTGTGAATTGTGATGTCCTCATAGTAACAAGGAGTCTGGCCAGACCTACTAGTATAGTAGTTGTATTGTTAAAGCCGTATATTGCTTTTAAACTTGCTTCAAAACTTCCGCTAGGAGCTTCATTTTATCATATGCATATTTGAAGATAATGTTCACTAAACTCCAGAATCTATGAAAACATTCTTCATAGTGCAGTTTGAAACTTGAGTGTAGCCATTATAGGGTCCTTGTGGGGAAACACTACTCCCACTGAACATACATTAGTGAAAATGATATATGGCGCAGGCTATTGCTTAATATGGCACGTTGCTCTATGCATAGCCTACGCCTCTTGGACATATTGATCCATTTGTTTCTTGCTTTTTCCAGCAAGGCAGGTCCTCCATGAATGGATGCTATAGGAATACCAAGATTTCTCGCTTGATCTGCATGCAGATCAAGAGATTGACTTCGTGTACGGACTACTGTGCTATCTTTCTAGAAGGTGCCCATACAACCTTTTGGGTTAACCTTTTCAATTTCATTTTTTAGGTGGTAGAAATTGTCTATGTGATAATCATTCACCAATGAAAATGACGGTAAGCTCCTCCTTTATTTTAATCAGGTTTTTTCCTTTGTTAGGGTATTAGCCAGTTGTGTCCTTGTCATCTCATAGATTTGCCCAAGTGTATGAGTTGGAGGATTTTTTTCCTATGAAGTTGAATTCTCTTGTCTCTTAGTAGGGGTTTGTAACTTTCTTCCCCACCTTTCTTTTTTTTGTATAGGTGCAGTTCTTTCAAGTGGGATGCCTTCAACTACTCGAGCTTCTTCCATCCGGATATACCATTGGCTCTCTAATATAAAGCTTTCATGCTTCTGCATGGTTTTCTGCCATTCTTGTCCCACATGCCACATTATTTTTTATTCTAACATTGGCCGCCACAAGTAGTGCCTCCTCACTATTCACCCCAATCCTTATTGCTTTAGACATGAAGTGTTTAATAAAGCCGTGTAAGCTCAAATTATCTCTTTGCTTGATGTAGGATAAGATATTAGGGTTTGGGGATCCTTCTCTCCTTAAATTGAATTACCGATGGAAGTCGGTCGACAAATGCGCCTAATAATGAATTTCTCTAGATTATCTTCCAAACCATTAAGATGCTACCCTAGCCAAGTATATTAGGAATATATTACATTTAGTTAGCTTTCTCACCTTCAAGATGTCCATATGGTACTCAAAAGTGCACGGATGGTCATTTGAGTTGGATGTCCCATCATATTTGCCAACAATGGGAGCTTTGAACTTGTATGGGAGGTCTAATTTGATGATGCTATCACTAAACAGAGATCTCTCCTTTCCCTCCTTTGTTGTTCTATTGGCACAGTTGTGCAAACTGCTCTATATGGGATTTCACCTCCCGCATCTCCTCATTTTTAGCTTTTTATTTGTGATGGCTAGCAGAAGAGGGTTGATGTTGGCTATTTGACTTTTATATTGGGGTTGACCTGAGCCTTGCTCTTAGATCTTTTCCCCAAGCCCTTTAAACCAGTTTCCCCATTCTCAGTAATGAGATTGTCATGTTTATTGACCACCTGCACAGTATGCGCAGCTATTGAATTAGGGCGATGAGCTGTAGAGTTATGGGAGTTGATTGATTTAGGTTGGGGATATTGGGCTAATATCTTATCGAGTCCAGTCATTCTTTTATTGATTTGGGTTGTGAATGTGTGGAGGGCTTCAAATATCATGTCAATGATGATTTTTTATGATGGGCCCAATAGTGTAGATGAGAAGGTGTGATGATGGGTTTTAGCGGCGAGGTGGTCCTCTTCTATTGGAGGAGGAGTAAAGGAATTTGTAGTTTGTATTTTGGAATAGAGATGTGGTGGTTTTCAAGTACAGGGAAATTTTGAGGAAAAGATTTGCTAGGGGCTCGTCCCACTTTCCATGGCCAAAATATTAATGAGATTTTTCATTTTTACAACACCAACCAAAATTGAAGTAATTATGGTGCCGAATGCTTACGTAACTATAAATTGACAAATTTAAGTGATATTAAAAATTTCATTTAAAAAAATGATTAGGTTGCTAAAGTTTACACAATTATGAAGAGACGCTTTAACTGTATGTTAAAATGTCACATCCAGTTTACCAAAATTGAATAAACTCAAACAATATCCAACATGGAAAATAAGAAAACAAATGTTGTAAAGTATGACACAAAGATTTATATAGTTTGGATACTATGGAATCCTATGTCCACAGGTCAATTCTTTCCTCTTTAGTAGTAAAATCTTTTGGATTTTAATAGCAGGTAGTACAATGTCATAGCATATAATTTAGAGAAAAATAAAAATTCGATCCCTTTTCTTTGCTATAGTATTTTTACCTTTATAGCAGAAATGAGATCACATGGATTATTGACATCACTTCCTCATACTTTCCCTTTACCATTAGATTCTACCATGTCCTTCATCCCTTTGATTGGTTAAATTTGCACAGAATGCTAATATAGATTCAGGTGGGAGAATTTGCTTTAGATGGAAGAATTTGACTTTAGGCATAAGAATTTCCTATATTTGTGGAAACTTTGAATTTTGAAATGTTATGCTCAAGGTTGAGATTAAGTTACCTTAGTTGATATTGGCACATTGCATAGCTATTTGAGTTGTGCTCTTTAGTGAGTATGCGCCTTTGTTATCGTCCATGTTGCTTTATGAAGTCATGCCTGTTGGATGTTATGCCTAGTTGCTGCTTTAACTATGGCTACATAGTTTATCCCAACTACAATAGCATGGTTTGTCTTGAATGTGATGGCACGCTTTGTCTCGATGGTGTTTATGTAGTTTAACTCGATTGTGGTGGTATGATTCGACTATATATAGATGTGCATCTTAACTTAACTATAGCGCATAATATTATTCAGCTGTGGAAGTGCATCTTCACTCTATTATGGCAACGCAATTTGATTGAACTATGATGGCGCAGTTTACACATATTTTGAACTAAGTTAACTTCAGCATTGGTGGCATAGTTTATTTATGACTTGAGCCATACTAGACTTCATTATGAATTTTTCCAAATTTGATGTTACTTTGATTGTTGTGCATGAATCACAGGCCTCGTGGTTTCAATAAGGATTTTATTGGGCTTTGCATACTATATTACAGAACTTAAGCTGTTTCTTTCTAATGTAGATGCTATCTATTGTATTTCCTTACTGCCTTGTGCAACTGGTCGACTTCAAGCACTTGAACCTAACTACTAAACATATATATAAGAGAGAAAAATGAGTGTAACATAAGTCCATATGCAATTCATTAAATGTTTTAAATGCCTATTCTATTGCTTTAAGAAACAAATTTTTGTTTCAAGACATGCTACCTTCTTACTAGAGGAATTACTTTTGAGAGAGATTAGTGGTGGTATGATGGACTTGGATATGATTCAAGATTCTATCATGGAAACTAGTTGTGTAGATTAAATAAATTTAACCAAGCCCAAAACAAACACAGCTCATTTGAATGTCTAATAGAAAATCTCACACATTGAAGAGAACCTATGAGTTTCTCATTGATATTTAGAAAATGGATTGTTAATAAGACAATTTCCTTGATGTTGAAAAGCCAGGTAGAGTATATACTTTGTCAAATGGCATGATGCTTTAAAATCAAAATGGATTCCAAATACACTGACATAATATGATTTTGGAAATTGTACCCAAAAGGATATGATCCATTGACCGCAAGTGAATCCTCGGGAAGATGATAAATGCAGTCGAAATGTATAATACAAGGTCGATGGGAAATGATCTCGATAATTTAAGTGTTGAAATCAGTGAAACAATTTCATTCATTCAACATGTTAAAGTCCATTTAGATTGCAATTGCAAACTATTGGACAATACGACTGTGTGTTTTGGCATACTGATATTAAAAAATAACTTGTAAATAATGTTTTATAGGAGACTGTTTGTGTACCATATTCAAAATGGTCCAAAGTCAGTGGCAGCGATAATAAAGCTTGTGGATTTCTAAGAAATGATATTAAACAAGCATCTAGAGGTTAAGTAAGTATCTTGATAAAGAAATCAATTAGTTTGATTTCGATCAAAATGTAGAGGAAGCATGTGTCTATAAGCAAGAAAATCAAAGGTACCAAGAAATTTCTAATACTATAAGTAAATAACATGCTACTAGTTGGTAATGATGTACCCGTGCTAAAATCGATTAGAGTTTAGTTGTTTAATTTTTAGGGAAGGAGTTGAATGATACATCTTTTATACTCGGTATAAGAGGATATTGGGATTGTCCCAGTCGATATACATAGACACCATATTATAATGTTAATATGGAGCATATGTGGTCGATTCCTTATGCATTGGCAATAAGAATCATCACATGTTATGTTATGTACTAGATCAAAAATTGCTTATGCATTTGGTTCATTGGTTGGACATTGAATCCGAGTTAAAACCATTAAATGGTAGTAAAGGGTATTCTTGAGTACTTATGAAACCCTATAGAATTATTTATGGAAATTATGAACTCCTTATAAAGGAGTGTTTGGACTCAAACTTCATATGTGACATCAAATATAGTAAGTCAATTTTAAATTCCTGTTGGTGGATTTAGTTATAAAGGCTATGACATTGCCTTGAATAGTGTCGCAATGTAAGTAGTATGCTTGCAAATGTATAAGAAAGCCAGAGATGTTTCCATAGAATCCAATAACGTATTGTGATAACAATGATGTAATATGATTGTAATAGGAACCGAAAAATAATAAGAGGTCAAGATATGTTCACCATAGCGAACACATGATAAACGAGTTTATTAACAATGGAGAAGTAAAATCGAAAAGTAGATACAAATATAATTTTACATATCCACTCATTAAGGCACTTTCTCAATTTTTTCTTGGAGAACCGATTGAGAGTAAAGTTATGGGTTACCATAATTTCCCCTAAGTGCAAGTTGGAGATTGATAGAGTTATAGGTGTTCCCTAGAGGCAATTAGGTAATCCAATTATATAACTTAACACTTATAGCATATTTTACGACCCATATTATATATATCATATGATCATAATATATTATTTGTAAATCGACATTAGGTCGTATGAAGCTATAACTTTGGAGAATTTTTAGTAATGATATTTTTGACCTATGGTAATTTTATCAGATGATTTTGATTCTGAAAACTTATCTGACCTATAGTTTTTGATAAGAGTCAAATTAGAGGTTGAAGCCACTTTCATTGGAATGATATGATGGTTTCTCTTTTCATGATATAATAGCTTTTTAGACTTACCGTTTAAGGGATATGGACATTTGAAGTTCGACGGTTTTTAGACAACTTAGTGGGGTAATTAGCGAGGTTTGGGCTATACCCAAAAAACTATTTCATGATTAGAGCTAAGTAAGGTTGACGGGACAGCCTCCTTTCATTATTCCACTTCCCAAAAATAGTTAGAAACTATATTAATCTTCTCTCTAGCCGAAAAACAACCATTTTTCTTACTTTAATTAGCCAAATCACATCATTAAAGGGCAATTATCAAGGGGATTAGCATGATTATTATTTAGGGAGCATTGTGAAATGTGATATCATTGTTCGTTTGGGATTTACTTAGGATTTGTGATTGAATTGATCTAGGTGAGTGGTTTTCCACTACTCGCTTTACTATGCTAGTTTATGTGGTAAAAATGACATTTCAGATGGTTTTGAAATGCTAAAATGATTTCGACGATAAATATAATCTTAACATTCATTTTAAAATGGTTTTAAAATGTTTAATGTTGAATTTGACTCGTTTTTGACCATTTGACCAAATCGATCATCATATGTTATTTTATAGATCTAGGATGGTAGAAATTGTTGGATATTGTTTGTATTACTTGTGTATCATGTTTGAGTGCTATGTAATGTTTGTATGAAGTCATTTGCTTGTATTTCAATTCATTTGAGTGTGATTTGAGAGTGATTGTCATTTGTGTAAATCGAGGAACAAATTGTTTGAAACATGATGAAATTGATATGGACTGTTTGTGAAGGCGTAAGAAGGATATAGTTTTGGTCATAAGTGATTTGAGTTGGAAACGATCGAATTTTGGGCTTGATTCAATTTTAGTCAACGGTAGATGCAAAACTAGTCAGATTTGGAAACAACTTCGAGGATTTTGGTGCAAAGCTTCAGTCTGGACCAATCGTCACACGAAATGAACTTCGATAAGCTAGAAAATGTTATGCCTTGCCACCTAGAAAATTTTGGGGCTTGGAAAAGCTGTCGGCAATGAGAGGCCTGGGACTTGACTTCGGGCTTAAGGCGTAGCAAACTTCGGGACACGTGGAGGTAAGCTTTGGGAGAAGGGTGCTTACAAAAGTTTTTAAGCACCAAGGTACTTAGTTAATTTTTGACTAAGTAACTTGGTCGGTGATGACAAAATTTTTAATCAGGGATGATCATGTAAGGAGAAGTAAGAAAATTTACGGTTTTGAAAGCTTGGACTTCGAGGAGCATGACGTGACGATTTGTGTGTTCGTTCGACATTTGATTTGACATTATAGCTCTATGATGAGTTTTTTTAATGGTGAAGTAATGACGCAATGATTTGACGTGATGCGTTGATGTGATGACTTTGAGACTTTGACGAGGGGAATCTACAACTTATAACGAGTGTATAGAGATGTTCCAGAGATGATGACTCGATAACTGGAGTTATGATGATGATCCACAAGGACAAGTTTAATGAAGGTGAAATTGTGGATGGAACGATTATATGTGTTATACTATATAATGAATGAAATGGAATGATGATGGGTTTGGATATGGAGACGCGTGCAAAGGGATCATTGATACTTGAAGGTTTTGAACTATGCTCATAAAGAGGGGGTATGTGGAGCTATCCACCTAGATTTGTTGATACGATGTCCAGGATTTGTTGATATGGATCCGTGCACCTTGGACCCTCAGGATATGTGGATTTAGCTCCTAGCCTTATGAAGTGGCATGGAATCGAGCACTAAGAAATTGAGATTTTCCATTAGTCTATAGTAGAGGATAGGTTATACGAGTTATCATATATCAAATGCACACGAGTGATGTGACGATTGTTTGATAGATGTTATGTTTGCTTTGTTTGTTTTATCACTATAGGGATGTCACATGACATAGGTATTATTGACTTGGATACCCAGACACTCGACATTGTACTTTGATTTGCAATACACCTATATGATGATGACAGTAGATTAACATATATTATTATGTGCTAACTCCTTAGATGCAGGGACAGTTTAGGTATGATTCTCCACACCCTAAGTTCTATATACTGTATTGACTTTCATAGTATTTTAAGACTATTTATCGCTCACTCCAGACTATTATATAACTCGAGATTTTGTGCCTCGCTTCTTATTATCTTGTGCATTATTAAATGACTAGATAGCAGGTGCGGGATAACACATGGAGTTGTGCAGATAGACTAGTAGGTGGCTACGCTTTCATATAATTATACCTCACTTACTATTGTTATTACTCTGTTATGTAGCACTATAAAGCTTTGTCGACACTTTATATTATTTAGAGATAGTACATTTGGTGTTTATTATTTAATGTATAAACTTTGTGATTTGTGTATGTGGTTGTGATGGAGCTGTGCACTCTGATTATACGGTTCATTAAGTTATTACTATCTTACATGTTTTATATCTATGATGATTACTATTTTATTCGATGCATTATGAGATATATGATATGTTCTAGTGTGGAGGATTTCTACTTTACTTTACCACTTGACAATCATCCTACTTTGCCCAAAGACCATGACGGTGCATTTTGCATTTTATTTTGGATACTAAAGGTGTAGGGCAATCGTCGCATTTGATATTAGATTTCAGGTTGCGTAGTTAACCTAAGGGATACCGCGGCCTATTAGAAAAAGAGAAGAAGTTACCATTCTAGGATGTATTGAGTGTTATATGAGAGAGAGTGCTTGTTATATATTTTTATTTTTAAAACTATATAGTACTATACATAATGTACAAGTCACATTGCATACACGAGTACCCTTGATGCAGCTTATTCTTCTGAGAGACTGACCATTCTTATTATAGATTAAGAGTAAGTCGATAAATGAAAAATGCTGCTAGGAACTTCATCTATGGAGTAGAAGAAGTGCTAGGTTCAGGGATGGCTAACCTAGATATGCAGAACATGCTTATAGTGATGATGGGGAATATGTTGCAAAATGCCAAATTGGCTACTCCAAGTGCTGCTATTATGGTGGTGCTCATGTGCAAGCATCCAAAGCTAACTTTACCAAACTAAAGAAGGACTGTGCGAGCCTTGGTGGCAAGCCGTTCCAAGGAATAGAGATAACTATGAAAGTGATGGATTGGTTAGACATCTGTGAAAGAATTTTTAATGACTTGGAGCCGGACGATGCTACGAGGAAGAGTTCACTTGGGATCAATTGAAAATTCATTTTAAAGAGAAATTTGTACTGATAGCTCAGAAGTCGGTTTTATTCCATAAATTTGCCGATTTAAAGCAGGATGACTTGGCTATTTCAGATTACATTGCTGAATTTGACTCTTTGTTGAATGTGGATGTCTTTCATTCATACTCCACTGAAAAAGAATGTGAAGTTTATCGTTGGGTTGAACGGTCATCTTGGAAAGCAAAAGATTAGGCACATTGGTGAGAGCATCGAGGCTTAATGACATGAGAGCCTATACCCAGTGTCGAAGGCTGTTTGTTTCTAAGGATGAGCCAAAGCCGCAAGCATGCGGGGAAGGCAAGAGGAAGTGGAACAACAACAAGAAGAAGCAGGTTTAGAACAAGTATGGTTAGATAAAGGGAAAGTGGGAGTCTATTTGCTTTAGCTGTGGTGGTAAAAGCCAACTGAGAAATTACTGCAAGAATGATGCAAAGGAGTGCTACAACTGCAATAAGCTCGGCCATACTCAGAAGGATTTTCCCGAGCCAGCTAAGCAGAAGAAAATGGTGAAAGCGTATGCACTCAACATCGTTTCATCTTCGTCTAATGCTCCATCGGTGAAAAAGAAAGTGAAGGGCGTCATCATCCAAGGTATGCTTTCCATATGATGTTCTCATATGTGTTCTATTTGATACCGATACTTCACATTCGTTTTGTTTCTAATGATTTGATAGATATGTTGGGATTGAGACCTAACCTTGTAGGCTGACCCTTGATTTTTCAAACCCAGTGGAAGATTCGACTAGTTTAAGTATGGTTTGTCATGATTAGTTTTATCAAGTTATGGATGGACTTTTGTCTGTGATTATTTTGTACTTAGTTTTGTAAGGTTCGGTATTATTTTAGGAAAGGATGGTATGAAGAAGTAAAGAGTAGTGGTGGACCGAGAGAGGTCATTGGTGACGATGGGGACTGACGGGGAGAGGAGATTAAAGTTATGATGCCTACCATATGATATGGTGATGGCTAGCATTTTATATTCACTCGAGATCTTGCATGATGTGTTGTCATTGGTGCCTGTAGCTAGGAAGTATATGGATGTATTAAAGAAGGTGATTGGATTACCGCTACATGGGGAGATAGAGTTCCGTATAGATTTTATGAAGGATGTCAGACCAATCATTTTGCCATTGAGGCGTAGGGCACCCAAAGAGGATGAGGAAGTAGAGCTGCAAGTAAATGACCTATTGAGGAAGTAGTTCATTCGTAGGAGTACATCTGAGTAGGGAGCACCTATAGTATTCATCGTTAAGGAGGATGGATCTTTGAGGTTATGTATATATTAACGTGAGCTAAATAAGGTGACAAAGAAGAACAAGTATCCATTTCCGTGTAATGAGTTCCCTTAATTGGACTTGGTAACGGGGTTTCCCACCGAAGGGTGGATAGAGAGAGTGTATCGAACATAATATTTCGTAAGCCATCTGGATTTCATGAGTGGTTGGTTATGCCATTCGGGCTAACTAACATACAGTCATACTTTGTTGGTCTCATGAACCATATCTTTAGGGATTAGTTGAATAAGTTCGTACTTGTGTTCACTAATTATATTCTCATCTATTCATGGATGGAAGAGGAACACAAGATGCATGTAAGGATTGTACTGGAGGTGCTGAGGGAGCATCGATTGAAGGCGAAGTTTTTGAAGTGCTACTTATGGAGGAGGGAAGTGTGATTATTGGTCATGTTGTTTCTAAGCAGGGCATTGTTATAGATCCTATGAAAGCTGCAATGGTCCAGGATTAGGATTGACCAAAGAATGTTATAGATGTGAGGAGTTTTCCTGGATTAGCGAGAAACTATAGAAGATTCATAAAGGACTTCTCCAAGGTATCAACATCGTTGACCAATTTGATGAAGAAGAATCAAACTTTTGCTTAGGATGCGAGGTGCCAAACTAAAAGAAAGGTTAAAGGACAAGTTCGATGAAGGTGAACTTGTGGGTAGAACAATGATGTGTTCTACTATGAAGATGAATGGAATAGAGCAATGATGGGTTCAACTATGGAGACACGTGTAAAGGGATTGTTAATAGTCAGAGGTTTCGCAGTGTGCTCGTAAAGAGGGGGTGTGTGGGTATGCCTACTCGAATTTGTTAATACGATATCCCAGATTTGTTGATATGGATCCCTGTACCCTAGACCCTGAGGATATATATGTTTAGTTCCTTGCCTTACAAAGTGGCATGGAATCGAGCATCAAAAAACCGAGATTTTCAGTTAGTCCCTAGCAAAGGATAATCCTTACGAGTTATCATATATCCAACATACAAAAATGATGTGAGGATTGTTTCTTTTAACACTCTAGGGATGTCATATGACATAGGTATTGTTGACTTGGATATCCAGACACCCGACACTGTACTTTGATTTGTAGTAAACCTATATGATGATGATAGTATATTAGCACATAATGTAATGTGCTAACTCTTTGGATGTAAGGATAGGTCAGGTTTGATTCCCTATACTCTATGTCCTATATACCATATCAACTTTCATAGTATATTGAGATTGTTTATTGCTCACACTAGACTGTTGTCTAGTTCAAGTTTTGCTTCTTATTATCATAAGTACTCTTAAATGAGTAGAGTCGATAGCAAGTGTGGGATAGCACATGGAGTTGTGCAGAGAGATTAGCAAGAGGTTACTCTTTCATATACTTGGCTTACTATTACTATTATTCCGTTGTGCAGCATTATGAGATTTGTCGGTGCTTTATATTATTTAGAGATGGGTCATTTGGGTTTTTGATATATAAACTCTGTGATCTATGTATATTGTTGTAATGAACCTATGCACTCTGATTATATGGTTACTATCTCACCTATCTTATATTTGTGATTATTATTATTTTATTATATGCACTATGAGATATACGACATATTTTGATTTGGATAAGTTTTTACTTTACTTTACCACTTGACAATCATCCTACATCAGTCGAGTATCATGACAATGCACTCTATAGGTTATATTGGGTACGGAGGCATATGCGATCATCACACTTTTGGTTTTATTTTCTATTGTATATATTGTTATATTAGGATATAAAAATGTTATAAATACATTAAATATATACAAGTAGAAAATCCTTAGGAAATGTATTTAATTTATTGTAGTTACGAATGCGTTCATAATCATGAGTATTGAATTGAATAAAATAAATACTTGTCCTTAATCTTCCTATTCAAGATGTATCGAGAATGTGATATCAGTATATCTTTTGAGTCTAGTACACGTAACGCTCTCCATGCGATGGATGGTGAATTAATCATGACCATTGGGGTACCAAGGGGTTGTGTATATGTAGTTGTTTGAAATAATAATAGAACGACTCACCGAGAGTCTTCTATAAGTTAAAAGACAAATAAAAGATCTCACTTAACGATGTGCGGTAGTCTTTTGACTTAATAATACTGTGAATATTAAGTGTCTAAACTATACTTTGATTATGATTAATCACATGATAATGTAAATCGTGTTAAGGCCATAGCTGTGTACAAGTTAAACCACTTGAATTGGAACATTATTCAAGAGAGGATTCGTCTCCTTAGACACTTAATTAGTATCACTGTAATTAATAGTCAACGTAAAGTCAAAATCTTTGGCCAAAGCAAATCAGTTACTTGATAATTATTATGAAATTGAATAATGGACTTTAATATTTGGCTTAGCAATTTACAAAGGATAGTAGTAGAGTTTTGACCATTGATCGAGCTCTAGATACCTATGCGATATAGTGATGACGAAGAGAAAATGTGTACAACATGTCCTTGCTTAAGAGTGTCATTTAAAAGATGTGAAAATGGATTTCACCTAGATAATCTGTAAGCAACTTAACTCATGTTCATTATTGTGCTTCAGCAAAGTTCGTACAAGCTTTAATATTTAAATAGTATAAATATTACTAAGGGATGAGTTCACACCTAGGAGTCACACAACTGCAACTTTTAGTTTTCAACCAAAAATAATTTATTAAAATAATTTATATAAATTATGAATTATTATTATTATTGAGAAATTAATATAATAGTTATATTAATTAAGTTACAAATATATTTAATTATTATTAGAGGACCTAAAATTAATTAATAAAATATATAATTTTTGTGTATTTATGTGATTATTTTTGTGCCGATATTATAATTTAAATATAATAAATAAATATATATACACACACTTTATATTTGTAGTTGAATTTTTCAAAATTTTTTAAAATAAGGCTTACCAAAATATATGTGGGTATGAGTTAATTAAGCAGGTTTAATTAATTAAGTGAGAAAAGATCTCACTTATAATGAGTTGTACTTTGAATAGTGGATCATGGTAAAATATTTTACATTTCCCATTAGTCCTACAAATATACCTAAATGCCTCATTCAACATACACGTAAATTCATTCTTTCTCCATAAAATAAATTATATCTTAATAAAAGACTTTGCAACTCCAATATTAAGTTAGAGAATAATTCTTTCAAAGGCAAAGATGACGGTTCGAGGTGTATTCGACAGGCAGGATTATCTAAGAAATTTTTTCTCCGAATTAGTTTTGTTAAAATCAGTTTACAAAATAATTTTAAATAAGTTTAATTTGGTTCGATAAATTTTGTTAATTTATTTTCAGTTCATCTCGTACAGGCACAGGTCATATATCTATATCATTTTATACAATTTCGCTCCACAACTAAACAAGCTGGACATGGTCGAAATCTAGCAGCGAGGCAACTTGCCAACTTGGCTTCGACTGGAGATCAGTTGGCGATGGTTGTAAGAAGGTCGATAATAGTTATGGTGGTATCGACAATGTATTCTAGAATTAGAATTTCATCAAAGAGCAACTGGACATGGCAACGAGGACACCGTCATACTCAACTTCACCAAGGATCTCAATGGATATAGTGGTTTTGTCTTTATTGGTCTATAGCTGAAGATTTAATTCAAGGAAGAAGGAGTTGGTGTTCACTAGGTTTATTAGATAATGGAGGTAAATATATTCCAAAGCCCCTACAAATTAATTACACTTTAGACCATAAATATTCAAACACTTATTGCTTTCACATACGAACTCCATCATACTCACAACTTGTGTCACTGGGTTCATATTAGAACTCTACACACATTGAAATAATTTGAAACTAAATATTTCATGTAGATTATAGATGAAAACTTAAACCTTAGAATATTAACTTGTTATATAAATATTTGTATATGGACATCTTTTATAAGTTGATACGTTAGTATATAATTAGCTTCATTAGAATATTCAACATTTGAATTTAAATGAATTATCATTTATCCATGTGGTAAAACCCTTTTGAGTGCATGTGTGTGAATTATGATATGCATACATACATACATACATACATACATAGATACATACATACATATATATATATATAATTGATGGGCTTGCACTATATTATCAACAAAGTATTTACCAATTTTCAATATATATATATACACATATTTCATTTTTCGCTCATGCAGTTTTATACACCTTCATATATATCAGACACCAATATACTATATTTTATATGCAATTCCCAATAGTCATCGAATATTTGACTTTCAAGACATGTTAGTATTAGTTAAACTAACATTATTATTATTTGAATAATTTAAATTAAATAAATTGAATTTTAATTTAGATTTCAAAGTCTCCTTTTTTAAAACGTCAAACATTAAATAGGATTTAATGTTAACCAAGGTTATTCTTTATAAAACTATAAAAGCTCTAGTGCATTATGAATTAAAAGAAACTTTTTTGAAATTTGTCCCTTTTACTCTGCTGCTCGATGCACTTGATCCAACAGTTTCCACACATAAGATTCATAGTACACTCAAGTTAAAGACCTAGATTCATAAATCCAAAGCCAATTCTCCATCAATATCAACAAAATTTGGTACTAAAAGAATCAAGATAAGAAGATCAACAAATAAATACTAAAATCAACGTGATTCAAAGAGTTCAAAGGCTATGCCAAATTCCAAACGGCGAGAGAGGAGGAACTTCTAATCAATTTAGGGTAATTTGGATAATTATATAAGTGGGGATTTAATTACTATGTTATATGATTCTATATATGCTTATAATATTTCTTTATAGCCTACATTAGATTAATGATCAGATTTAAGATCAATTATATATTGGTGTATGCTTGTTGATATTAGGATTAGAATAAGGAATGGTTAATTCCCATTAATGTTAAAGTATAAAATTTAATTATGAATTTGGGAAAGAAGAGGGTTAGAAAAGATATATACATATATGAACCACATGAAAGGCAACCATATGAAATTGAATATATGTACTCCAAGTGGTATGAGTTCGATAAATATTATGACAAAACTATATTTTAATATGGGTTTATACATAATGAGGATAATGAATGATATGAAAAGTAGAATCATAAAAACAATAATGCGATTATAATTAAGATGAGTTAGAGGTAGATAAATACGATGAAATTGAAAAAAAAATGATAAAAATATTTTAACACGTTCAGATAATATGTAACAAGAGATGCGTAAAGTCCAATTTAAGTTTGATGTAAGAGGTAGTGAATACCTCAACAGAATGGTGAAAATCCACAACTAACAAATGAACGGTCGACTGATTGGTAATAACTGTTAATTGAAATTCTACAAAGTAAACCCAAGAGAAACAACCAAAGTTGTGGACAAACAGTCGACTGAATTATGGCATTAGTTGATAGAATAGAGGAACAAGTCGACTGAATTAGGGTTTGTAGACTAATTGGTTGAAGGAAATTTGCTTTAGGCAAACAATATACTGATTTCTCAAAGCTAGTCGACTGAATGCCTGCTTCCATTACAAGTTTTGAACTTGGACCAGTAAAGGCCAATATAATTGAATAAAGATGCTCTGCCTTGTTCAAGTGGAAACGTTTAGACGTTGGATTTTGTATATGATAGATATAGAATGATACCAAAAATGACTATGGTTTGAAATGTATGTATCAATTCGATTAAGTTAATAGTTTAAGAATGTTGATATGGTTGATGAAAATGATATAAGTAAGTTTATGGTACAAAAGTGAATGATATGAGACGAGTTGATTACTAGGTGTGGTTGGGTCTTATCATAAATGGTATATGGATTGGAGAAGATAGAGACATCTATCTAATTCACTATAGTGACTGCACTTGAATCTTGGTTTCAGTAGGTTGGTTGTAGTAGGGTCAAAGTACGGCATACGGTCGGTCCTTCTTATAGAGCACATGATAATAAAATTAATACGTAAGGGCATGTTAAATACTTAACAGTGTAACAGTCTAGAGATGTTGTCAGTCTTTGTCATCCGATTGTGGGATGATGTCGCCTTTTTCATCATCCTAATTTTGTATAATAATTTTAGTTATGCGATATGGTCATGGGAATGAGACCGTTGAATACTATGAATGATAGACTAATTTGATGAATGCAAGTAACTCTGAAATTGATAAGTGTAGTATTAGTCTATAACAATATTTTATTAGAGTGTTGGTACTGTATACTTAGGAATACTTTCTAACTCATTAGGCATATGTTTGACTCCTTCCATATTTCTATTTTTATCACTCCGTGATATTTTGATACAGGTTTAGGGATGCTTGACATGAGGAGATGTAGATGGAGGTCAGCTAGAGCTATATAACTTATTTCATATTACTATCTATCTACTGTTCGGTAATCTGCATTTATGTTCAGACTACATTTTGTTATTTAACGCTGATGTAATCGCAATTATGTCTATTGTTTAGTTTTTATTTAGGTATCCATGTTAAATGTACTATTGTATTTTATTCCTTCCGTTGTAAGTTCTAAAAGTTGTAGCTAATGTAGGTAGCTTTGTGTACTATTTATATCATATTTCACCCATTTATTGCCTTTGGATTTGAGCATCGATTCAGATGCAAAATCAGAAGGTCGTGAATGGTGGGTTGTTATATTTAAGCACTGATATGTTGTACACATTGTATCTCACCATCATCATCACTACATCACTTAGACATCTACACACACCCAATTACGGTGGCACCAACCTTCTACATTGAAGGAGATAAATCATCTCCTTAATGGTGTTTCATTTTACATGTCTAAACACATACCAAATTATGGTTGCTACTTGAACCAATATCATGTGACTGGCTATGGTCAAAGTGAGGTTTCCATACATAAGATTCACAGTACTCAGCAGACAAAAGTTTACCACATATCGTCACATGAGATCTTCCATTTGACTTAAATAAAATAGCCTATGGAAGACTCTCGGTGATTTGTTCTTTTATTAGTCCAAACAACTGCAAGCACGTAACCTATCGGTGTCCCCAATAATCATGAGTAAGTCATAGTCCATTATATGACTAGCGTTATGTACACTAGTCTTTCTGATATAACTATATCTCATTCTCAAATTACCAAATTACTGGGAACAATTAAGAGCAAGTATTTATTATTACGATCCAATACTCATGGTGACGAACTCTTTCGTAATAGCAACTTTTAAAACATTTTATCCTAGCGATTACTATTTATATGTAATACTATTCTATTAACATTATGTATATTTACATATAATAGAAATAAAACCAAAAACATACTTTATTTCGAACAAGATTTCTCGTAAGAGTTAAGCTACATAATCAAATTATATAATTGCTTCTATGACATATCCTTAACTCTATCACTATGTACCCATCGCTCTTTACTTCATGATCATGGTTTATTTGCTCATTTACCAACCTAACTTATCTCAAATGCAAGCCATATTGTGTGTAGATTATTGGACGAACACCACTTTGATAAGTGCAACCGAATTGATCTTCCCCTAGCATTTCTCAGCCACGTTTTATGAGTTGACCAAGTTTCCTTTACCTCTACGAGAAGAGAGGAAGTGCTCCAGATCTATCGTAGTTGCCACCATTAGAATTCTCACATCCGGTAATTATCCGATCCACTAATTGACAAACTTCCGCCCAAATATAAAATCCACATGTCTTCTTTCCCTCGGTATATCTAAATTGTATACAATCAAACATTAGAAGAATCCTCAAGCAAATGTTGTCACACATAACAATCACTATGAATCACAGATCCAATTTCGGCCACAGGGCAAGGATGGCAAGACTGCCGCCTAGTGCAACCGATTCGGCAGGGGCAACGGTTGGTGGTAGTGGTGGTTCAACATCTTATCAAGATAAAAAAATTTTATATAATAGTATTCTCAATTGAGTGTATGACATAGTGGCAACTTTGTTGTTAGTTCAATTGAGCAACCCAAGTTCAATCCCAGCAAAATGTATTTTTTCGTTCAAGTACTTGAAATCTTGGTTAGGGTAATCGTATTGCTTTGGCCAGCCCTGCATATGTCATCAAAAAAATACATAGATATAATTGAAGTCGTATACTAAACACAAAATCATCCTTAAACACAATTGAGTGAGGGAGCACTCAACCTCTTTATGCCTTGCATTGTATAAATACACAGGTGTGTGTATGTGTACATATGTATGTAAGTATAAGCAACGCCAAGGCCTATTCGGTCAAGAGATTGAGTCGCTACACGATAGGTAACTTGATCACTTTCGAATATCATTAGACACGCAGTAGTCCAAAACCGATTCTAGTAGAAATTGTATTATCTTCCTAAAATTGTAATTCTTGATACAAGAGCACATAAATAATACAATAATAAAAAAGTAAAAAGCGTATGTATATATGCGTATATCCATATACTCAAAATATGCCGGTAGTTAAATCGCCACCACGTCTATTGATATCACCATGTACAACCATAATAACGTCACCTTCTACCTCGGTGTTACCTTCGATGCGACTAATCCCACCAATAACGCAACTTTTCACAACTTATGAAGAAATAACTGTTCTTTAACAAAATTGCTAAACGTGAGGTCTACATTTTACGAAGAAAATTTTCGATTGAACAAAGTGAGTTTAAGAAGAAGAAAAATGTCCGTCGTCAGAGCATTTTCATTAATGTTAATTTAAAGTGGTAAAATATTTGCTGTTTAATTAAATAATATTTCTTTTGTTGGAGTGCGTCTTTTGCTCTTTTATGTTATGTACTATTTGATTGGACTCAACGGTCGCTATTGTATCGCTAAATTAGCTAGGTTAAATTTGCAACGAACGTTTGGGCAAACAAGCGATTGAGTTAAAAAGAACAAAGAACAAAAAAAAAAGCAAGAATAATTCCATTGCAAGCTATATTTGGCGCCCACAGACACGCCATTCTAAACCGCTCGTTCTCTCATCTTCTTTGTTTCCTTCTCACTCTCTCAAACTCTACTCCTACCCTAATTTTAAGTGGTCGGGGTCCGAATGGATCAGAACCCGATATCGGAGTATTGGATCGACGATGTTAGCATAGGATCCGACGGTGAGTTGCGATACGCACTCGAGAACTTCTGCGATGATATTCCGATTACAAACGGGTAATTTCTATATTTCAGTATTTTTTCGGGTTCCGTAAATAGAAGATTAAGGTAACTTTAATTTTGGAGCAGAGTTGAATACAAGGAGCCATATGGTGACGGGTGTAGTGTGGATCAAGCCAGCATTAAGAAAAGGTAAGATTTTTAACTATTATTTCCTAATCGGGGTAGTCTCTTACTGGATCAGCATAACTAATGTATGGTTTGTTTAGAACGCCGTATTCTAAATACCGAAGGCTGAACATTGATTGTCGATTGATGAAGGCTGATTGCTCAATACTTAAAATATTATTTGTTTGCATTCTAATTAGATTTTGTTTAAGTTTTCTTTTTATTTATTTTTGAATCAAAAATATGTCTTATATTTCATTTCCATTCTTATTAATCAATTTATAAATTATCATATTTGATTTAAAATTTTATTCAATCACCATGGTAGGTTGCCATCAAATTTATTTTTGTCGTTTTTTAGTATATTCGTTTCTAATGATTGGAAATTACACTATAAAATTAAAATAAAATAAAAACGGAAAAGATCACCTCAAGATAGAAGGAGGTAGAATTGAAGACAAAATCGATGTTATGTTTGAACTTTTTTAACTGTTTGATGTAATAATAAAAACTTTATGAAATAAGTGCAGTTATGTTACATATGGGTATATCTGAAAAATGAGGTGCAATATAAGTGATCAGCGTTATCAATAACCACTAAAATTTTGCTTATTCATTTAAGTGAAGAAAAGAGCTTAATGAAAGTACTTATTTAAAAACAAACAAGTTAATCAGATTTGATCAGTGCTAAACCCACTGCACTATCAACTCCATTTTACCCCGATTTGATCGGAGTATATTGCCGATCCACCATTAATTGGGTAAGAAAACAGAAAATACACCGTGGTCGGCAGTTACTGTCGAAATTTCTCTAAAGGGTCGACGGTATATTGCCCATCGAAACTGTGGGTAAAATGAAATGCTAAATGCACCGCTTTTAGCACTGCTCATCATTTAAGAGTAACTGCATTTTTTTTTTGTTGCAATCGTAATGGAACAATCAGAATATCTCTTTGAAAGACAAAATGGACTTGTTTGGTTCATTTTGTGATCATTTGAATCAAACCAAAAAACACCTAAACTTGTTTGGATGCTAAGGAAAAGCGACTTTTTCAGAATTTGGATGTGAAGGAAACACCATATGTACAGAAAATTTCTTTCTTGAATATCTTATTCACGGGGATGTATCATGTATATGCAATAGCTGTTAGATGGAGAACCATAATGGACAAGGGAAATAGATTTACAAGCGAAGAATTATGGGAACATAAAAATTCGTAAGGGAAGAGTTTGTAAAGCGTATTAATAACATATTCAGGACAGAAATATCCTACATGCTTTTTTCCTCAATTTGACCTTGTTTAGGAAAATAAATCAAAACTTTTGCTAAATTTTCTCCATTCCCAATTGCAACGTCATTAACATCTTCTTTATGTTTCTAAAATCATTTTCAAATATTTATTTTTCATTCTTTTGATGATTTCTACACATTTTTGAAATTCTTATTTAATCAATAAAAATAATAGAAATAATAATTCAGAATGCTAATTTAATTGAAATCTAGATAACTTTATGTATAAATCGTTACAATTTCATATGACCATGTATAAATAATTACATTTACAATTATAATAATTGTTTCTCTAGCACGTGGCGTGCGCATATGAGTTGACATACATTTATTGTAACAAAAGAAATTTACAATCTTACGTGTCTACCAATCCATATTTATGCACCACATATCCATCAAATTTCAGCGATGCTGAACTATTCCGATTTCCACCGTCGTTCTTATTTGCCGCACGTGGGACAACCTTAACACTTCCATGTCTTTAAATAATAATAGAGAATAAGAATCAATTTTCATCATTTTAAAGATTTAATTGAGATGGATATGTAACTAATGTTTAATTGATTGTTAAAATAAAATTTGGAAGAATGAGGTTAGAGTCAAATCCAAAGGAGATGGAAAGAAGTAAAAGAATGTCATATTGAGAGTGAATGAGTAAATATGTAATTTAAGAAGCTTTTATTGAGGCAAATAATGAAATTTTAGGCCAATTCTATTCAAACCCAGCGACATTCTGAGTAGCTCCCTCTAAATTATACCAAAATGAATAAATCCCTTCTTTTACCGAGTTTACCACTAGAACTGTTTAATCATTCCAACACTACCCCTCCTTCCCCTCCATGCACTCTTTCTCTCCCACGACACATCGATTTCACACAACGAATTCACTTTAAAAACTCTAAATTAGAAAACTTCTACATGAGCTAACTATATATCCGAATTTATGCCCACTACGGCATCATCATGTCGTCAGGTATTAGCATCTTCTCTAACTCATATTTATGTTAATTTGGAGGTGATTTGGGTTAGGGGTTCGATTGCTAATAGGTTAAAGGTGGAAGGTCAGTGTTGCAGTCTCGCATGTAGAGCTAGTGCTTAATAATGATTTTTTATCTCGTAGGCCAACAGTGGGTTACGTATTTTATCCCCGCTGATTGCCTGTGTGGTAACGATGTTTACCCAACAGGCAGACTGCAGAGTCCGTATTTTTCCCCTAGGTTGTCAGCATGTGTCTGAAGGAAAACAATAACCATCAAGAAGGTATTGGAATTTTCCCCAAAATTTGAAAACTAGGAAAGTAATTGAATTAGGAAAATTAATGTTGGCAAGTAACTTACTTTATTATTAGCAAATAGAGAAGAAAACAGTTAAAAAGGACATTTTTGTCCAATTAATTTTTAAAACTTTAGGGGAGGTTACTCAATATTTCTCTGAGTTCGAAGAGAATTAGCCAAAATTTTGTTCTTCCCTTAGGTAAACTTACTCGCTAATAACATTAGTTCATTATAATGACACTTAGCCAGATTGATCTTCTTTATGACGATAGTCTTATATTTAAGTGAAAGCATGGTTGAAAATGACTATCCATTTAAGCAGATTCTAATCTTATGTTAGAAGCAGAAATTGTTGGGAAAAGGTATCTTATAGCTTTTGCCACATGAGTAAAATTTGACTGAAAAGAATCAAAACAAGCAAATTAATTACTATTCTTTATTGGAGAAAAATAGCAGGAACACGGTTATATCATATCAATTTTATACACATCATGGACACTTGTACATTGTTTCTCTCTATTCAAAGAACAACTTTTGTTTGAAAGTTATACGCACTTTTGATAGCATTCACAGCTCATTTTCTTTTTATACAAGAAGACTCCTAGAGCCCTTGTGTTTTCTCATTGAGTTCTTTGTTTCTATTCGATGACGAAATTTGCTTGAACCCGCTCTTTACAAAGGATGGAAGGATGAGTCTAGAAACTAACATTCATGGTAAGATTAGAAGGCTCACGAATATATTTCGTCACAAATATGTTTCTTTTATTTAATTAATTCTTATTGAAGATTCCTTAACTCAAGAATACTGTAGAATATTTTATTTATATTCTAGATTCTAGAAAATACTGCACAAGTGTTTTTCTTATTATCCATCGTCATTGTCGTCGTTGCTTTAGGCATATTTTGAAAACTTATTTAAAAATTATGTCATTTTCAAAACTAATCATAGAATATGTCACTTTCTATCTCATCAACAGAAAGTGCCCAAAAACACTGTTGCAATTTGAAATCGCAACATATATTTTTTATATAGCACCGATACTATATATACATACATATACACACACATATATATGATAGAGGCCCAACCTCCCACTTAGCAATAACACTGTGCATCATTTCCCTCAATTCGTTATCACTATTATCAACAAAATCACACATATCAAATATATGATAGAACCCCATTTTGCCTATATAGGGGCATGTCTCCAAATAAAGAAGCACAAAGCTCATGATAATCATTGTTCTCACTTATCGCAGTAGTGTGACCTTTAATCGGAATACGTAAATAAACATCAACATCAACTAATGTAATTGTCATCTCTCCAATCTAAAGATGAAAATATGAGGCTTCAGGTCTCCATATATCAATTAATGCGGTGATGAGATTATGATCTAGTATGATATTTGAGAATCACCGTCAATACCTCGGCGTAGATCCGAGGTAATCCCTTGTAAATAGCCCTGTGTACAAGAAATCTAGCTCGTTCTAGCTTATCAGCATCCTAGGATGATAAAATTTTCCTCTATGAGCTGCAGTGGTTAAGGCATGTAAGACAAGATGTTATTAGAAACAGATATTAATCAACACACATTAAGTATAATAGACTGATTAAGATATGTTTTCATTATCAACTCTTGATTGATTGTTATATATTTGGATTGAAAATATAATACGCTATTGTCTGTCAAATCTGCCTCCTACTCTTTATACTGCATAATACAACAAACATATTGTAATTCATTTTACATCAGTTGCAATAAATCAAGATGTAATATGAGCCATTTCAAATCAAATATATTGTACGAGATCATGTATCAAACTTACCCAACCTCGTTTACAGTAAATCAAGATATGTACTATATAAATTTACTTCAAAGACAAATATTGGGAAGTTAGGGTTGAGAATCTGAATATATGTCTCTTTAGATGTAGAGGATGATGCCATTGAATTTTTGAAAATTGAAAATACATTTTTTTTAAAAATACTTTTATCAGGTAAATAAGTAAAGGAATGAATGTATTATCTATGATGATATATAATGAGGTCTGCCTTATAGGAAATGTTAATGATGCATACAAATGAAAATACGAATATATATGTGTGTGTTTGTGACGAACACTTTAAGTTTTACGTAGATAATTTTGTGACTTATTTTCTCTGTCCTTTTAGAGTTAGAAAGAATGACAATGAAGAGGGGAACATTTTATGAATTGATATTTTGACTACTGTATTTTAAACTGACATTTTACTTGTTAAGACAAAAAAAAAACATGATTGTCTAGTAAAAAAAATATGATTGCAATAAATCTAAGTCTTATTTAAAATTTGATTTCAGTTTCGAAAAGCTATTATGTTAAATGTTTTTATTCTATGGTCTACAGACAGAGTTTCTTATTCTGGACTTTATGTGAAGTTTAAAATTGTATGCCAGTATTATTTGTTAAATGTGATGAATTTAGTCCTATTCTAAATTTGATTGAAAATGTTAAAATTTGGTTATAAGAGTAATTTCTGTTGAAAATGCCTGATTTATGTTTCCCATTCCGTTAGCTTTTTAATTGATTTTAGGTAAATTTTAATCTTATTTTATTAGCAAACTAGGGGCATTTTGATGATTTGCATTTACACAAAATATTGTGCCACCAAACAAAGCTCCCCAAAAACCAAACCCAATGATGGGTCCCAAAATAAGCTTATAGCAGGCTTACACATTAAAAGCTAAATGTATTGCATATAACATGTAAATACCTAACAAAATGAAATAAAAAAATGTAAAATTCCTAATAAAAATATTTGTTAAAATAGTAGGTTTTAAATGAACTCCAATTGTCATACATAAATGCATAAAAATGTGAACTTCTACAATATTTTAAAGAGTTCTTCAATTAGCTATCAATTATTTTATATTATCCATATTTTAGTAGTAAAACGAGTTTTTTCCTAGAGAATTACATCTATATTACTCTTTTCTGGAAAAACAATCAACTCATTACCTCAAATATGCACATGACTCTGGAATAACCATGATCTTACTATTATTATTTTTTGATATATTATGCGACTGAAATGTTTTAGCTTTTTTGCAGAGGAAGAGAAGAAAAGTGTACCGAGACCAAATCTAAAGCTTGCCGCGAGAAGATGAGGAGAGATAGATTGAATGACAGGTCCTCTAACAAACCAAACTGATTTCATTCATTTTTCAAACTGACATTTTCCACTTAGTTCTTATCATTATGCTTTCAAAACCTTCTCTTGTTCAAAGAATCGTTGTTGCCATTATATTAGGTTTGCTCAATTGAGTTCTGTCCTTGAGCCTGGTAGGCCTCCAAGATCTGATAAGGTGAGCATTTTGAGTGATGCAACCCACCTGCTCAAACAATTAAAAACCGAGGCTGAACAGCTAAAGGATTCAAACGAAAAGCTGCATGAGACCATCAAAGAACTAAAGGTTTGTATAAAGTGCTGTTTTTGCATGACAGTTTGTCTTCGAAATTCATTACTTCAGCATCACTACCACTAGCATTTCCAAATTCAAATTAGTTCGTGTACACTCGCTCATTTTTGAATAGAAAGGTTTTGAAAAGTTTGTGTACACTTACTCATTTCACTCATTTACCCAAGTCAAACTGCTCAACCACCGGGTAAAACTGCTTTTGGTCAAAAAAAATAAGCACTCATAGACTGCTTAAGCCTACCTTTTGTCCATGTATATATTATAGCAATGGAAATTGGGACAGTGTATGTGTTACAACACAGGGACTTACCCTTTGTGATAACACATATAGTTAGGGTCTGTTTGGTTTGAGAACAAGTTTTATATTTTGCATTTTCAACGTTTATTTCCAGATTTACGAGAGAGGAGAAGAGGTTTGAAAACAATCAAGTTGAAAATGGTTTTTACAATATAAGTTAAAATTGTTTTTTCCCCCTTTCTTATCCATCTCCCTTTCACTTTCCCTTTCTATAATGGCTAAGATTTTCAACCCTCTCCTTCTCTCCCTGCCATTTGAAATATATATTGAAAACACAAAACATGAAACTTATTTTCAAACCAAACAGACCCTTACTTTCGTCCCAATTCTTTTTGAATTTTAGATAGAATGAAGGGAATTACTGTGTTTTCTGCATTATAACACAAGTTTTTTTCAACTTCCACAATATAACACAAATTCAGCCTTATAAAATCAGGCAGAGAAGAACGAGTTGAGAGATGAAAAGGCAAAGATGAAAGCGGAAAAAGAGAGATTAGAGCAACAAGTGAAAGCAATGACTCAGGCTCCTCAGCCGTTCATGCCTCATCCAATGGCTATACATCCTGCTTATGCTATGCAGGCTCAGGCTCAGGCTCAAGCGCAAGCAACCGCTTCACAAAAGGGCGGAGGTGGTCCTCCAATAAGTGCATACCCTAATATTGCTATGTGGCAGTGGTTACCTCCCTCAGTTATTGATACTAGTCATGATTCAAAGCTCTGGTCGCCCAATGCGTAAGCCACTACCGTTCCTTGATTTTTACTCACTTATTATTATAACCTGATCTCTGTTTACTAGTTATGCTTCTACTTTATTGTAATTTGAAGTAAACATGATGATTGCTTTTGAATATGTTGGCACTGTTAGCATTCAAAGTTATATTATATAGATTATGTTATAATTCCCAGTTTAGAGTTGAATGTTAGGACTTCAATAATCATTGAAGTAAAGAATTTTCTTCTTCTTCGGTTACCTATTACAAATGTTAACGTGCATATACGGTATAATGAAGCTATTTGATTCAGTTTTTACAATATGTATTGTTGAATGTACAACTACAATTTTCTCGTTTATTTGATACAATATTGTATGTTTTCTTAAGTGGGTTAAACGGATCGACTCTGATATGAAATAGGTCGGGTCATATTTCTTTTTTGACAAATATATTGGATGGGTCGGGTCACAAAATGGATCGGGTCAATTTTGACCCAACCCATTATGACATGATCTGACCCATTTGACGGGTTTACATATACCTTGTGATTTTGAATATGTAGATGTTTAACACTATAGATAAAATATTACTGTAATGTGAACGTTGGATGCAATAAGTTATACTTTTTTTAGGTTGAAAATTCATTGTAGTAGCATTGGATATTCAAACACAACCATAATAGGGGGAGAAATGACATAAAAAACATAAAGTAGAATGCAGTTGCAAACACACTGTATTACATATTTTCACTGCAATTACTGGCTTCCTATAATCACTTATTCTGCTTATTACAACAGGCAGACTGCCTTGTCATGAGTCATTCATGTAAGAAAACGATGAATATGAAACATTTAAGAGGAAATGAAGCTCAGTTTATAAGATCCAAGCTATGGAAAATGGGAGTTTATGACCCTTTAGAGCTGTTGTCAACATGACCTGACAGTGTTCTTTTTCCATTATCTTTTTTTAATCTGCTCTTATATCAATAAACTACTGCTTTTAGAAGGTAATTTCTGTACAAATTTTCATTTAGGTTTCTAAAAAAACTCATTTCAATTTTGGGCGTCGTTCGAAACTTTATTATGAAAATATGTCCATTTTTCATAATACATCTTTGTACATGCCTTATTTCATGAATGAACAGGTATAGTTTTTTCTTCATATATTTTAGTACTTTCAATTTGCGCAAGTATAAATTAAAATTTTGTACATATTCATTCATGGAATGCGCATATACAAAAACGTTGTATTATGAAAAAAAGATATATTTTCATAACAGGAAAATAAGCACAAAGACAAATTTAGAAAAAAAATTAGACTAAAGAACAAAAAGTTTGTTTTTTAGGCTGAAGGACAATGCTGGTTATAACTTTGTATAGTGTAAAACTGAATACAATGTCAGATATAACTAGCATTTTGTATAGTGTAAAAGTTGAATATAATGCTAATTATAATTAGCATTTGTCTTTCAACCTAAATATGAAACTTGATGTCCTTCAGCTTAATTTTTTTTTAAAGTTTGTCATTTTCCCTAATTCCCTCTTTTCATAATTTTTTTTAAAGTTTGTCTATACTTATTACTGAGATTAAAATTTTTTATGTTAAACTAAAAAATTTCATTTATGTTTTTTGATTTATCGATCGTTGGCGGATAGGATAATTTTCCGATATTCGAAAATAATTTCGAATAGGGATACGAATATAACACTATCAGTATCCGAAAAGTATTCATGGACAGACTCGTGGATAATGTCATGTGTTGATGGTTAGTACCATGTGTTAAAAGGGTCAAGAATGAAACCTATACTATCGTAAGGCCCACTAGTCCAAATGTGTAGCAAGGGTTTGTAACAAATGGTACATTATTGGGTTTTGTACATACTTAATTATGTTATCAATAGTATAAATAATGATGATATCATATCATAGATATCAATGACAATATAACAGTGACAATAGATGATAGTACTGTTTGGTTGACTTAAGCCTATGTTTGTTTTTTAGTTAACAAGCGATTAGTGACATTAAGTTGACGCCCCACCTCTATACTCACACTAGCCAAGTACACTACGGGGTAATATCGTCGACTAACACGAAAAATAAGGCTGTTGAGGAGCGACCATCTGTGTAATTGTTTTGTACGAGTACCGATATGTCGGATAATATGACTTGCATTTCATTTCAAGAGGAAATTCGACATATCAAATACAAACTCAAAGCTACTACACAGTGGCTATGTGGGCTTCGGAAACAAATATAGAAATAAGCATAACACAAATCAGTCACATATATTCATATCACAAAGGCGGAAACGGATATGAATATAACACATAAAAATGTACATCAAAATAGTGGTCATACAAGATCCACTACATCACAAAAGAATAGGTACAAGTGCTAAGCAAAAGAATATGTATACATCAAGGAGTCTCTATCTTAAATGTATAAAAGCAAAAACTACTAAGCTAAAGTAGTTAGCCAAAAGTCAGAAGCTAGCCCCTGCTAAGAAGTCAAGTGAAATCACTTGTAACACCTCGGTCTGACCCGAGTATTATTTAAGAAGAAAAACAATAAACGGATCAGTCTAGCTATAAATATCATATAAGATGAGATATGATAAGAGATACAACAAAAATATATAATAACAATAATGCCATGTTTTGACAAGCATACATTTGATAACAACAAAAATCATACAATATCTCAAATCATCTCAAATATTCAAAAAGAATATCACATTCTTAGCTTATTCACCAAACCTCAAATATTGACAAAACATATCAACGTCAATCGCAAAAATCGGTGAAACACAAATTTCAGAAATCAATAATTAGACATCCAAAAAACAAAAGGAAGGGGTAGGCCTAACAAAAACAGTATGTTATCCCATGGGTCGCTAACCCATAAAATGAGCTGAACATCGACGCACCTAAAAAGATACGCCCCATGCACAGTCGAACATCGACGCACCTAAAAAGATACACCCCATGCATAAACGAACATCGACGCACCTAAAAAGATACGCCCCATGCATAAACGAACATCGACGCACCTAAAAAGATACGCCCCATGCATAGTCGAACACCGACGAACCTAAAAGATACGCCCCATGCACCGACTTATCGAGCCGATTGCTCCAAGAACGGTCAAAAGACCCTAGGTTGTTAGCCCATAAAATGAGACGAAGCTCCACAAAACGGGGTATAGTCCCCCACGCGGACAAAGAGACATCCCATATCGCTAGTCTAAACCATAAAATGATCATCATTGATCAACAAGAAGTGTGAATTACACTAAGCTAGTAAATAAATGAGTTTAGCTTCATGTCCCATAACCACTGGCTTAATTTAAATATTTACGATCAAATTGTAGATTTCCACTCGAAAATTGTCACAAGGTTTCAATCAAACAAGTCCAAGAATTAACCGACGAAGGAAACACAAGCATTTCATACCACTTGTTTTGCTAAGTCGTTTAATTAGATTTCTCATACGAATGAGGTAAAGGTTTGTATATACTAATAGATTGAAAAACGATTTTAAAAACGAGGTTTGTATTGAAAATAATTGTTGAAATCATTTTTGCGAAAGAGTTTGAGTATTTACCACTAGTATAGAAAACCTTTATATTTTAAACTGACAAATCACAGAAACGATTGTAAAAACAATCAATCACCAAAAATCCACATTCGACGACGTGAAATCAAACCATAGAAATCGATATCAATTCCATCAAATGGATATTACCAAAAATTCTAGAAAAAGAAGCCATCAAAGTTAATAATAAGTGATAACATCTAATCGGATCAACCAAAAATCGATTAAAACGGAAATCCACTCAAAATAGGCAATTTGGCTAAAATAAGCAGCTCCGGACGTCTGGTAGACTTCCCAGACGTCTGACCTGAAAGACTAAAAATTTTCTTCCAGATCGCCCAGACGTCTGGGAAGTAAGCTCAGACGTCTGAGTTGAGAATCTGGAATTTTATTTCCGTAGCACCAGACGTCTGACCTTAATACCAGACGTTTGAGCTGAAGCTCAGGGCAATATTTTGCTTAGGCCAATGATGGCCAAATCATATCGGAAGCGATCGGACAAGTGACGATGGCTAGGGATTTACGCCAAGCGACTACCTAGCCCTATAGGCTCACCAATACACTTTGAACAACATGTTCAAACATCCATACAAGGATTTTCATAGATTTTGACTTAAAAAATACCAAAAATTGAAAAATTCACCAATCCAATTCAATTCAAAAGAAAATGAACATGAAATAGATGTTAGGAATTCATACCTAACAACTATGAAAGGTATAGACAATGATGTGAGTTCAAGAACTCACTTTTAAACCCAAAACAACGAATGAGAAGCTTTAAAACAAAGGAAAGATCAACCACTCTTCAACTTCAACTCTAGAAGCTCCAATCTATGATCGCAGACAAATATTTACTAAATTAGGTTATAGGAAATTTCTGAAAATTGGAGAGGAATTGAGATGGAGAAGATGAAGAGGATGCTTACCTAAGCTTCTCTTTGATTTCTAGAGCTTGAATTTGAATTTCCTAGTAAACTAGGGCTTAGGAATTTTGATTTCTTTTCTCCTCCCCCAATTTTCTTTTAGCATGAAAGTGTTAGGAAAATAGAATGAATGAATGAAGAGGGGGTGAAGTGTTAGGTTATTTTGTTGGGTTAGTGGGCTGAAACACCAAAACCAAAAGCCCAATTGAAAAATATCAAAATTCTACTCAACTCCAAACATATCGATGTTTATACTCAAAAAAGTTGTAAACGTCATTTTGAACTCAATTGAAGTGGTCTCGAGTCCGGATTCGACTGTTTACAAAAAGTGATATTTTGGACTTTAAATTCAACAAACAATTCTATATTTAAACAAAACATTTAAATATACAATCGTAAAATATGCGGGTTGTTACAGACTCCCCTCCTTAAAGAAATTGCGTCCTCGCAATACTTAAGAAGAAAATAAAAAGTAACAACCATACTAAGGCATAACAACACGATTTCTTTTTCAGGAAGTATAGAGAATATCAAGAGCATAAGATGCAAGGAATTCGAGCCAACGTTGTTGACGCAAATTAAGTTCCTTTTGAGAAAATAAATACTACATGGATTTATGATCGATGTAGAGAACAATTTTCTCTCCCAAAAGATAATGACGCCAAATTCTAAGAGCGAAAACAATGGCCGCGAGCACCAGATCATGAATGGCATATCTGGTCTTGACAAGCTTTAATTGTCTAGAAGTTTAAGCGATAACACGTTCCATCTTGCATGAGAACGACACCCAAACCAATACGACTAGTATCGGTATAAACAATCAAGTCTTGGTTCCCTTGGGGAATCGCAAGAATAAAAACATCAGAAAAGAGTTCTTTTAATTTCTGAAAAGCAGCTTCTATGCTAAATCATTTATTTCATGATCCTCTTTTCCGAAAAGCTAAGACATTCAAAATTATAATTAACTTCATTTAATCATCTTTTTATAAAAAATTTACTTATTACAAGTCAATTTACTGTGTCTGACTGTCTCATCATAGCGTTTAGGAGATTCATATCGATAACGTTGATCGGGCGCATCGACCAGAATTCTTAAAGCACTCATTGGGCAATACAACACAAAATCATCTTTTATTTGATAAACATGTCTCTTAAAATTTTACGAATATTCTTTGTTCATTTTAAGAACAAAATCCAATTATACTTATAAATATATCTTATTAGAAAGATTTGCAATTTTAAATTGACGTTTTCACCCATAATCAATGAATACAAGGATGTACTCATCGAGATATTCGTAGAATACTCGATTCATAAGATGGATGAAATAAGCTGGAGGGTTCGTCAAACCGAATGACATAACGAGCCATTCGTCAGATCTGTAACGAGTACGGAATGATGTCAAAGGAATGTTATCATTTGCAATACGAAGCTAATGAAAACCGGTGGTAAGGTCGAGCTGAAAAGACCTTAGCACCACTCAATAGATCGCTTAGGTGGTAATCTTAAGACAAGCTCAAAGATACCGGGAAATTCACGAACTACTTGAGTGAGGGAAATAACATCTTCCTCATCAAGTGGGTTTAGGTAAAATGATGCCACCGAATTGAAATCAAAATCATTAAGAACAATAGAAATCTACTTAACAGATTGAGAATGTCAAAGATGGATAGTCCTCTTAGGACATAGGATGTGGACTTAATATCGACTAAGCCAATTCGTTGCTAAAATCATTTTCGAAACCTAAGTAGCGCATAACATGCAAATCGGCTCGGAAAGCATAACCACATAAAATAATCTCGACATTTTTACAAAGTAAATTGAGTGTTGCAGATCCACCAACCGGATTCGCAATTCTCAATGAAGTCATCAAGCCCATAATATTTAAAGAAAAAGAATCAACAAGTTCTTTTGATATAAAATAATGAGATGAACCCGTATAAAAAAGAACTCGAATAGGATAATCACAAAACAAATTAATGCCATCAAGGACTGGATGAGAAATACCTTGACCAAGAGAAGTGTCACTGGGAGCTTGCACAACAATTAGCTTTCCCTCCTTCTTGCTTTGAATTATGGGACACGCAGATATATGATGACTCAAACTTTTGCAATAGCGACAATAAAGAGGTTTCAGACACTCATTTGCATAGTGGTCCATTGAACCACAATTGTAGCATTGTCCACGACTAGAGGTAGGAGTCTTTACTACCGAAGTTTATTGCTTCCCTTTCTTGTTGGGATTGGGGACTTTGAACTTAATAGGCCTCTTCATGTTATTGTTGAAGTTCTGTTTGGCACCCACAACTTCAACATCACTTTCTTTATCGGCCTCTTCAAGTCGAAGAGCAATATCTACAAGCTAATCGAAAGAAACTTCTAGTTTCAGAAGAAAAGGCTTTTTGAGGTTCTTGTTCAACCCATAGACAAATCTATGATTTTTCTTCAATGGGGTATTAATATACTCGACCTCATATTTAGAGAGAGATTCAAAAGATGCGACGTAATCCGTCACAGAAGATTCACCTTGAACAAGGTCAATAAAGCGTCGAGCTAAAGTTACTTTTTCCGCTTCCGGCTCAAACTTCAACTCGAACTTTTCTCGAAATTGCTCCCAAGTAAGATTCGCTTCAACAATTTCTGAGATCAAAAGCTCATACCAATCTAATGCTCTCTCCTGGAGCATGCTAGAAGCCACTTGGACTCGATGTAGATCCACAAGATTCATGCGAGAAAAGATGCAATTGCATGATCTAAGCCAAGCTTGGATTTCTATAACGCTTTCGGAACCCTTGAATGGCCTTCCACCTAAATCGGTATAATCTCTGCACAAGCGTGCAAACTCGGATTTAGGATGAGTAGGCTCTGGAATGGATTCGGCAGCTTGAGCATTCTTTACAAGATCCAAAAGCTGTTGGGCAAACATGAATACGCCATCCTGAGGAGTAGCACTAGATTAACCGGCGCTGGGACGGCCAGGTTTAACTATTTCTCTTCTTTAAGAAGGAAAGAAAGAAGAGAAAAAAGGTTATTCTCAGAATGAATATCAAACAAGCTTGATTGGTAAAACAAAGCATCAAAAAAGAGAATAGGATATAACGGGTCCTAAGACTCGGATTAAATCCTAAGGCACGATTCCTAAGAGACACTTAGGACAATGATCCTTGCTAGATTATTCTACATTGTTCTGAAGTTTGGCTCTGATACCAAGGTGTGACGCCCCATCTCTATACTCACACTAGCCAAGGACACTACGGGGTAATGTCGTCGACTAGCACGAAGAATAAGGCTGTTGAGGAGCGACCATCTGTGTAATTGCTTTGTGCGAGTACCGATATGTCAGATAATATGACTTGCATTTCATTTCAAGAGCAAATCCGACATATCAAATACAAACTCAAAGCTACTACATAGTGGCTATGTGAGCTTCGGAAACAAATATAGAAATAATAAACGGATCAGTCTAGCTAGCCCCTGCTAAGAAGTCAAGTGGAAGCACCTATAACACCTCGGTCTGACCCGAGTATTATTTAAGAAGAAAAATAATAAACGGATCAGTCTAGCTATAAATATCATATAAGATGAGATAGGATAAGAGATACAACAAATATATATGATAACAATAATGCCATGCTTTGACAAGCATACATTTGATAACAACAAAAATCATACAATACTTCAAATCATCTCAAATATCCAAAAAGAATATCACATTCTTAGCTTATTCACCGAACCTCAAATATTGACAAAACATATCAATGCCAATCGCAAAAATCGGTGAAACACAAATTCCAGAAATCAATAATTAGACATCCAGAAAACACAAAGAAGGGGTAGGCCTAACATAAACGGGATGTTATCCCATGGATCGCTAACCCATAAAATGAGCTGAACATCGACGCACCTAAAAAGATACGCTCCATGCACAATCGAACATCGACGCACCTAAAAAGATACGTCCCATGTATAAACGAACATCGACGCACCTAAAAAGATACACCCCATGCATAAACGAACATCGACGCACCAAAAAAGATACACCCCCATGCACAGTCGAACATCGACGCACCTAAAAGATACGCCCCATGCACCGACTTATCGAGCCGATTGCTCCACGAACGGTCAAAAGACCCTAGGTTGTTAGCCCATAAAATGAGACGAAGCTCCACAAAACGGGGTATAGTCCCCCACGCGGACAAAGAGACATCCCATATCTCTAGTCTAAACAATAAAATGATCATTATTGATCAACAAGAAGTGTGAATTGCACTAAGCTAGTAAATAAATGAGTTTAGCTTCATGTCTCATAACCACTGGTTTAACTTAAATATTTATGAATAAATTGTAGATTTCCACTCGAAAATTATCACAAGATTTCAATCGAATAAGTCCAAGAATTAACCGACGAAGGAAACGCAAGCGTTTCATACCACTTGTTTTGCTAAGTCGTTTAATTAGATTTCTCATACGAATGAGGTAAAGGTTTGTATATAATAATAGATTGGAAAATGGTTTTAAAAACGAGGTTTGTATTGAAAATAATTGTTGAAATCATTTTTGCGAAAGAGTTTGAGTATTTACCACTAGTATAGAAAACCTTTATATTTTAAAGTGACAAATCACAGAAACGATTGTAAAAGCAATCGATCACCAAAAATCCACATTCGACGACGTGAATTCAAACCATAGAAATCGATATTAATTCCATCAAATGGATATTCCCAAAAATTCCAGAAAAAGAAGTCATCAAAGTTGATAATAAGTGATAACATCTAATCGGATCAACCAAAAATCGATTAAAACGGAAATCCACTCAAAATAGGCAATTTGGCTGAAATAAGCAGCTCCGGACGTCTGGTAGACTTCCCAGACGTCTGAGCTGAAAGACTAGAAATTTTCTTCCAGATCGCCCAGACGTCTGGGAAGTAAGCTCAGACGTCTGAGCTGAGAATCTGGAATTTTATTCCCGTAGCACCAGACGTCTGACCTTAATACCAGACGTTTGAGCTGAAGCTCGGGGCAATATTTTGCTTAGGCCAATGATGGCCAAATCATATCGGAAGCGATCGGACAAGTGACGATGGCTAAGGATTTACGCCAAGCAACTACCCAGCCCTATAGCTCACCAATACACTCCGAACAACATGTTCAAACATCCATACAAGGATTTTCATAGATTTTGACTTCAAAATACCAAAAATTGGAAAATTCACCAATCCAATTCAATTCAAAAGAAAATGAACATGAAATAGATGTTAGGAATTCATACCTAACAACTATCAAAGGTATAGACAAAGATGTGAGTTCAAGAACTCACTTTTAAACCCAAAACAACGAATGAGAAGCTTTAAAACAAAGGAAAGATCAATCACTCTTCAACTTCAACTCTAGAAGCTCCAATCTATGATCATAGAAAAATATTTCCTAAATTAGATTATAGGAAATTTCTGAAAATTAGAGAGGAATTGAGATGGAGAAGATGAAGAGGATGCTTACCTAAGCTTCTCTTTGATTTCTAGAGCTTGAATTTGAATTTCCTAGTAAACTAGGGCTTAGGAATTTTGATTTCTTTTCTCCTCCCCCATTTTTCTTTTAGCTTGAAAGTGTTAGGAAAATAGAATGAATGAATGAAGAGGGAGTGGAGCGTTAGGGTATTTTGTTGGGTTAGTGGGCTGAAACCCCAAACCAAAAGCCCATTAGAAAAATAGCAAAACTCTACTCAACTCCAAACATATCGATGTTTATACTCAAAAAAGTCGTAAACGCCGTTTTAAACTCAATGGAAGTGGTCTCGAGTCCGAATTCGACTGTTTATAAAAAGTGACATTTCAGACTTTAAATTCAACAAACGATTCTATATTTAAACAAAACATTTAAATATACAATCGTAAAATATGCGGGTTGTTACATTAAGCAATTTTTACTGTAAAAGTTTTATAGTTGATTACTACTATTAAGACTTTTATTGTGCTTTAGTTCTTAGTGCTTTTTAACATGACAAAGCACTTAATAAACTAAAAATTAAGATAGTAACTAACACACTTCAGACTAATCAGCATGCAATCGACTTCTTAGGGGCATTTAAAATATAACTCACCCCAACATTGGGATGGTTGGCCATTTTGAGCCCGCTTGGCTACTCCGGGTTATTCACTTATTCGGAATTTTAAATGCTAGATAAATTATGTAGCATTTATAGTGTAGGTTATGTGTATAAGCAACAATATAAATTAATATCATTTTTCCCACTTAAATGCTGGACAGTGCAACGATATTAATTTATATTGTAACTTATTTTTTGTTCTATTCTCCCTCCTAGATCTATATTGAGATCATACATCATTTATATTTTTATGTAGAAAACTTATCATTCTCTTTATTTTTCAATATCAATTCATTATGTAGAAAGGACAATATCTAAAACTATAAAGGAAAACAAAACACAAGCCCTTCTTCCTCTACCTTTCGGCCCTATCAAAATAATTCCGATTACAACGGAACTTCTCCTCCTACGCGAGAATCGTAACAATACTATCAACAATGTTTTGCATCTCAACATGCTTCTCAACAACATTTTAAGTAAAAATAAGAATTTAACAATTCTCAGCAATATAGCATGAATTTCTACTAAGATCAACTTTTTCAGCAAAACCCAAATTTCAATCATCACCATTAATCCTTAAATTTCGGCTATCGATCCCAAGTTAACTATAACCACAACATAAGTAGGAATTTGGATGGTCAATTTGGCTCCATATATGATGGCCTTAGTCGGCTTCCATTTAATTTTAGGGGGATAAGTTGAATACGACAACGTATGGACACTCTATTCAAACACAAGACAATGATAGCAGGAGAGGATGAAAAAATACTAGGGAATAAACATCAATGAGGCACCAATTTTTGCCAGCGGCGAAGGAAAACCCAAGAAGGATAAAAAATATGGACAGATGATAAACAAGTAAAGTTATTTCATTGTTGAGTCGAATGCCCGAAGGATCCACCCACAATTACGTCTCGAAGTTAGTTTGCTTTTTGGGAAACCAGTAGCAACTTACTCGACAATCATTAACCTAATAACCCCCAAGTTCCCTTGATTCATTGAAAAAACAATGGAAAAGATTAAACACCACCCACTAGGAATGAAATGTTCACCGTAAATGGGATAGGAAAGTGAAGCAAGTAACCACGATTTGGTAATAATTTAACATTTTTTAGCCTTTTACACTCTTTATTTCATCAACACTAAACAACCATATTTACTTTACAGCTCAGCAAACCCACGAAACCTACACGATTGATAATAAGGGCGTTGCGTTCAACATTTTACACATCTATAGCTACCTTTGTACGGAGGACAAATGGAGCATTGTGGACAAAAAGCGCACAACTTTGCGTTTTGCGCCAAGGAATACGAACACATGCTCAAGTTCGGGAGATTCTGATTCACACGATAACATTCTGTTCTTCTTAAGCGATATTAGAAGGGAGTCGGGAAAGCGATGATTGAAGAACAACATCGGTTTTAGCTCACAAATAGATGGTGTTGTAGATCGAATGCCGTCTATTCAACAAGAAACAAAAGAAATGAAGAAGTAAAAGGATGAGAATGGAAGGGAGAATTGGTTGGAGAAACCGTGATTGAAGAACAACACCAATTTTAGCTCGCAAGTAGATGGTATTGTAGACCGAACTTCGTCTATTTAACAGGAAACAAAAGAAATGGAGCAAGTAAAAGAAGCGTATAGAAGGGAGAAATGGTTGGAGAAGAAAGTAGAGAAGAGCGGAAGAAACATGAGATAATTGATCAAACTTCTTGAACTCAAAGAAAAAAACTCATAAAAGCAATTTTCTATATGAAAATACATTTTAGAATAGAAATCATATTTCTTATTCCAATATTAAATATCAATTATTATTTTACAATTCTCATTTTCGATGTTTCATTATGAAGCAGAAGTGACTATTCACTCTTTTTATCCCAATTGTACCTTAAATCACACCTACTTTTTTACATTCGTTTCGAAAAACCTTACTACAAAGATGCATTTGATCATCCTTAACATTTAAGGATATTAAATACGTTGCACTTTGCGTAAACTGATCAAACTGACATATAAGCGATCGAGTTCTCAGATCTATATTGTAGTTTTAGTCTTGTGTTACATTTAACAATGTGATCTTTATCGTAATCAATCAAATTGAATACTCGATCTCGCACTATGGTTTATTTGGTTTTTTAAATAAACTAATTTCATCAAAATATTGGACATTACAAACTATGACCGTTCACCATATAACATTTATATACAATTGTATATGAATCAAATATCCATAGTATTGTATTGCTTTTAATTTCGAAACTCATAAAATCCAATACATGGTCTCAACCAAATAAACATGTAAGCGACCAAATTACGAATGCATTATGTAGTTGTAAAATTAGATATTTGTGTGGGTATAGAAAACATTAATATGCAAGAAGCACTTATTTGCATGTATATATTATGTTTTCATTTGCCAATCTTCAATTCAGTTCGTTTGTATATCTTAATTGATAAACGTTTTATCAATCGTATTAAATACACAAATTTATTAATGTAGATTATTATAACATTATATAGCATATGTTCTTGCAATATTGGAAATGTTAAATGCTATCATTTTATTTTTCTAATAAGGCTCCCACTAGTCTTTTATGTTTCCCCAAACCCTAAGACGAAACATAGAAGTCTTTAGACTTTACTAATAGGTGTTAAAACTCGTCTGTCTTACGATTCTGACCTTAAGTTTGCTCAACAAATTATAGTCCCACAAATAATGGATAATTCTTTATCGGTTGTATCACATACAACTCCTAACCCATGATTCCTTGTCCTAATCTCATTTCGACCTTAAGTTTGCTCAACAAATACATATAGTTATCTTTTGGGGTTTATTTATATTTTTATTTCTTAGTTGCAACATTTATTTTTTATTAGTTTGAATTTTATTTTGGGGTTTTTAGGCTTAGGGAAAAAGTTGGAGAAAAATTTAGTTTTAGGGACAAGAAGTTTGCTTTTTAGGCTAACTGACACTTTTTAGTGTAAATCACAAAATGATAGTTGTAACTATCATTTTCTGTTTACACTAAAAAGTGTCCTTCAGACTAAAATACAAACTTGTTGTCCTTGAGAATAATTTTTTTGGCAACTTCTTCTATGCGCCTATTTTCCTATTTTATATTTATGTTATTAATTAATAAACAACAAATTTGTAAATGAAGTTTATTTGTTTAAATGATATTTATTTGTTAGATCCTATTTCTAAGCGTAAAGGGATAGTTTGAATTTTTAAAGAAATTTAACTGTTTTAACATAGTTTGAATAGTTCTAGTCTAGCCTAGAAATAATAGGCTAAAAATAATAAATAATAATTAAATTATATATGAGTAAAGGGTATTTTAGAAAGTCCACGGTCGGACCAAAAGTTTGCGCTTCCAAGCCAACTATTAATAAAGATATTAATAATACTACACATAACATCCCTAGCTTGAGTTTATTCAATAACTAAGGAGTATACAAGTAATTTATTAATATATATGGTAGATAACAACGTTATATTAAAGATTCATAATCTTCAATATATTCTATTGAGTGATATCTACCCTCGTGTTCAATGTCAGACACATCAAAAATCATGGTATATATATATATATTTACGTATGTATTTATTTCTTAAGTCTATTTAGGGTTGTTTAATGTTCCACCTTTAATTTATACATTCATATTGTATAATGTTTATTATTATATAACTTTTATATTTCATATTACTTGTATAATAGTCTTATGTATAATATTATATTAATTAAATACTATTTAATTAATTTTAATTAATTAACATTTTAATTAATTTTATATTAATTTAATTTAACATTTGTATTAAATATTTATTATATACTATAACCTTTTGTAGTATAACACATATATCATATGTATAATTATATTATTTAATTAATTAACCTTTTAATAAATTTATTTAATTAAATAATTTTAATTAAAGTTATATTAATTTCAAAATTTTATTTATATACATACATGTATACTTATGATAATTTAACATTTTAAAACAACATAACATATATCATAATATACAACACATGTATATATTTATTAATTAATTAACTTATTTAATTAATATATTTTATTAATCTTATTGATAAATTTTATAAATTTCAAAATTAATTTATATTAACTTTCAAACATTTTGAAATTTTTTGTTATATTATAACATTTATAATATGATATATTGTATTTTAAATTTAAAAATCTTATATTATAATTTTCATAACAATTTCAAATTTTATGTTATAACATTTATAATATTTTTCTTATTTTAAATTTAACTTTTAAATTTAGAATTTTTATTTTAAATTTCAAAACAGTTTTGAAATTAGCCCAAGGCCCAATTCAAATTGAGCATTTTCTATTAGGGACAATCTTTCGGGCTCACATATCTGTTCGGGCCAGGTTGGTGGCTAGGCAGGGCAGAGTACTAGATTACCCAAACTCAGTCCTAGATATTACATTTCTATACACCCTACTAACTGGGCTGTGAGCTTAATTAGTAATCCGAACATGACTAATTTAGACCGTATAGGCTATTGGGCTCCGATACCATAGTTGGAACTCAGCCAACATGTCGGGAAGTTATGGATGAATTTCAAAAAAATTCCTTTATCGGATCTTTATTGGACCTATGAAGTCTAATTTATTTAAAACATTTCTAAATTTTATTTATCTTTTATTTTATTTAAATTAATAAATTTTATATAATATTATATAGTTTATATATGTATGTATGTATGTATCATATACACATATATATTTGTGAATGCATGTGTAACATGCCAACCCATATAAGGTATAGCATGCCCATGTATAGACATTAGGATTTAAATTGCAGCAGACACGTTAGCTCATGCGATCTGCAAATATATGTTGTCCATATATATATAAACTATTATTTATATATAAATATTGTAAATAAATAAATATATATATGTGTGTGTGTATATACACACATATTAAGTTTGTTTAAATAATTTTATGCTAAATGTATATAATGTTTATATATATATATATATATGTGTGTGTGTGTGTGTATATGTATATGTATATAAAATTTTATAAATAGAATAATAATAATATATATAAATTTCTAGATGCTTCATCTTCATATTCGGCTGTCTGTGAGCAATGTAAGCGTGCGTGAAAACTGAAAGGTACTCTTCATGTCCAATATATAAATTCCTTTTTCTACTTTAAATTTGGAAACCTCGAAGACATACTAATAACTAATCCGCTACCGTCGATATTGAAAGTAAGAATCATGGAAGGTCACAAAGTGGAGATAAATGTTATTTTCAGCTGGAAACCCGATATTTGCACAAATTATCGGTCTTTTGGACATTCTGTGGAGAAGTGTTCTAGGACTGCTCCTCTGCCTCCTGTCGAAAAAGTTCCTCTTCCTAGGACGGAAATGATATGGGTCCCCAAGGTTAGAGCTCTGCCTATCTTTGATCCTGTTGTTTCTGTTTCTCCCGCCGTGGAGTCAGAAATGGATTCACTAGCAATTAGCATTTCCGATGATGAGGTTATTAGTTAGGAACTCGATGAGAGTTCTTGGGTACACGAGGTCTCGGAAATAAGGTATGACCCGCTGATGCATAGTTATCACATGTTCTTAGGTGGTCCTAACGAGACTAGGAGACTGGTGTATCATGTTTTGGGTAAGGGTCTTTCTTTGACGACCAATGGTGTTGATGGTGCGAGCAATTGGTGGCAGTTCTTAGATCCTACATGGGACCAGTCTTATCTTTACTCCTCTCTTGAGGTCTTATGACCTGAATCTGGCTACGTACTTTTCTGCTGTTCAGCATGTTATAGGACCCGGTACAGATGTTGATATCAGTAATGACAGTGGGGATGTGTGCCCTTCCGAGTAGTCTAGACTCTTTGTCTAGTTCCTATTTTTCTTTTTGTTCTTATTCTAAGTGGTCTGGCCACTATAAAACCATATTTTAGTTGTTCTGTGCATGTACAGAACACATGTTCCTTATTTATATTTATAGTGGCACGGCTCACTATAAAGCCGGCTAGCTTTGCTATAATTTATATAAATGTATATTATTATAGTATATTTATTATAATGTAAATAAGTTATTTAAATGTAAATAAGTTATTTAAATATTAAATAAATAATATTTTTTATAAAACCATGAATAAAACATGTACTAGTACATACATAATAATAAAATAATATTTTATACTTATTTTAATATATATATATATATACATAAAAATATTTATAATTTGTAAATATATATATATATATTAATCAATAAAATTAATTTTTTTTAAATTCCCGATCGTGTGAACAATACAGAAAATTATTATTATTATTTTTACTATTTTAAAATATATTTTAGTTTAATATTCATTCGAAATTACTTCGAAACCTTTTTGCAAATTTTAAATTTTCAGTAAATCACAAATGATATTTTGAAGTTTAGGAAAAAATTTCGCAATTTTTTTTGTTAAATTTTATTTTTAATTAACTTATTAATTTTAGGTCGATTTAACTAATAATTTTTAAAAATAACAAAAAAATATTTTTTATTTTTATTTTCTGGCCGAGAGCTTATTAATGTTAAAATAATGTTACAAAATGAAAAAATACTTTTCATAAGATATTTGATTTAATATGATTTATTTATGTAATATATTGATTTAATTAATAATAAATAATTATAAAAATTATTTTTTTCTTTCGAAATACTATTACCATGAATTTACATATATAAAATCATATGATCGACTTTAGCCATAGTATAATATTGTAATTAAATATAAACCATATATATGTAGTTAAATAATATATATAAAATTTAATAAAATATTAATTAATATGTACATTATGCTGTTGTACTGATATTATACGAAAAAAGATTTTTTATAAGTATACACACATACATATAATAAAACATTAATTAATATGTATGTTATTCTGTATAAATGATTTTTTTATACATATAACCAAACTAATTTGTGGCAATATTAATTCATATCAAAATCGTCACCTAACTAACAATATAATACACACACACATAATAAAATATTATTCAGAGAATAATAAACTATAATTTGATGAAACATACCCAAGAACCAAAGCCTTGAAGTACACCTTGAAAGGATGAACTCTCTCCTTTAAAACCTTTTCTAATTCGGTAGATTGCAAGTCCTTGAACTGTTGACCTTTGACTATCGGATAGTGATTGACTTTGAGTTGATTTGAACTTGATATGATGGAGTAATAATAGAGTTATTTCGGCCAACAATATATGATGGAGATAGCAGCCAAAAGTCCTAATCAAATTAGTTTAGGTTTGCCTATATAGTGGATAGAAAGGAGTAAAAAGTGGATCTCATCCCATACTAATTCTCCCTTCATCCGAGCCATCCAAAATCTAGCATTTAAACCCTATTTTTAGCCAGCCCCATGTCATGTTGCTGTCGAAAATTTCACCCATCATAATAGACCAAAAATCCATTTAACCCAAATAAAATATTATTTAATTAAACCTATCGTTTACGATATCATATATCGATTAATATATTTATAACTACTATAAATATATTTAATAATATCTTTTCTTTAAATCATAATCAAAATTTTATAATTAATATTTCATAAATATTAATTAATTTATAACAAAATTAATTAAATCGTTTGATCAAAAGAGAATCATCGTTTTGGTTGTGTGACTCATCAAGTGTAAATTTGATTAACAATTAATGTCGAACTATTCTAATATTAACGTTCACACGTCATTTAACCAACATGTGGTGTGACATTTTTGTCGAATTTATCGCTTAATTGGTTTTGGTAAAGTCTAATTTATCTTTGTTAAGTGTTACCTGGTTGTGACTTTTATTTATACCAATTCTCTTTGTCAAAATTATATCACTTTAGACTTATGGAATTTGGTAAGGGTCAAAATTCCAACATCGTTCACATTCAACTCTATAGTCCAAACACAAAGTCCTTGGTTCAATAATAACAATTATTATTAACCGAACCGCTTTAGCCAGAGACTTTGACTTTGAGTTGACTTGAGTTGACCATGATACTAACCCCATATAACCGAGGAGGCGAACCGTCTCTTAAATAAGGCTTCACTTCCAATACTTCCACTCGACCCAACTATAGTCACTCGACAGACGCTTTGACTATAATCAAAGCGGAGCTTTCATATTGAAGGTTCACATTATTCTCAAGTCGAGAGAATTGCGTAAACCAGTCGCATTAATATTTTCTATTTGACCTTAGTTATATTAACTAAAAGAAAACTATCGAGTGAGTCGTTCCAGAGTTATCTAATAACTATCAGTACGTAACCCCTAGGCGCCCCTAACAGTCATAAGTAATACACTGCCCAACATTTGGAGAATGTTTCATACTCCAGTCTCAACAGATATATCGATATCCAGTCTCGATGCATCTTGACTAGGAATATTTAAAATGGTATATTTATTTTTATTGTGATAAATTACTCATGGTTACAACACTTTGTAACTACTGTCACAAAACATACCATTTATGAATTTTCTGTTAAATATACTTTTGAATAAATTAATTAATATAACACATTATATCAACTATATAACAAAAAAACACATGTTATTTCGAACAAGATTGGTTATTGAGTTGGATATATGTAAAAAATTACATATTACTCATAGGGGATACCCCTAACTTTATCATTCACTTCCAGTTCTTCCACTCGATCCAACTATAGTCGTTTGATGGACGCCGTTCCACGATTTAAGTATAATCAAAGCAGAGCTTCTACATTGAAGAGCAGTAATATTCTCAAGTCAAGAGAACTATGTAATTTTGTCACACTTACACTTTCTATTTGACCTTAGTTATATTAATCAATAGGAATCTATCGAGTGAGCCATTTCATAATCGTTCAATCACTATTAGTACGTAACCCCTTGGTGCCCCCAGTAGTCATAAGTAACAATGCCTAACATTTGGAGAGCGTTACGTACTTTAGTCTCAACGGATACATCGATATCCAGTCTTGATATATTTTGACTATGAGTATTTAAAATGGTACGTTAATTTTATGGTGATGAATTACTTATGGTTACAATACTTTGTAACTACTATTATAAAACATACCATTTATGGATTTTCTATTAAATATACTTTAAATTAAATTAATTAATTAATGTAACACATTATAAAAAAAATATAATAGAAAGAAAACACTTTTTATTTCAAATAAGATTGGTTATCGAGTTAGATAGATGTAACAAATTACATAATTGCCCCTAGAGCATACCCCTAACTCTATCACTTAGTTTGTTTTGCCTAGAGAGTCTGATGAAAGAATTTGGTGTTTTTTTCACCCATATTTTCACAAAGAAAGCCATGTTCCAGGGAAGCAACAAGACCTTCATGATTTAGAGCCATCATCAGCTTCGTATTAAGCCTATGTTCTTTGTTAGATAAGTCTTGATCAAAAGGAGATTGATATAAGTTAAGTTTAAGTTTCTATAGCTTCATCCTAAGAATTTTGAGATTTCTGATTACCTATCCCAAAAACCAATTTGCTCCCAGCTCTAAGAAGCTTCTTAGGGCACTTCAGCTTTTGTTGAAGAATGAACATAGCATTTCCATAGTGGTTTGTTGACCATGCCTACCTTAGAGACCAGAAAATCCAAGTGGTCATGTCAAAAATTAAAATCTGGAAAACTATCATGTTTAACCATTGTAACACCCCATATTTTGATAACATTAGTTAGGATATTTAATTAGATAAATAAAATAATGTGTTGATCAAGAGATTGATATTTAATTTAATTAGAGAGGTAGCCATGCCATTTAACAATGAACTTAAAATGAAATGGAGGAGGGGTAAAATAGGAAAGAGGTTATTCCTATATACTTATCCCTTAGTTGTGTATCTCCTACACATTCATTTCATTTGTTCAAAATTTTAAAAAAAAGCTAGGCCGGCCACCATTAACAAGAGAAAGAGAAAGAAAGAGAAAGGGGAAGCTTAAGCAAATTAAATATATTTATATCTCAATCTCTTTAATCACAAAAGCTAAGGTGAATAATGTTTACATCTCTATTTTGATTTTTTTCGGTTTTAAGATGATTCCGAATTGATTTGCAATGTTTTTCCATATTTTTGAATGATGGAATGTTTATATATACTTGTTGATGATTTATACATGTTCATATTGATTTTATGATATGTTTTAAGGTAAAAACCCTATTAAATGACATCTTTATACCTTGCGAATTTTTGTATAGATCAGAAATAATAATTTGGAGATTAGTTTCAATTTTCAGAATTTTTTGAATTAATGTGGATTTTATATGAATTTTCTAGTAAAGAAAATGATATTTTGGGTAATGAATTATATACGGGTAAATAATAATTAGTTTGGGTCTAAAAAATTTATATGTTAGAAAACATTTTAAAAGAGAATTTCTGGAATTTTTCTAGATTTTTCCTAAGTATTTTGACGGGCATATAAAATTATTTAAGGCATAGGACTTAAATGTTTTATATATTTTAAAAGGAGAAGGGGCTTTTTGCAAATAATTTGAATTTGTTATTTCTGGAAATTGTTAGCACTTTTGAAAAAGTACAATGGCAACCAATCAGATTTAGACAAATAAGGCAGGTTGGGTACAAAAGAAATAGTTTAAAAGGACAAATAAATAGGCTTTTCACTGTTTCGTCTCCTTGGGCACCAGGTTCCGCCTCAATACTATTACCTCCAACACAGTCGAAACCAATGCACAGGCTATCAGGCAACTGGTACGTAATGAATTGGATGTGGCAAAAGGTATAGGGTCGAAACCATGGGGTTCCGAAAGGTTTGAAGCTTTGTTTTGGTTGTAAAGAAAAATGTGTGTGCTTGCTTTCGACTAAGATGCTTTCGACTTGGTTGGGTTTCGACTGGGTCAAATTGTTTAAAAGAAATGGTTTCACTTGGGTTGCATCTTTGTTTTTAAACAAATGCTTTCAACCAAGTTGAAACACCTAGCAGCCGCCTTTTTACCTTTTGACCCAGAGGGTTTCGAAGGGGTTGTTTTGTTTTAAAACTTGGCTGCTTCTCCAATGTTTTCGAAGGGATGGTTTCAACACCATCACTTCTTTACTTAGGAATGTTTTCGAAAGAATGGCTTTCGACTTAAATGATTCAAAGACTCTTTTTCACAGATTGAAGTAAAACCCAAATGGTTTCGAAACAGATGCTTTTGACTGTTTCGACCAAGACGATTTTTAAAGGCTTCGAAGGAGTAAGTCTTCGAAAGGTTTCCACGTGTTTTAAATTGAACCCAATTGCTTTCAAAAGGTTTAGATTTAATGCTTTCGAAAGGTTTAGATTTAATGATTTTGAAAGATTTTAAAAGAGGTTTCGAAGGGGTGGTTCCCCAAAGGTTTCGAAGGAGTCGAAAGGTGTAATTTTCTAATGGTTTCGAAAAGAAAGATTTTCCAAGAGTTTCGAAAGGCAAGGTTTAAAAGGTTTTAAAAGAAAGATGTCTAAGGTTTTAAAGCTTTCGAAAGGAAGGTTTTTCAGAGGTTTCGAAAGGGTTTTGGGAATGGTTTCGAAAGGAAGGTTTTAGCCTTTCGACCTAGATAAAAGAAAGAGTTTTACATGGTTTCGAAAGGGGTACTTTCAATAGATTCGAAAGGGGGACTTTCAAACATTTCTATGTTTTCATTTACTAGATTTGGGTAAAGTATATATAACATGGCAAGGTGATTTTGTGTAAAGCATAGAATATATATTTTCGTTGTTGAATTTGATTTAAAGGTTTTAAATCATTTTGAAAAGGTTTTCAAGGAAAATTTTGGGAAGATATCCCTAAGTAAATTGACTCAGATATTAGATACCAGATAGGACTGGTATAGGGTCGCGTTCTATACATTAGCTATTAGCCCCAGCTATTTTTGTCCAAAATTCCAGTGTGTAGGGCTTTGTCACAAGTAGACTAAAATTATGAATACACATAGAAAGGAATATTTGTTGTGTATAGATAGGTTATTGGTGAGTCCGCAAAACCATTAGGATTAGGTGACCCTGGAAGATGATAAGTTAAGGACAGACTGTCCAGAAGAGAAGTATTTAACAGATACTTAAGGACAAATCGTCTAAAAGAAGAGGAGTGTCTAACAAATGTTATATATATTTTGATATTGTCTGGTAGGCCCGAATCAGCCAAAGGTTAAAAGTTAGCCAAACAAAACTTATGTGTGTGGACAGATAGTTCATTTATTACCTGATATATATGTATGTTTACATAATGATGCTTTACAGATATTTTGACCAGTTTTATTTGCATGAAAAGAATTACAAAAGATATGTTTTAAAGGAATGTTAGTGAGGGGAAACCCGTTCCGCTAAGCGGCGTAGTCTCACTTGACATAAATTAACAAAGATGAACAGTGTTATTCATACCAGGCATTATGTCTGACTCATAGTTTTTGTTTCCCCTTAAACTCTCGAGTGCTCAAAATTGATTTGAGTAGGCTAAGGGTTGAGGCTTTCAGGATTTTGAGATTTTGGCGAATAAAACTTCCGAAGACGAGCATGTGGCTGTCGGATAGCTATTTAGGGTTTGTAGATTGTTCTGCTTATTATACGCTGTGTATATAAGTCAGATATTACTATATTGCTTTGATCAACCAAGGGGGCATTGTCATATGTCGCTCTTGGCGTATTTTTGTAATTGATATATTTTATCAGTGCTTGGGAAACGTTAAGAGATTTTGTAACATGGATATGTACTTTTATTTTGAAATGTAATCAGCAAATTGTTGTTTTGAAAATATGTGATTTATTCATATTCATGTGCTTCTGATATTATATTACCATTAGCATTGCCATATTTTGTCACCAAAAGCTAATACTATGGATGACTGCAGCATCTGTAGCACTTAGCTTTTGGCATCTAGATACGGGATGTTACAACCATACACCATTTGAGGATTAAAGAGGAATAATCATAGATGGTCTAAGAGGTTGTTATAGATTTCAGGTTACACTAGATATTAAGAGCTTGCTGGTTGTAAAAGGAGTGGTGGAGTTTATAGAAAGTCATCTTTCCTGAATGAACTTTGTTATTCTATGTGAAACTAGGACCAAAAGAGGGGATGTGAAGAAAATTAGAATCTTGCAAAGACTGGACTAGGGAAGAAATTTGGTTAATAGTCAAAGGATTGCCTCCTTGCTTTTGGGAAGCTAGATTCATGCAATTTAAATATACAAAGTAAAGCTAGTGTAAATATTGATTGAATGAGGAAAGGATGTTTAGAAGAATTTGTCTATTAATGATGTTGTTGTAGGCATAAACAAAAGTAGCAAGAAAAAGATGTTAGTTGGAATATGAGAAACCTAGTTGTGAATGCATTGCTCATTCTCAAACAGTTTGAAAAGATTGAAAATAGTGGAATCCCAAACTATAAGAATATGACCATAAGGAGTTGATTAAAGGTTATGTTCATAATGCCATTGAGGGACAATTAATTGCACCACTCTATTAGCTTTTGATCCATCAAGTTTAGTCTCAGAGGTAGCTAAAAGTTTCAAATTGTGTTCAGATATGATATTTTTTAATTCTTTTTTCTTGCTAACAAGGTTAGCACCTCTAATGTTCCAAGCTCCTAAATTATCAACTGACATTGGAGTTTGAAAGGGAAAGGGGATGAGCGCTTGCCTTATTATCATCTTTGATGAAGATGGAGTGATGCGGACATCTTTGTCGGTAGAATATTTAAATTGGATTTAAATAGAATAATTACTAAGTATGTTTTTAAACTAATTATTATTTGTGAAATATCAATTATTATTGAATTTTATCCAATTTGTTTGAATACCATTATTATTTAATAAAGTACGTATGTAAAAGTTATAAACGCACGTATCGATATACAATATCAATGAAATGTTTTGAATTTAAATAGATTAAATGGTTAGCGCGTTTTGAAATTTTTGAGAGCTATATGGCACCTACTATGGTTGGACACAGACAATAAAGAAAGAGAGGGGATCTGATGAGATTTAATTGGGTGTCAACCAAAGAAAGTTTTAAAGGAGGAAATTGAAAGATTTCAATGTTTCCTTTAAAACATATTCTTTTTCATTCATTTCAGAAGACACTTCTAAAATTTCACATTTATTCCTCTCCTCTTTTATCCCAACCAAAAAATAATGGGTTCTAAAGCCCAAAAATTTCAAAATCAAAATCAAATAAACTAAAATAAAAAACAAAAGGCAGTTCTAATTTCTTGATTCTTGCAAATTCCGGAGATTAGTTTTATTGAGTCTAGAAGCTTTTGATTCATCATTTCAATGCGTGTTTATTGGAAACATCCACGGTAATTATCAAATTAATTTATTTAAATGTTATATCATTTATATGCTCGGATTTTGTAAGATTCATCACGTGTTTAATTGATCATTTTGTATATGTGAATTGAAACCCTCTTCCATCGTAATTGAATATTTGACTATTATATTGTTTAATTCAGATCCACATGTATTCTTCATCCCTTTATAATATATGTTCATCTCAAATTGATATATTTAGATTCTTTGTCCTCTTTGATAATTTGTTGTTATTTTATGTACTATTTAGATCTGTTTGTTCTTATCATGAATTTATATATGTCCGACTTATCTGATTTCTATTCTTTTGTTTTCATAATTAGAAAAAAACTTGAAAGCTAATTTTAATTTGGATCTATTTTATACTTTTATAAAATATACATACATAATTATAAATCAATTATGTGTATCAATTATTTATTATTCCTTGAAAATTGATTTACAATTATATGGCTATTTTTGGTTACGAGCATTTTAAATATTATTCATGTAAAAAGGAAAGATTTGTTAGAACTCTATACTTTGATGTTTTGGTACTGACAACTATATAAGTATATATTGTATATACTAACCACTTTTGCAGGAAATGATATCAATCATATAAAGAGACAAACATATCAAAATGAAGACCAGAATGACGCTACAAAGTTGTGATCTGTCATAGAGTCTGTGACTAGAGGTAAAAAGTTGTTAAATCTCTTCTACGTGGTATATATACAAACATGTTTTTCTAGATAAAGAATTTTAAAGAACAACACAAAAAACATGGAGTTCAGTCGGCTGAATCAACCAGGTCAGTCAACTGAATTCTATGTATGTGCATAATTTTTTGAATATCATGAATATTCAACCGACTGAATGAGTACATTCAGCCGGCTGAAAACTAACCAAAACGCACTGTGGCCTTACTGATTCCAAAATCATCGATTCAGCTGGCTACCACACTCTATTCAGCCGACTAAATCTGCATAACGCTAGTTTTCTGAAAAGGCGCGTCTCCTTCGCAAAGAGTTACAACTCTTAATCAAGAGTTGCAGTCACAACTCTTCGCCGTTACTCTTCACGAACAATTGCAACCTTTAAACACTATATATAGCAAAGAATTCCAATGTTTTTATTAGCTATTTTATTCCTAATTCTCTCTATCTTTGCTATTGAACTTACAAGCCTTCAATTCTAAATATCATCATATTTTGATCACTTATTTATTCAAGAATATTTCTTATGATCAAATTTACTTCATTTCTTCGCAAACTATACTATATATCACAAAGAAGAAGATTATAGGAAGGGTGTACATTATCGACTTATCGGTGCTATTCAAGAGCATACTCAGTCAAATACTTTTCTATTATTTGTAGTTAAAAGTCCTGTTGTAGACTCCTCAGGCGATTGAAGTACTATTTGGTTGTCTAGGTAGTTAAAGTCATGTTCGGTTGCTCAAGCGGTTGTAATATCTATTCCTTCGGGTTAAGAGAGGGTGTCGGTTTAAATCCAGAAGGAGTCTGGGACTGGACGTAGAACGGGAAGTTCAAACCAATATAAAAATCTCTGGTGTTATTTACTTATCGTTATTTATTTTTTATTCTTATCCGCACAAATTTATAACTTAGATAATTATTCATACTACTCAATCCTTTGTCGCTTTCATTTGGTATCAGAGCAAGGTCATCATAAAACAATAACAAAGTTTTTGATATTCAAGTAATATTGAAAATAATGCAGCATCAAGTTTTGTTGAAGGTCAATCCATTGCACTACTACCACTATTTAATGGATTAAACTATAATTATCGGTCAACTAGGATGAGAATTTACATGCAAGCAAATGGATATGACACTTGGAATATCACTCAACAAGAATATTTTGTACCTACCACACCTTATGAACAATAGTCAAAAACACAGATATTGGATGTTGCTGTAATGCTAAAGCTATAAATATGTTATTTTGTTCCTTAGATAAAAATGAGTTTAATAGAGTTAGTATGTATACTTCAGTATATGAAATTTGGTGCACTCTTAAAGTTACTCATGAAGGTACTAATAAGGTTAAACAAAGAAAGATAATTATGCTAAGAATCAATAAGTTGAACATAGTAAAATAAGAAATTGAAAGATTTTGTTGAAATTGTTCGTTTGGAAATTTCTCGAAAAGCTAATTATAGGTTCTTCTTTCCGTCGGAACAATAGGGCCGTTATGCTCATTACTAAACTTGTTAGAGAGATGAAATACGAGCCTTTTTTCATGCATTTACCAGAGGTCTGGAGAAAGCAGCAATCAATAGGATTTTCCTAATCCTCCCTAGCTTTCGTCTCTCAGTGTCAGTGTCGGCCCAGCAGAGTGCTTTCACCGTTGGTGTTCTTCCCGATCTCTACGCATTTCACCGCTCCACCGGAAATTCCCTCTGCCCCTACCGTACTCCATCTTGGAGAATGAAGCAAGATAAAACCATAAATGAGACGTATTGCAGGTTTTAAGAGATATATCACTCACTTCTTGCATTAGGAGAAAAATATATTGATTTTGATATTGTTTCAAAAATCCTAAACTCTTTAACGGATGAGTGAGAATGAAAAGTCTTAGCAATTGAAAAGCTAACAGCATTTTTACCATAAAACCGGAAGGGTTAATAGGAAACCTCATGTCATATGATTAATTTGCAGGAAAAATGAGTTCAGGCTCAAGATAGGAAAAAAATAGCATTCCGAGCCAAAAAAGAAGAATCTGACGAGATGATATGGCGTTTATAGCTAAGAAATTCAAAAGGTTTCTGAAATTTAGAAGGAATGGAAAGTTTGGAAATAACAAAAACAACAAACCATCATCCTCAACCCTTGAATGCTACAAATGTCACAAAAAGGGGCATATGAAGAAAGATTATCCAGATCGTAAGAAAGATAGAAATACAAAAGCAATAACAATGGATATAAGAAGAAACAAGCTTTTTCTGTTATATGGGATGATTCGAATTCCTCTTCCTCATCAGACAATGACAGTGACAATGATTCAGGACAAGTCAATGTATGCTTTATGGCCACAAACGATGATGTAAGTGATCTTACTTTTGATGATTTAGTTGATATAAATTCTGAATTATTAGATAAACTAAGAAATCTTAAGAGAAAGTATAAAGATACACTAGAAAGACTAAATACAAATGAAATCAAAGTTGATCTGTTAAGAGATGAAAAGATAATCTTAGAAGAAGAATTTGTTATTTCACAAGAATCTTGTTCTAATATTGCTTCTCAACTTACCATGTTAAATAGTGAAATCGAGACTCAAAAAGAAAAGAATGACACATTATCAATTGAAAATCATGAATTGAAATCAACTGTTAAAATACTAGAACTAGATATTACTAGTCTTAAAACAAAGTTAGATAATATTACCAAAAATGTATCTAACTTTAATAGAGGCAGAGAAAATCTTTCTAAGATTATAGAAAATTCATAATCCACTTCTAATAAAAAAGGATTAGGATATAACAAATTTACAAAAGTAAAAACTAGTCCTCAACAGTATAACTCTCTATATACAAATGTCAAGAAGAAAAACAATAGTCTTGAAAAACCAGTTTTAAAATCTATTAGTCAAAAGAAAACTATATATCATTCAAAATCTATTAAGATTTGGGTTTCAAAGACTAATGATCATTTGACTAGAAATAAGTATATAAAATCTTTTATGACATGTTCATAGGAATAATAATTTTGTTTATAAAGGGAATTCCAAATCCTCATGGGGTTGGCTTTCAAAGATCTAACTCTTAGGACCCTAACAAAGGAAGTGGGTACCGACATCATTTCTATATTTTTTGCAGGTACCAAATAAGAAAAGAGAAAATGGATACTTAATAGTGATTGCTCAAAACATATGATGGGAAATAAAGAAACGTTGACAAACATTATCTACTCAAATAAAGGATCTGTCACATTTGGAGATAACTCCAAATGATATATCATTGACAAAGGCGATGTGGGTAACGACGCTACATCTAACTTACCTCTTATTACAAATGTTCTGTTAGTTAAGAACTTAAACCATAATCTCTTAAGTATTAGTCAACTCTGTGATAAAGATTTCAAAATTACTTTTGAAAAAGATAAATGTAATGTTTACGATAAAGATCAAAATTTAATTTTTAAAGGAAATCATAAAAGAAATATATACATTTTAAATATGAAAATTAATCATAACACAAATATATGTTTAATAGCCAAAAAAATTATCCTTAGTTGTGGCACAAGAGATTTTGTCATATAAATTTCAAAGCTATAACAAATTATCTAAAAATAATCTAGTGAAAGGATTGCCAAAAATAAATTATAAAGTAAACAATATTTGTGATGCTTGTCAATTAGGAAAACTAACGATATCAACTTTTAAATCTAAGAAAATTATTTCTACATTACAACCACATGAACTATATTGTGATGTCTATGAATTATATTTTGTGATGTTTAAATGTTCATCCTTTTTATGTTAAATGTCTATGATGTTATTCACAAATTTTTCTATATTTTGTGATGGTTTAATATTATTTGTCTACAATATTCTCATACTTTGATTTGATCCAATAAAAGCTCTTTCCCTACATAATTTTTATATATTTCTCCTATAGATATATATTTTCTTTTTGTCGATGACAAAGGGGAAGATTAACTTACGATCATATTAATAGGGGAAGTATACACTTAGGAGGAGAACTATCTTAAGATTGATTGAATTTAAAATGAAACTTATATAGTTGTCATCATCAAAAGGGGGGAGAATGTTAGAACCCTGTACTTTGAAGTTTTGATGGTGACAACTATACAAGTATATATTGTATATACTAACCACTTTTGTAGGAAATGATATCACTTATACAAAAAGACAAACATACCAAAATGATGTTGCAAAGTTGTTTTCTGTCATAAAGTCTGTATCTAGAGGTAAAAAGTTATTAAAATCACTTCTACGTGGTATATATACAAACATGTTTTTCCAGATAATGAATTTTAAAGAACAACACAAAAAACATGAAATTTAGCCGGTTGAATCAACTAGGTCAGCCAACTAAATTCTGTGTATGTGTACAATTTTTTAAATATCATGAATATTCAACCGGCTGAATGAGTATATTCAGCCGGCTGAAAACTGGCCAAAATGCACTGTGTTCTTGTTGATTTCAAAATCATCGATTCAGCTGGCTGCCACACTCTATTCAGCCGGCTGAATCTGCATAACGGTTGGTTTTCTGAAAAGACGCATCTCCTTCATGAAGAGTTACAACTCTTAATCAAGAGTTGCAGTCACAACTCTTCACCGTTACTCTTCACGAACGATTGCAACCTTTAAGCACTATATAAAGTAAAGAATTCCAATGTTTTTATTAGTTATTCTATTCCTAATTCTCTCTATCTTTGCTATTGAACTTACAAGCCTTTAATTCTAAATATCTTTATATTTTGATCACTTGTTTATTCAAGAATATTTTATTGTGATCAAATTTACTTCCTTTCTTCACAAACTATACTGTATACCACAAAGAAGAAGATTATAGGAAGGGTGTAGATTATCGACTTATCAGTGCTATTCAAGAGCATACTCAGTCAAATACTTTTCGACTATTCGCAGTTAAAAGTCCTATTGCGGAATCCTCGGGCAGTTGAAGTCCTATTCGGTTGTCTAGGCAGTTGAAGTCCTGTTCGGTTGCTCAGGCAGTTGTAATACCTATTCCTCTAGGTTAAGAGAGAGTATCGGTTTAAATCCAGAAGGAGTCTGAGACTGGACGTAGAATGGGAAGTTCAAACCAATATAAAAATCTCTGATGTTATTTACTTATCGTTATTTACTTTTTATATTTATTCCGCACAAGTTTATAACTTAGATAATTATTCATATTACTCGATCCTTAGTCACTTTCAAGATTTTTTTGGTCTAAAATTTATGAATGGACTTTTTTGCAAATTTTAAATCATTTATCTCCATTTATAAGTTTATTTTTTTACAATATATATATATGTATGTATGTATGTATGTATGTATATAATTCTTAAACCGTGGTTTCATTTCTAAACTGTAAGTTTAATCCAAATTGTTAATTTTTAAATTCAATTTATACACATGCATAGACATATACACATGTATGTACGTATTTTTCATAAATTATTATGTTCATAAATACATGTTGTTCTAAATCTAAAATGATAAATTATAATTTTGTATACATGGAAATTTACATCAATTCAAATTTATAGAATAGTCTGGTGTAACAATATAACATTTAATGTTAAATCTTTCTTTAATTGAAATCAATTATCAATGTTAGTTTTGGATTTCAAATCACATAAAATTATCTAATGCGATTATATATATATATAATGGTTCGAGACAGATTTGGTCATTTGAAATTTTGTTGGTTTCAGTCGATTTCAGAAATTTCGCTTGTTTCGATTTTGTTTCGGTTTTGTTTTGGTTTTATCATGATATCGTATTTCTGTATTTTTAATGAAAAAGTAACGATAAATGATGCAAATTCATATAGAAATATAGCATACAACAAAATAATAATGATACATACAACACCACTACATCCAAAAACTATTTCTTGGAGCTACATATGGATTATTTTCGTAATTTTCTTCATCATCTTGTGTTGTATAATATGATGGATAACCATATTGCTTTTGCCTTGGACTCATAAATGTCACCAACATATTAACAAAAGATAATGGTTCATCATTTTGTGTTGCATATGTAGCTTGACTATTTTGATCACTCGAGATATCACTATATGTTTCGTTTGTTACATAGTATGAGTTACCACCTATATAGTCAGAAGTAGAATGCCGATAAGCTGGTGGATCATTTGAAATTTAAGGATTGTGATGCTCGTAATCATGTTAATGTTCGTAGTCAACATTTAAATTACAATCTATTTGGTTAGTATTGCCGCTTACGCCCCTTCTTCTTGAATATGTTTGAGTTGGTCTGTATGATTCACCACCATCACTTGAACCAATACCATAATTACTTGTTAAACCCGCACCACTTCCACCAGCATTACCATAATCATCATTTGACGAGCTGCTACTATTTTCATTGCTTTGACTCCTTGTTGCTTGTGCAGGTATACCATCAACACCAGCGACTGCATCATTCAATATTGGTCATTCAAAGGGTCGTCGTCTAACATTGGTGGTTCAACTTCAGTAGTCCATTCTGCTAATGGATCTTCTTCATGAAATATATAGTCCAGATAGATCAATTGTGTAACGAACGCGATTTTTCGTCGCTCGAAAATCGACATTAATACATTCACTATATCAACTGCCGAGCAATCGAATGCCGAAAAACCGAATTGTTATGGAGAAAAAGAGGAGGTAGAAGAAAACAGAAGAAAAAGAAAGAAGAAACAACAGGAACAGAGACAATATCAGAATCTCACATTCGCAGCGGAACAACATATAATAGATAAATGAATAATCTTTAAATCAAAGAACTAAATCATTTTATACATTACATTATCATCAGAGTTTACAACAACGATATACAACACAACTGGACAGTTATATGAACTTGTCCATATACAGAATACATAGCGGAATAATACATAGTATAGGTGATACGTCTCGCCATCCAGCTCGCCACTTGAGCTCCACAGCATCTCCTGAATCCAGAATGACCTGATAACCTAACTCTAGACTGCCCGTGTGGAAAATGATGGACACCCAGAGTTTAGGAAGGAAACAATAAACTCCAGGTCAGTCATGGTGACTGGTGTGAGAACTAAAACAGTTTATCTTTAAAACACACAACAATAGAATTTTAACATTGAAACCCGCAATGTTTTTGGAAAATGAAACTACCATAAGACCTCCCACCACACACACAATGCAATCGCAGACTTGGAGGAGATTTCTTCTTATGATAGTTAAAAATGCTTACTACGCAAAACAAATCATTTTTGATATTATTACTAGTGCATAGTGTAAAATTCTTTCGAAAATACAATATTAATCTTAGCCAGCATAGGTACCATTATATTATGCCTGCTATAGCTGCCTCCTAAGGAGACAGGTTATACAATTTCAATCGTAAAGGGTTCGTATTGTTTCTTTGGATTTTCCAACAAATGGTCAGGCTAAGGAACTTCCTATGCCACGTAGGAAACGCCTCTGGCTGGACGCTCCGAGAGACAAACTGCTCTCTGCCAACAAAGCCGGGTTACCTCTGTAACTAGGTAACTCACGAATATGTCATCCTCCGGTCCTTTGGGACCTTTATCCGAGCGCTCGGTAGCCAACATCACACATAATAAATAAGGTGTCCACATGAGTAAGTATCTGGGCTCCATACCATGATACCACCCCTTTCCAGAAGGAAATGACATACCCTAAAGGGCGCGACCCTCATAACCTTGCCGCAACATTCCTGTTTCGACCATTTCCGGGTTGTTGAGGCCCTGACGAAGTCTCGTCCACAAAGCTACGCTTTATACAAAAGCTATGCTTTGGGTCAAACAAATTATCAAAGTAATGATCACAAAGATAAATGATCAAACAAATGATCATATCACAAATGATCAAACAATGATCATTTCACAGCAACACTCAGCATACCACATTACCAAATTGGGATATATCGCTGATAAATTTCAACCACATGAGCTCGTACGTCTCAGAGAAGGGTGTTAAGCTAAGAGAATAAATTCTCCGCCACCAACAGAAATGTATTTGAAAGAAATCAGCTTTACATCTCAAAATGTAATGTCAGACATGTAACCATACAAGTCTGTTCCGGGTTCGAACAGAACCGAAGGCACTTCCAAAGAAGCCCTTGCAATCCGGATATTCACAATCCCGATAAAACTTCCCATCACAAAGGAAATCTCAATACCGTAGCTAACGGTGCAGAGACCATCGATAGGTCATCCTATCGTTTTCACAAATACCCGGTCTTCACCACCGGTCTTCAATATGATCCATATCGTCGTATCACTAATTCGGAATGGGTTATACGACCCAAAAGTCTTTTCCCGGCTAACCCAAATAGTGAGCGCTTATTCAAAAATAAGTGTGGCATTCAAATTCAAGCAAATCACAACAAATACCCATTCAAGGTAATTATTGATAGTCGGTTATTTAACTATCAATAGGTCTGCACAGCATCATCAGATTCCAAATAATTTTCCAAATTATTTATCTTCCAAAAATATCTTTACAAGATATATAATTTCCACACTTCAACTATTTGAAAACAATTTCAAATCAATTTCCACATTTCAATTTATCTTTGAAGATAAATCTCAAAACATTTCACTTCATATTGGAAAAGCATTTCCAAACTTATTTAATAATAAGTATTTCACAAATCGATTTATTTTCAACATTTGAAAATATTCAATATACTTAAATCAAAATTAAGTATATATTTCATTCTTTAAGGAAATCATTTTCTTAAACAAATTTATTTGAGTCAAAACGAATGCTACGTAAAACATTGTTACGACAACTCAAAATCACTAGTATAGGGATTCGAAATTAAGATAGATATACAAATCCCAATACTATATAAAACATTTTCTTTCGGAAACCATTTACTATAACAACAGTGTTATAGTCCACCATTTCCTTATTCCTCGAAACGTATATTTCAACAATAAATGTTGAAATCTATGTTTTCGATACTTAACACGTTTTAAAACATCTTTTAAAACAATTACTTCATTTCATAATATCACTTCTCCAAAACATATCCATTTTATTTAATAATATATTCACTATCCAAAATCGTGAATATACTTCGTTAACACATTTAACGTTTCTACACATTTTACTTAAAAGATTATCCACTGTCCAAAATCATGGATAAAATTCCCAACCAAACTCTTATTATGACAACATTTAACTTAAAGGATAATTCGCTGTCCAAAATCACGAATATATCCCCTTTATTAAACTTCTATGTTTAATTTATCAAATTCAATTGGTTTCGAATTTACAAACAATGTTTATAAATCCCATTTCTATTTATAAAAACTTCAACTTATAAATCTCCTTTATTATGCAATTCAAATTATATAACTCAATTATATACCGGAAGTGCATATTATAAGTTAAGAACTTATAATCCATTTATTTACAAAATTGTTCTTTTAAAACTTCACAAATTATAAATCTTATTACTTATAAGATTTTATTTATAACTTTATTTTCAACATTAACAGAACTCCTTTTAGAATTCCATTATTTCGATTTTTAACACTTATAAAGTCTCGTTTTATAATTCCAGTATTCTAAATTTATAAAATATCAATTTTTTGTACATCTTTTATATAAATCGTTCATAATAATTCAAAAATCCCAATTAAAAATCAAAATCGTTATTTTTAAACTTCAAAAATGGATCCAATGATGCAACAGCACCAATCATCAATCACGATAATCAAACATCGTATATCATCATATGATAATCAACAAATATCACAATATCTGTAATCAAATAAATATTGATGAGGAATCCAGTTGGATCCTGTAACGACCCGTATTTTACGGATCGAAACATCGTAAAATAATTAACAATTGGTTGCATTGTTGATAAGTCGTTCAGAATTTTTCTAAGTCCTAAGTCGGTTTGGACGAGTTAAGAGATAAAAGTCTGGGTCGAGTTGCCAACTTAAGGTTTTGACCGAGTTAAGAAATAGGTCGTATTGTCTTAAGTCGTATGGTGGTTTAGGTCGTGGGTTAGTTAGAGCGACCTATAGAATTATGCGACCTAAGTTTTGGTTGAGTGTTAGGTCGGCTAGGAGAGTTAGCGACCTAGTGTTGTGAACGACCTAAGCATTGGAGCGACCTATAGGACGAAGGAGCTAGGAAGGCAGCGACCTAAGGAAACTAGTAGTTAGCGACCTATAGTAGTTCGCGACCTATAGGAGTTAGCGATCTAATTGTTAGCGACCTTAGAGTTAAGCTGTTTAGGGGTTGGCTGGTTAGGGTAGTTAGGTCGTAAACGACCTATGGGGTGCCGTGTTAGTTAGGTCGCGTGGATCTAAGTGTTAAGTCGTAGCACTGATAGGTCGCATGGGTATTCCAGTGAGTTGTTAGGTCGCAAGGTTATAGGTCGTAACACTGGTAGGTCGCTGGGTTGTTAAGGCGCGTGAGTGTTAGGTCGCATCCCAGTTGTTCGCGACTTACGTTAGGTCGCGAGGAAACTTAAGTGTTAGGACGCGTGATTGGTAAGTCGTAAGTCGCGTGATGTTTTAGGTCGTGTGAGGACTTAAGGTGTTAGGTCGTTGGGTTTTGGCTTAGTGTTAGGTCATGCCTATGTTTTAAGTCGCGAGCGACCTAGGAGATTAGTTGTTAAGTCGTAACCCAGTTATCTGTTAAGTCGTAGGATGCGCGCATATGCTAAGCCGTTAGGTCGGCAATAGTTAAGTCGAGCGCATTAGGTCGTAGGTCGTTGGCAGATTAAGTCGCAGATGCGCATTTGTTTAAGTCGTCTGGTTTTGGTTAGGTCGAAGATGTTGCTAGGTCGTAGGTCGTGGACGACCTAACTCCGAGCGACCTAAGGAATTTCTGCTATAAATAGAGGGGGTTGTTCTCACTTTTTGGGATCCGGATTTTGAAGCGACGAAGTGCTGCTATTTTAAGAGCTCGACTTCTACACTTCTTCACTTCTTTTCTCCACTCTAATCTAGTGCTTCCATCCATCCAAATCGAAGATCAAGATTGAAGATCCAAGAGCTAAAGTTGAAGATCTTCATCCGTTGAAGTGAGATTTCTTCGTTTGAAGCGGATTTGTGATAGATCAAGCTTGATCCTTCGCTGTCCAGATCTGAAGCGTGTTTATTTGAGGTTGTTTAGGTGATTTGGTGAGTGGTGATTATCTCTCACACGGATCCAAAGGAGTATATCGGATTGTTGGCTCGATTTGGTGTTAAAATAATGATTTTTATGCATTTTCTTCATCCTAAGTGTAGATCCATGTAGATCCATTGTTCATGATGATTTGACAACCATTTTACTAAGTGTTAACCTATGCAAGTTCATTCATCAAGATTGTAGAGAGATTTCTTATGATTTCATGCATGTTAGACTTTCAACTCTTTAATTACGAAAATACCATTATTGTTATAATTATCTACTTAGATCATATTTGAATGCTTGATTGCTTGGATTAATGTTTGGTTTGATTGATTGTTATGAATTAGATGATTGATGGTTTGATTTAGACCGAAGATGATTCAAAAACTAGGAGAAAGGCTCTTGAATGGGGTAAGCTGCTCGTGGCATATGTAGCGGGATGATGAAGCTCTTATGCGTAGATTTGATGATGTGATGTTGAGATGAGGCTTTGCGAGGATGTGATGAAGCGAGGCAATCATGTGATGAAGACTTGGTCTAATCCAGATGGGATCATTCCAAGCATGTTGATAACTCGGTGATATGATTCGAGTTGAGGATAATGAATGGATATGAGAATAGTCGTCGAGGAGGATGACTAGGAGGCTTGGATAGCATCGTTGTTGAAGGTTCTAGCATGCTCTAAGCAAGAGTACGTTTGGGCAGATTCGATAGTCCCAACGGCCAATTGTTGATGGTCGAGTACTCTGGGAAGATTCGATAGTCCTAGGCACGGGCTGCGACGACGTGCGAGAGTTATGTCTAGAACCGGGGTTTCCATTAGCCCTTGACGGATGGCTGAAAGAATGTGCCGGTCATTCAATTAACGGTGATATCGAAGCAATGATAACAGTGATAGCCAGAGTCATGGATGTTTGGTTGTATCGTCATTCGGACTCAAGAGCGGTATTTTCTGGGTGCTTATCTGATTTAGGCCTTGGTACTTGGAAAACATCGCCCTTGACTCGAATGATTATTACTTTACTTTAAATTGTATGCTCTGTTGTGTTGCTTCTGCTTAGTGTGTGTCTGGGGGCTATCACTGTAGAATGAGGTTGGAGTGGGAGGGTTGTATTCCTATTCCTTTTTCCTTTGTGCTCTTTTGGTATGTTGTTAGTTAATTTACTGCTCACTAAGACTGTTGTCTGACTCAAGGCTTTATGTTTTAATTCTTATTGCCTTGGGTTGTTCGTCCATTTTGGGACGGGCAGACTAGGTAGCAGGTGACAGGTGCTGTTCTAGCTTTTCACGGTGCTGATATCGAAGACGAGCTGGAGTATTGCATATTGTTTCTTTCTTACTATATGTACTGGATGTTCCGCTGTTTGTATAATCTCTGAGTGTTATGTAGTGAGGCTTGATGTATTGACTATTTGGATGCTTGTATTCAACTATTATGGAGTTTTATATGATGGAATTTTATTTTGTAAAGCTTCACTATACATATATTCTATTGTATTTTGTCCATGCGCTGTGAGTAATACGATAGATCCTGTTATTTTGATCTACCCTGACAATCGTCCATGGTCGCCTGGCACACTTTACAGCGCACTATCTCTAGATTCGGTGCAGGGGTCATGGGCGGTCGTCACATTTGGTATCAGAGCATTGGTTAATCGATTTTACCCAACGCTCGCTGACGTAACTACGTATGAGAGACGTAATTGTATTTTGATGGATGAATACTATATATAATATAGTAGCTTAGTAGAGTTTGAGTCCTTTATGCAGTTGTTTCTCTAGATGTTCTAATCATTCCTTTTTATAGATATTGAGAATGAGTCGAAGAGGGAGACCAACTGCTAGGGAAGGCCGAGCTACTGAAGGGACTGCTGATTATGCAGCTATGTTCGAAGCTATGATGACTTCGATCATGAGAAAGATACCAGTTCCGGGGGCAGCAGTAGATGTTGGAGTTCAAGTCCAAACTCCGAAACCAGTGGATTTTGCTAAGTTGTGCAAAGACTATGCAGCTCTTGGAGGGAAAGTTTTCTTGGGAACAGAATCAACTATTGAAGTCCAGAGATGGATCGATGCTTGTAGAAGGATCTTTGGTGATTTGGGAATTGATGATGCAACTAAGAGGAAGTTGGCATCAAGGCAGCTTCAAGGGAGAGCTTCTGATTGGTGGAACTCTATTACCATCAATACTCCGGAGGAAGAGATTACTTGGGAGCAATTCCAAGTCAGATTTGAGGCTAAGTTCATTTCTACAACGCAGAAGTCTGTTCTGTTCAAGAAGTTCGTGGAGCTCAAGCAAGGTGGAAGACCAGTTCTTGAGTATGTTTCTGAGTTTGAAGCTTTGTCCAAGTATGCTCGGTCATATATTGAATCTGCATATCAGAAGAATGAGAAGTTTGTGACAGGCTTGGACAGTTATCTTGGGAGGCAGTTGGTGGATCATTTGGATGATTCATTTGAGAAGCTTGTGGAGAAAGCTCTCAGGCATGAGAGTCTGTTTCCTAAGGAAGGATCTGTTGTTGCTGTGACCAGGGAAGAGTCTAAACCCCAGCAGGGTGGAAACAAGAAGAGGAAGCAGCCGCAACAGAAGGGTAAGGATGGCCAGAAGAAGCTGAAAGGCGAGGTGACTTGCTACAATTGTCAGCAGAAGGGCCATTTCTCGAAGGATTGTAAGAATCCGAAGGTGCCGATGAAGTGTCACAACTGTGACAAGCCAGGGCATTTCAGGAAGAATTGTCCAGAACCGAGGAGGGACAAGCAGATTGTGCAAGCTTATGCTTTGGGAGCTATTCCATCGTCTTCGAAAGCTCCTACCGCTGAAGAGAAGGGAAAGAGTGTGGTGGTTCAAGGTACTCTTTTCCTATGTGGTGTTCCAGTTAGAGTTCTGTTTGATACTGGAGCGTCGCATTCGTTTGTTTGTAGTGAACTCGTAGGCCGGTTAGGTTTGGAACCGGATATTGTTGATAGGCCATTGGTTGTGACTAATCCAGTTGGGGGTTCGTCTTGTTTGTGTATGTTATGCCGTGGTCTGATTGTGTCGAGTCATGGTTGCTCTTTTGTTTGTGATTGTTTGTGATTGAATTCAAATTGGTTCACCTTCAATTCAAATCAATTACTATTTAAATTTACTTCACTTTCAATTTAAATCTAGTTACATAGCTTCCAATTTTAATCAATTCAATTTCATTAGCACTTAATGAATTATACTACATACAATCAACCAACAATCAAATAACAACCAATGTATATTCTACACAACCAAATAAATTCAATTTACATTCGATTTGGTTCAATACTTTTAATTCCAATTGGTTTAATATTAAATTGACTTCCATTCAATTTATTCAACTTCCAATTTATTAGCTTTTTATGAATTAATCATTTACATTCATTATTCCATCTCAATTTATTTCCATTAGATTGATTAACATCCAATCCATTTCTTAATTCAATTGCTAATTCATTTAACAAATAAAGTTGAATTACATTTATATAACTCAAGTTCATATTTATTTAATAAATTCGCTTTATTAATTTACTTTGATATCAAAATCAACTTCGTTCAACATTACTTAAGTTATATTCCATTTCAAACATCATTTATTCAAATTAACTTAAGTTTCCACTTATAAATCCAATTCAGATTCCAATTCTATTTAACTTTTATCAAAGTCAAATTTATTATCTCATATTATAAGTTCAAAACTTGATTACTTATATTTAACAATTACAGCTTGGATTTTATTGATTCACTTATACTTACTTTAATTTAACTCCATCCTTTAAGTTAAATTTATTCTATCAAAAATTCAAATTGTATAAGTATCAACTCATTTATCATTCCCATAAATATTTTAAATAGGATTCCAGAGTCTTTTCAACCTTTCAAAAACCATTTTGAAATCAATTCAAATTATCTTTTGAATTCCCAAAACCAAATCCAAATTTTCCAACCAACTTTCATTTAAAATAATCTTGCAGCAATTCCTCTTTTGGAAACCCGAAAATGAACACCAATGATGTCGCGATCATCATCGGAATTATTTTCCAGCGACCGAAAAGAGTTTAGAGCTTTCATCTCTCCAAAAAAGTTTTCCAAAACATCAAATCCTTTCAAAAACATTTATTTTTAGATTATAAATCACATTTATAAATCTTTTACTTATAAAATTTCACTTCTTATATATAAGATTATTTTTACCATTGCAAATTATTTTAATTATAACTTCATTCATTAAAATTCATTTGCTTATACAATTATTCTTTTACAATTGTTGTTTTCATTTAACTTATTCAAACAACTTTTATTAACTTATATATATTTATATTTTTAACAACCAAACAATCAATCATATACACTTTAATAACTTCTGAAAAATTATTTCCTTTATATACAAAATATAATCGAGGTAAAATTATTTCATTTACCCAATTTAAAACAATATCATGCTAAATTGTTCTGAACATGTGTTTAGAGATCCCTATCGATAGAGTTGTACTGACTATACCGACCAGAATCCATATACCACTCAACAAACCAATCATCACAATATAAAACAATTTATATTAACTAACAAATACGCGCTCATATCTATTATTACACTCAACTCATTCTAGAGCACTACTGACTCTATCTCTAATGAGTAACACCCAACAGAGCAGGGTTGTCGCTTAACCATACGCTCTGATACCAAATGTAACGAACGTGATTTTTCGTCGCTCAAAAATCGACATTAATACATTCACTGTATCAACTGCCGAGCAATCGAATGCCAAAAAACCGAATTGTTATGGAGAAAAAGAGGAGGTAGAAGAAAACAGAAGAAAAAGAAAGAAGAAACAACAGGAACAGAGACAATATCAGAATCTCACATTCGCAGCGGAACAACATATAATAGATAAATGAATAATCTTTAAATCAAAGAACTAAATCATTTTATACATTACATTATCATCAGAGTTTACAACAACGATATACAACACAACTGGACAGTTATATGAACTTGTCCATATACAGAATACACAGCGGAATAATACATAGTATAGGTGATACGTCTCACCATCCAGCTCGCCACTTGAGCTCCACAGCATCTCCTGAATCCAGAATGACCTGATAACCTAAATCTAGACTGCCCGTGTGGAAAATGATGGACACCCAGAGTTTAGGAAGGAAACAATAAACTTCAGGTCAGTCATGGTGACTGGTGTGAGAACTAAAACAGTTTATCTTTAAAACACACAACAATAGAATTTTAACATTGAAACCCGCAATGCTTTTGGAAAATGAAACTACCATAAGACCTCCCACCACACACACAATGCAATCGCAGACTTGGAGGAGATTTCTTCTTATGATAGTTAAAAATGCTTACTACGCAAAACAAATCATTTTTGATATTATTACTAGTGCATAGTGTAAAATTCTTTCGAAAATACAATATTAATCTTAGCCAGCATAGGTACCATTATATTATGCCTGCTATAGCTGCCTCCTGAGGAGACAGGTTATACAATTTCAATCGTAAAGGGTTCGTATTGTTTCTTTGGATTTTCCAACAAAAGGTTAGGCTAAGGAACTTCCTATGCCACGTAGGAAACGCCTCTGGCTGGACGCTCCGAGAGACAAACTGCTCTTTGCCAACAAAGCCGGGTTACCCCTGTAACTAGGTAACTCACGAATATGTCATCCCCCGGTCCTTTGGGACCTTTATCCGAGCGCTCGGTAGCCAACATCACACATAATAAATAAGGTGTGATCAATTGATTTTCAGTATCGCGACGTTTTGAATTTCTTTGCTCTTAATCTCATATTGCAATGCACATATACCAATTTTTCTAGATTATTCATTTTTATTCTATTTCGTAATTTTGTATGTATCATTGAAAATGTAGTCTAATTTCTTTGGCAGTTTGAAGTGGAAACTGTTTAACTTAAAATGTGCATTGCTAAATGTGTTAAGTTTGGAGCTTTCTCTCTTATAGTTATCGACCACCATTGAGCAGGGAAACATGTCTTTACGGCTGCATATGCTTTTACAGAACCAAATGCACCAATTTTCACTTTATATCTTTCTACTTGTTGATGTATATGTTAAATATTTATTATGTCCTAACTGTTAAATGTTGGTCATAACTATTATATATGTTAGTTTTACATCTTTTTCAATTTCAATCAGTGTTACAATATCCGACTCCATTCTTTCAACAACGTTGTTAAATCTGTTTAATACGTCTCCATCGTGTGTTGCATCCCATATTGAATGATGGGATTAAAAAAAAATAACCTATATGGAAAAAGTTTAACATATTATTAAAATGTTATGTATTTCACTATTTGTATGACGATAGGATAAAACAAATTACCTGCAATGCGAAGAGGTCGATATGATTGTCTTTTCCATCTTTTGTCTATTATATCACACCATTTTTGGTATTGCCTTCCATCAACATTTTTTCTAATCGATTCTTTTGCTCGATCCATCGCTTCATAAAGATATCCCATATCTGCTTTGTTATCACTATCTACCATTCGTAAAACCTTCACAAGTGGCTAAAAAACAAGGATGATGGAAGCGGCACCAGTCCAAAAAGTGTTGTTGTAAATTAATGTAGACAATATTTGATGTTCATTTGTCTTTAGTATTGAGTCTAGGAACTCTTGATGTCCACTCTCTCGAAGCAATCATCCTTCTCGGATCATCTTTATAGTTATTAATAGAGTCTAGTGCGATGAATGAGTTGCAAACCGTGTCACTGTCGGTCTAATTAATTCTTTATTATTGGTCTTTTTCTCATAATGGAAAGTAACCAATTATAATCGTATATAAATGTCATTATTAACTGTCAATTTGTGATAACAGTTGTTACCTCTGTTTCTTTGGAAATATCATTCAAAAATAAATCAATGCAGTGTATTGCACATGGTGCCCGGTATACATGCCTTCTTTTTTGCATCAATAATTGACCGCAGCTTTGTAGTTTGCTCCGTTATCTGTAACAACTCGTACTATCCTATTTTCATCGATTATTTCACCGACATCATCCATTAATCCACAAATATATTCTCCACTTTGGAATTCACTTGTGACATCCATATATTTGATAAATACCGTTTCATGGGTAGAGTATACGAGAAAATTAATTATTTTTCGTTGATTCTGTATACTCCAACCATCACACATTAGTGTGCAACCATATTCATTCCAAAAATTGTGCAATGTTTTAATATATTGTCTAATTTCTTCTATTTCTATTTTAAGGTACGAGTGTGATATTTCATATGCAGTTGGTGGATCAATTCCACGATCGTATTTTGCAATTGCGTCAACCATTATTGTACAATATGGACGATTAACAATGTTATGTGGAATATGATTGGAAAAAAAGAACTTAGAAATTGATAGACCTATATGTTTTTTGGCATCTTTAATATCTTTCATTGCAAATTTAATAGAAGGTTGAGTTTTATCTCATCGTTTTTGCATATATGAATCGATTCGTCCAGGAGCATGAGTGTCAAAATCGTCATCTACTTTGGTAGATTTTCCAACAATATGAGGTTTGTGCAATGTTTGACTCGAACCACCACCCGATTGTCCAATAGTATGAGATCTACACAGCTCTTCGTCTTTAAATGCATCTCCGCTTTGCCTCATGACATGTTGAAGTTCTTCATCATCTTCATTTTCATTGTCTGATAGTTGATGCGGTTTGCTCATTAATTCCTCTTATAAGCATTTTTGTCTAGTTTTTCTTTGCTTCATTCGTTTCTCTTTTGAACGATATGTGATTGTACAAGTTGTTTAACTTCTTTAGTGATAATTAGACATGATGATACATCACCGTCCACTCCTGCCAGACGTTTTTTCAAACGTGTCACACCACCCCCATTAATTAGTTTATTGCAAAAATTTACAAATTGTTTTCCGAAGATTGCCATCGATCGCAGTATCATAATTCCAACCAATTTGAGTTGGATTTGCCATAACGTACCTGAGATTATAAACAAACTATACAACATTCGCATTTATAATTAAACAAAAGTCAATGCTAAGCAATGTAATATTTCAAATCAAAAATAAAATAAAAATGAATAAATAACATTCATTGAAATCGTCAGAATTCATTGTTCAATTTTAATATTTCGAGTCAAGTTCAATGTCCATGTCCAATATTCAAGTCTAACATATTCAAGTTCAATATTCAAGTCCATATTCAAATTAGCACATTCAAGTCCAATTTTAGGTCAGTTCAGCATATTTAGGTCAGTCGACTTATTTAAGTTGGCTCAACATATTCAAGACTGTTTATATATGCAATATCAAACAATGTCCATGTTCAACATATAATAAGAAAATGCCAAAACAAAAAACTACTCAGAAACAAATACGCATTCACGTACCCATTTCTTCCTTCTCCCACTTCACAAACAAATACGCATTCATGAAAAAAAATAGAATCGAACAGCAGATAAAATGGCTGAAGGCAGAAAGGAAAAATTAGCAAAAAATTCACCTGCGATTGCGAATTGAAGCTCGGTTCTCCTCCCTGCGAAGTAGATGACCTCCGCGGCGTCGAAGCTTTCTCAAATTTGGACGAACTCGATGATGCTTAGCGCTCGAATAGGGAAGATTGCTGAAGCACAAATTCACCTTTTTGTCTTGCATTTTCGACTTTGGATTTCGCGCGCGTTTTGTTACCGGTTGTTGCTCCACTATCCTTCTTCCGATTCCGCAAATTGGGGTTTTTTTTCCATCGACGGTTTGAACGGAACAGGGTTTTGCCTTAATCTCATCCAGGTGATGGTCGGAATCGATACGAGGTGGTCGGAATCGATACGAGGTGGTCGGAATCGGAATCCCGTGGCTCCGATCGGATCCTCAAACCTCCATATATATATTGGAAGTTTAGTACGTTTTTAGAAAGGGCCATTACTTCTTTCCATTAATAAATAATACACGTATACAACAAAAAGGCTTGGACTATTGACAAAAAGCAAGCCCTCTATCTAAAATTAGACTATCATCTATGTTTAAAGTTAGAGTATCAGGCCAACCGAGTACCTTTTCCATGATTTGTTGCAAGCATTTAAATGCTATTTCGCTTTTAGCTTTACTTTTGCTCTCAAAAAGCCTGTTATTCCTCTTCTTCTACATTTCAAGTAATACCGTTTTCAGAGCAAGCAGCAGAATTTAAATAAATATTGTGGACAACGAATGCATACGCAAACGAGAAATAGATCCGTTGCGGTGTAAATCCCGACGCTTACATATAATCCTAACTATGTATACATCTTATCTTTTGCACATACACTTCACATATACAAGTATATTTGATTTACTTGTGAACTAAAAAGGAAAAAAAAAAGTCTCTCTCACTTAATCCTCCGGTATTTTCTCTTCACATACCGATTAAAATTTTAAAATTTTTATTCAAATTATACTCTTTAACAGTTAAATGGATATCTCGACACACCACGTTCCATGCGAACGAGGTTGTTGAACCAACCTCGTCCGATCAACACGTGGTTGTTGTCACAACCACGTTCGCGGCGAACGAGGTTGGTTCAACAACCTCGTTCGCGTGGAACGTTGTTGTTCACATAAATACGACACAGACTCGATTCGAGCAAAATCGAACTTGATTAAATAAAATTTGACTCGTATAGAATTCGATTAGCTAAATCACGTACCGTGTCGATGTTTGCTTCTTTTTTTCCTTCTCCATGGCGACGGCGACTGGAAAATTGAGCACGAAGAGGAGGGTTTGAGTTTGAGGGTGAACGATATGCTGAGAGCGGCAGGTGCTTTTTTTTTTTTTTTTTACAGAAAGGAAAAAATAGTTTTGGTAGTAGACGGGGTAAGTAGAGCAAAAGATATGGTGGATTTTTTTTTCTCAAAACATCAGGATGGGAAAAGCAAAATACGGGATGAAAACAGACAGAGCCAAAAAAAAATCCTTTTAAACATAATTGAATAAAATAAAGATTTTATGTAAAACATTTAGGTTGGATTTAAAATCCATTTAGGCTTGATAGACTTAACCGATATCAAAAATGAGATTTTTTATTTTTATTTTTAAATTCACCTATTCAAACCGCTTCCGACTGGCATGGTTCCTTCGTATAGATAAATCGATCATATACCATGTCATATAAGTGGTTAGACAAGCAGATGAAGGATGGGATCCCTCTAGGAGTTCGAATAGTGTCAAAATTGTGGGAACGAAGTGCAGGCATGGAATATAAGTTTTGGCTGGGAGTACATCTCGAGGAGAGATGTGTACAGACTGGGACATCTCTAAAGGATTCAACATGTAGGTAAGACTCGTCTGTGTTGCCAGCATAGTGTAAGTTGAATTTTCAAATAAGTTTTCTTCGTTGATAGTTGAATTATATACATATATATATACATATATATACATATATATATTCTCTTGTATGGTGTGGTGTGAATAAGCTGACAGTCTGTTCAGATGTAGCATTCAGACGTCAATACCAACGTTTGTGGCCTAGGGTGTTACACTGCCACAAGACAAAACGGACATGCTGAATCGGGTCCGGTAGGGGAGGAGAACACCTGATCCTAAATTTTTCTGTTTCGGTGTGTTCGGCCAATCAGCATATCAGATGTAGTATTCAAACGTCAAAACCTACGTTTGTGGCCTTCGGTGTTACACTGCCACAAGACAAAACGGACATGCTGAATCGGATTCGTAGGGAGGAGATCAACTGATTCTAAATTTTCCTGTTTCGGTGTGTTCAGCCAATCAGCCTATGAAGTTTTTTTTTTACAAAAATGTACCTTCTCTCCCCCAAAGGAGTAGTTTATAAAAACAGAAAGGCCGGCACCCGTCATTTTTGAAAGGAGTATTGCTGTACTTGCTCTCTTAGTGTTTGAAATCTACGGGTTTCACAGTGCAATCATTAATTATTACATAATTGTTATTTAGAACCCATGAATGTTGCACGGATAGTGTAAGTTGAATTTTCAGACAAGTTTTCATCATTGATAGTTGAATTATATACATTCTCCGTGCAGTGTGTTCAGATGTAGCATTCAGACGTCAAAACCTACGTTTGTGGCATACAGGGTGTAACACTACTTCTGATATAAACTTTGTGTTGGAAATGTTAGAAAGCAAAACAGACATGCTGAATCGGGTGGGGTAGATTGAGGAGAAAATCACCTGGTCTTAAATTCTCTTGTTCCGGTGTAGAAAATAGACACAAAAGCAAACTTAAAAAAAAAAAAAATTAGACTAAAAGTAGATTTGTCAACGAATGCTTTCGGATGCGGATAGTGTCATATCCGCATCCGCATCCGAAATTATTTTCGAATATCGGATATCCGCATCCGCGAATACGGACGGATATCAGATAATTATCCTATCCGCCAACGACCAATAAATCAAGAATTGCACAAGATAAATTTTAGTTTAACATAAATATTTTTCAATCTCATAGATTATAATAGTGTTAAAATTTAACAAATATGATGATAATAAATAGTTTCAAACAGTTAATAAGCATTAAGCACCTATAATATAAACCACTAACTTAACAAAATAATAAATGAATACCACACTACACCAAGATGCATATAATTTGAACTATAATTTTGATAAAAACCAGACGGATAATTTTCGAATGTGGATATCTTCGTATTTGCATCCGCATTCGTTTTTCCGGATATCGGATATTTATCCGCTTTTCGGTTGCGGATGCGGACGGATTTCGGATTTTTTGAGTATCCATTGACAGTCTTCGCTGAAGGACAACAAGTTTCATTTTTAAGTTGAATAACAAACTTTGAGAAAAATTAGGTTAAATGACAATGCTAAATATAAATAACATTTTGTATAGTGTAAAAATCGAATATAATGCTAGTTATAACTAGCATTTTGTATAATGTAAAAACCTAATATAATGATAGTTATAACTAGCATTTTACTTTAGTCTAATTTTCTTTCAAATTTTTTTTTTATTTTTTTTATTTATCATCTTGCTTAATTCTTTGCTTTCAAAAAGTATAAAAAGATCTGTGTTTTGATTGACTGGACAGACCGAAACAGTGCCAACAGTGCCATCTGGGACCAGTGGCACGCTTCTGAAACTCGTGCATCGCATTGGCGTTTGTTTAAATTTTTGTCATTTTTCTGTTTATTAATAAATATCTGCTCGCAGAAGGAATCTTTTTTGAATCGTATACGGACAAACGACCAGCACATGGTGGGATCCACAAATCCTGTCTCCACTGCTCAGACTAGAAAATTCATAATAATATTAAAATAACGCATCTGATCCGTCGCGTGATTTTTTATATTATTTTACGAATGGCAAATCAATCTCGCCGCCATCGCTGGATCTTAAGATTCAACCCAAATAAAATACATTTGTTTGGACGATATTTATGCAAACCACGTCTTGAGTTATTAAAAAAATAAAAAAATCATTAGTGTTTGTTTGTGTACAAAAATACCGCAATATGCGAAATAATCCCTGATATGTTCCTGCTCACATCACCCAAGCCTATACGTAAATAATAGTGTAAATATATAATGCAATCAACTTCTCTGTAATTTATTGCTTCTTTCCTTTTTTGATTTCAAGTACAATTTTGGATTGCTAATAAAATGATTTATGTCAAAAGAAATGCAATTTGTTGGTTATTCAAATCGGTTCGGTAGCGGTCGGGATGATTCTGCTCGGTAGTTTAGCGAGTAGAGATCCGGTCTTCATACTGATTATGTTTGACGTTTCCTTAAAATAGCTCATTTCCATAGATACGGACATAATAGATGGTCGAACTTAAATATGAACAGCATGTTCTGAGTGGTATGTTTTGGTTCGATGTCGGAAAGATATGCAAAATGTGGTGATGTTACACTTCAAAGAGGGAGGAAGACGGAACTTCGGCTAAGTATCGAATATCGAACAATGTGTTCTTATCGGTATCGAACCGTGAAATGGTGCGATACTTAACACTTAATCGAATTTTCAGGTTTTTTTAATTTGGTCTTCAAGTCAAGAAACAAAAGAACTACCAAACCGTTTTGTGGTTCGGTAGTAACGTGTACGGTATCCGATAATGAATTTGGTCCGATACAAGATTGATTTCGATAATTGGTCAATTGTTCTCATTTTCCCTTATGTCCTGCAGCTATTTCTCAAGCTTCTCGGTTCGTTCTGTCATCTAATCGGTCATTCTTTAACAAACTTACTACGACTCTTTTGACCGTCTGTTTGTCTTTTGATCTCTTTCCACCTTTAATCACTCGTGGGTGAAAACAACTGCCATACTTGTTCTTTAAAGCATACTTTAGTCAACACTTTACAAAGTGCGTTTTGCTCGTCTCGTGAAATGCCACGTCCTTTAAGCAGTAGCTGTTATCGAGTCTCAAATAGTAGTCATGTAGCATTTCTCCATCCAATATAAATTCAGGAATCTTTTAGCATGGAAACTCCTGTTTTCTTCAAAAAACAGGTTTCCGTATTGTCCACAGATTTATAATAGAAATGCAGCAGTCCAATGTATGTTGAAAGAAGCATCATTTCAAGCTCGGAGAACAAAATTTATTATAGAAGAATTCTAACCGGTATAGTCTAAATGGCCAATGACGCAATTCTTTCCCACATATTCTGTTCGGCACCAATAAAATTGTCTTTAATATTAATACCTATGTTCACACCAAAAATGATACAAACACCCAATTGAATAATAGAAATGGAAGGTTTGGTCGGGTGGTGGGGGCGATACGCCTCCCTCATGGGAGGTTTGAGGTTCGATTCCCACCTCTTGCACCATGTCAACCGAAAGGTCTGGCTAGTCTGGAATAGCGGTTGTGGCGGACCAGCCGTCTATTCTTTAGGTTTACTGTTCAAAAATCGCGTTGTCGATAGTGATCGAACAGGTTTCTCTGGTTTAAAAAAAAGGGAAATGGAAAGTATAAAGAAATGAAAGAAATAGCTAGAAAAGAACACAAGATTTTTATAGTGGTTTGACGAATACTCTGGTCTACATCCACTTACTCGATTTCTATTGATTATTCTCTATTTTTACAAAGCTGTTTTTACAACTCGGTAGTTACAATTTGGTAGGAATCCAACTCAGTAATTTTTCTAAGTTATTATAACAACCCTGATTTTAGAATTACTTTAATAAAATAAATAATGACTTAAATTGGAGATTTAAATGAGAAATTTGATTTCTCAAGGATTGAAATATGGGAAATTTTGAAATTGTATTCTTTTATAAAAGATAATGAATTCTTTTGAAATGAGAATTCTAAATTTATATGATATTGGAAAATTAATATATGGAATGAAATTTTGGAATTCATAAATAAGTCTATTTTATAAGAAAAACAACAATTTTGTTTTGTTAAATCTTTTTAATTATTTATATGGAGAGTTTAAGAAATGATTATTTTATTAATAATCAATTTAAAGTGTATTTAGAAATTTGACTTAAGAGTTATATTAAAGTTTATGAGTTATATCATAAAATGAAGATAAATGGGCAAATTGATTAGTAATAAATTTTAGAAAGTACAATTTGAAATTTAGTTGAAGCATTGATTGGAAAGGAATTTAAAAAGTAAAGGAATTAAAAGAATGAGATAAAAAGAAATAAAAACAATTTTTTTTCTTATCGGGTTTTACTTCAAACCAAGGCCAAGTAAAAGCAAATAAAAGTGAAGAGTTGTTTTCATCTCTCATTTCTATACGCACTAAAATAAAAAAAAGAAAACTTGGTCTTCTTCTCTTTAAACCGCTACAAGCAAATCTTTCTATTTAAATTCATGGAAAATTTTGAAAATCAGTGTAAGTTTTTTCAACCTCTAATATATCTTTCAAGAGGTTCAGTTTCAGTTTATAGTGATTGAATTGTTGTGTTTCTTTCTTTTGGGTTGAATGAAATCAAGGGCGGCTGAAATTCAAAGACAAGGTGTAACGTCTGTGGATTTTGCCCGCTCAAAAATCGACATCCATACTTTACATCGTACTCGAATGACATAGATTCGACCGTTCAAATCCGAGTCGCCGAAGCTTATAACAACATTAAGTAAATAACACAGCGGAAGAAAAAGAATAATACATTGATATACAATATCTGATACAACATCTGATACAATAGAGTGATACAATGAATATCAATATACATCAGAGATAAGATACAACAAATAGCAGCGGAAAAGAAAACGATAACATCAGCAGCGGATAATCTCCATCTTCAAAATGCTAATCCAGAAATAGCTTGAACTCCCAATAACGATGCACAAAGATAAGCAAGTGCAGTCCATATCCAAAGACTGAACTAGCTCCAGAAAATCTACTAATCTGACTATCTGAAAAACCCAACTCTAGACTGCCCGTGTAGAAAAAATTTAAGCATCCATAGTTTAGGAAAGAAACAATAAACTCCGAATCAGTCATGAGACTAGTGTGAGCAACAAAAACAGTTTATCTTTAAAACAAATAGCAAAGAATTTTAAAATCAATTCGCAATGCTTTTAGAAAATGAAACTACCATAAGGTCTCCCGCCACACACACAATGCAAACGCAGAATCGGAGGAGATTTCTCCTTATGATAGCCAAAGATGCTTACTACGCAAAACAAATCATTTTTGATATTATTATTAGTGCATAGTGTAGAAAACTTTTCGAAAGTAGAATATAAATCTTAGCCAGCATAGGCATTCCGCACTTATGCCTACTATAGCTACCATGTTCAATAGCAGGTTACCGCCACATTCCATGGCAGGTAATACAACTAAAACCGTACAAGTCACGTATTGTTTCTTTGGATTTCCAACAAATGGTCAGGCCAAGGAACTTCCCATTGCCACATGGAAATGCCTCTAGAAAGACGTCCCGAGAAATAACCTAACATTACGGTTATATCTCTGCCAACACAAGGCCGGGTTACCCCTAACTGGGTAACTACTGACACGAATATGTCATCCCCCGATCGTAACCGATCTTCCCGAGGATCCTCGATTCCAACAACCACAAAAGAATAATAATGCAGCAACAACATAGGTTAAGTATCTGGGCTCCATACCATGATACCACCTCTATCCAGAAGGAATGACATACACTAAAGGGGCACTACCCCCTAATAACCTTGCTGCATCCTTCCTGTTTTGACCATTCCGGGGTGTGAGGTCCGACGAAGTCTCGTCCACAAAGCTACGCTTTGTCATAAAGCCATGCTTCGGGTCAAACAAATGATCAAAGTAATGATCACAAAGATAAATGATCAAACAAATGATCATATCGCAAATGATCAAACAATGATCATTTCACAGCAACACTCAGCATGTCACATTACCAAATTGGGAATATATCGCTAATAACCTTCAACTACATAACCTCTGAGCTCGTACGTCTCAGAGAAGGGTGTTAAGCTAAGAGAATAAATTCTCCGCCACCAAACAGAAATGTATTTGAAAGAAATCGGCTTTATATCTCAAAGTATAATGTCAGACATGTAACCATACAAGTCTGTTCCGGGTTCGAACAGAACCGAAGGCACTTCTTACGAAGCCCTTGCAATTTCGGGTATTCACAATCCCGTCCGTACTTCCCATCACAAAGGGTGATAAAATCTCTATATCGGGGCCAGTCGATGCAGAGACATTCGACGAGTTGTCCTTTCGTTTTCGAAAATATCCGGTCTTCACCACCGGTCTTCAAATGCTATCCATATACGACGTATCATTATTCGGAATGGGTTACATGACACAAATGTCTTTTCCCAGCTAACCCGAATAACGAGCGCAATATTTTAAAAATATATGGATATTGGGATTTCAATTAAGTCACAACTTATTACCCAAAACCTTTCTTTTCAAATGGTTTAACAAATTACCATTTAAATCTTTTAAACAAAAAGATTAAATTCACAAAGTTCACTTAATTTTCACAAAGATTCATTCACGGTTTTTTTTTCCAAAACAATTTCCATTACGAATTTAATTAATTCGTTAAATCTTTAAATTAAAGATTTAACTCATAGCTTTCAAAACAATTTCATTTCGAATGGGTTAAACAAATCATCATTTTAAATCTGTTAAAAATAAATAGATTCAGTTAATAGTTTTCAAAAAGAATTCATTCATAGCCTTTCAAAACATTTCAATTTCAATTTAAATTTGAAACCTTTCAACACAAATTGGAAGTTCACTTCTCATATGAAAGCTGTTATTATTTGAAAACAAATAGTTTTCGTTTAAGAAAAATTCAATTATATTTGCACGAGTTAAAGCCCTTGAATCATATTCACATTCCAAATCAATACTTTTAAAATAGTTTAACCCTTATATAACGGGTATAACATCTTTAATCCCTAGTTTCAAATCATAGAATTCAATTTCAAACTTGAATTTAAGTTTAAATTAAATTATTTAAACTTCAATACTTTATCAAGTCATTCAAAAATAAGTCTTATCTTTGAAATTCCATTTCAAAAGCTTTTTCACATTTAAACCTAATCTCATTTTCAAACCATTTGGATTTAAAACTTCAAATTCAAAACTATTTTCAAAAATCTTTGACTTAATCGATTTCCCCGTGAAATCCATATTTGTGTGTGTATGGTGTGGTCCAGGGGTTTTACACAATAGTGCAACATCATTCAATCATAACAGATTAAAACACAGAAATATAGTTGATAAAGGATATAAGCTATAACGCTTATCGCTCATTCATAGATTCACAGATAATATATAGCTGTATCACAAATAATTGAATAAATTATACCTAGCACAATTCACAGAACAAAATATCATAGATCAGATAGGACAATCAATTCAAGGCATCTCATATAATACAATCATTCATAAGTAAGGTCAAGCATTTAATAATCATTTATAAGCAGGATAAATTAATTGTTTAATCCTAATTAATTCAATTTATTTCCAATTTAATTTAATTACTTATGAATTAATTATCCAATCCTGATGAATAAATTTCAAATCATTTGATACCAATTAATTAATTAATCACCTTAATTAATTATTCTTAATCAATAAATTATTCTTAATTAATCACATTTATTAAATTAACCTCTAAATTATTTTGTTAAGTTTTATTTAAAATAACTCTATTTAAAATATAAGTTTAAAACATTGTTAACTTAATAAATTTTAAATATTTTATTTCAAAACCTTTAAACCCATTCCTTACTTAACAAATAATCATCATTCCAAAAAAAAATTAGAAATCAATTTAACTTCGATTGGTAAAGTTTTTAGACTGAAAATCATGATACCCGAGTTACCCCCGAGTATTCCCCGAGGTAACTTCCTGTTTACTTTGAGTTTTACCAAAAATTGACTCGTATGTCATTTTTTTCCCTCCTCCTAGATTTTTTGTTTAAGTACGAACCCGAAACACACTGGAAAATGCACGAGCTCGAACTCGAGCCGTCAGGCAAACTTCTCGGGATTGTCTTCGAACCTCACCTTCTTCCCAGATCACTTCACCACTGACACCCCCAAATACGTTGTGCACATGCACAACCATCTCGATCACCTCTGGTCGGCACTAGGACCATCATCAAGTCAACTACGACTTGCCTAACCCACCAGACCACCCAGACATCATCAATGACAACGAGTTCGCCATTTCACTTCCAGGTCCAGACTAGCACGCAAGGGATCGTAACGAAGTCGTCCCGCACCACCGCCCTAGACCATCGGAGGTCACAATAACTTCGTCAGAGCTCCGCCTACCTCCCCAGATTCGATCGCCACTGGTGCGCATCCCACCGATTCATTGACAATGACGCAACGATGGGTTTTCCGACCACCCACCAAAATCATGCGTTAAACCCTATTCCCAACTCCTCCGGCCACCATGACAATTTATAAAATCATTTAGTATTTTTCTCGTGATGACAGACCCACAAACGTACTCTGGATTCGATTACGAAGTTCATCATTGCTCCGATCTTCAGATTTTCGATAAAACCCAATTTATGTTCATCTTGCTAATTCTCGAGATTTAACAAATTTGAAATCATGATTTTTGTCTTAAAAATCATTAATTCCAGGAACGAATCATATTATAAAATGAATTCAAGGAATCAAGATACTTGAATTTTTGTATTTACTTGAGTTTTACTGTAAATTCTCTTCCAGATAAAAAAATTTACTTCCTAATCTTCTTCGAAATATTATTGTGATTATGACCTTGGTTTATTCGAACCATTTCACTCAAACATTCCAGCTAAAGGTGAATGGTTAAAGAGATTATTTTAAATTTAGGATCCTGTCTCTAGCCTATAACATAAGAACTGATATATATACCTATATATATGTTTGTAAAACAAACATACACTGATATCATTCAAAACATACAGGCATGTTAACAACATTCCAGAGCATCCTTCTAAGCATCAACACCATATTAAAGAGTATAGGCAAATAAAAGTGGGGTTGCTCTTGGTCTAAAAGCAGAGAATAGTTACAGGCCTGGAATGAAGTCTAGAGATGATTTTTCTTGTTTTTTTTCTTTTCCCAAAACTTCACTGTAGTTGTATTATTTTCAAAATGATTACTGAGCATTTCCATTTCAATTCTTTTTAAAAATGAAATTTCATTATTATCAAGATTTCCTTTTCTTTAGTAATCATGGACTACCAATGATTATAGGGAGAGAATTTGTATTTTGTTTTAATGGCTTTGAACCTGAGATAGAGCAGTATATAGGTATATATACATACACACAGACATGCATCACTGAGCAGTAGGGTTCAAAAAACATTTTTCATAGCAAACTTGAAATCTTAATCACAACATCAAATATATAAATAGATTTATACATTTGATAGGTAGTTACTCACCTGGAACAAGATTGAACAGAGCCTGTTATTGGAACTGCAGATTTGATTTTCTTTAAAACCTGTTTTGTTTTCTTGAACTTTGAATGATATTTTGAGTTTTCAAGATAATGTTTGCTTCCATTTTTCTCTCAGTTGTGATAATCGAACTGAAGTGAAAAGATGATATAGGGAAAGTAGTTTACAGGTGATGTTTATAACAAGCTACAGGGTGTATCATACTTTATACAAAACAGTGTACACTTTGTACAATTATCAGGGATAGTTTTATTAGCTTGGAGGCTGAAATCGTGTGTTCATGTACTAGAAAAGATGTTTGCCTTACTAGCATTAAATGACCTTGCCTATATTGTACACTTACATACCTATTTAATATTGTTTGTTTACTTTACATCCTACATATTCTTTTTGATTTAGTTGTCCTCAAGACTGCATGGTTATCATATTCGAACCACTTGTATTCATACCTATCCTATGCTTACTTTCTAACAAGTTATTATTTCTTTCTTGACTATGCAGATTTTATTTTGAAGGCTGGCAATCTTCTTAGTGTTATGAAAATATATGTTTCTTGTTTTTCATTTTTGAATTGTAGTTGAATGTTATTTCTTAGTTCACTAGACTATGTAAATTTATTTGGTTTGCTTTGTTTAATTATTTCATTTGTTCTATTTTTATATTGATTTTTATTCTTATTTCTATTATTTATAAATCTCAAATTTCTTCATATATGCTCAAATACATATATATTCACATATATACAATATTTACAATATATTTAAATTTAAATGATTCATATCAAATTTATTACGATCGGGGAAACTCGCTTCCATTTATTAATTTAATTTTACAATTTTTATTCAAAAATTCATTTAATTATCAATTTAAATAAATTAAAATCTAGGGTCGTTACACAAGGTGAAATTAGGGTTTTGGCAAGTTATTACAAAATACTAAGGTGAGTAATCCTCACACATATCTTTAATTTAAGTTGCATGTAGTGGTTTTATGGATTGAATTGATTGTTTGGTGATTATCAAGTATTTTATTGTCTGTTGAGCAATAATAGTATAAACCCGATCGCTAACCCTATCAAAAAAATACTGACAATAGGTTGAACTTTAGTGATTTGGTGTTTGGTTGATGAATATATGTTGTGTGCATGTTTAATAGTAGTTTGTAGCTTCATTATTTCAAGTTTCAATAGCCGGAAATGCAACAATCGTCACCACAGATGATGCCTGGAGCTTTCAGGCTCCAGATGTTGTAATCGGTCGATCGGTTGGTTCCACCAGTCGATCGTTTATGGTGGACGATGGGAGACCACGGTCGACGAGTCGACTCTCTTTCAGGTAATTCTCCTATGTTTTATTTTATATTCTGGTTCTTCTCTGAATTTGATTCTTGTTCCTTCTACCTAATCGATTTCTGGAATTTTGACTATTTCATATTTTTAAGGAATTTCCATTATTCTAGTTTATTTAAAATAATACACACACACACACACACATACATATATACATACATACATATATATATTAAATACATTATGTATGAAAAGAAATCATCTTTAAACTAGTTATATTAAATATAATCTTTAAAAATCACTTATAGAGTTTATATAAAACATATTACTGATTTCGAAATTCGGAATTTGAAATATGGCTTTGAATCTTATATAAAGTATTTTGATGAAGAAAGTTTATCTTAGAATTTTTAATAATAATAGTGTTTTAAAGCCGATAATAAAATTATATACATACATACATACATATACACACACATGCATATATACATACATACATATATATACATACATATATATATTAGATTTCTACAAGTATATAGTAGCTTATTTTATAAACATAGTAATTTACGGTCAGTGGACCAGTATTTAAATGATTTCAAAAGAAGTAATTTTCTATATAAAAATATTACTTCTATTAGATGAGAAATCTAATTAAACGGTTTAGTAGTACAAGTGGTATGGAACACTTGTATCACATTATCGCTTAATTCTTTGACTCGTTTGATAGACTATTTTACTTTATTGAAATCTACAATCTTTTAGTAAATATTCAAGCATCACTGAGTGGTTATGGGACATTAGACGATACTCCTTTGATTACTAATTGAAAGTATTTAACACTTCAATCAACAACGATCACTTCGACGAGTTTTCAGGCTTGTCTTTCAATCACTCATTTTTAGGCGAGTTCGACGTGTTTTTAGGCTCGTCTTTTGATTACTCGCTTTCAGGCGAGTTAGATGCGTTTTCAAGCTCGTCTTTCGATTACTCCTTTTTAGGCTAGTTTGGCATGCTTTTAGACTCGTCTTATATAGTGGCTCGCTTTTAAGCGGAACCAACGTGCTTTCAGGCACATCTTTAGATAACCTATGTTCAGACTTATTCTTTTGATTTCGACTTGCTTTCATGCTCGCCTTTTTTTGGTTTTGACTTATTTTCATACTCGTCTTTTGGTTATGACTAGCTTTCATGCTCATCTTTTGATTCTGTTTTGTGAGATATTTCGATTCACCATATTTAAGAGGATTGCTTGTAATAAGCACGATATGTTTTATCCTATGGTGAATTATTTTGAGTCAGCTGTTTATTATTTAAGTGTTGGCATATTATTTAGTTATGACTATATTGTTGAAATTTACTTATATTACGCCTACGATCTCACATTTCTTGAATTAGAGATAGTCTAACCCATTTATTATTCATTAATACTCGGGTCAAGCCAAGGCATTTCAAGTACCGGGACTCATTGACTATGGATGTTGAGCTAACTTATGGTATCATTTAGGTCCTAGACCTTTGTGCATGTTGTATACTTTGTATGGGCCGATGACTTTTTATGTCATGTATATTTTTGAGACATATTTTAGACTATATCTGAATTATGTGAGCCTAGTATTTCTATATTTATAGACTCAATTATGTTTATATCTTTGTCCAGATACCCATGTGTTATGTGATTATGTGTTCTCTATGATATACTACATATTGTTCTATTCTTATTAGCCAATGTGGTTGTTGCATCATGCAGATATTGTACACATCATATATGATTCATGAGGTAAACTAAAATGTGTCGGTGTTGACCCAAGGGAATATTCACGGTTGGTCGCTCTCATCCAGCCTTATTCTCTGTATTAGCAGACAATTTTACTACGTAATATCCTTTGTTAGTATGGGTATAGAGGTGGGTCATTGCAGTTATGATTTTACAACTCGTCGGTTTTAGAACTTTAGAATGAAAGAAGAGTGAAAAGTCTCATTCCAAGAGCTCTTCATCTCTATTTATAGGCGAAAACCATTGAAATAATCTCCAAAAATTGCTCTATACATTCTCCACGTTGTCAACGTTGTCCCACAAACGTCACCCGGCATCCCCGTCCCAAGCTTCATGAATCGGCGATACCTATGGATTGGTGTCGAACTCGCTTGGAGTCTGAATTGAGTCTTTTGTGTGTTTACTTCGGGCTTAACTTGGGGTTTTCTTGAGGTTGTTACGCTTTAAGTTTTCCTTTGCTTGCTTTAAGTCTGACCCGACAATTTTCCTGTTTGCTTCGAGCCAACTTGGTGTCGATCTGCCATGCCAAGTTTTGAAACTCAAATTAACCTTTTTCGTTCATTTTCTTTATCTTGTCTTTTTATGATGTTTTCCAAGTCTTTGGGTCATTTCTTCGTCGTTTGTTCATCTGATTCGATTGTTTAAGTCTGTTCAAGGACTGTGGAAAATTCGACAATAACACTTTCCACCCAAAGCATGCCTTATAAAGAGAAGGTGTGCATTGCTCAAGAACAAATTTGATGTCGGCAAATCACTAGTAATTGAGCTCTTTGGCTATGAACTGATCGAATCATGGTGAACCGTCTGATTCCTTCAGATTCACTTATATATAAAAGGTCTTTCTTGACCACCATAACTAAGGACTCGAGTCCTTACTCGAGTGTTAGTCATAATTCATCATCATTCTGTGTGCTCCTGGAATTATCATATCATAAATCAATATTGTAAATCAAGTTCATCATATTATGCATCATTATCAAAGACATCCCATGTTCATCTGGGGTTCAGTTATCGTATATCAGTGTCATATGTTGGGTTATCAAAGGTCAATAATTGTGTAAGTACATTGCTACCACTTGGAACGTTATCTATAAATCATCTAGTAACACGCAATATCCTACTATAAGAATGCTCAACCGAATCGAAGCAATGACTTTCATCAATCATTTGGTTATTACAAGTTATAAATTAGGGTAGCACATTGCCATTGATTGGAGCATCATTTACAAATCACTTGAAATTGCTTAGCATCCCATCATAAACGAGTCCGACCGAATCGAGGCAATGACGTAATTAGATAATTGATATCAAATCGTTTCAAAGTCAAGTGGTGTACAAATCTAAAGTCTAGTTTTGATTTCTCCAAATTGCATCATCAATATCAAGGTTAGCTTCTAATCTCTTCGGATCTTGTAATCAATGACTGATTCAATTCCCGATTTCTCCAAGTCGTTAATTTAATCCATGATCTCTCCGGATTGTTGATTTAATCGTCGATCTCTTCGGATCATTGGTTTAATCCTCAGTCTCTCCAGATCTTATTTATGTTGAGTCCAATCCTCATGTTCTCCGACAAGGGGACCCAACGACCAAGAAGGTCCATCTGCTCACTCTCCGATGATGAGACTTACTTCTTATAGTTCGTTGACTATCTCTTCGATTGGGAAAACCCTGTTCAACCAGTTCACAAATCATTATCAAGCGGCAACCAATCTTCGTTGGTGTTTCAAAATCCATATTAGTTATCATGTTCGAGTGATTTTTTGTTTCAAATATTTATCAATCAATCATGAAGTTTAACTCAAATGCATTAATCAAACATATAAAACATCTTATCCTATCAAGGATCACTTTTAGATTTCCAACTCAAAGCATGCCTAGGGACCGATCGAGATCCCGTTCATGTGTAGGTAGTCTGATAATAATAGTGCATCATTTATTCAAAACAAAAGGTAAAGTGAAGGAAACAAACTTGAATCCTATCGATCCTGGTTATGGAATAATCATTCATGGCCAAGATCCATGCCACATCCATATATATCCACCAAAGATAGTGGTCGCTCATGCGGCACCATTACAGTTTGTGCTATGATAATTTGATTTTTGACATATCATTGTGAGTGGTACTTTGAACCTGCTCTTCGATTTATTTCTCCATTGTGCCCCCCCGTTTCCACAGGGCTTTCCAACCCTAATTCCTATTATTATGGATTTGCACTCTGATCCTCGCTTCACGGCTTAACATCATTCCTCAAACGCACTCCACCTCACCTGAATTACAATTGAGATCAATCATGCTCATGGATTTTCTTGGCTCGTTATCGACTTGCAAAATCATGATTTAGTACCGATTTATGATTTTACGGGGGATTGGCCCCAACTTCTTATACTTCATTTCCCGGTGCATTCGTTCCACCTTCCGACCGCTAGTTCTTGTATATAGAAACTCCATCTACTCTTTGTTGTCCTATTCTTTAGAGGAATCCATCCATCGTTTCTTCTTGTCAGACTATCAATTTTTTTTCCATTCTATTATCATTCTCTTCATCTCATCTCTTATTATGTAGATGGATAAGGGGTTTGATTCTAAGGATGCCCCATTGTCCTTGTTGGCTTCCATCGGCAATGGCTTTCCATGTAGATAGTCTTTTCATCTTCTCAAATCTGAGTTTAAGTTGTTAAATATAAAATGTTTGCATCTAAAATGGCACAAACATCCAATTGAAAAGTAGAAATGGAAAATATCAAAGAAAAGAAAGAAATAGCAAGAAAAGAACACATGATTTTTATAGTGGTTTGGCGAATACTGCGGCCTACATCTACTTAGTCGATTTCTATCGATTATCCACTATTTTTACGAAGCTTTTTTTACAACTCCATAGTCATAACTCGGTAGAAATCCAACTTAGTAATTTTTTAGAGTTATGATTTTACAACTCACAGGTTTTAGAACTTCAGAATGAAATAGGAGTGAATTATCCCATTTCAAGAGCTCTCCATCTCTATTTATAGGCAAATACCTCTGAAATAATCTCCAAAAATTACTCCACACTTTCTCCATGTCGTGCACATAGTCCCCCAAAAGTCGCATGGAAATCCCCAACCCAAGCTTTATGGATCGATGATGAACCATTGCCCATTGATCTATGCCGAACTCGTTTGGAGTCCGACCTGAGTTTTTTGTGTGTTTTCTTCAGGCTTGACTTAGGGTTTTCTTGAGGTTTTCGGGCTTTGAATTTTCCTTTGCTTGCTTCGAGTCTGACCTGAGTAATTTTCCTATTTGCTTCGAGCTAACTCGGTGCCAGTTTGGCATGGCTGAGTTGTGAAACTCAAGTTAACTTTTTTCATTCATGTTTCGATATTTCCTTAATCTTGTCTTTCTATGATGTTTCCAAAGTATTTGAGTCATTTCTTCATCGTTTGTTCATCCATTTCGATCGTTTAAGTCTGTTCAAAGATTGGGAAAAATTCGGTCGTAACAACCAACACTTGGAAAATTATTACTTTCCCATCTAAATTCTCCAAATTGACTTGTAAAAATCCTTCATTCTGATATCCAAGTTCGAAACCTTATCACTCACTAGTAATTGCGTTCCTCTACTAAAGCATCTCAAAACAAGATTATTATGATAAAAGTAAAACAATAAAATAATAAAACTATGATCACGTTGTATCTATGAAATAATACGACACGGTCAAAAATAAATAGTTGTAACACCCCATAATTTTCACCACAATTAATTTGAAAAGAAATTAACTAATAAATAATAACGCCAAAGATACATTGTTATAAACGTTAGAATTTGGCTATGAAATTTGCACCATTGGTTTCATGGTGATTTTATGATCAATTTTCATATATTATTATTTTCAATTGGAGTTCAAATGAAAATTTATTAACTTCTGAAAATTTTGAATCAGAAATAATTATAAATGTAATTATGATGATAATAGTTAGTCAATGTTAATTACTAACATTAATGGAAACTTAAGCATTAAGAAATGTTAACATTAAATGTAATCTGATCAGTGGGAAAAAAATAATTTGATCGGTGAAACAAGTAATTAAATAAAACAAAATCATGCACACGAATTAATCAATGCTAAAAGCAAGCAATAGGTTACCACCAATGTACCCAAGTCGACCGGTAGCGATCGACTAGAGGCCTTAAGCGATCGACCGTTGCTAGTGTTAAATCGTGATTATTAAACGTGGATGGGACGAACGTGATGGACTATAGTATTTTACTTGCGCATGAAGTAATTGAGGAGAATCCATGATCAAATTAAATATCCTCTAGGGTAAGTTTAACGGCTAGCATTGATTTGAACCCTATAAATATTGACCTACACCCTCACTTCCAAACTTATATTTTCTAATAGACATGGAAGCTCTATCAACCAAAAGTCCGAATTCTTAGAAACAGTTCTAGTTTACACATAGACACAATTAGAGAATTGTAAAAGATGATTGAGGAAGAGAATATGTTCAAATCAAATCGCCAAAGCCAAGGTAAATTGTAAATTTTAATCTAATACAAATCAAATTCCAAATCTCTTACCTAATCTGGATCTCTGATAAATCTATATACGCTTGTGGTGTATAAATCCAAATAGAAAGAAAAGGTAGTCAAAGTGAAATAATAAGGATTAGATTTGGAGATTTGAAAAGCTAAAAAGGTAAGTGAGAATAATTATATACATTTGTTTAATATTATATTTATTTCATTGTAGATATGTTCCTATATACTTGAAATGTAAATTGGAGTTGTAGGCTAAACCTATACACATGCAATGAAATTATAAACTCCGGCTACATATTCTGAAATTGTTAACTCAATATATCTAATCTATATGTTATATGAATGTAAATCTGCAAAAGATTTAGGTATTAGCAATCCTTAAGTTTATTATTGAATAATAGTAGACCATGAATTTATAAACGATGTAACAATTCAAGATTTGTTATTTTAAATGGATATTGAAAAATAAGAATGTAAAATAAAGAAATCACAATAAGATTTTAGGGGTTTAAGTGGCATTTTAATTCTTTGGAATATAAGATGTTGCAATGTGAATTTCTAAGCATTACCAAGTTTAAATAAATAAAAATGCATTGTTTGAAATGACAAGGAATGCACCTAAAAAATGAAAGAGATGTACAAAATAGGGATGTTTATCGTATTTTATACCATCGATTTCAATAACTATAGAAAGATATAATTCCTTTTAATTCCAAACACAACACAAATCTTCTGCTTGGACAATGTATATAAATTTACAATGTTAGCATTTGCATAGTAGAGACGTAATACAATACATTAAAATGCAAAAAATCCCTAAGTGTCAAATAAAGAGGTATAATTATGACATGAACATTCTAAAAGAAAAGATATGCGGTACCAATAAAGATGGAAATTAAATAAAAAGAACTGTAAGAGTAGGAAACAACAAATTAAAGGGTAAAAAGGGAATAGAATTAGAAAATGAAAAAAGTGTAAAGGAATATAAAAAGACATTATGAATCTTTTAAAAAGAAAGTAATAGATAATCCTAAGGCAAGCAAGCTATAAACACATAATGAATTAAACACTTAGGGTTAACAGTAAACTATAAAGGCAAGATAATTAAGAATGAATGAATATATATGTATATATATAAGATATATATACATAGCCTCAAGCATGCGTTTATGATGAGTGTGAACTATTAAAGCTAATAAATGATCATATGTGTAGAATGACACTAGTCATTAGTATGGGTTGGAATGCGAGGTCAATAGTTTTACATAATAGAAGTCTGCCTACCAGAAGGGACTACCAGCAGTTTGTGTACATTATACTCATGTGAGACATGTCCAACTATATGACATGTGGAGAGTATACGCTTGCATATAGATGAAGGAATACCCCAATAGATAGAGTAGTCTACTTTAAAAATAGGAAAGGGGTATTGCCTTGATTGCAATAGGAAATCTAAACAAGATGATGATCAAAGAACGATACTACCAAATACGGTAGTAGGGCTATGCATAGGTCGAGAATGTCCTCAGTCCTTAGTGGTTAACAGGAAAGATAAGAGTTAACCTAACAAGCTACACTGCCTACTAGTGTACAAACCATGTTAGGTCATGTATCGCCACGTTGTTTGCTAGTACTTTTGTTAGGAGGCAAGGCCAGTTAACCCTATTAAAGAGATCTTTCAAAAACACGCACCACAACCGGTGGGGCTGAATCCACCATATTTATAGTTCGTAAAGCTAAGTCTACAATCGGGAAGCTGACAAGAAAATCCCTAAAAACGCAACATAGAGCACGGCTAAATTATTGTAAAGCCGTTATTATGAACTACGAGAGTTCCTTGATACACATAGCAATGAGAGCGTGATATGGTGAGGGTGATGGATCCTAACGAGGTGCTAAGTTAAGAGATACTAGCAGGGATATCATCTTGGTCCAATGGGGGGCCATGGTGCCTATATACACACACATACACACACAGAGCTATAGTCTACTATGGGTGGATATGATGTATCATATGGGTACGTAACATCGAGATGACTAATTGAACATGAAGAGACATAACAAGAGATAGAAGATATTCGACATAATATAAAGTGTGTAATTCACCAAACACTAGAACGTTATTCTGACTCCCTCGTCATTACAACCCATGAGATAGCTTTAGAGGTACAAGTACTGGTGCGAGGCAAGAATTGTGGAAGGATAGGTTTTCTAATGTATGCTCGGCACTGACAAGGACACTAAACATTGGAGGAGTCAATTTTGGTCAGTAACTATATGATATATTATACTTTACAATTCCGCTATAAGTTATATCAATAGTGCTCCGATATGCAACTTATTTGTTTATTTGCTGGATACCAAACTAATGATCCGTATCTTGGTGGACTTGGGTTTTTGATTTAGCAAAAATTTGAGCCCACTAACGTGCAGATTATTACATTTGGTATCAGAACTTAGGTTTAGTTGATCTTGAAAAATTAGAAAACGATAAGTGAACATATTTATATTTTGCCTATAAATATAAATATACCATATGCCAAATCCTATAAATTCCAACTATAGAATAGTTGCAACCATACACTGAAATATGGATAAGTTGATTATGAGTCGGGATAATGGAAGAAGTTGAAGATATACACCTACCCCGGTTATCTTTTGGGAAATGGATCGTATGGAAAGGCGTTGACTTAAAAAGAGCATGAGTGCAGGATAAGGAAGGTCCTTAAAGCTGGATAGTATGTGACTCTTTAGTTGAGCCCTCGATAGTCCAATGATTGTTGATTCCCGTATGATGCCCACTGATGATGTACAATAGGTCCAGATAAGGGAAAAATAAGAATCCATATGTTATAAATATCTTAAAGTAAGGTGTGAAGTAGTCACTCCAAGATAATAGTCAAATTTTTAATATTTGAAAGAAGATAAGTCAGCAAGTTGAAGAGAAGTCCAAAAGAAGGGATGAATAAAATCCACTCTGAGTCCGACCCTATATAAATGATTTTAATATTAAAATTTGAGAAAATATATAAAATATATTTGGAATGATTTTCAATGGAATTATTTGAAGGTAGAAAAACCCCATTTTTGAAAAGTAAGTAAATATTAAACTTTCAAAAAAAATAATATAAATAACTATGTTATATTAAATAAAAAGTTTTAGTAGAAAAATTAAAATTTGCTGGATCGAAAATAACAGTAAATGTGTTTTAATAAAAAGGCTATTTTTTTTGAAAAATAAATATAAAGTAGAGCATATGTAGTTCGTTGATTTTTCTAAGATGAAAATTTTCTAAGTTGGAAAAATTCTATTTAAGGGTGTGCAATAAGAAGTGGTACATGTTTGAAATTGGGTAAAGAGAATGGGAAAGAAGATTAGAACCCGAAAATAAAGCAATTGGAATAATGGTAGTTTAGGTAGAGGAAGGTTGAATAGTAATAGCATTATAAAAGATAAATAAAAATAATATTAGGAATTTATATAAAATAATGTTAGTAATTAGAAATAATGTTAGGAGATTCTATTAAAAAAATAATGATGGTAATCTAATTAGAAGCAACGTAGTAAATTAAAGGCAAAACAAAGGAAAATGGACATTTTCCATTGTTGTGCGTATTTATCGCAAGTATCTTTCAAAATTCCCCCTCGTATGATTTTAGAAACTCTGCCTAGGATTGGAAGTGGAGATAGTATGAGTGATAAGAAAATGATAGAGTGAAAGCTGTTCTTATCAACTCCGGTTTTATTGTTTAAAAATTATAAAGGATGTTTAGAGATATTGTAAATTATAATTTTAATGATTTGATATAACAGTTGTTTTTAAAAAGAAAAACTTAATAAATGGTTTGAGTAAAAATCCCAATTTTAAAAGAAGCAAAAGCTGAAAATTTCTTTAAAAGGAAAAGAACATTTAAAAAAATTATTTGTAGTTTTAAAAGTTAAGGCACTAAATTATTTTTGAATTTGCTAATTTTTTTAAAGTCGTACTCTTAAAGATAAAAGTTTTGAGATAAAAATACTTCAAAATTTTTAAGTTCTAATGTTTGAAGAAAAATTAGCGAAGATCAAACCAAAATTTTAAATATAGAGTAGATAAGGATGACTGCCTAGGTAAGACAGATAAAAAGGTAAGGTTATGAAGAAGATAGTGATGACTACTCGTAGAGTAGCAATAATGGGATCCCCGTTGAGTGTAAAGAGCATTGGTGAGAGCCTAGGAATGTTTTGCTAGACATGTATGCAACTCATAAGAAGAACTCGCAAAGAAATGATAAATTGTATTAAAGTACACTTCTATGAGTACTACATTATGCTCGTATGAACAATTAAGGATGAAGAAAGTAAATACCAAGATTCAAATTAAAAGAAGATAGTAATAAAGGATAATGAGATGACAAACACACATAGAGTACATTGGTAGACTCAAAGTTAAGGAAGGCAAGATAAAGGGTAGAAAAGTTATTTCGCCAAGCCAATTTACCAATGAGTTATTTAAAATGTGCATAGTTTGTATTTCTTACCCATTAAAGTGTTGGAGGATGAGTAGTTTATTCCATATTTGAGAGTGGTAATGGAAGTAATGTATGGACTTCATTTATCTGAAGACATAAAGAAAAGTTAAGATATGTGGGTTGGAGTATGATGGCATGCTAAAAAGGTCTATCAAATTTTAGTAAGGGGTGATAGGGCTATAGCATTGTTAAAGTCAGTGGATGTTGAAGGGCAACTTTCAACAGTTATTTCCTTAAGGTTTGGGTAATAAGCATTAGTCATGTCTATTGGTATAAAAGCGCATACGATATTGTAGGAAATGTTCCTTTTTATGTGTTTTTAGTGTGGACCGCAATATTATAGGAAAACAATAAGACAAGGAAATTTCAGAAAACACACTACTAAAGAAAAATGTAACGATCCGCCTTTTCGATCCCCGAATGTCGACACTAATACATACACGGTGTTCACGTGCTGAGCACCCAGGTGTCGGAAAGACGAATTATTAAGATAAAATAAAAGGAAAAAGAAATAGAATAAGAAAGAAGAGAACACAATATCAGAATCTCACATGCGGAACAATAACATATAATATCTCAAAAGGTCTTTACCAAAAAGAAGGCTTTGATATACATACATTAATCAGAGAAAACTAATCTTTCATTAGCCTGGACAGTTATAACATCTTGTCCTCATAAATGCTGATAGACACAAATCAAGTAATGCAGCGGAAAAATAAAAACGATAAAATACCATCCAGCTCCTCTCCAAGAGCTCCAATGAACTAGAGCAAAATCGGAAACATACTCAAGATGACTCGAGCATTAAGAAAATAACACCTGGACCAGTCTTGTAAACCGGCATGAGAAACTCAAATCATATAGATTTATTATATCTTAAAACCCTTCAAAATAAGGGGTATATCGTAAGACAACGCCACTAATAAACACAGATGAGTTTTTACCTTACAACAACAAAACCATGCCTATTATAAAATACAGTGATAATATAGTAATGTCTAAGGTGTAAAATATAAATAATCACATAGCTTTGATGCATATGGGTGTACATTACAACAATAATAAATATATAATCACAACCTCTAAGGCATGTTCGCTAATTGTGTAGGATTTCCATGTAAATATCCTCGGATCAAAGTTGACTTACCTTTCATATAAAACTGATTTAGTTTTTAGTTATAGAACTTATGTTTAAAACATAAATATGTCATCTAATGACAGACTTTTCTAAAATCCTTTTAGGGAGATTCATACAAAATCCCTTATAAACAATTATTACATGCAATCTTTCGATTTGCGCAACCTGCCAACTCCTTGGCCTATGATATGTTAGGGTTTCTTATAAATCCTTACCTTGTATGATTTTGTAAAATATTATTTAGATGAAATAATATTAATCATGTGTACTACTCTTAAGTATATGACTTTATAGAAAGAAACTAACTCAACTCCACTTACAATTAATCGTACATTGTCCTACAAAGTTTGATTACTCCTTATCGATACATCATTATGTATCACATGGAGGAGCGACCTTTGAGATTGAATCTTTATTCATTTTTAGGTACGTTTTGAACTCTTTCCAATATACTCACTCATTCAATCAAATACAATCATTTCTATTGCATGTTATATTTCATTTTATACTCTATGAGTCTATCTTAGACATACTACATATGTATCAAATACACTTATCAATGTCGGTGATAGTTCATCGGTGAATATGATAAAATACGTGGAACCGTTTTGGAATTAATAGACTTACAATTTCATACATCTATATGTATTAATATAAAGAGTTCATCAACTCTTGTGATGCTCCCACTAAATGTGTGCATTGTCTTTAATCGTTTGAGATATAATTAATTAGTATCATATGATTCATAATCATGTAATCAAATTAATTCTCAAAACTATGACTTAGTCTATAATTCCAAAATAACTGTAAATAACATTAGATACTTTTGTATTTTCCAATGCATCACTTTTGTTATGAAAACAAATACCACATTATAGTTTTATTTCATAACGAATATTCATAATATTCATATTGAAATATAGCTACGTATATCTTTCAGTCGATACTGAAAAATAGTCATTATTTCACAAATAATGTTCACTATGTTTTACGAAAATAATTTTCGTAATTTGATGCAATCAATAAGTGTTATATAGCATGCTCCCACTATTTTCGCCATTACTATAATAACATACTAAATTTGGAGGTCCATCATTCACTTAATATAATTTTTTATTTCATATACTATAACTATATTACAATGGAGAGTTTTTTGATCAAATGTCCGAACTCAAAGAATTAAATTTCATAGAAAACAATTTTCTATATGAAAATACATTTTTGAATATAAATCACATTTCTTATTCTGATGTTTAGTATTAATTATTATTATTTCAAATTGAATAGAAATGATTGTAATCAATCAAATTGAGTATTAATTATTATTATTTCAAATTGAATAAAAATGAATAGAAATCACATTCCTTACATTTAACACAATATGATCCTTTTGTAATCAATCAAATTGAGTACTCGGTCTCACAACACTGTTTATTGCTTATTTCGAATGAACTAACTTCATCGAAGTATCGTACATTACGAATTGTGACGGTTTCCCATATAACGTTTATATGCGATATCGATCAGATATCCATAGTCTCATATTGCTTTTAGAGTTCAAAACTCATAGAATGCATTACACATTCTTGACCACATAAACACGTAAGTGACCAAATTACGAACGTATTTAGTAGTTGGTTGCTTACTTGGGTACTGAAACTGTAACATGTAAGAAGCATTTATTAGTAAGTACATGTTATATTTCTATTTGTCAATCTTTGATTCAAATAATTTGTATATCTTAATTGATAAACGTTTTATCAATCGTATTAAATGCATAAAATTATCATTATATATTATTATAACATTACATAACATATGTTCTTACAATATTAGAAGGGTTAAATGTTATCATTTCATTTTTCTAATAAGGCTCCCATTAGTTTTTTATGTTTCACCAACCCTAAGCGAAACATAAAAGTCTTTCGACTTCAGTAATGGGTGTTAGGACTTGTATATCTTGGGATTCTGACCTTAAGGAAAGATCAATAAATCATACTCCCATATACGATGAATAACTCCTTACCGGTTGTACCACATACAACTCCTAACTCATGGTTCCCCGTCCTAGTCCTGCATTTACCTTTAGGAAAGCTCAACAAGTAAAGTGGGATAATTTACTCGGACCTATCATTTCACGACGGTCTAAGTATAATGCACATACCTTGTGGAAAACTCAATAAATATGTGTAGTTATCTTACCTTGTCTATTTAATACATTAATAGTACTGCACATAACATTCCTAGCTTGGGGAAAGCTTAATAACTAAATAGTATGCAAGTAATCTGTTAATATATAAATAATAGAGGACAACTTTATATTAAAGATATAAAATCTTCAATATATTATATCGAGTGATATTGACTTATGGAATAATGTATTTCTTATGAAATACCCTCCTAATTCAAGTGTCGACCACATCAGAAATCATGGTATACATACAATGCGAATATATTTATCCTTTAACTCTTTAGAATTTCTTTAATGTTCCACATTTAGTTTATATATTCATATTATATAAGTTCTATTACTATATAACTTTTATATTTCATACTACTTATATAATAGTCTTATATATAATATTATATTAATTAAATCTTATTTAATTAATTTTTTTAATTAATTAACATTTAATTAATTTTATATTATTTTAACATAACATTTGTATTAAATATTTATTACATACTATAACCTTTATAGTATTACACATATATTTTATACATCTATATATTAATTTAATTAATTCACCTTTAATTAATATTATTTATTTAATTAACCTTTAATTAATTTATTTAACTAAACAATTTTAATTAATTATATTAATTTCAAAATTTAATTCATATACATACATATATACTTATGTTATTTTAAACATTTTAAAATATCATAACATATATCATAATATATAATACATGCATGTATATTTTTATTAATTAACTTATTTAATTAATTTAATTTATTAATCTAGTTAATAAATTTTAAAAGTTTCAAAATTAATACATTTTTTTCAAACATCTTGAAAATTTTATTATATTATAACTGTTATAATATATTTATATCTTATTTTAAATTTAACTTTGATATTTAAAAATCTTATATTTTAATTTTCAAACAATTTTGAAAATTTATATTATAACATTTGTAATATTTTTCTTATTTTAAATTTAAAATTTTTATTTTTAATTTCAAAACAATTTTGAAATCAGCCCAAGTCCCAATTCAAATTGGGCCTTTTCTATTAGGGATAACATTTTGGGCTGTGAGCTTAAAAGTTAACCCTGATACAGCTAATATACACCGCATAAGCTATTAGGCTATGATACCATTGTTGGAACTGGGTCAGCACCGAATGGAAGATATAAGTGAATTTCAAAAAAAAATATTCTATTGGATCATTATTATGCTTATGAAGTCTAATTTATTTAGAACATTTCAAAATTTGATTTAAATAAAATCATATATTTTATTTAAATTTATAAGTTATTGATAGAAATTTATTCAATTTATTTTCAATTTATGTACAAGTATACATATGTATCATATACATATGTATATGTGTGTGCATGTGTATCATGACATACCATGTAAGGTATAACATGCCCATATATAGATGTTGGGTTTCACATCGCAACAGACACGTTAGCTCATCCTATATGTATCGTATGTTATCCAAATATGTGTATTTGTTTAAAATTATTATATATGTAAACAAATATTCAAGTAATATATATATATATATTATTAGAAAATATTATATAAATAAATATATACCTATATATATGTATGTGTGTAAAATATAATAATATAATAATAAACATATATATATAATATACAATTTTAATTTTTTTATAAATACATATATATATATATATCTAAATGTATTAAAGTAACAGAATTATATATGCATATGTATGTATGTATATGTATACACATATATAAATATAAATATAATTATTAAATGTAAATATGATTTAGAATATTTTACATAATTATAAAATTTTAAAATAAATAATTTTTTTAATTTTCATCCCAAATCAAATACACAACAATTCCAAATTAAAATATTATTTTATATATTAATATACATTTTTTAAGAATTAATTAGTCAAATAACAATGAATAAAATATAGAAAATATATATACGTAACAAATATTTCTAATTTTAAAATTTTATAAAATCGGTAATAATATTAAATAGCTTACGAATTTTTTTTGGATTTTTCTAAGTCAAAAATATAATTTTTATTAATTAAATGCTTTTCAACCAAAATAAAAATAATTTTCAAAAATATTAGAATTGATTTATAAAAGTCTAGTTTTTTGACTGAGAGCTTATGAGATATTCTATTAATTTTAAAAATTATAAAAATGAATTTTCGAAACATAATTTATTTTATATGAATTTATTAATTCGCATAATGATTAATTGATAATAAAAATATTAAATAATTACCAAAATTATTTTCAATTGCTAAAAATTATGTTTAATATAAATGTACATTTTAAAAATATTATATTAACAATTTATGTGTTATAGTTATACAGTTTAATATAAGTCATATAAATAAATCCGTTAATATATTAATCTAATTAAAATAATAATTTCATTTGTGTGTATCAGATCCTTATGAAAAAGTTATATTTTTGTTTTATTTTATAAATACAAGTACTTTGGCACGTGCGATGCACATGCACAGGAGGAATTCATATTATAAAACAATGTATGAAAGATTTTTTTAATCTTACAAAATGACTCTGATGGGAGGACCCATGTGTTGTGAAATGTTTTGTGTCTAATTACTTGTTGCATAGAAAATTAAATGTTATTTAACGTGTTTTGCATTAATTTTGTAAAACAAATTATTTATTTTGAAATAAGTAATTTAGTTATTAGCTGAATTATACTTTAGTGGTTATACAATATAGATTATTAATAGCCATCTCTCAATATTTTATTTCCAATTTTAAAATAAGTATAAAATTTATAACCTATTTCATATACGAAAAAAATAGTGCATATCCATTTTATTGTTAAATAATGAAATAAATCTAAAATATTCTGTTTGATCATGTTTGACCTTTGTCGTTGTTAAATCCGACCCAACTTTTATAAGATACATAAAGCTTTTTCTTTATTGTTCATTTAATAATGTACAAACACATGTATACATGTGAATACAGAAACAACATCTCCTAAGGCATAGTTGACGTTCACTGCTACGAAAATATTAGAACTTTAGTTATGGTTGAATATTTTAATCAAGTACTTGGAGTTTTACAACTTTATTTCATATACAACACTCCATTGGCCAGTGCAAATACATATTCAAATAGTAAAGCATAGTTTTCATACAACTGAATAAAGAATAAATGAAAAGAAATGAGCATAACTATTTTTTCAAAAGAACTGAGCAAAACTGCAATTGCATTTGCATTCTCATTTTTTTATTACCGATACAATAGCAATATTATCAACTTTTATTAAAAAGTGCACAAAATTTCAAAGATTAGAACCATTCAATATTTCTCAAAATTGTTGCTATATATCAGTAAGATGTTCATTGAAACTATTTCATTATCAAAGATGAGTTGCGATCCCTTGTTGCTACAACGTAGTTTTCTCGCAAAACTACATATGCTGTAACATTTAAAAAATCATTGTTAATGTCAACTGTTTATGACAGCCCATCAGTCTTATTGTTAAATAAAAGAACCATCCATGGATGTTCTACTTGACTTGTCAATACTGATAATTGCCAAACCTTCCTCTATTCCATTCGTCACTGTCACAGCCTGCATTACAGATGTAAGGAAGCAATATAAAGTCACAAAACATCAAAAAAGATGAATGCTTTCTTGAAAAGAAAAGGGACAGTAAAGTTTTCTCAGCATCAAGAAATGAGGAATCGATATAATCCATATATGATAATAAAATGAGGTTATAGTCTGTATTCATTTAATTTTTGAGAAAAGATGTTGATAATTTTGTTTTAACATTAAATTATCAATTATGTGATGTAGGTTATTTGATGTTACCTACATCATAAAAAAAACAGACCTTTGATTTCATGATGGATAATAGTGAAAAATTAAATAAAAATATGTACCTATTGTAAAACTAAAGACGATTATGGATGTATACCTTCACATTTTAAGTACATGTATTAGTTTGAAACAAGGACTCTTATCCAAGAAAACTAATATTATTTCCAGACTGCAAACACATTATATTATAGATACATAATTTTTTTATAATACATTGTTTATTTAGTGCGACAATTAATTCTCATACTATAAGAAGTTTATTTGATTCGATACATCACATTCAAATATTTTATAAGGTATAATGTGTCTTGCATTTGTGATTAAACCGGTGAACAAAAATATATCCTTCCTCCATTATCCGATTAATTTTCATGAAAGCATATGTAAATAATAGAAAATACAATACGATATACATAATATGACTGTGTATATAAGATCAAAGAAGCTTTGAGGATAGCTTAAAGGGGGAAAAGATTAAAAATGAACTAATATAAGAAAATAAGCTTATAAACTTTAAAACCAAGAAACATGCAAATTGAAGTACATGAATTTTATGAAACATGCAGTGCAGTATCAAAAGTTGAAAGGAGCAACTTTTCTAAACACTTGCAAAGTAATATAAAGAATCATACCAAAATGCCATGTAAAAGATTATTAAAACCTCTTACAGTGAAGAGCTGTTTGGACCTGTCCTTTTGTCATCCTCTAAGATAACACGCCCTTCGAATTATGTTGTGAAACCATAAAACATGCACATCAAATGGTCTAGTGGTATTCAACATGCTATGCATTATCAAAATCTAAAAAGAGCAAACTTTTCCAAGCATGTACAAATTAATACAAACTATTATATCAAAAAATCATGTAGAAAATTATTCAAACCTCTTACAGTAAAGAGCTATTAGCATCCACTATCCTTTTTCCATCCTCTAAGACAACGCCCTCTGATGAAACTATAAAACATGCACACCAAATGGTCCATGGTAGAGTTAGTTAGCATTAACATTAGATAACATATTAAAAAGAAAACTCTAAACATACATAATTTGGTAATTCACCTGCATAAGAAAAGAATAAGATCCAAGTTCATATGTCCTTGACATGTTCCTAGAAAGTAAGTGAATATGATTGTCATTTCCTATCTGCAAAAGACCTTCACTGCATTAAAAAAAGTTTATTACCCTTTCATATATTACTACCTTACTGGATAAAATAATCTAGAGGCAATGCTCCTTTAGGAAGGTATCAAACATAGATTCCTAACAGCTTAGTAAGAAGAAAATGCAGCAAGTTATGAAATTTGTAGACATTGAAAATCAGTTCCCCTTTTAAGCAAACCCAAAATCAAAGCAATAAATCTCAAAATCAAGCACAATAAAATCAAATAATCAAACACAATTAAGCTGTAAAACAATCGGAAGGGGATAAAAAGTAATCAATGATTAGAGAAAGTACGAAGTAAAAACAAGAGAATTCAAAGTGAAAAGCAAGCATAACAAAATTCATACAAACCTGAAGTCGGATCTATGATTAGAAGACGGGCTGATTGGAAGATATTTATTTCTTTCTATTGATTTTCTCTTTTCCAAAACCATTGTTTAGAGAGAAGAAGAGTTGTTCTTCGACACAGGAGAGGTGGAAGATATGGATAACGTGGGCGGCTTCGTGGAGCAACTTTCGGACGCTGAAATAAAAAACAATTCAAGGTTAAAAAAATGACGAAAATAGCCTCTTTTGTAGTGTTGGTGTGTGAGTTCACAGGATGGGTATTTGTGGAAATGCCAAAAAGGCTTCACTTTGACCTTTTGACCCAGAGTTTTGCTTTATAGTATATGATATATACACGACCAATCAATATGCGACTACAACAATACCTATAGAAATCTTACCTAACTAACGATATAGTAATAGCAATATATGTATATGTATATGTGTGTATATATATATATATGAACAATATATATTTATATAGAGGTAATACTTCATATATATAAATAAGCACTTACCTAAAACTAATTCCCTCAGGTTTACCTTGCAATGACGAGTTCTCCTCCCTTAGAGAACTTATTAATTTGTCAAATTGCTAGTTCTTGAACCTCAGACCCCTTGCTATCAAATAGCTTTTGATTTGAATTGATTTGATTTGAGTTTTGATGAAGTATAAAGGGAGATAAATTTCAACCATAAAATGATAGACGAGGCTGTAACGGTTGCGACTTTTCGAAGCTCGAAAGTCGACATTAATACGTCCACTGTATCAAATGTCGCGCAATCGAATGCCGGAAAACCGAACCATTAGGGTTAAAAAGAAGAGGTAGAAGAAGACAGAAGAAAAGAAAGAACAGAAAAACAGAAACAACAACAGAATCTCATATTCGCAGCAGAACAATATACAATAGATAATCACTAGTCTTTTAAAACAAAGAACTATATCAGTTTATACATACATCATCAGAGTCAATATACAACTCAATACAACAATGGACAGTTATAGAAACATGTCCTCATACAGAATACACAGCGGAATAAATAAACAAGTACGGGTGTACGTTTCGCCATCCAGCTTGCTTCCAAAGCTCTAGAATATCCTGATAACAAAACTCTAGGCTGCCTGTGTGGAAAATTATGGGCACCCAGAGTTTAGAAGGGAAACAATAAACTCCGAGTCAGTCATGGTGACTGGTGTGAGATCGTAAAACAGTTATTTTCACAAAGAAAATAAAAATTAATTCGCAATGCTTTTGGAAAATGAATCTACCATAAGACCTCCCGTCATACACACAATGCAAACGCAGAATTGGAGGAGATTTCTTCTTATGATAGTCAAAGATGCTTACTACGCCAATCATTGGATTATTATTATTAATGTCTAGTGTGGAAAACATTTCGAAAGTATAATATTAATCTTAGCTAGCATACAACCATTATTGTATGCCTACTATAGCTACCATCTAAACAGTGGTGACCACCATAAGTAAATGGCAGGTTCTACAACTAAAACCGTACAAGTTTCGTATTGGGAAATGGATTTCCAACAAATGGTCAGGCTAAGGAACTTCCTTTCCTACTGCCACATGGGATCGCCTCTGGCTGGACGTCCCGAGAGACAACTGCTCTCTGCCAACACAAGACCGGGTTACCCCCGTAACTAGGTAACTCACGAATATGTCATCCCCCGGTCCTTTGGGACCTTTATCCGAGGCGCCTCGATAAACACACAATCACACAATAAATGAGATCGGAGTATCCACATAGGTTAAATACCAGGGCTCCATACCTGATACCACCCTTTTCCAGAAGGAAATGACATACCCTAAAGGGCGCGACCCTCATAACCTTGCCGCATATTCCTGTTTCGACCATATTCGGGGAGTGAGGTCTGACGAAGTCTCGTCCACAAAGCTACGCTTTTTCACAAAGCCGTGCTTTGATCACAAATGATCAATAAATGATCAACACGCAACAACACTCAGCATGCCACATTGCCAAATTGGGAATATATTGCTGATAAATTTCAACTACATAACCTCTGAGCTCGTACGTCTCAGAGAAGGGTGTTAAGCTAAGAGAATAAATTCTCCGCCACCAACATAAATGTATTTGAAAGAAATCAGCTTTATATCTCAAAATGTAATGTCAGACATGTAACCATACAAGTCTGTTCCGGGTTCAAACATAACTGAAGGCACTTCCAAAGAAGCCCTTTCAATCCGGGTATTCACAATCCCAATCGGACTTCCCATCACAAAAAGAGTGATATAAATCTCTATACCGGAGCAACTCGGTGCAGAGACATTCGATAGATTGTCCTTTCATTTTTTGAAAATACCCGGTCTTCACACCGGTCTTCAATACGATCCATATCGTCGTATCACTAATTCGGAATGGGTTATATGACACAAAGGTCTTTTCCCGGCTAACCCGAATAGTGAGCGTTTGTTTTTAAAAACAAATCAAGTGCCATTTCAAAGGCAAATATTGATAGTCGGTTATTTAACTATCAATAACATATCACAGCAATCATCAGATTTAAATAACTTTTCCCAAATTATTTATTTTCAAATTATCTTCACAAGATATATATTTTTCCACACTTCACATTTGAAAACAAATTTCAAATCACAAAATGGTCCATTTAAACCAATTAAATAAATCCTTATCGATTTATTTCAAATTAACATTCCAAATCTGTAAATTTATTTCCATACTTTTAAAAAAGTAAATCAGTGTTTATTTTTAAAACAAATTCCCCTTTTCTTTATAAATTCCATTTGAATTTATATTTTCAAATATTCACTTTCAACACCAAATCAATTTCAAATTGATTTCTAATTTTATTTCAATACCAAATCAATTACAAATTGATTTCCAAATTTATCTTCAATACAAAAAAAATCAATTTTCATTCAAACACCAAATAAATTTTCATATCGATTTCCCAAAGATTTATTTCCGAATACCAAATCAATTTTCACTTTAATTTCAACAAATTTATCTCCTTTTAAAATAAATTCCTTTATATCTTCCAAACCATTTAAAATTCCATTTCAAATAAATTTTCCAACTTTCGAATAATACTATTCAAAATCCATTTATTAAAATCTTTTCCCGTATTTTTGGAAATAATTCGATAATATTACAAAAATCAACTTTACGCTTTTAAATCCCTTCTTTTAAATTTATCCAATTCTTTCAAAAGAATTCACTTAAAATTTCCAATTTTAATTTCAAAAATCCAATTTCATTTATTTCTGGTATCCAACGATACCAAAAATACATTCGGCTAAATTATAGCCTTCAACACATTCAATCACAGATAATCATTCACAGATTATAAATAAACAATCACACAACATATGAAACAAATTCATATAATTTGAGGAATCCAGTTGGATCCCTCCAACCTGTTTCCCTGCATCCACAGATGTTAGCACAATACCAATTCCACTTCGAGGTGGAATATCACGGTATATGGGATTTATAAAATATCATCCGCTATTATGCGGCGCAATAGGGTCTCATCCGCTATATAATGCGGGAAATCAATCACCAATATATACATATGCCAATATATATATTGCTATATATAGATATATCCTACTATATCTAATATCACAACCAAACAGCAATCAATAACTGAAAATCCACTTTCATTTGAGTGAGAAGATCTCACCTTTGCTTTTTATTTGCAATCCATTTCCAATCCCGTTTGTTTCTCGATTTTTATAGACCTTGTATAAACAATTTATACAATCTATCAATATTCGAAAGAATCGAACAATCAATTTTCATTTTGATAGTTTTAATTATCCAATGATTTTATTTTAACCAGTGGTTTAATTTAGACAAATAATCAAACCTTAACAAATTTTCCTTTAATCAAAAATTTTAGTAACTGAAAAAAAAATTAGTTTTAAACTAATTCTTTCTTTAAAAATCCAGTCTTTATAAACTCTATATCGTTTTAAAATTCCTATACTTTCAAAATCCTATATATACATATATTTACTGTTTACTGTCAATCTATCTAAAATAGAAATCTTACTGTAAAATAAATTCTCTATTAGTCTATAATGTTTTTGATATAAATTTTTTTAAACAAAAATAAAATCAAAATACCTTACTGTAGTAATTTTTTTCTTATTTTTTTCTGTCTGTTCTTTCCTATTCAATCTATATGTATATTGAAATAAATTAAAGATACAATTTATCTTAACCAATGCGTTCCAAGAAATTCGAACAGCAACTGACCATCGCCTGAGCTTCGTCGCCGCTCAGACTCGCGACACCCCAGAAGACAACATCGACCCACAATCCCACCATCGCACGCGAACACCCCCTTTTTCCTCGCACTAGATTCACCTAGCCCAAAACGCCATGCCCGATCGAGTATCCCCAAATCGAGTTGCCGTGCCCTAGCTCGTGCTCGCCCATGAGACATCACACACGACCTTGAAAATTTCGAACGACCCTTGACGCACTCAAGTTTGAACAGAGAATCGCGATTTTTTGGGAAATCTTGAAGGTAGAACGCGACTAGGAAAAGAAGGTTGCTGCCATCCTCTGATTTTGAACTGCGAAACTTTATTTTTTTCCCGTATGAGGCTGAAGTGGTTTGATTTTGAAATGAGAAGAGGAAGATACGAATTTCTTTTTCTTTGAACTGAAGACCCTCTTTAAAATGAAGAAGAGGAGAACGAAGAGTAAGCGGCCATTTACTTTTAATTTGAACGACATGATATTCTTTTGAACTACTCGCGTGATAGAGAAACAGAAGGGGACAAGAGTAGACGTTTGCGTGCTGAAGTTAACAGGCTACAGTATTTTGAATGGAAAGGAAAAAGTATCGATGTGAAATAAATTTAACTGCAGTTGACTAGTATGATTATTCAATTTAAATTCAAATTCGAATCAACTCGAAAACGAAGTAAAAATTTTTGACTTCCAATCAAAACGTGCCACTAGGCGTTTATAATGTTATACGCCTATTCCAAACGCAATGGAAAAGGATTCGAGTCCAAATTTGATCGTATGGAGAAGATAGCTTTTTGGACCCAGTTAAAATATTATATTTTCGATTTAATTTCAACGCGTTTGCTTATCGTACGGCCAAACGATCACTCCAAACATTACGAAAATTGAAATCCGATAATAATACAATATTACAGATCCAATGGAACTGGTTTCGTCGAATTCCAAGACTGTGCCCCGGAACGCTATTTTTAAATATCGATTAAACGATAAAATTTCAAAACTGAACAAAACAGTTTCAATTTCAATTCTGAAGCTTCCATTATCTTCAGTATTATTAATATGAATTTTCTCAAACTTCATATTATTTTTAATTGGCTTAAAACTGAAGGTTCAAATATTTTTACCCAGTTTCAATAATTAAATTCAAAAATTAAATTACCAAATTCATTCAAATATTTGAATTTCAAATTAAACAATCATTCGAATATTTAAACTCAATTAAATATTCACATTTCAAATGTCAAAAATTCAGGGTCGTTACAATCTTCCCCCCTTAAAAGAATTTCGTCCCAAAATTACAAGTTAAGAAGAATGCTCCAATCCTCGTTAACTATTTTCTCAAATCCAAATAGTTTTATCAAAATTTCAAAACAAATCTTTTTATTAAAGATTCATTATCATTTTAACTAACTTTCCAAACACTTTCATAGTTCCAAACAACTTATTTTAGTTCACAATTTAAATTTAAATTTAAATTTAAATTCAAATTTTAAATTATCCAAAATTTCTCAAAAATTTCCTAACTCTCTAAATTTTCAAAAAATTTCGCCAGCGTCTTCTTTGCGCGGCTAACTCGGTACAACTACAAAATGTCCATACGTACTCCCCAATTCCAATAGAAAACAAAATGCCAAGTGGTAAAATCAGAAACCCATCAAATTTCATACTGAAATTTTAAATACATACCTCTTGTCGAACAAATTCAAATTTTCTTCAAAATCAAAATCCAATTCCAAATACCCTATATTTTACTTAACAACAATGTCCAAATTTACTTATTGGATTCCAAATAACAATTTACTTAAGAATTTCATTCATTATTTCTTAAGTTCAATATAATTGTTCCTTATATTCATTTTTACTACTTTACTACTAAAGTTTATATTCAATTTGAATTCCTCTTCCATATAAATCAATTTGCTTCAACAACAAAGTTATATATTCATTTCCATTCAACTTTGCATTTTCAACTCTATTTGAATTCAATTTACAATTTCAATTCTATTTGAATTCATTTTACTACTTCAATTCTATTTGAATTCAATTTATCTTCAAAAACCAAAATTTCACTTTTCTAGTTCAATTCTTACGTTTCTATTACAATTTGAAATATCAATTTTCCGTTAACAAAAATTTTCCAAATTTTCAAAAAAATTTCTAACTCCCAAAATTTTTAGAAAATTTTGGCGGAGTCTCCTTTGTACGGAGGAGCTTTTGCAATTTGACAAAAGATATAAATATATATACATCGACCCACTCGGTCGGAAAAGCAAAAACAGTTCATATTTCCTATTTTTATTGCGTAGGCGTACCTTTTTAGCATTTTAAGCAAAGCTGTTTATTATTAGCGTATTAGCGTGCTCAAATCCAGCCAAACGGCTTCCAAAAACCTGTACTTACTCAATTTAAACACGTCAGTGACAAATATAAGAAATCTATTTACATTTCACTCAATTTCAATAACAATATATAAATTTCATTAGCAATATATTCAAGATAAATTCCATTAGCAATTCATAAGGTTTCAATACAAATTAAATTGCTTTCATCTAATTTATATTCAATTCCCATTCAATTCAATTGACTTCATTCAATTTAATTTACATTCCATATTCACATTCATTTCATTTGAATTCATTTCAAAGTTTCACTCACTAATTTTATTTCAATACTTCGCTTTGTTTATCAAAAATCAAATTAAATTTCCAATATTCAACTTAAATTTCATTTATCAAATCTATTCCATTTACCAATTCAATTCAATTAGTACATTCACTTATTCATTTTAAATTTCAAATTTCCATATTTAATTCATCTCGAATTTACTTAATTAATAACAAGGAAATTTTCAATTTATTTCTCCACTTACTTGAATTTATATACAAATTCAAATTTATCTTCAAATTTAGCTCACAACTAAACTTTAATTCAACTAATTCAACTTCCAATTCATTATCTCATGAATTAATAATTTATCAAGTTAGTTTACTTGAATTTAATCCACTTTATTTTATTTTTTCCAAGTTTGGATTTTATTTCTTCAACTTGATTCAAATCAAATCTCATTTCATTTTTCAATTTCCAATTCATTTATTTACAAATGTAAACTCATTTGTTCATTCACAAATTCAATTCTTTTCAATTTGAATCTTATTCCAAATCAACTTTCACTTTATTTAATTGATTCACTTATACTTACTTTAATTTAACTCCATCCTTTAAGTTAAATTTATCCTATCAAAATTCAAATTTTACAAGTTATCAACTTATTTACATTCCAAAACAATTTAAAGAAATCCTAGAGTCTTTTAAACAATTACTCTGGCACTTTATTTTAATTTAGAGAAATCATTTATAAATTCACATTACCATTTCATTAGATTAATGAATTTATTTTCTCAAATATTCTTTTGGAATTCTATTTCAAATTATAAATCACATTTACAATTTATATTTACAAATCCCATTCGTATATGAATTCATTTCCTTATACTTTCAATTCATATTTATAATTTCATTTGTTAAATGGATTTATCTCCAGATCTTTAATTATACCATTATTTCTTATTTGATTTTTCATACAATAATGATAATAATTCAATATTATCTCTTTCCTAACAACCAAGCATCCATATATTATAATAATTCATAGAAAATGATTTCTTTCCTATACAAAAACAGTTTTGGGCAAAATTATTTCATTCACCCTATTTAAAACAATACTGTGTCAGTTTATCTTGTTTAAGAGTTTAGAAACCCCTATCGATTACAGTTGGCCAGACTGCACCGACCAGAATCTATAAACAATCAACCGATAAGTCAACACAATACAAAACAAATTTTGTATTCACTAACAAATACGCGCTCATATCTATTATTACACTAAACTCATTCTAGAGCACTACTGACTCTATCTATAATGAGTAACACCCAACAGAGCCAGGGTTGTCGCTTAACCGGCTGCTCTGATACCACTTGTAACGGTTGCGACTTTTCGACGCTCGAAAGTCGACATTAATATGCCCACTGTATCAAATGTCGCGCAATCGAATGCCGGAAAACCGAACCATTAGGGTTAAAAAGAAGAGGTAGAAGAAGACAGAAGAAAAGAAAGAACAGAAAAACAGAAACAACAACAGAATCTCACATTCGTAGCGGAACAATATACAATAGATAATCACTAGTCTTTTAAAACAAAGAACTATATCAGTTTATACATACATCATCAGAGTCAATATACAACTCAATACAACAATGGACAGTTATAGAAACTTGTCCTCATACAGAATACACAGCGGAATAAATAAACAAGTACGGGTGTACGTTTCGCCATCCAGCTTGCTTCCAAAGCTCCAGAATATCCAGAATATCCTGATAACATAACTCTAGGCTGCCCGTGTGGAAAATTATGGGCACCCAGAGTTTAGAAGGGAAACAATAAACTCCGAGTCGGTCATGGTGACTGGTGAGATCGTAAAATAGTTATTTTCACAAAGAAAATAAAAATTAATTTGCAATGCTTTTGGAAAATGAAACTACCATAAGACCTTCTGCCACACACACAATGCAAACGCAGAATTGGAGGAGATTTCTTCTTATGATAGTCAAAGATGCTTACTACGCCAATCATTGGATTATAATTATTAATGTCTAGTGTGGAAAACATTTCGAAAGTATAATATTAATCTTAGCCAGCATACAACCATTATTGTATGCCTACTATAGCTACCATCTAAATAGTGGTGACCACCATAAGTAAATGGCAGGTTCTACAACTAAAACCGTACAAGTTTCGTATTGGGAAATGGATTTCCAACAAATGGTCAGGCTAAGGAACTTCCTTTCCTACTTCCACATGGGATCGCCTCTGGCTGGACGTCCCGAGAGACAACTGCTCTCTGCCAACACAAGGCCGGGTTACCCATGTAACTAGGTAACTCACGAATATGTCATCCTCCGGTCCTTTGGGACCTTTATCCGAGGCGCCTCGATAAACACACAATCACACAATAAATGAGATCGGAGTATCCACATAGGTTAAATACCAGGGCTCCATACCTGATACCACCTTTTTCCAGAAGGAAATGACATACCCAAAAGGGCGTGACCCTCATAACCTTGCCGCATATTCCTGTTTCGACCATTTCCGGGGAGTGAGCTCTGACGAAGTCTCATCCACAAAGCTACGCTTTTTCACAAAGTCGTGCTTTGATCACAAATGATCAATAAATGATCAACACTCAGCATGCCACATTGCCAAATTGGGAATATATTGCTGATAAATTTCAACTACATAACCTCTGAGCTCGTACGTCTCAGAGAAGGGTGTTAAGCTAAGAGAATAAATTCTCCGCCACCAACATAAATGTATTTGAAAGAAATCAGCTTTATATCTCAAAATGTAATGTCAGACATGTAACCATACAAGTCTGTTCCGGGTTCGAACAGAACCAAAGGCACTTCCAAAGAAGCCCTTGCAATCCAGGTATTCACAATCCCGATCGGACTTCCCATCACAACAAGGGTGACATAAATCTCTATACCGGAGCAACTCGGTGCAGAGACATTCGACAGATTGTCCTTTCATTTTTCGAAAATACCCGGTCTTCACACCGGTCTTCAATACGATCCATATCCTCGTATCACTAATTCGGAATGGGTTATATGACACAAAGGTCTTTTCCTGGCTAACCCGAATAGTGAGTGTTTGTTTTTAAAAACAAATCAAGTGCCATTTCAAAGGCAAATATTGATAGTCGGTTATTTAACTATCAATAACATATCACAGCAATCATCAGATTTAAATAATTTTTCCCAAATTATTTATTTTCAAATTATCTTCACAAGATATATATTTTTCCACACTTCACATTTGAAAACCAATTTCAAATCACAAAATGGTCCATTTAAACCAATTAAATAAATCCTTATCGATTTATTTCAAATTTACATTCCAAATCTGTAAATTTATTTCCATACTTTTAAAAAAATAAATCAGTGTTTATTTTTAAAACAAATTCCCCTTTTCTTTATAAATTCCATTTGAATTTATATTTTCAAATATTCACTTTCAACACCAAATCAATTTCAAATTGATTTCTAATTTTATTTCAATACCAAATCAATTACAAATTGATTTCCAAATTTATCCTCAATACAAAAAAAATCAATTTTCATTCAAACACCAAATAAATTTTCATATCGATTTCCCAAAGATTTATTTCCGAATACCAAATCAATTTTCACTTTAATTTCAACAAATTTATCTCCTTTTAAAATAAATTCCTTTATATCTTCCAAACCATTTAAAATTCCATTTCAAATAAATTTTCCAACTTTCGAATAATACTATTCAAAATCCATTTATTAAAATCTTTTCCCGTATTTTTGGAAATAATTCGATAATATTACAAAAATCAACTTTACGCTTTTAAATCCCTTCTTTTAAATTTATCCAATTCTTTCAAAAGAATTCACTTAAAATTTCCAATTTTAATTTCAAAAATCCAATTTCATTTATTTCAAAAATCCAATTTCAAAAGAATTCACTTAAAATTATAGCCTTCAACACATTCAATCTCAGATAATCATTCACAGATTATAAATAAACAATCACACAACATATGAAACAAATTCATATAATTTGAGGAATCCAGTTGGATCCCTCCAACCTGTTTCCATGCATCCACAGATGTTAGCACAATACCAATTCCACTTCGAGGTGGAATATCGCGGTATATGGGATTTATAAAATATCATCTGCTATTATGCGGCGCAATAGGATCTCATCCGCTATATAATGCGGGAAATCAATCACCAATATATACATATGCCAATATATATATATTGCTATATATAGATATATCCTACTATATCTAATATCACAACCAAACAGCAATCAATAACTGAAAATCCACTTTCATTTGAGCGAGAAGATCTCACCTTTGCTTTTTATTTGCAATCCATTTCCAATCCCGTTTGTTTCTCGATTTTTATAGACCTTGTATAAACAATTTATACAATCTATCAATATTCGAAAGAATCGAACAATTAATTTTCGTTTTGATAGTTTTAATTATCCAATGATTTTATTTTAACTAGTGGTTTAATTTAGACAAATAATCAAACCTTAACAAATTTTCCTTTAATCAAAAATTTTAGTAACTGAAAAAAAAAATAGTTTTAAACTAATTCCTTCTTTAAAAATCTAGTCTTTATAAACTCTATATCATTTTAAAATTCCTATACTTTCAAAATCCTATATATACATATATTTACTGTTTACTGTCAATCTATCTAAAATAGAAATCTTACTGTAAAATAAATTCTCTATTAGTCTATACTGTTTTTTGATATAAATTTTTTTAAACAAAAATAAATCAAAATACCTTACTGTAGTAATTTTTTTCTTATTTTTTTCTGTTTGTTCTTTCCTATTCAATCTATATGTATATTGAAATAAATTAAAGATACAATTTACCTTAACCAATTCATTCCAAGAAATTCGAACAGCAACTGACCATCGCCCGAGCTTTATCGCCGCTCAGAATCGCGACACCCCAGAAGACAACGTCGACCCACAATCCCACCATCACACGCGAACACCTCCTTTTTCCTCGCACTAGATTCGCCTAGCCCAAAACGCCATGCCCAATCGAGTATCCCCAAATCGAGTTGCAGCCTCATCATTGTCGTGCCCTATCTCGCGCTCGCCCACGCGACATCGCACGCGACCTTGAAAATTTCGACGACCCTTGCCGCACTCAAGATTGAACAGAGAATCGCGATTTTTTGGGAAATCTTGAAGGTAGAACGCGACTAGGAAAAGAAGGTTGCCGCCATCCTCTGATTTTGAACTGCGAAACTTCATTATTATTATTATTATTTTTCGTATGAGGCTGAAGTGGTTTGATTTTGAAATGAGAAGAGGAAGATGCGAATTTCTTTTTCTTTGAACTGAAGACCCCCTTTAAAATGAAGAAGAGGAGAACGAAGAGTAAGCGGCCATTTTCTTTTAATTTGAACGACATGATATTCTTTTGAACTGCTCACGTGATAGAGAAACAGAAGGGGACAAGAGTAGACATTTGCATGCTGAAGTTAACAGGCTACAGTATTTTGAATGGAAAGGAAAAAGTATCGATGTGAAATAAATTTAACTGCAGTTGACTAGTATGATTATTCAATTTAAATTCAAATTCGAATCAACTCGAAAACGAAGTCAAAAATTTTGACTTCCAATCAAAACGTGCCGCTAGGCATTTATAATGTTATACGCCTATTCTGAACGCAATGGAAAAGGTTCCGAATCCAAATTCGATCGTATGGAGAAGATGGCTTTTTGGACCCAGTTAAAATATTATATTTTCGATTTAATTTCAATGCGTTTGCTTATCGTACGGCCAAATGATCACTCCAAACATTACGAAAATTGAAATCCGATAATAATACAATATTACGGATCCAATGGAACTGGTTTCGTCGAATTCCAAGACTGTGCCCCGGAACGCTATTTTTAAATATCGATTAAACGATAAAATTTCAAAACTGAACAAAATAGTTTCAATTTCAATTCTGAAGCTTCCATTGTCTTTAGTATTATTAATATGAATTTTCCCAGACTTTATATTATTTTTAATCGGCTTAAAACTGAAGGTTCAAATTTTTTTACCCAGTTTCAATAATTAAATTCAAAAATTAAATTACCAAATTCATTCAAATATTTGAATTTCAAATTAAACAATCATTCGAATATTTAAACTCAATTAAATATTCACATTTCAAATGTCAAAAATTCAGGGTCGTTACAAGGCAACCAAAAAAAACTTTTTTTCAATTAGGGTTGGAGGTATTTAAATAGTGGACGGAAGAGAGAATATAATGAATCACATCTCATACCAGTTCCCCTTCAACCTATACCATTCAAAATCCAACACCTAAACCCTTAATTTGAGTCGCTCTATCGCCTCATTATAGTTGAAATTTCCAGCCCTATAATAGGCCATAAAGCCATTTTAAGCCCAAATAAATATTATGCAATTAAATCTAATTTAATTGTTTATCGATATCGTATATCGATCGATATATCTATAACTATTATAAATATATTCAATAATATTTATTCCTCAAATCATATTCAAATTTTAGAATTAATATTTCATAAATATTAATTAATTTGTAACAATTATAAATTAATTAAATCATTTGGTTTAAAGCGAATTCATCATTCCGTTATGTAACCCTTGGGTGTAAATTTGGTCAGCAATTAACATCGAACTATTCGACTATTAATGTTCATACGCCACTTAGCACGTGGTGTGACATTATGGCGAAATTTATCGCTTACTTAGTTTCTGTAAAATCCAATTTTAGTTTAATAAGCGTTACCCGATTGTGCATTTTTTTGCACCAATTCTCTTCATCAAAGCTATATCACTTTGGACTTATGGAATTTAGTAATGATCAAAATTCCAATATCGTCCATATTCAACACTATGTTCCAAACACAAAGTCCTTGACTCAATAATAAGAATTATTATTAACCGAAATGCTCCAGCTAGAGACTTTGACTTTGAGTTAACTTGAGTTGATTGTGATACTGACCACATATAACCGAGAAGACGAATCCTCTCTTGAATAGTGCTTCACTTCCAATATTTCCACTCAACCCAACTATGGTCACTCGATAGATGACATGCCATGATTTGACTATAATTGAAGCGGAGCTTTTATGTTAAAGATCCAAAGTATTCTCAAGTCAAGCGAACTGTGTAAATCAACCATATCGATATTTTCTGTTTGACCTTAGTTATATTAATCAAGAAAAAACTATCGAGTGAGTCATTCTATAATTATCCAATAACTATTAGTACGTAACCTCTAGGTGCTCCCAACAACCATGAGTAATACACTTCCCAAAATTCGAAGAGCATTACATACTCTAGTCTCAACAGATACATCGATATCCACTCTCGATGCATCTTGACTAGGAACATTTAAAATGGTATGTTTAGTTTTATTATAATAAATTACTCACGGTTACAACATTGTGTAACTACTATCACATAACATACCATTTATGGATTTTCTATTAAATATACTTTTAATTAATTAAATTAAGTAATATAATCATATTATATCAAGTATATTATAGAAAGAAAATAACTTTTATTTCGAACAAGATTGGTCAACGAGTTAGATATATGTAACAAATTACATAATTACCCTTAGGGCATACCCCTAACTCTATCGGTGATATTATCCTTCATAGTAAGGGGGTGTATTATACGACTTGGTAGGACTCATTTCCTTGGTATCATTTCAGTGTTACTTGATATGTTTGCATATTTTCTATGGATTTTGAAGTAAATATTTTGGAAATTGGTTTATAAATTTAGATCGTGATACTTAGTACTATTTACAGAGTATTTGATGCAACTTTGAAAAGATTTTGATTTAATCCCGAAAGTACGATTTAATATACAAATTTGAGATAAAAGGCAAAGTAGTTTTGGTAATGCAGATTTTGATATGAACTTTCCTTATAGAAAAAATTTGTTGTATGCTATGTAGGGAGCTCGAGTGGGAGTGGCATAGCCCAAATAATTATGAAACCTTTTCTTGTCTTCCCTTTAATAAAGGGGCATCTAATAATTTAGTGAAACTTTTATAAATTATTGATGTATGTATCGTAACAGTTAGGACAATGTGGTATATTCATCATTATGATGTGTTTGTTTGGTAGTTTTTATTTATTAGAACGAAATGGATTTTTCGATGATTTTGGATAGTTTGGAACTTCGGATTATTATTGAATATAAAGCTAAATGTTGTATTAAATGTTTGACAAATAAAACTACGTCTTTATGGAATATTTATAAACTTGAGGTATTTTTTATGAAATGCTTCATAAGTGATTTTATTATTGAATGATATACTAGTGTAAATAAATGTGAAAAAAGAAGTAACTGGTTTAGTTAAAGAAACCAATAGAATAAAATACGTAAGTCGCATATAGAACATATTATTTGCATGATAGTTCTTGATCTAGGATTCGAGCACATAGTTTCTAGGTGATTTACATCGATCCGTACTAGAATTTTTCACTCGATTCTTGAAGACGAACACAAGAAATGGATTCCTGATACGATCCCTAGGTTTTCTATCATAGTATATGGCTATGTAAGAAAAACAAAGGTTTCTAATCAAGAAACCCGATCGGAGTCCCTACTTGAGAGTTCAGGTGATCTATACTAGTTTGGAAGTGGAATTTATGTGATCGGGCAAATGACCAGATTTGATATCGCATACGGATGATCCTGTGCATCATACAGACTTAAGTATATACATGTTAAGTTTTTGTTTGCTTTGGAGGATTCAAGGTATGACTTTTCGATTTGTTCTAGGGAAGTTGAATAATCTTCTAAGTAATAACCTGAGGCTGATAAGCGTACAATACACTTAATGAATTATTTAACATCTTGGTGCGTCGAGAGGGCTTTTGAACCTGAGCAAACTTGTAATGATCAGGAATTTCACTACTTTGATTAGTGAATATTTATTCAATTTTAAAAATTCAATATATAGGTTTTGTAATGAAAATAAACTCATTTTAATTAATTAATAATGATGGTAAAATTGTTTTCAAAATTTGTTTACCAATTAAATAGTTCGTAGAAAAACAGAAAATGTGACCGAAGAACCTTTTCCAAAATTTTGACCTTTCGACAACGGAAAGTTGTCGGGAACATTGTTCGTCTTTGTGCACCATATATACACATATATATGTGTAAATTAGCTAGATAATAATATACACAAGAACAGATTATTTTATGTTAATTTTGTTTAACAAGTGATGTGACGATTCATAAATTTCAAAATAATAATCTTATATATAAATATATATATATATATATTCCTCTCTTGTCACATCTTAGATTGTAATCGTTAATCATCATTATCTGTTGTCACATTTTAGCTTTAATTAACAATTATATATATATATATAAAGAAAGTGATTTGAGTAAACATAATAATTATATATATATATAAGAAAGTGATGTGACTAAACATAATAATTATATATATATATAAAAAAGTGATGTGACTAAACATAATTATATATATATATATATAAAAGAGTGATGTGATTAAACATAATAATATATATATAAAAGAAAGTGATGTGACTTGACAAAATGATGAGATGTGAAATCATGCTTATAAATAGCCCTTATGTTTCTCTAACTTTCCTCATTTTTCCACCAACCTTTTTTTTCTCATTTGAAATTCAATTGGAGTTTTTTTTATGAAACCATGTGAAATTTTAATGGCTACAACATTCTAGTTGACCAATTTTTCAAATTTCTATCATAGTTGAATACCGAAAATTACTCTTCTTCTTTTGATCATAACTTCTTCAAAAAAATCGAAAATGAGTGATGGCCCAAAAACTAGTGGGAAAATGACCTAATTTTGGGTTCATTTTTTACAGATCAATGGTAACTCGAAGCTCCTCTACCTTCAAGCTACTACTCCACATTCACCCCCATACCTCTGGCCAAGCCCATTTTGAAGGTTGCTATCACCTAATGCTTTCATCCTTCAAAGCTAGGGAGTCATTGGCAAGTTTAGCTTAAGTTCGGGTAGCTTTTGCGGAAGTTTGGTGAGTAAACTACTCGTTTTTTAATGAAAATGGTAACTTTATTTATGTCATTATATATGGTGATTATATAGTTTAGAAGTAGAATGATAATCATGTGTTTTGCTTATGATTTGGATGGTTGATTTTAGTTTGATTTGGTTATGGAAATCGATGTTGTATTATAAAGTTAGTAAGCATGTATATATGGATGTATACTTGCAATCTATGATGAAGATGGTTGGTGCTAGTAATATGTTGATTGCAAAACATGAGCTATGGCATGAGATTGGTAAACAAAGTTAACTACTTTGTGTAATTGCGACGGTTATGAGATATGGTTGGAATCGAAGCTTGTTTTCGAAGTTAAAGTTTTAAAATGGATTAAAGTTTGTAACTTTAGTTTTAAAGTTTTTTTTAGAAAATAACTTTCTAAAGTATGTTTCAAATCATGAAAAAGTAAGGGTTTGTGAAGTGGTTCGTTAAGAATATGTTAGAGCGAACTGCGCCCATAGCGATAGTCGCTATGGATGCAGTTCGGCAAAGGTTTGAATTTCTATTTCAAATTTGTTTTATTTTGAAATTAGTTTTCTAATTTTTTTAAACTTAATTAGTAATATTAAAAAATAATTAAGTTTTAATATAATCAATTAATTAGTTAGTTAGTTAATTAAAAGGTAATTAGCACCTAATTGGTAATTAAGAAGGTGATTAGAGGTTAATCATCACTTAAGTTAAGCTAATGACTATTAATTGATTTATAAAGTTTTAATTAGTGATTAATGGGGTTAAGAAGTAATTAAGTGATTAATAATTATTTAATTAAGATTAATGGTTAATTAATTATTTATTTAATTAGTGGGTTATTTAATTAATTAGGGTTTAACTCTTAAACAATTTGGTTTAACCTTAACCAAGTTGCATTAGGAAGTTAATTAGTACTTAATTAAGTTCATTAAGCCTAATTAGAGTTTAATTATGATTTAATTTTGAATTAAATTTGATTAATTAAGATTTAGTTAGGGTTTAAGCTAATTAAATATACTTTTAACTTTTCAAAGGCGATTTTAAACTAAACAGAATGTGTTTTGGTCAATTTTCTTTTTCAAAGTAACCCGATTCCATATCAAATGATCTCTTATCCAGACCCTTAAGTAACCCATATGATTAGGAGAATTAAATGATATTCGTTAGCAGAACAAACACCATTCTGCTATAGTATAAGTGATTTGATTGTACGGCCATGTGTTAAGCAGAATAAATCCCTGTTTTGTTATAAATTGATTGAATTGTTTGGACATCTATTTAGTAGGATAAATTACAATCCCGTAGTTATGTTATTTAGACTTGTATATGCCAACTAGTTATATTGATGTGTTATTCCCTGATTGGATATGAACTGTATTTATATATATATGATAGCTTATGTAAATAATTGTTAAGTGGCTTGGGAATCGAATTGAAATTGCATGGTAACTTAAACTAGTACCATTCGGATTGCTAAACCTTTTTTTGAATTTGTAAAGTGTGTTTTGAATTAACTTAAATTCTTTAATCAATTTAGAGTTTAAAGTTTATAAATTATTTACAAGTTATGTTATTATGTTGTAAAGTTATTTATTGGTAAAAACTTGTTTATAAAAGGGGTTTTTACTGAAGGGTTACTTTAAGGGTTTTACAAATGATGTTTTGTAAATGATAAAGGAGTATAGAAAGGTTTACATAAAGTGTTTTAAAAATTGGAAAATGGTTTATAAATCATTTCAGAGATTTGGAAAGAGGTTTATAAATTAAATTAGAGGTTTATAAAAGTGGGTTATAACTTTATTTTGAAAGTTGTAAGTTAATTGAAATATGAGATGAGCTTTTAAAAAGGCAATTTTTGATAAAGGATAAGTGGAATGTTTTATTTGGAAAAAATGTTTGGTTATTCAATATGGGATTTGGAAAGAAGAAAACTTTGAAAAGTTAGTAAATATACTTATATTGATAAGATAAGTATATGATTTGTTTCAAGGCATGAAAAGTAAATGTTTTGGTATTATACCTATACCATTGAGATAAGTATATAAATGTTTCCAAGTATAAAAGGAAATGTAAGTAGTTTGGAAATACTGTTTTGAAAAGATCTTGTGACCAGATTTTATAAAGTGGTTTTATTAATTAAAGAGAATTGATATAAAGGCTTAGTGGATCCTATATGGAAATTAAACCATGATTGGATGTTTTTTATTTGATAGTTAAATAATTGACTATCAAAGCCAGACCCAAAACATAACTTTGAAAATATCTAGGAGACACACGGGAATTATATGGTACAATTACCATCGAAGGTGCTATACTGTACATATAAACTCGTTTCGTTCTTCTAGGCTAAATGATATGGAAATCCATCCAAAAACGGTTAGGAGGTGAACTCCGCTCTTGTCATTTGTCTGTTTATTTCATAAAGTACCAGGGTTGAGTTTACCAGAAATATCGGAAGTTTTTCGAAGAGACGGAGATCAGATATGCTATCTGAAAACCACTTCGATCCAACTCAAGCATTCCGAAACGAAGACATCTTGAAGATGGGATCGAAGATGGAGCCATTGAAGTGCAAGGGCCGCTTGCTATTAATCCTAAGGGTGGTCCTAAAATGGATGTAGTAGAAGTAGTGTCTTCGGTTTGTCCTTATCCTGGACAACTTGTATGGAAGAATGCCGGCACTGCATTACTGCCTGGAGGGCAGTGTTAGCATTCCAAGATGGATTGCTATTCAAAAAGGTAAAATGTAGCCTCAAGCCTCACAATCGGGAGGAATGGCAAAAGCATAGTAGAGCTATGTGGTTAGCTAACATTAGGAGCGGTCACCCCATTCTAGATGTCCCTTTCAGAGTTGGTTTGGGGCAAACACCATGGTAGTATAAGGCCTCGGTGTCAAGGGGGTGAGGTAATCCGATCTGCCATGTTAAAGGGGAAGCCGACTCTGTGTTAGCATCAGTGCATTTTCTAGAGGTGTATGATTGAAAGGTAGTCCCTTACCGTGCCATTGTTGGGATCTAATCTCCAATACATGTCTTACGGTTTTGATTGTAGAGCCTAGTATGTTGGAAGTGAGATGCAAGCATTTCAGCTATTTTATCTATTTACTTTAAACCTAGACACTATAATAATATCACTGGATTTTGATATAAATGTTTTGGTTATCGTAAGGTAAAAACTCATCTGTTTTTATGCATGGTGTGGTCTTACGAGATGCCCTTTGTTTGAAAGGGTTTCAAATGTAGAAATCAGTTTGGTTGTTTCTTGTTATCGAGTTTTACTCACGCTGGTTTACTAGACTGACCCGGGCATTATTCAATGTATTGCTCGAGTCAGTCCGAGTATATTTTTCCCTGGTTAGTTGGATACTTTGGAGTTGGAGAGGAGTTGTATGATCTAGACGCATTCACGTATATTTTTCTTTCGCTGTATTACAAAGTCTGTATGTTTGTCAATGTAAGAACAGGTTTCTATAATTGTCCAAATTTAGGATAAGTCTAATGTACTCTGATGTTGTATATATGAATAAAGATGTTTCCTTTTTGTTAAGATCATTGTTGTATTATATATTATTCGCTGCATTGTGAGATTCTGTGTTGTTTAGTTTTCTTCTATCTTCTACCTTCTTCTTTCACCCTAACAAATCGGTATTTCTGGCACTTAAATGTTCGGTATGTGATACAGTGGACGTATTAGTGTCGATTTTCGAGGGTCAAAAACCCAATTCGTTACAAAACCCTTAGCTTTGATTGCTTGTGGTTTTGAATACCATTAAGTATTATCATGTACTTGTTTCATTTTGTTTTTCATCTTGGAATTTCAAGGACAAAATGTTTTAAGTAAGGAAGATTGTAGCAACCCGTAAATTTGAATTCTTCATACCTAAATATCTGAGTTATTTAAATATTTGGATCTTAGTTAATTATGTTAAAAGTGATTTTATAACCTTGATTTAATTCATTTAATTAATAAAACTTAAAGGTAAACTTCTTTTTGAAATATGTTTACAAAAATAAATAGTTCGAAGAGATATTGATAATGTGACTAAAAATCGTTTTAACGATAAGCGCTTTTTACTCAATAATTTTTGTTCAAACCTTTTGGCTTGCTTAGAATATTAATTTGTCGTTAGTTAGTAACCAAAAATATTTCAAGATTTATGGTTAACTAAATACATTTGATGATCTCATGCATGAGATCATGGGAAGATATTTTGGTAGAGAAGATTTAAGGGTAAAGAAAGTGGAGATATTTTCTACTTAGGTGGAAAGTAGAGTACATGAGAGGGGGTTGTGTTTTGACTGACCAAGGGGTTGTAAATGACCCTTTCAACCTTTATTCTATGACATATAAATACCGCTTACCCATTATGGAATTGGGCTAAAGTGAAATCACAAATTCACATAAGCAAAATAATTTTCAAATTTGTATACCCCACTTCAAAAATTCATATAAAATCCAAAAATTATCAAAACACTTTCGAACTTTGACCAAAGACCCCTCATTAAACCTACTATCCATAGCTCAAAAGAGTTGTAAGGCACTAGCGGAGAAATTTGGAGAAAAGGGGCCAAAACCATGAGGAAGGAAGAAGGAGCATGTTGCCATCGGTATTTCGACAGGAAGGAAGGAGTTTGCTTGATTTTGGATGATGGTAGGAAGTGTTCTTCTCTTCTAGTGGCTTATGCTTGGTGTTAGAAAGGTTTTGGGGTGAGTTTACTAACCATCAAAGTGTATATACTGTGTGTGTATGTTTGTTATGTAAACATGAAGTTATAATTTTGGACACCCTTGCTTTGGAAAGCAAGTGACAACTTTATATATAGTATAATTACTTCTATTACTCTCTAAAACAAGTATCGTGACCTAGACTTTGTGTTTACATGTTTGGTGGTGTTGTATGTGATGTGGAAGTGTGTGTGGAAATGTTTAAAGCGAAAGAATCGTTATAAGTGCACTTCGTAAATCTTTTTTGTTTAACCTCTTTAAAATGGTTATATGTAGATATATTATGAAGGAATATATTTTTTTTGCTCCACATATGTTAGCATATGAGATAGGGAGGAAGTGGTTTGAAAAAGTATAGAACTAGTAGAACAAAGTTGTAAAAGTTAGAGCGAGAAGGTCGCTATATGAGCACTTTATAAATGTCTTGTTTTTTGCGATTTTTAATATGATTTTGAAAGACATACTTATGATTTTCTTTATTTTATTAATAACTATATGTGTAGTACTTACTGTAAAAAAAATTAGAGTTCAAATAATTATGAAACTAGTTAAACAAAGTTGCAAAAATTAGTAGCCAAAAGGTCGCTATATGGGCACTTTGAATAGCTTGTATTTGGAAAATTTTAATATGGTTATAAAATATATCCTTGGGTATATCTTTGCAAGATTATTAAGTGGTCTAAGTATACTACTTACTATAAAAAAAATATGATCTTAAAAACTTCATTTGAGTGTTGAAAACTGGCCAAACTTTGAAGCTTGCAAATCTATGTTTTCCGGCCAAAATTTTGATAGTAAAAAAGTGTTGTTGTTGACCTTTTGTAGCACTTGATGTTATCTATTTTTATAAAAAACTTTTGTGATTTAAAGTGTTTTAAAATCATATTTAAATTAATTATTTGTGTGAGACATTTTTAAGGAAGTTTAATAACAATTTTAAAGTATTTTGAAATGGTTTTCAAGTTGAAATATATTTTTAAAATTATTTATGAATTTTTAAAGTAAAAGGTTTATTTTGTAACATTTATTTAAAATGGTTTTTCTAGTAATTTCTAAATTAGTTATTTTTACATAAAATTTTATATAGATATTTAAAACCTATATATAAGTAATTTTAAAGTATTTATAAATATAAACTTGGAAAAGTAAGTAATGTATTTTATAAAACAATAAAGGAAGTTTGGTTATAACATTTTGTTATAATGAATTGTTTTGAGAAGTTATTTAAAAGTATATTATCTTGTTAAATAAGTATGCTTAAATCTTTAAAAAGAATGTTTTAAAGATAATGACAAGTATAAAATTGTTTTGGGTTTATAGTTACATATGTTTTTTAACCTATTTGAATGTACTTTTGAATATAAATGGATCTTTAAAAAACATATTTTTAAAGATAGTGATAAGTGTGAATGGTTTCGGGTTTATAGTAATAATGTCTTAGTAACATTTGTTTTTAACCCATTCGAATATAATTTTGAATATAAGTAGATCTTTAAAAATCATGTTTTAAAGAAAATGATTATATTTTAAAATGGGAAATCTTGTTAGGAGAATTGTGAATATTTTTATACCATTGAGATAAGTATATGGATATGTTTTAAAGTATTAAAAAGAGTAGAAATGAATAGTGCAGTGGCAGTATAAGTGTATATACTTTTTATAAAAGTATTTTAAATATTTATATATATACAAGTATTTACAAAGAAGTATTATTTTATAATACGGGTATCAGGGGTCGCTTGTGTGACTTAATAATGTTTGTGCGTTTACTCGTTATGAAAAGTATTTGCTCTTATACCTAGCACTAAAAGCCAGCAAAGTAAACTTGTTCTATCTGTGGGGGTTAAAATGAGGTATCAAGTTAGGGCTTTTATGCAACCAGTGCTCTAAACTATTTGGTTTCACTTATGAATGAGGGATAGCGTAAGTCAAGAAGGTCGGAAACAGTGATAGTATACGAGACTTGATTTTCATATGTAATCATTTTTATTCTTATTAAATTAGATCAAAGTTAACTTAGGAAATATCTAGAAGAAGCATGAGATTTATATGGTAAAGTTATCCTCTCGGTGATGTTATACCATGCATATAAACTCATCTTGCTATTCTAGGATAGGAGATAAGGAAATCCATCTAGATAAGAGATGATCTCTACCCTTATGCATTGTTTGTTTATTTCTAAAAGAACTAGAATTTAGTTAACTGGGAATTCATTGATTTGGTTTTTGAAGAGTCCAGTAAGCGAGGAAGTGTACTTGTATGAGATGACTCGAAATCGTAACCACTTCAAAATTGATATACAAGTTTTATGTTTTGGAAGCGGTTATGGAGTGAAATGTTATAGAGTTGAACTATCAATCCTAATGTTAAGTCTAAGGGAGCGGTCAGTGTTAACATTTCAAATGATGCTAGCAAGGGCACTATCTATCTTGAGAATGATTCCAAGGGAGGGCAGAGTTAGCATTTGTCAGATGACTTATGTTGGAATCCGTAGAGAGATTCATGAACTATTCGAGTGATGGTGGCTCGTGAATTGAGATTTTCGAATCCATTGAGAGATTCGAGATCTATTCAAGTGATGAGATGCTGATTGTGATTTTACCATAGGCAATGACAAAACACAGAATAGGGGCATAGCCGGTGGGTTTAGTGTAACACCCAATAATTTTAACGATAATTAATTACAAATAAATTAATTAATAAATAGTAATGTCAAAAAGAAGAAATTTTATGAACGTCAACATTTGGCTATGAAACGTACACCATTGGATTTGTGGTGATTTTCTTATCAATTTTCAAATGTAAAGTTTTACGATCGGAGTTCAAACGAAAAAGTTATTAAACGTTTGAATATTTAAGATTGGAAATAATTATATATGTAACTAAGGAAATAAAATGTAATTAACAAAATTAATTAACACTTGGTACTTTTGTGGACTTAGGTTTTCAATTTAGCGAAAATTCGGGCCTACTGGGGTACGTGTTGTCACATTTGGTATTAGAGCTTAGGCTAGTCGATATTAAGAATTATGATACGTTGAGTGAACGTATTTATATTTTTACCTATTAGTATATAAATATATGCCATATCCTATAAATTACAACTATAGAGTAGTTGCAACCATACTCTGAAAAGATGGATAATTTGATTATGAGTCGGAACAATTGATGAAGTTGAAAATATACTCCTACATCGATTACCCATAGGAAATAGGTCATATTGGAAGGCATTGACTTAAGAAGAGAATGAGTTTAGCATGAAGGTCCCCAAAGCCGGATGGTACGTACTCCCTAGTTGGGCCTAGATAGCCTAATGGTTGTAGATCCCCGTAGGACCGCGAATCGATGATGTACATTAGATCCAGATAAGGGAAAAATAAGAATCTATATGTTGCAAATATTCGAAAGAAGTAAGTTCCTGAAAGAAGGTGTGTAGTAATCGCTCCAAGATGATAACCAGATTTTTAATATTCTAGGAGAAGATAAGTCGGTAAGTAGAAGTGAGAAAATCCAAAAGAAGGGGCAAGTAAAACCACTCCGAATCCGACCCCACATAAAAGAATTTAATATAAAAAGTTCAAGGAAAAAATGAATAATATATTCGAAATGATTTTCAACGGATTTGTTAAAGTAGAAAAAACCCTATTTTTGAAAAGTAAGTAAATATTAAATTTAAATATCTACATTTTATTTAAATAAAAAGTTTTAGTAGAAAAAAATTAGTTTAATAGAAAATTTTAACAAATAGGTTTTTATAAAAAGTTATTTGGTTTGAAAAAAAATATAGTAGAGCTTATACAGCTCGTTGATTTTTCATATACGAAAATTTTTAATAGGTAAAATTCATTTTAAATGTGGACAATAGGAAGTGTACTATTTTTAAATAGGGTAAATAATAACAGGAAAGAAGATTAAAACCCAAATAAGAATAATAGAACAAAGCGGTAGGCTGATGCAACGCGGTGGATAGATAGGAATTTCCTAGAGCAGCCAATACGAAGGTGTAGAAGACGGAAACATAACGATGCAACATTAGTTAATTGTTAATAATTAATATTCGATTTGGCCCGAAAAGGGCCCAAAATAGGCATGAGCAGTCGATTATTTGGGGAAGACCAGTTGATCGGTAGCCATCGACTACCTCAATTATACGGTCAACCTGTCGTGGGTCTAGAGCATGACCCAAACCAACAACACGAGATATACTCACGTCTAATTTGAGCCACCTTAATTTTTCACGAAACCCTCCTCCTTCTCAAATCACGACAGTGAACTTCCCCCTCATCCTCAAAGCCATCGACCCTCTCCAACGCCCATCAAGCAGTGAAGCAACAGCTCCATCACCCCCAAAAATCAGCCAATTTCTAAGCCCCTGATCAAGATCCAAACCCAAATCATGGCCCTTCAGCGCAGCAGCATCTCTGCTCGACATCCTGGTCTGACCCTACAAGACATCGCATGGCTCCACAATCACGAAGAAATTATGAAAAGCTACGAAAAATTGGTAAACTTCACATTACTGAAGGGACGTCCGGTGAAGTTTGGAGACTTCGCCATCTATGATTTGAAATCTATTTGTGGCTACAGACTGCTACCAATCCTTAGCCATGACATATTCGAGCAGGAGTGTTATCCGAGATGCATGCATCAGTTTGATGCTAATTTAGTGGAACAACTAGCCTTTTCGACTACAAAATGTCGACATTAATACATCCATGGTATTCTTATGCCAAGCATCCAAGTGTCAGAAAGATTGTTATGGTAAAATAAAAAAAAGAAACAAAACAAGAAAGAAGGAACACAATATCAAAATCTCATAGCGGAACGACAACATATAATACCAAATGACAGTACAAATTGTCACTCTAAGATGCATAGCATTTCAATGTTATAATTCTAAATACTATCATCAGCTTGGATAGTTATAACAGCATGTCCTCACAAATAATGATATGTACAATATAGTAATGCAATGGAAATAAGAATGCTATGGTAGATGAACCATCTAGATCGTCTCCTCGAGCTCCAATGAACATCAACGAAAACCTGCCTTTTCAAAACTACTCGAAAGACGTCAGACATAAGTCTGGTATGAGAAACTCAAAAAATATGCGATCAACATATAATAGTACTTTTGAGGCTGCATAAAATGCCGTAATAGTTATCCTCTTAAAAGAACCACTCATGTAATAAGTACGTATTGTGTTATAATAAATAATATCTAGGGTGAAGAGTATAAATCAGAAAATAGCTATGCTGCTTACATCTCACGACCGCAACATCGATACGCATACTCTAGATTTGGAGTCGACATACCCCGTCGTGGGTTAGCAAAACACCGGGTTGTGCATCCTACTATGTCTTTAGCCATTTCCGATGTTGAGGTCATGTTTGGAATCTTTCACACAAGTCTTCATCACTCGAACAAAACACAAATCCCCAAGTGGATTTCCATATTTTGAGCAGACCTCGAAACCACATGTGGATTCCAGCATCTCGAACAGATCAAGTTCTAAGAGATAGAACACGTATCTCAGTCTTGAAGTGGTTTTCGATAAGTAAAAAACTTACCGATCTCGGTCACTTCAAGACTAAATCAATGAATTTAGTCATATTCAACAATAATGAGAATGATTGCATATGGAAACTAAGTCTAGTATACTCATCATGTTTCTGAAATTTTAGTGCTAAGTACATGACTAAGTACTATCCATAAACGATTAAACACACAAAGCACAATCTAGTCACACAAAGCACGATCAAGTCACATAAGCGGCTTCTAATCCCTTTTTTATTTAATTAATCTTTTATTAATTAAAACCCATTTTATTAATAAAACTTCTTTTATCCAATAAAACTTAATTTATCAAACCCTACTATTCATTTATACTCTTTCAATACTTCAAAAAGTATTCATATACTTATCTCAAATGGTATAATTATATTCACAAATCATTAACAAGATTTCTTACTTTAAATCTTTACTTTTTCTATCTTTTTCCAAAAGATTCAGTACTTATAATTTCCTTCAAAATATCCACTTTACGGACCTATCTAAGTACTTTCACAAATCTATTCAAAAAAGTTTGAGAATAATGTTTTTTAAACATTGTCACGACAAACCCAGAACCATTTCACTTATGCTTATCTTTAAAATATGCTTTTTAAGATCTACTTACATTCATAAGTATAAACAAAAAAGGTTAAAGACGAATGTTAGTATCACATTGTCACAGCGAACCCAAAATAATTCTACACTTGCATTATCTTTAGAAACATTCTTTCAAAGATCTAAGCTAATGTTTGTTTAAGTTTGATAGTTGATTACTCGACTATCCAGTTAAAAACGATCACTTATAGAAATCAAGATTCGTATACTTAACACGTTTCCGACATTCCAACTTATACTATCCCTCATTCAAGGGTGAATCTAGGTAAATTAAAGCACTGGTTGCATATCAAAGCCTTGCTTAGAAACTTTATTGTTGAATCTCACAAATAGATAAGTCTACCTCGTCGGTTTTTAGTGTTAAGTATAGTATTAATGACTTTCATAAACAAGTAAGAAATCAACATTATTAACATGTTTTCGACATTCCCAACTTAACCATTCCTCGGTAAAGGGGGAAGCCGGTATGTTAGAGCACTATTGCTTCTATCCCTACTCGAACATCAATCTTAACACTCACAAATAGATAAGCCTACTTCGCCAACTTTTAGTATTAAGCGTAGTTAACTACCTTTTCCAAATTTATACACACACACACTTTTAAAATACTTATAAATAGGTTTTAAATACCTATGTAAAATATTACTTGAAAATAACTAATTTATAATTTGAAGAAAATAAATAAATCATGTCTTATATTATAAAACCTCTTTACTTTAAAAATACATATATAATTATTAAAAATATATAAACTTCAAACCAACTTTAGAACACTAAAAAATATGTTAGAAAACATCCTTAAAAAGAACAGGGAAAAATACCAAATTTAAATATCATTTTTAAACACTTAAAGCCATAAGCAATTTATGTTATCCATATGTTTTCTAAGAGAAGCATGCAAAGGAATCAATGTCAAAACTATGGATTTATATCGAAGTTCAATGCTCCAGATGCTAAGGCAAGGGAATAATTGATATCGAAGGCCAACAACTGGTAATGGCACTGTACTACTTCCAAGCCTTATACATCTACGCCATACTTAATCAATGCCGCATAGATTCTATGCCACTCATCACCAATGTCGCTTCTTATTAGTGTCGCCTCTTACTTTATGCCACTCATTTCCATTGTCACTTCTTATTGATGTCGTGTTTTGTTTTATGCCACCTATTATCTGTTAACGCTAAAAATTGAACGCTAACACCCTGGTAAGTAGAGTAATAATGTGAAAGCACCACCCGTTGGTACGGGAACAGAGTATAAGCAGAAAATAGCAGAAAATAGTAAAAGACAACGATTTTATAGTGGTTCGGCTCGTAATTAAGCCTACGTCCACTTTATATTCTTTTACTGCTGATTTGGTTACAATTTGGTACAATGCACTTCAAATACAATTCACTTTGATCGCAAAAACACTTCAGACTAGTAGCTCAAACTTCGATGATGAGATTTGTTGAATCCATGTCGAATGTGCAAGATCTCTTTCGAAGCTTGTTGTAGTGTCTTTGGTGTTGGAGTTCTTCAAGTGTTGATTCAGTTGAGAAAGCGGCAGAGTATCGACGCTTCAGAGAATGATCCAAAAGTCCCCCTACTGTTGGAGTTAGGGCTGTATTTATAGGGGTGATTCTGGGCAAGATTCCATCCTCAAGTCTTAGGTCGTGAACGACCTAAGTTAGGTCGTAGGTCGCGAGCGACCTAAGATAGGTCGTGGGTCTTGTTTTAACTGCATTGAGTCTGGTCTGAACGAGTCAGTAGGTCGTGAGCGACCTAAGATAGGTCGTGAGCGACCTATGATAGGTTGTGAAACTTTTCTCTACTTTAGCTTGCTAAGTCGCTACCTTGTTAGGTCGTGAAATTACAGAAGTCTTTAGGTCGCAGATCTTCTTAAGCTGTTAGGTCGTGATAGTCCATAGGTCGTTAGGTTCAGAAGTCTTTAGGTTGTTAGGTCGCAGATAGCTTTAGGTCGTTAGGTCACAGATAGATTTAGGTCGTTAGGTCGCAGATAGCTCTTAGGTCGTTAGGTTGCTAAGCTTTTAGGTCGTTAGGTCGTAGATAGCCTTTAGGTCATTAGGTCGCAGATAGCTCTTAGGTCGTTAGGTCGCTAAGCTTTTAGGTCGTTAGGTCGCAGATAGCCTTTAGGTCATTAGGTCGTAGATAGCTTTAGGTCGTTAGGTCGCAGATAGCTCTTAGGTCGTTAGGTCGCTAAGCTCTTAGGTCGCGGAGTTTTAGGTCGCTAAGCTTTTAGGTCGCGGAGTTTTAGGTCGCTCAAAATGAGGAGTTAACATTTGCCCCTCGAAGTACAGGCCTATGCCATAGGTCATGTGCTTCGACCTAACTATGCTAGGTCGTGGGAGACCTAAAAACTGCGCTAACTCGCGTGCCTATTCGCCTTCTTCCCAGCCCCATATAAATTTGTTAGGTCGCTGCTTCCTCCTTACTCACCTGCTTCGATTTCCCGCTTTGCTATTAACAGAATTTTGTGATTTCAAAGACGAATTCAAGTTAATCATTCAGCGATTCATCCTCGCTATCAGATTACGTAAGTATCTTCGATCTTTATCCATTCCACGATCACCATCGAACCACGAATTCTAATCTCCGAACCCCAGACCGATTTTGTACGTCGTGCTTCACTTTGAGTCATGTTGTGATCGATTTTTGATCGTCATTGGTTATTGTTGTTGTTGTGTTTCACGAGCGCACAACAGTGAGTTAGATCTATGATAGATCGAAGATATGTTGAATCGGTTTTTCGAATGATTTTGTGGTATGAAAAGATGATGAACTTCACGAATAGGATGATGGATTTCGTTGTATTGGTGTTAACGGGTTATCGGGTCTGGTGAGTTATTGCGTGGGGAGGAAGTTTGCGACTTAACAGATCTGAGCGACCTAAAAATTAGGTCGTGCTGAAATTCTCGCGACCTAAGACTTACGTCCTAAGGAATTTGACCGACCTAAGAATTCTTGCGACCTAAGTAAAGCCGAACAACTTCCTGCGAATCAACTTTTAGGTCGTGCTTGGAATCAAACGACCTAAGACTTGCGACTTAACTTTGCTTGAATGACAGCAGAACGACCTAAGAAATTCATGACTTAACTTCCTTGCGGCATAGGCTTTTAGGTCGCGGTCGAGCTAACACTTGGACAAACTTGCATTGCCTTGAACCTTTTGACTTGCACAGTGCGACCTAAGGAGGCTCCGACCTATGCTAGGTCGCTGAACGACCTAAGACTTGAACAAATTCTGAGTTAACTTGCTTGAACTTTGAACTGTCTGAACTTGGAATTGTGTTGAACTTTGATACAGATTATACTAATCTTTAATCTAACAACCTGTTTAAGCATAATATTTGCAGAAAACTAGGGCGAATATACTGTCATTAACTGCCCACATCGAATGACAGATTAGTCGATAAAGAATAATCAACTTAAATGAACTTTGTGAATGAAATGCTGTGAAACAACAAATTTAAATGAAGTATTAAAGCAAAGCTGAAATAGTCAACTAAAGCTGATTTGTTTGCATCAACACAACACTCTGCTTGGACTTTAAATGACAAGCCTTGAAACTTTATAATCGACAAATGTCAACTAACTTGATTTCAGTTATATTCGCTTGTTATTGCATTAGTTTTGCACAACACTTCACACTTTTAGGAAACGTGCACCTTCATATTTGAATATCCAGTTGATTGTGTAGAATGATATCTCAACAAGAAGATACAGGACCAACTGGAGAAGCTTTCCCGATTGCTAACCCATTGATCGACCCTCCAGAAAGAACTCCGACCATTCTGAGCCACAAAGTTTTCAGACAACTGTGCATCCAGTTCGGTATTGCCGAAGCAGATGCTTTATTTCCTGGAGCAAACGATACTGCTGACAGGCCACCTCTTGGTTTTTTCTCAGTTAATCGTCAGATGTGCTTGAGTGGAGCTATCCCGCCCTTCAACGATTTTCTTCGAGAGCTTTTTCTTCGATTAGCTATCTCTCCCTTCCAGCTACACCCCAATGGTTATGCCGTCTTGATGGGGTTGTGTGTTCTGTTTAGGAGGACGCTCAACCGTCTTCCAAGCTTTGATGAGACTTGCTATTTGTGCACCTTTGCGAAGAACAAAGACCACCCTTCAATTATACTTGTAAGAGGTGCGAGAAACCGCAAATTGATTCTAGACTTGCCCGACAGCGCACACGGGTTCTTAAGTCAATTCTTCTTCGTTTGCTGTCCTCCAGGATTTTATGCCGTCTGGAGAGTCGGAAGTAAGATTGCCTTTCTCTGTTCATCTCATGAGCCTTTCGAAATTCAAATTGTCAAATGCTTAACTTCATTTTCTACCTTTTGCAACACTTCCTCCCCCACTTAGAAATCCCAGCCTCAAGTCAATCTTTGAAACTTTAAACGCTGTGGCTGCTGGAGAAAGAAGCACCAAATTTTGGTTGAAAGATGAGTTTTTGCATCAGTTCGGACTTCTTCACTCTTCCCGTTCTACCCAGCTTCATGAAGTCCCTGAAACTCCAGCATAGACATCAGATGCCCCAGCTCCTATCAAAGAACTTACATCGAAAGAACCTACCACTGAGGCTTCACTGGTGAAGTGTTCTACTTCTATTGACGTTGCGGGGTCGTCCGGCAAATTCACACTTGCCCCGGTTATTGAGGCAGAATCCGAAAAGGCGGCTGATGTAGAAGTTGAAAAAGAAAGTTCTGCCGGGCACGATGGCGATGACACTTTTGAGGATTTGAGCGATCTGATGATAACTTCACAGGAGCTTTTTAAAGATGACGTTTCAAAAGTTATTTCTCCTGTAGTTGAGGCGACCTCTACCTTACAACAGATTTCAACAAATGCTGTACAAGTCATTACCACCTCTACACCAAAGAGTGGTTTGTAGTTTGACGCGCGTAGTTTGCACATCACACACACTTAGGATTTTTAGCACTTTCATTCACTTAACTTTTCTTTTCTGAAGATTTTGAAGTTTCGTATACTTTTCATTTTCAGATTCTCCAATGGTACGCAACGGTTAATATTACGATGATTTCTGTCACTACGGAGGGCGCGACACTTATGATTACAGGCGCTATCTTTCTACCCCCAGAGAAACCGATGAAGATAGAGTTGCTAGAAAAGCTCGTGAAAGGCGAGATTATGAGGAGCGACACGGAAGAAGGGATGAACGATATGAATCTTCTCACAGAATTGACGATTTCCACAAAAGAAAATCCCACGATGACAAAGGTAAGAGTCACATTACTGGAGATCCAAGCAAGCGGGTCAAGCTTGGTGACGCGCCTGCTATTTCTGAAAAGTCTGATGCTCCCGTCCCTCTTGACATACCTGCCGGTTCTCCTGCCCTTAAGAAATCCGACATCCAGACAATTATCAGTAGGCCTTAGTATCAAGTTAAGGATGCCCCTCCTACACTTCAAAGCCGATTCCCGAATTGGTGTTTAATAGGGGTGCGTTTCGACTTGGACTTGGTACCGATCGATAAACAAGCTATGCTTAGGAATCTCGATGCTGTTAAGCTTGATATCGAGAGGATGTCCGGGTGGCAGAAACTTGTTGACGAGCTTCAAAGAGTTAATCATATGAATCTTGAAGCCATGTTGACTATGGAGAATGACAAGACAGAATGGGAAAAAATTTGCAAGCACCATGATGCAGAAATGACAAGCATTGCGGACGATAACGCGAGACTTGAGTCTGAAGTCGAGAGACTAAAGAATGAGCTTACCACTTCTTCCACTTCCTTCACACAAAAGGAAGAAATGCTCCAAAAGCAAGTTCGAGACACTCATGCTGCTCAACGAGATGCTGAAGCTAAACTTGAAGCGGAGCAGCATGTTACTGAAAAGTACCGCAGCAACGTCGTCCAGCTTCAGGAGAAAGTCAGCTCCCAAGATTTGGAAATCACAAGGCTGCAGTCTCAGTTGTTAAAGGATGAAAGAGAACGCGACGAAGCTATTGCTGGCAAAGTTGCAGCTGAAGAATCTCATGAAGCAACCAAAGCCACTATCAGCTCTACTTTGTTTGACTTTTATGTCCACTGCATCTTGGGGCATGGAAGTCTTTCCTTTTTGGGCCCTAAATACGAAATTACTTTGGCCGAAGTGTGGGAAGCCGCAGTTGATATGCTCTGCGGTGCTGGCTATGACGAGGTAGAGCTTGAGGCACATTATTTTGACGATGAAACTCGTGCCGCTCTCGCTAGAGGAAAAGAGCAACTTGCTAAAGCGCGAGCCGAATCAACGGGAGAAGAACATTCAAAGGAGGAAGCACCTTTAACTGCCCCCGTCCATTCTTCGATTTCGACCGACGCTAACATTATAGGCTCTAGTTCCCATTCTCCGCCTCCTGCTAAAGCCACTATCGAGATTACAACTGCGCAAGGTGGAGACAAAAGCGTGGAAAGTGTCGACGCACAAGCATATGAGATTGACGTTACGAAGCCAACTTCTCCAGGTAACTTCAGAGTCGAATCGGGTCAAGCAGATTAATTATCCGCTGCAACTGACTTTGAAGAATTTCTCGCTTATTACTTAAGTCTCGATGAGCCAATATCTTCTCTTTTTTCGAAGAATACTGATTTTAACTTCTTTTCCTCTTTAGCGGAGGCACCGAGCGCTGTACACACTTCTCCTCTTCCAGCTGTTCCTCCTCCAATCCTTCAAGTCACTCCTGCTTCTCAGCCGGGTTCGCAGGAAGAGCAAATAGAAGCCCTTCAAGGCTTGGAGGATCCACCCGCTTCACAAGAGCAAAAGGCGGAAGGATCTAAGGATAGTGAGAAGACCCCGGAGCAGTCTCTGGATGATAACACGAAACTTTCTGCACTGCTTACTCCGGGAAGTGAGTCTTCTTCGAAGAGGAAAGGGAAGCGCGTCATGAGGAAGAAGAAGAAAAGCATTTCAGCTGGAGAAGATAAAGCAGAAGAAGATCCAACTATTCCTCTTTCTCCTCCCCCTCGACCCGTCCACAACGGCTTCCAAAACTAGTTATCAAGCCGGGAAAGTGCTCTAAGGGTGGCGGGAAGATGGAGTGATGAGCTGGACTTTATGCTTCTCATTTGCTTTTCTCTTTTTGCATGTATTGGCCGGAGATTGTGCGGGCACCGGTCCCTGCTTTTTTGAGATCTGCACATATAAAGAATTTTCATAATATTGAATAAAATAATTCTTTTACTCGTACAAATTCTTGTGTATGCATTTATTTCTCATTTTAGTGTAGAATAAACGATTCTTTTTACTTGTACAAACTTTTTGTCTGTGTTTGAGAATGCATTTATTCCATATCTTTTTTTTCTTTTGCGTGATATTGTAATGGGCTTGTGGTATGCTGCTTGAATACTACTTTTATTAATGTAGCTACATTGCATGATATTGCCCCCATACCACAAGTGCATTGTAATATCTTTTGCTTTGACGAGACTTGTACTCTTATTTTGGAGAATAACTATTCCTTTCTTGAGGGAAAATTATTCTGCTTTAGTTGAGCATGTCTCGTTTTTGGAGAAGTTTTTACGCTTCAACCTTCGGAGACGGTCACTTCATATTTATGAGAAGTGAATTCTCCTACGCGGCCAAGAGGGCCTCTGAAGAGAGCTTTACTTAGCACTTCAATTTATGGGAAAGAATTTTTTCTCAAGATAAACAAGTTGATCTTCCTTGAGAGTTGAAGTGTGCTTCTGAGGAGGGCTTGTTTGATATGCCTTTGGGAAGGGCTTTTTTATTGTGCCTTGGGAGAGGGCTCCTCCGAAGAGTTGTGCCTCCAAAGAGGGCTTGTGCCTCGTTAGAGGGCTTTGGTTTGGCACTTCAACTTGGTGAAGTGTGCCTCCGAAGAGGGCTTTGTGCCTCGGAAGCAGTTTTTCGCCTACGAAGAGGTCTTGTGCCTCCGAAGCAATTTCTTGCCTACGAAGAGGGCTTGTGGACTCCGAAGAGTAGCACGAGGACTCAGAGGAGTAGCATTTGGACTCCGGGGAGTAGCAGTTGGACTTCGAATAGTAGCACGAGGACTCAGAGGAGTAGCATGGACTCCGAAGAGTAGCACGTGAACTCGGATGAGTAGCATTTGGACTCCGAAGAGTAGCAGTTGGACTCCGAAGAGTAGCACGAGGACTCAGAGGAGTAGCATGGACTCCAAAGAGTAGCACGTGAACTTGGAGGAGTAGCATTTGGACTCCGAAGAGTAGCAGTTGGACTCCGAAGAGTAGCACGAGGACTCAGAGGAGTAGTATGGACTTCGAAGAGTAACACGTGAACTCGGAGGAGTAGCATTTGGACTCCGAAGAGTAGCAGTTGGACTCCGAAGAGTAGCACGAGGACTCAGAGGAGTAGCATGGACTCCGAAGAGTAGTACGTGAACTCGGAGGAGTAGCATTTGGACTCCGAAGAGTAGCACGAGGACTCAGAGGAGTAGCATGGACTCCGAAGAGTAGCACGTGAACTCGAAGGAGTAGCATTTGGACTCCGAAGAGTAGTAGTTGGACTCCGAAGAGTAGCACGAGGACTCAGAGGAGTAGCATGGACTCCGAAGAGTAGCACGTGAACTCGGAGGAGTAGCATTTGGACTCCGAAGAGTAGCAGTTGGACTCCGAAGAGTAGCACGAGGACTCAGAGGAGTAGCATGGACTCCGAAGAGTAGCACATGAACTCGGAGGAGTAGCATTTGGACTCCGAAGAGTAGCAGTTGGACTTCGAAGAGTAGCATGGTTGCTTGTGTCCTTCTACCATCTACTTCCTAGCGATTCCTCGTTATCACTTCAAGTACGCGTTCCATCCTATTGCAAGTTATTTGCTTTTTGCCAGAGAAGTGTACATTATCGCTGAGTGAATCCACGGGGCAGACGCAAGCTACTTTACCGGATGTTCGTTTGCACAAATGATCGCGATTGGCTAGCTAGGGTCTAGAATCTCCTCGTTAAGAAGATGCCCGCTTTGGTGGAACCACTAACTGTTTGAATAGCACTTCTTTTGTAGGAGTTGAGTTTTGGAACTTTTGTGGCTTGGTATTCATTTGTTGAGTGATTTGTAGGAATCGCTTGGCTTCGTGATGTGTTGAATAGGTAAGATTTTCTTTGATAGCCTGCAATGTTAAATCGACATTTTAGCAATATTTTAAAGATACTTGCATATCGAAATGAAATAGGCATTTTATAGTATTAGAGAATACAAAGTTTATAGTTCTTTGTTAGTGATTCACACTGATTTCCCAGTGGTTTACAATACAAGAGTTATACATCCGTCATCATTTTACAAATTCAAGCAATGCTGTTAAGTAAAAAATGGATGCAAGCGATTGTTGTTCCAGAATCTCAGGATTGAACTTCCATTTCTGCTGGAATCATTATTTCTGATCCATATGTCACTCAGAATGGAGTGTGGTCAGATGCTTGGTGTGGACCCCCTGTGACAACATTAATGACAAGCCTCTCAGATTTCTACGCTACAGCCTTGTCTTCTGAGCCAGATTGATGAGTAGGAAGTCGTTGCCCCTGAGTGGATGAAGTCGGGTCGACTCTGTTTTTCTTCACATACTGTTGCAGCTTATTCTGTTTTAGCAACTCTTCAATCACATTCTTTAATTGGCGACATTGGTTAGTGTCATGGCCAGGTTGATTGTGAAATCGACAAAATCTCCCATTATGCATTGCCCCCCTCCCCATCTCAGGTGGTTTGGGATACTTGACAACATCCTTTGTTGCGAAGAAGATATTTTCCGGTGTATCAGTTAAGGGAGTGAAATCTGAAGGATTAAAGCGGCGAGGTTTCTTCTCATTCCCCTGCTCCTTTTCTCCATTATTTTCCCTTTTCTGGTTTCCAAATTCTTTTTTGCTAGACGCAACATCGCTATTGTTGATTTCAGCAACAACTACCTTTGTTGGTGCAGAAAAGCTCTCTAAGTGCATGAATTCGTCGGCCTTTTTATAGAACTTTTCAAGTGAATTCGGTTCCTTCATTTTTAACCATCTACCGAATTCACTTGATTTGTCGATGGCTCGTATCAAGTAAGTCAGGATCATACAGGGTTCTGCATTATCCACTTCGGCTAAGGCTGTGTTGAAACGGCTCAAGAAAGATTTGATTGATTCTCCAGGAACTTGTTCAAGGCTAGACAACGACATTATATCCTTGTCTTTCGAAGCATACAATCTGAACTGATCTTTGAACTTTCGAGTTAAATCAGAGAATTGATTTACAGACCGAACTGGTAGCTTAGTGAACCACAGCAGAGCCACTCCTTCCAAGTATACTGGAAAATATCGGCATTTAACCTCATCTGATGCACTTGCACCGGTCATATGCCAGTCGTACTTATAAAGGAAATGATTAGGGTCACTTGTCCCTTTATAAGCCGGGATAGTAGGAGGTACAAATTTTCTTAGAAACTCTGCTTTCAGGATCTATTCAGTGAACGGAGTTCTGCTTGGTGCAAATCCCTAGTCGCTCTCATTCTCTTCCCTCTGCATGCTCTCTTTCATGATTCGACGGACCATTCCTGACAGGTATTCAACATTGTTCAGAGGCATCACCGGGCAGACGTCAGCTGTTCTTTCTGAAGTTTGCCTAGGCAAATGTTCGCGGACAGTTGGCTGCGGCCTTGAACCTTCAGCTCGGAAAGGTGGCGCTTCGGTGGTGCCAACTGCTCGTTGAGGAATTCCTTTTTCTTGGGAGTTATGGGCATCTTCAACAAAGGTTGTTTCTTGATTTTCTGGCTGACGATTTGCCCCAAGCATAGCGTTCAATCTGTCTATCATTAAAGCACTTTGAGCTTCAATTTGTTGGTATAATCCAGAAACCACGTCGTCTAATTTAGCCCTTGTGACTCCAACGGTAGGAGTTGCTTGGTATGCTGTTGGGGAAATGGAGGTTCCCTCGTGAACATTTCCAGATCTGGTAGATCTACCCTTTCTTCCAGGAGCCATGATCTCAGATAAACTTCTGGTTTTTAGAGAATTTCTTTCGGAAAACTCTCGCGAAGCAATGGTGGAAAAATTCCTGAGTTGGGTTCTCAGTGAAAGCACCAAAATGTTAACACTAAAAATTGAACGCTAACACCCCGGTAAGTAGAGTAATAATGTGAAAGCACCACCCGTTGGTACGGGAACAGAGTATAAGCAGAAAATAGCAGAAAACAGTAAAAGACAACGATTTTATAGTGGTTTGGCTCGTAATTAAGCCTACGTCCACTTTATATTCTTTTATTGCTGATTTGGTTACAATTTGGTACAATGCACTTCAAATACAATTCACTTTGATCACAAAAACACTTCAGACTAGTAGCTCAAACTTCGATGATGAGATTTGTTGAATCCATGTCGAATGTGCAAGATCTCTTTCGAAGCTTGTTGTAGTGTCTTTGGTGTTGGAGTTCTTCAAGTGTTGATTCAATTGAGAAATCGGCAGAGTATCGGCGCTTCAGAGAATGATCCAAAAGTCCCCCTACTATTGGAGTTAGGGCTGTATTTATAGGGGTGATTCTGGGCAAGATTCCATCCTCAAGTCTTAGGTCGTGAACGACCTAAGTTAGGTCGTAGGTCGCGAGCGACCTAAGATAGGTCGTGGGTCTTGTTTTAACTGCATTGAGTCTGGTCTGAACGAGTCAGTAGGTCATGAGCGACCTAAGATAGGTCGTGAGCGACCTATGATAGGTTGTGAAACTTTTCTCTGCTTTAGCTTGCTAAGTCGCTACCTTGCTAGGTCGTGAAATTACAGAAGTCTTTAGGTCGCAGATCTTCTTAAGCTGTTAGGTCGTGATAGTCCATAGGTCGTTAGGTTCAGAAGTCTTTAGGTTGTTAGGTCACAGATAGCTTTAGGTCGTTAGGTCACAGATAGCTTTAGGTCGTTAGGTCGCAGATAGCTCTTAGGTCGTTAGGTCGCAGATAGCTCTTAGGTCGTTAGGTCGCTAAGCTTTTAGGTCGTTAGGTCGCAGATAGCCTTTAGGTCGTTAGGTCGCAGATAGCTCTTAGGTCGGTAGGTCGCTAAGCTTTTAGGTCGTTAGGTCGCAGATAGCCTTTAGGTCGTTAGGTCGCAGATAGCTTTAGGTCGTTAGGTCGCAGATAGCTCTTAGGTCATTAGGTCGCTAAGCTCTTAGGTCGCGGATTTTTAGGTCGCTAAGCTTTTATGTCGTGGAGTTTTAGGTCGCGGAGTTTTAGGTCGCTCAAAAAGAGGAGTTAACATTATCAATGCCACCTATTATCAATACTGCATTCCATCATAAGAGGATACCGAATGTCATATATGCCGCATTTAATCATTGTCTCACTTCATTAATGTAATAGCAAGGGGAGGTTGCCGCATACCAGCGGTATACAAAGGCTTATCTCATATCACCTATCCAATAAGAATATTGAATAACAACGGCATGATATCAATGCATTTCATGAGTATCACATGTTATCGATATCGCACAACATCAAAGTTGGGGGAATATCAAAGGCCGTGCAAAGAAAGGGGATTAAAATCATTCACAAGAGCAAATTCAAGAGGATTTAGTGTATTTCCCTTTATAAAGCTTCAAAGGCATTCATGTTAAAGCCATCATCGAGATAACAACCAAAGTCTCACATCGCCATTGGAAGCATGGCTACATCCTTCCAACCACTATAAATAAAGATGCACCCCTTCATACAAAGGGACCTTGAACCTCTTTCTCACTCTTCTCACGTTTTCCAATTAGGATCTTCTCCAAGTTCTCTTCATTAAGAGCTCGAGGACAAACTAATGGCCTAAAGGCTAATGAGGAAGAAAAGGATATATGATATTTAAAAACAAGGGCTTGAATAATTTAAATTTTGCATATTTGCACGTCTTGTAACATATTCATAAGAGAATAAAGGACATGATTTGAGCATCTTGCCTATTTACTTGGACTTGACTATTTTGTCTTTTGAACTCGTAAACTAAATCTTGAACAATTCTGTGAATGATCATAAAAGCAAGGGGTATTATCAGAATTTCTGTGAACATGCCTCCTTGTACACATAGCTCAAATGTTTAACCAAATTTTGGTTTAACATTTTGGCGCTAAAAGGAGGGCTCGAAACTCCGCATGTTCAGAAAATGACTGAAATAACCTAAAGAGATTCGAATTTCATATGTTGGAAAAAAATTCAAATTTTTTCTTTATTAAATTGTAAATCTTGAAAATAATTGTTGTTAAATGTTTGTAGGAGCATGAGCAAACTTTATTAATTCCGCTTCATCCATTCAGTTCTGCTCAATCCATCTCAACTATACTTGGACCATAAATTTTTCGCCATCAGTTTGGCACCTGTCCATGTCCACTTCAACATTAATTTTCCATCTAACCCATTCGATGTTCAACATTAGCTCTATCTCATATGGTATCGGCTTTACTTATTTGATCTCGAATGTTAGATTCGGAGGATATTATCAACTGGTTTTAGCTCCAAATCTAAAAGTCTGATATTGTTTTGATGATGAGCTTGAGCCATGATTCAGATTGGTAGAATAATCAAGTTCATGGATCCAAATGACTTCAAATTTGTTGATCTAGAAGACCTCATATTTGTCCAATGATGCACAATCCAAGGTCGATGCGCAAGTAACGCCGCAGGTCAGGCTCTATGCCGAAGAGATGAATGATGTCAATGGGTAAATAATATTAAAGAATTTAATGTCATAAGTGGTAATATCATGGTATTGGACGCCGTAAGTATGGGATGCTGCAACTAATTTATGTCGTAAGAAAATGATGTCGCAAAACAGATGATGCCATTGAGGTTTCACAATGTTGTGATATACCATGCCGTAGTGTTTTATAAGTACAAAGAAAGTCATTTCATAGATTGGGTAATCTTGTAAGTTATTGATGTTGGCCACATCTCAATGCTGAAAGTCATTAATGCCAATCATAACTCAATGCCATAAGTTATTTATGCCGGACACATCTCGATGCTGTAAGTCATTGATGTCGGCCACATCTCAATACCGAAAGTCATTAATGCTGACTATATATCGGTGTCGTAATTCATTGATGTTGACCACATCTCAATGCCATAAGTCATTAATGCCAGCCACATCTCAGTACCTCAAGCATTTGATGCCATAAGTAGGTAACATCACAAGCATTTGACACTATAAGTATTTAATGTCTCAAGTTAGTCAATGCCGGAGCAAATGATGCCACAATTAATAGATTTCACAATCAAAACTTAGATCCATATTGAAGTTTAGATCCACATCAAAACTGAAAGTTTCATACTGAAGGTTAGGCCTTCATGTCGAAGTGCAAGTTAATGTTGAAGCCCATCTTTATCTTGTAAATCATCAGGTTTATGCAAGAACAAAGGACACCAGGTTTAAAGTTCTTTTCAAAAGTTAATGATTTTGCCTCAAAGATTTAAAGACATTGAGAATTAATTATTTTACGAATTAAAAGTTTCAAAAAGGAGATTTTTTGAAATAAGCATATCGGATTTCAATTGATTTAAAAAATATTCGATTTTGATAATTTACAGTTTATTTCGAAACCAAAAGATTTTAAGCGTTTTGATTTCGAAGAAATATGATGTTGTAAACCATCAGAACACCATCCCCATCTAAGTTTTTGGTTGAGTCAGTTTCATAATAAGTTTTGAGTATGAAAACATTTTGAGCATATCAAATTTCATAAGAAGAGATTTCAAAAAATGAGGAATTCCAAAGAAACTCAATTTCATAAATCACTTGGTTTCATTATGGATTTCAGTTTGAGGATAATGGATGTATGAGCTTTCAAAAGGTATGTATGGATTCAGTTTTCAAAATGGATCTGGAAAGGTAAAAGTTTCTTACATCTAAAATTTTGAAAGTATACACACGAGTGTTATATGTATATAAGTGATATATTAGATTTTGGGGATACAGTTTCTAATATATATGATTTCGAAGGAACAAAAGCTTTGAATATGTAAATTATATTATATATATATATAATGAGGATATCCTCAAATGAAGCTCTTGAACGTCCAAAGTACCCTACTAACATTGTTTGGCAAGAGAAGGATAATTATGTCATTTTTATGTCGCCCGTGCTTTCTTATCCACTACATGCCAGTGACCTTTTTATGCCGTAGGTTACTAGGTTAATTAATATAAGCACCTTTTGGTCATTTCACACACATATTATCGTCCCTCTTTTTCTTACGTTTCATTTATAGATTCATTTCCCCCAACCCACTTTACTTTTTCTCATTCCAAAAAAATAACCCAAAAACAACAAGGTGAGGAAGCGAAAACCAAATTGAACTACAATCTTCAAATTCAGGCTTTTCATATTTATCTCTTTTAACTGAGTTTTGTTGCTCTCAAATAGTTTGTATCAAGTTTCCAGTGCTGGCTTAAGTTTCTATTAAGTGCGCATACGCTTTTTTATTTTGAGTTCACAATCTAAAATCAAGTCTTAGAACTCAATTTAATGGCATCAATTCTATGTTTGGCAATTTCTATCACTAATTTCAACCTGTATAAATTCTATCGGATTTGATTACCAGTATTTAGGGTCTGGATCAAAATCCTTGCAAGGAAGACATGAAGGAGCATTGACATGCTTTGACTACTATGAGTTGTTTACAATTTTCTTCTCTATTTTTTTCATTTATTTGTTGGTATTGGTTAGTTTTGATATAAATTGCTACCTTTAGTATTTTTTATTGTGACTGGCATCATTCTACTAGCCTTAAGGTATACGATTGCATTAGATTTGCACTTCCTTTGCTTTATGAAATGACTAAGTGTTGGTCAAAATGCTGAATGGTTGGGTGATTTGGATAGTATAGATAAAGGCAGATGATATACTGTAATTGAATGGTTTTGACTATATGAGATTGTTTCTTTACGATTTAAACAATTTGGTTTTTGATTCAAAGTAACCTCATTCGAATGATTTGGATACTAATTTTGTTCTATTTGTATATTACACATGATTGGTTACCCTTTGTACTATTTTTCCTTATTTAAATATGCACAGGATTTGATTAATTTGGATACAAGCACCTTAGATGAAAGAAAGAGATGTGTGTGTATTTGCAATTTTTCAAAAAAAAACGGTTATACAAAATATGTTATTAAGTTCAGATTTAATTTTCGAAAATAATAATAGGGATGTAATATAAAATATGTTTTTGGGGAGTGTTTTCCGCTTATGAAACTTGAAAATGAGGGGCGGATCCTAATTTCCACAATTATATAATGCATACATGATGTCTACTTTAATTGTCATACTTGATGTGTCATCGAACGATTTGACTATGCAAATTTACATTGTCAAGCCAATGAGAAAAGCACCATATCATGCTTTTGTTTCTTCTTACTCAAGGTTTGGTTCCAGTGCCAAGATCAAAAAATAATTCATGCAGCCAATGATTGTATGGATTAGCTTCAAGAATGGTTGGGTATTACAATCAAGGAGGATATTTTGCAAAATGGTTAGTGTTATATACCTTTTTTGCATAAACAAAAGTCACTATTAATACTATGATGTATAATTACTTTGGTAATAGTTTCTACTCAAATTGGATATTGAAATTAAACTATGTTTACCTAATTTCATAACAAGTCAGAACAATTGTTGTTGAATTAGCAATAACAGTTATAATTTGATACACAATGATTGAGTGGTTTAGCATGTAGACGTCTTAGTTTTATATACAGCAGTTAATGTTCTTTAAAATGCTTGGATGATAGACATTTTTGGTTTTCACTTTATCATCCAAAGAGTCGTATGAATTAAGTATATGTGTACTCATTATCTATACTAAGACCATGCATACAAACACACAAACACATAATACTTTCGCTAATTGTACGCTTTAAAAGAAAATTATAGGTATTAGAATTGATTGAGCAATCATTAAAAAAGGGTATCATGAGGTGGACAGCTGATATCTTGAATATGTATTCCTCAGAGGGCATCATGCTAAATAAAAAAGATAAAATTTTGTATTTTGAACATTGTGACCTTTTTGTAAATATGAAGTTGGGCTCCATAATGTCTAACTATATTTGATCATGGTCAATAAAAAATTATTATAATAAATCAAGAGTTTATTTTCAAACTGAAAATTACAACAAAATGAATAAAAATTTTGGGCATTTTGAGAAGTACAAAGATTAGTATTAAGGCGAGGCACATTATTAAAAGAAAGTAGAAATATGTATTATGATTTTGTGTAATAGTTGATTTGAGAAAGTAAATGTTCATGAAAAATCTTTTTGTTTGAAAACTGCTGATTATCTAATGATAATTACTAATTATAGAAATATGTTAATTTTCATTATTGTATTCTATTTTGTCATATTGTGTTTTAAGTGCCTTTTTTAGTGTGTGCTTGCTGATGAGGAGTTGGCACATGTTGTATCATTGGATGTTGTGATTGAAGAGAAAACAAAAAATTAGTTAAATTTTAAAATGTTGAAGACGGATGGTAATCGGGGTCGTTCTTCTTATTCCTGGAAGCTTCTTTTTATTCCTAGAAGCTTTATCATTAGGTAGTTATTGATTTTATGTTTGGAACTTTACGTACTTTTCTATATATTTGTGTTATAGTTTTGTTGCTTTGTTCTTACTTAGGAGTTTTTACTACTGTATAAACTTAATTGTACGTGAAACCTTTATACATACATGCTATATATACATACACACTGTAATGACCCAGAATTTTATTGATTTGAAATTAGAATATTTAATTAATTTTAAATATTGAAAAGTTAATTTTATTGGTTAAATAACTTAAATTCCAAATATAACGATTTATTGGATAATTCAATTGTTAAATTTAATAATTGAAATTGTGTAAATAATTGAATCTTGGATTTTTAGTTGGATAAAAATGATTTAAAAACTTATTAAATTTCTATTTAATAAGAATGAAGGTAATAAAACTTTTAAAATGGATCTAACGGTGATTTATTGATTTTGATAATAGCTCGTTTTAAATTAACATATAAAAATAACCTTCCAGTGCACTATCTCGGATTTTGACAAAACCAGTGTCATTGGGTCCATAATAATGAATTATAATACACCGTCAAATTTCGTAGCGATAAGATGAATCATTTGGTCGTGGGAGATCGAAACGCGTTGAAATTAATATTGGAAATTTAATATAATAATTGGGTTCAAAAATCTATCTTCTGCATACGATCAAATTATGTCTCGAAACTTGTTCCATTGCGTTCAAAATATGGGTATAATATTAGGAACGCCAGGTGTTGGGTAAATTTCTCACCCAGAAGATCTCAAGACCATGGAAAGCTAAAGTTCATTCGGCATCCTCGCCTCCTACCGAACCACACTTCCCACCGAACCACACTTCCCACCGAACCACACTTCCCACCGAACCACACTTCCCACCGAACCACACTTCCCACCGAACCACACTTCTCACCGAACCACACTTCCCACCGAACCAAACTTCCCACCGAACCAAACTTTCCACCGAACCAAGACGATGTAGAACCAGATTTGCCAGGCCAGATTGTATCAGCCCGGACCCATCAGCAGCTGTATACATCCAAGACCTCTACCTCCAGCCTCACTCTATAAATAGAGGGGTAGGGGTACAACAATGGGGGACAAGTTTGAGAGCTCAAGCACGGAAGGAACTCTTCAAACAACTTTCTTTTACTTGTATCAAAGCTTTGTACTTGTAATCATAAAAAAAAGAAGAGAAATAACATATAAAGTGGACGTAGGCACATTTTGGCTGAACCACTATAAATCTGCATGTCTTTTTACAGTTTAGCCACTGTTTTTTTACGTATTTGCATAAATCGCTCAAATTACTAAGAATAACATAAGATCTACTAAATCATACAACTTTGAGGTGTTTGTTCATTTTTTGTGCAAACATTTTTGGTGCTTTCACTGAGAGCTAGAAGCTCGAAGCTTCAGCTTCATCTACTTAACAAGTTTTCCTAACAGCATCGTCCGCCACTTGGAAAACATGCCTCCCAAACAGAGAAAAGATGTTAACAAAGGAAAAAACATCGCATCCAGCAGTCTTCCAGATCCAGTTGTCACGAATCAAGTAAATCGTCCTCCTCCAGCAACGGTAACAAATGAAGGACAGGCTAACCCAACCACTCCTGCCACAGAACAGCCTGCAGCAATTACTAGGGCAGATTTGGACAAAGTTGTTGTTGAAGTAACTAACCGCTTCACGTCCCAGCAGGAAGCCTTGGTGGACCATCTCATGTCACGCTTGAGGGACGCTGAAGAATCCAACCGCAACACTGAATCATGGGGCGAGTCCCAGTCTGGAGGATCTCAGAGACAGCAAAGGTCTTCCTTCTTCGAAGGAGCTAACGGCAGAAGTAGTCGTGGTAGGAGCCGAGACCGAGCACAGCCCGAAGTTAGGCCTGAGGAAACGTTTGGTACCGAACCCAACGGGGAAGGTACCGGGCGAAGGTCAACTGTAGCTGAGCCTGTCATGCTGCCTAACCACAGAAACACCAGTGAACGGGGCCGAGCTAGAGTTCAGCCCGAAGTTGGACCCGAGGAAGTGCTTAGATCAGAACCCAACAGGGGAAGATCAAGGCAAGGGCCAGCTGTAGCTGACCCAAGCATGCTCCCAGAAGATCAAAGGCAGCCACTGGAAAATATGAGGAATGATAGACGATACCATCCCTACAGGTCGTCTGGACGGAATCAATCCTACAGAACAGAACCAAACTCATTTCTATCTGCTCCAAGTTCTGATGAAAGGATGGCACGCTTATTCAGAGAGTGTGTCCAACGGGAGCAAAGAGATCGAGGGATAGGCGCTAGGGTAACCAGCCCTTTCGCCCGCAATATCGAAATTGCTATCACCCCCCGAGAATGGAAGATGCCAACAATGGAACCCTACAAAGGAACCTCCGATCCCGTTGTACACTTACAGAGGTACACGCAGCATATGCTCATGAGTGGAGCAACAGAGGGAGTACTGTGCAAATGCTTTCCGCTCTTCTTAGCAGATCTTGCTACCTCCTGGTTCTGTCATCTACCCCAAGGATCCATCAGCTCATGGGAAATGTTGAAAGAAAAATTTATCAGTCAGTTCCGCATTCATGTGGAGCAACCTAAGGACGCTTATTCCTTATCCAGCGTCAAACAGAAACCTGGAGAAAAGCTGCAGCAATACCTAACCAGATTCAACGCCGCAGCAGCCGCAGTTCAAGATGCCGATGAGAAGCTTATCCTAATGGCCCTCTGCAGTGGGGTGCATCCAAACACTAAATTTGCTAGAAGATTGACAAAAGAAAAACCAGCTACTTTACCCGATTTCTTCCATGAAGCCGGGAAATACATGAGGCTTGAGGATGCTGCCATTGAGGGGCAGTCGGGACAGCAAAGTAAGATGACCCATGGCAACGCCCCTGCTGTGGCGAGGGACGTTCGAAGAAATGATTCCAGAGACAATGCTGGGGGCAAGAAGGTAGAAAAGCGCCTATATCGGCCAGGACCAAGATTCGACACTTACACCCCTTTGAACGAGATCGTCGAAAACATCTTCCTTGCCACCCAAGGCGAAGTTAGATACAAACGCCCACCATACAAGAAGGAATCAGATAACGCACAGAAGTCTGGAAAATTCTGCCGCTTCCACGAATCTCACGGACATTATACCAATGAATGCCATCATCTCCAAGATCTGATTGAGGAACACATCAGAAGGAAGAAACTGGAACGTTATGTAAAAAGTCAAGACAGGACTCCAGCCCCTGCCAATGAAAACCCGAGGCTACCCTCACCAGGGACCGACAGAGGAAACCGCAACGCTAGCAGCTCTAGTCAAGAGAAGATAGTGGTCCATACCATCTCAGGAGGTCCGCACATCGCGGATAGAAATTGGAGAGAGATGGAAAGATATGGGAAGTCGCTTAGAGACAATAAAGACTGTGTCAATACGGTTATAGAAGAGCGCCACCCAAAGCGGAAAGAAAGCGATGACATCATATTCAGTAAACGCGACCTAGAAGGAAGACAGTACCCTCACATGGATCCCATGGTTATCTCTGCCCGACTCGGTCCCGCCGAAGTTTACCGAATCCTGGTAGACACTGGAAGCTCTGTAAATATCCTGTTCAAACACGCATTCGACAAAATGAAGCTATCAATGAAGGATGTATCTCCCTGCGATAAACCACTACACGGTTTCACTGGAGATGCGAAGATGCCCCTCGGGCAGCTGAACCTCTTCGTTGAGATTGGAAGCCATCCCCGCTCCGTTGTAAGGAAACAAACGTTTGTGCTGATAGAAAACCATTCGGCCTACAACGCCTTCTTAGGAAGACCAGCCTTATCTGACTTCCAGATTGTCCTAGCCCCATGGTGCCTGAAAATGAAATTTCCAACAGACAATGGGGTAGGGGAAGTGGAAGGAGACCAGGATATTGCACGAGACTGCTATGTAATCGAACTTTGCAACAACCACAGGAAAGATAAAGGGAAAGGTGTAGAGATTGCCCTCTGCACAAAAAGCCTTGAAGCATAGCAACTAAAGAAAGCCCCTCCTCTTCGATACACCAGCGACCCTTTCAATGAATTAGACCCTAGGGACAAAGAGGAGGAGGCCACCGCTGAGCCTGCAGAAGCTATGGAGTTTATATCTGTGGACAAGCACGACTCAAGTAGGCTACTGAAAATTGGGTCCCAGCTGAAAGCTTGATTGAAGGAACAACTCATTGATTTTCTCCGCCACAACTTTGATGTATTCGCTTGGTCACACGCCGACATGACCGGAATCTCCCCCGACATAGCATGCCACGTATTAAACATTGATCCTACCAAGGCGCCTGTAAAACAAAAAAAGAGAAGTATGGGGGCAGAGCGATCAGCAGCCCTCGATGAAGAAGTAAAGAATCTACTCGCCAATGACTTCATACGAGAAGCTGTTTACCCAGAATGGATCGCCAACCCAGTACTAGTAAAGAAGGCTAATGGGAAGTGGCAGACCTGCATTGACTTCTCCAACCTAAACGACGCCTGCCCAAAGGATTGCTTCCCGCTTCCCAGAATCGACCAACTTGTAGACAGCACAGCCGGGCACGAACTCCTATCTTTTATGGATGCATACTCAGGATATAACCAAATTCCTATGCATGCTCCCGACCAAGACCACACTAGTTTCATCACCGACCGGGGTTTATACTGCTGCAAAGTGATGCCCTTCGGACTTAAAAATGCAGGAGCCACCTACCAGCGCCTCGTCAACAAGATGTTTGCAGGACTAATAGGACAAACCGTGGAAGTATATGTAGACGACATGCTGGTGAAATCACGGAAAGCCAAAAATCACGTAAGCCACCTAGGCGAAATGTTCCAGGTACTTCGACAGTATGGAATGAAGTTGAATCCACTAAAGTGCTCCTTCGGAGTGTCATCGGGAAAATTCTTAGGGTTCATCGTCCATGCCCGAGGGATTGAAGCAAACCCTGAACAAGTCCGAGCATTAAGGGACATCAAGATACCTTCCACCCGAAAGGAAATGCAAAGCCTAAATGGAAAAGTGGCCGCCCTAAGCCGATTCATCTCCAAAGCAACGGACAAGTGCGTCCCCTTTTTCGAAGCTCTAAAGAAAGATAAAGGAAAGTTCGAATGGACGGACGAATGCTTAACCGCTTTCCTTAACCTAATCGAACACCTCCAGAAACCACCGGTACTCTCGACCCCAAGCGAAGGCGAAGAATTATACCTATACCTTGCTGTGTCATCTCACGCTTTAAGCGCTGCCTTGGTAAGGAAAGACAACCGCACGCAACGACCAGTTTACTTCGTCAGTAAAAGGTTTACTGGGGCAGAAGTCAGATATCCTAAACTTGAAAAGTTAGCATACTGTTTACTAATCACCTCACGAAAACTGCGTCACTACTTCCAATCCCATTCCATCAAAGTTCTGACCGATCAACCACTGAGGCAGGTACTCCATCGTCCCGACACTTCCGGGCGACTACTTAAATGGTGTATTGAGCTGAGTCAATATGATATCACCTATCACCCTCGCACCGCCATCAAGGGGCAAGCCATGGCTGATTTCATTGCAGAGTTCACTACCAATGAGGATAAGGAGCAACTGGAAATAACAGAAGATATCAAGTGGAATCTCTTTGTGGACGGTGCATCTAACGAACAAGGCCCGGGGGCAGGTGTGGTAATAATCACTCCCAGGGGAAATAAACTGCACTATGCTATAAGGTTGGAGTTCGCTGCCACCAACAACGATGCAGAATATGAAGCAGTGATAGCTGGACTAGAAATCGCCATAGAAATCGGAGCCAATTCTTTGTGTCTTCACAGCGATTCTCAACTTATTGTTAATCAAATACTAGGAGAATTTCAAGCTCGAGAGGAACGACTCATAGCATATCTAAAGAAGACCAAGTTGCTTCTCAGCCGATTGGATCAGTACTTAGTCAAACACATCCCTCGGGAGGAGAACCAAGAGGCCGACGAATTGGCAAAGCAAGCGAGTATGAGAGACATCGCCATCTTCGGGGCAGTAACCATCTCAAAGCAAACGGTCCCAAGTTTTGAGCAAGTGAATCTGATAGCCGCAGCCGAAGAAGCAACTTGGATGACTCCCATCCGAGACTACCTACAAAGTGGCACACTACCCAACGGGCGTAATGAAGTCAAGAAAGTCTTGAGGAAAGCGTCCCGCTATACAATACAAGAAGACATCCTCTATCGGCGCGGTTTCTCTAACCCATTATTAAGGTGTGTCGCCGGAAGGGAAGCCAAGGAAATCTTATCCAACATCCATCAGGGGAGTTGTGGAGATCACACCGAGGGGCAAACATTAGCAAAAAAGATACTCCGATATGGATATTTCTGGCCCACCCTAAGCAAGGACGCCTCAGATTTCGTCAAAAGATGTGACAGATGCCAAAAATTTGCTAAGATTCCACGGCTACCAACAACTGAGATTACTCAAATGACCAGCCCTTGGCCCTTCGCAATATGGGGGATTGACTTAATCGGCGAGCTACCGATGGGCCGAGGCGGGGCCAAATATGCTATAGTGGCAGTTGATTATTTCACCAAATGGGTGGAAGCAGAACCTCTGAATAAAGTATCTTCAGCAAAAGTTATTAACTTCTTGATCAAAAATGTTCTGTGCAGGTATGGAGTCCCTCTCAAAATCATATCAGACAATGGACTTCAATTTGACAGCGAGGAATTCGCCAACTGGTGCCAAGAACACCGAATTCATAAAAGCTTCTCATCCGTAGCATATCCCCAGGCAAACGGACAAGTCGAAGCAGTCAACAAAATTCTGAAAACTCTAATAAAAAAGAAGCTCGAAAAATCAAAGGGCGCTTGGGTGGATGAACTTCCTACGGCACTATGGGCCTATCGCACATCTTTCAGAACATCGACAGGGCACACTCCTTTCTCTTTGGCGTACGGATCGGAGGCTATGCTCCCAGTTGAAACTATTGTGCCTTCCCACCGTCGGATCCACTATAACCCAGAAGAGAACGAAGAACTCCTTCACATGTCTTTGGATCTAATCGAGGAGAGAAGAAACGATGCAGTCCTCAAAACAGCAGCCCACAAGCAAAAAGTGGAAACACAATACAACTCCAAAGTCAAGCATCGTACCTTACAGGAAGGGGATCTTGTCCTCAAGCGAATCTTCCATCGCCCCGGAGCATTAGACCCAATCTGGGATGGACCATATGTAATTCATAAAGATCTCCACAACGGAGCCTATATTTTGTCAACAGTGGACGGAGAGGTGTTCCAGAGGGCATGGAACATCCAACACCTCCGTCGATACTTTTCTTAACTTGTATTGCCCATATGAAGTGAATTAACAAAGAGAATCAGTGGACGTAGGCATTTTCGTGCCGAACCACTTTAAAAAACCCTGTCTCTTTTTTAACTTGTTCCTTTGTATCTTGGCTGCTTGTTAACTTTATCCTTTTCTGTTGAACAAAATCCTGAGTATATAGCATTTCTATTCAAAGCACTCCACAACGCAACTTCACCTGGACAAGACCCAACAGGTACTATGCGAATCTATGCCCTCGCCAATGAGACACTTTTGCTCCAGCATCCCTCTGCTGCGGGTTAACTCAATGCTCGCGACGGCCCTGAAAGCCAACTGTAATGAGCTGATTATAAGCCACCGAGAAGGCCGACTATAGCCGAGGCAGCTCATTACGGCGTTAGGCTCGCCGGCAACTGTGAACCGACTATAAGCCCCAACATAAGGTGTGGCCAGCCAGGGGCAGTTCACAGTTGACGATCGGCACCCACGCTAGCCGGCCACAGTAAATCGAATAATACCCACGATTACGAGCCATAATGGCCCGGGTAGTTACTGTGCGCGATCTCGGCTCCGATGTGTCTTAAGTGCGGCTGTGGTAAAAAAGAATTAACTCCCCGCGGAGGCGTAAGATGGGTGACGAATGTCTCCAAGACCCACGGCTAGGGAAAGTGACTACAAAACCCGTTTGCCACGAACTTAAGCACATCGAAGGCCTTCCGTGATTGGAAGTTTTACCTTTTTTACGTATTTCAATTTTACTTAAAAAGCTTTTTTCCTATCCCCTATAACAATCCCTAAAGTACATGATACAGAGTAGGAGATACTCGCCAATGGGTGTAGGGACTCACAGTGGCAGGACATTCAACTACATTCCATGCTCGGTCCTACAAGATATTCAAGACTGCCATCTACGATTAAAACATGAAAGGCGGTATTTTTTTCTTTTATGTACAAATACATGACTATAATTTGTTCACACCACACGCTAATATTGCAAGTCATAAAATTATGGTTTAGAACCAGAGTCTGACATCAAACACAATTTAATTACAAGAATATACATAGCTACATTTCTCATACGATATGTTGAAATAGCATCAAATATTCAAGAAACGACAAAATCAGCTTAAGTTAAAAAATTACACGTCAAGAATAATGTTGATTATTACAAGTAGCAAGAATTACAACTTAGAAGTTACTCTACTGTCTTAAGACTAACGTATACAACCATGTCAAGTCTACAAAAAGAATTTTCCAGGTCTAATCAGGGAGCCGGTTGCGTCGGAGTCTTGTCCTTGCTCTGTTGCCCACCTGTCCGGTCATAAAAAGAATTCATTAGCGATAAGTAACCAAGTTAACGGAAAGACTAGAAAGGAAGACTTACCAGCACCTGCTTCTTGACCATCCTGGTCGTCATCCTCTACCTGCACACCTGCCTCCTCAGCAGCAAGCAGCCGCATACCCTCCTTTACCGCCACTTTCTCCTCCTTGGTAAACTGGGCAGTGACCACATCCATACTGAAGACCGTTCCACCCTCTTTATCTACATTAGCCTTAGCCTCCTCCAGAGCCCGGAGATAAATCTTAGCCATGACCCTGGGATAATCATCCATCCAGGACAGGTTGCCCTGCTTCCAGGTACGGAAATACATATCCTGGAGCATTTCGTCCATCATCCCCTCATTCTCCTCAAACTCCCTCATTCGGGCCTCGGAAGCCGACAACCTCCCAACGGCAGCATCTCTCTCCGATCGGTATCTCGAGCAGTCAACCAGAAGGGATCCCCGCATTGCCTCCATCTCCTCCCTCAACTTGGCTTGAGCAAGCTCTGCAGCCTCAAGTTTCCCGGACAATTCCTCCACCTGCTCGAGATCCGCTTTCCGAACCTCGTCCACCGTGGCAATAGCCATGTCAATCCGTTCTTTGCAAGTAGCTTCCATTTTCCGCAATTTGGCCCGACTGGCCTCTTCCATGGTTTTCCTTAGTCGCCCAGTAGCAACCTCATGTTGAGAAATCTGAATAGCCTGATCCGCAAGCTGTTTGGCCTGATCCGAAACCACCAATCGAAGTCGGATATTGGCGCTCCCAATCTCCTCTCCGGCCTTAACCAGCCGAGCATGATGCCCCATCAGCTTCTTGGTCTCCTCCGCCACCCGATCAATATTAGCCTTGGCCTCGTCTCCCATAGTGACTATACGAGTAGTGAGTAAATCGAGATCTAAGGAATTGGCTTCATCAAGTACTCGTACCATGGGGTTACGGGGGAGAAGGTGTTCACCAGTGACTTCGTCAAAAGTAATATCATGAGAGCTTGGATCCAGATCAGGATGACCCGCAAATGGATTACGAGCCAAGTCGGGACGGTCGATATGAATAACAGAAGGGTTTCCGGACGGGTGCGGAGAAGGTGCAAACTCGCTACCCTCCTCAGTGATATCATGAAGAGGCTGAGCCGGAAGCTGAGGACCGGGCAAAGGTTCGGATAAAGGATGACTCCTCTTCCTCTGCTGAATACCCTCTTCGATAACCCCAAGAAGAGGACGGTAGCCAACTACATCCCCGGAGCGTTGGGTCGAGGGCTTCGGCTTAGCAGAAGTTTTGGAAAGCTTATATTGCTCAAGCCTGTGTCGAAGGTCTGAGGCTTTGGACGTCTTGCCTGCTCCTGATATAAAGAACAAGTGTCACAAACTTACATCACTATATGATTCGAGAAACGCGGTAAATTACAAGTTAAAAAAGGAAAAGAAACACAGCTGTGGTTGTACAAACCCTAGGGAGGAGTGGGATACTGCAATAAGTCCTGGATTTCATTCCAAGACGGGAGCGGGTCATAAAATATTCCTAAGTCCCTATCATTAATGAAGCATGCAGGAGTCAAGAGTTCACCTTGAGTCGTCGGAGCCACCTTGGCTGGAATGGTCGGAGAAGACTCACTTGCACCAGTCCCGGCTTTGTCCGCCTTCCCGGTCTTCTCTACCAAAGCCGGATCCTCATCCAACCCCTCGAAGGCCTCGTGGAACGCATCATCCGTCCACTCCTGAATCTCGCCCGCTTGCCCAGGAAGCAAGGCCCCGATGCCATCGCCACCTTTGTCACCATCCCGACCATCTCCACCCTCGCCTTTTTCTTCCTCTATGTCTTCCTCCTCCCGGGTAAGTGGACAATTGCTGGGGGAGGGACCGTCCGACTTCTTGAGTTTCTTACCTCCGACAGCTGGAGGTTTTGTGAAAGGTTTCCTCTTGCTGCTCTCTGCCGTAACACCTTCCTTGGTCTAAGCAGCCGCCCTCTCCTCCGCCGTTTCCCTCAGCTTAACTACAGACTGCTGCGGAAGGATTAAGTTGTATTCCAGAAGAATCGCATTTCTGATCAAGAAGGCAGATGATCTATATTTCCCAAGAATGGCTTCTATCTCAGCCGCCGTCTGAACCAGGCGGTCAGTCTCCACAACCGGAAAGCCACCTGTCGCTAGCAAAAATGAGAAAGTATGAGAAGAAGCATCGCAATCAGAATAGAAATTATAAGCGAAAACTCAACTTACATCCAGAGGTGAAACGCCTAAAAGAAACTGAGTCGTCCTTGACAAAAAACCACTCCTTCTTGAACATGCTGAATTTGGAGTACAGATCCAAAACCGGCTTGAAGGTCACAGCCGACTCCAAGCTAATGTATGGGGAACCTTTCTTATAGCCCCTCAGATTATATAGATACCGAATCTCCCGATTGGAAGGAGCGCGACCATACTTCCTCTGGAAGATGACAAAGAGGCTCACCAGTATAGCGTAAGAATTGGGTTGAAGTTGGAATGGGGCCACCTTTAGATATGTGAGGAAGCTGGCTATCCAAGCATTGAGAGGAGGAATGGCACCACACATGCAGTGGTATCTACTGTAGGCGAAGTACCCTTCAGGAGGATCGTACGGCATAACTTCTCTCCCCGGCAACAGCAAATGCGCCCTATCAATTCCGAAAGACCGGGAAATGACGTCGAGCTGCTCCTCCTTAAGGGAGCTAGGAAAGCAATCGGGCGGGGAGTTCAGAAGTTCCTGAGGGCCGTACCCGTCCACTAATGATCTCGGGATTGGACCGTGACGTTCTTGATTCGGCTGAGCTGGGGGCACGGCGGAAGAACTTCCTTCACCCCCAGATTTCTTCTTGTCCGATCGAGTCTCTGCTTTGCGAGACATTATCTGCAACACCAGAAAAACATGCTGTTAGAACATAGGATGTAAACAAAGAAACATCAGTAGCCCATTCGGTAATATGTAGTATAAGCTTTCATTCGGTGGTAAAGCAACTCACGTGATTCGGCTACGAGTGATTCGGCTACAAGTGATTCGGCGCACGTTGATTCGGCTGCAAATTGATTCGGTTACAATGATTCAGCGCACGTTGATTCGGCTAACAAGCAATATTCGGTGAAGAAATGCAATGGCCTAAGCCTCCCATTTATAGGAGGAGGTTGAATCACCGAACCACGTGGTTCGTTTCTGGAGCCGGATGAGATTGCTCAAACTCAAACAAAGCAGAACATGCGCGCACGCACATCCTACTTTGGGGGGCAAATGTTGGGTAAATTTCTCACCCAGAAGATCTCAAGACCATGGAAAGCTAAAGTTCATTTGGCATCCTCGCCTCCTACCGAACCACCACTTCCCACCGAACCACACTTCCCACCGAACCACACTTCCCACCGAACCACACTTCCCACCGAACCACACTTCCCACCGAACCAAACTTCCCACCGAACCAAGACGATGCAGAACCAGATTTGCCAGGCCAGATTGTATCAGCCCGGGCCCATCAGCAGCTGTATACATCCAAGACCTCTACCTCCAGCCTCACTCTATAAATAGAGGGGTAGGGGTACAACAATGGGGGACAAGTTTGAGAGCTCAAGCACGGAAGGAACTCTTCAAAAACTTTCTTTTACTTGTATCAAAGCTTTGTACTTGTAATCATAAAAAAAAGAAGAGAAATAACATATAAAGTGGACGTAGGCACATTCTGGCTGAACCACTATAAATCTGCGTGTCTTTTTACAGTTTAGCCCCTGTTTTTTTACGTATTTGCATAAATCGCTCAAATTACTAAGAATAACATAAGATCTACTAAATCATACAACTTTGAGGTGTTTGTCCATTTTTTGTGCAAACACCAGGCAGCATGCCTCGATCGGGGTTTGGAATTAAATATCTAGATATATTGGAATTTTAAATATATATATATATATATATATATGGATTTGACTTCACACAAATATCTTCCTTCACATCGGCCACCCTACAAGCCACCCTACCCTGATCTACGTATCTCCCATCTCTCTTCATCTATTTAAACGCTTCCAGTAAATAGAAAAAAAAGAGAAAACGATATTTCAAAAATCAAAACAAAAGAGATACTCAACGATAAAATCCAAAACTTATATTTTTGAGATCCTTAGACTATAAGCTTCGATTTGGTTCACTTCTTGAGATGAACGGTAGGATTTTGAAATGTTCGACAACGAAGTTGACATGGAAAGGGCAGCTAGGGTTGCAAATTTTGAGAAATGTAGTGCTCGATTCATGTTTTGGAGTGCGTATTTGAATTCGTTGAAGAAGATAGCATCTCGGTGCAAATTTCTGGGTGGTCCGATCGCGAGTGGGGCAGTCGTGACTTTTGCTCGGCAGTAGGTCATGGGTTGTGTCACATTTTTATGGGAGGCTTCGGCCTTCGATTTTTGGTGTCTGGTGGGTGGAGATTTCAATGAGGAGATTATCGATGCAATCAGATTTTGATTCTGTCGAGTGGTTTGTCGTATCCTTGGTTATGCTTGCACGGTTGAGGGTGGGGGAAGTATTAGCATGCATTTGGGGAAAGAAGGAGATAGCGGGTCGGGTTTGCTTTATGGGCTGGGTTTGAGTTACATGGGTATTGGTTTTATTTTAAATAGTTAAAATTATTTATTGGTTGATTGGATGGATTGATAAATATTATCAGTTGGATGTTATATTATATATAATAGTATATATATTAGTATTTGGGTATATTCCCAACCGATTGGAGTGGATGAGACATTATGTGCCCCGCATAATAGTGGATGACCCTTTTTATTGCGATATCCCTCCTCGAAGCAGTGATTATATTTCTGTGATTATATAACATCTATGGTTTTAGGGAAAACAGTTTGGAGGGATCCAACTGGATTCCTCAAAAATGTTGATTATAATTTCATATATAGTGATATATGATGTGTGTGAATAATCTGTTATAGATTATGTTATGATTTGACTTATGGGATGCTATAGTAGCACTGGCCTTAATTTTGGTATTATAAATACCATAAGTAATATTTTTGAATTTTAAAAAGAATTTCAACAACGATTATGGAAATAATATTTATATTGAATTTGGATTATTTTAAAGGGATGAATTTGGATTAAATAAAGGATTGATTTTTGGAATACTATAAGTGATATTTGAGTTTTAAAAAGAAACTTAAAAATGAATTTTTTAAATAATAAGTGTTTTCGGTGAAATTTTGGATTATCTAAAAAGAAATTAATTTGTATAAAATAAATGACTTGATTTTGGATTTTTACTTAACTATTCCCTAAAGGATTTAAATAGAGATTTTAAAGTGATGGATAAAGTATTTGTATAATGAATTTTAAGTGATATTTCTAAAAATATGGAAAAGGAGTTGATATCGATATTTAAAATAGTTTAGAAATATAATGGGATTTATAAAGGGATGGAATTATAAATGAAACTTTATAAATGAGAATATTTTATAAAAATAAGTGAAACTCGAATGAGTTTGTAAATTTATAAACGATATTTATAAATAAAATGAAATGATTATCATTTGATAAATTGGAAATATAAATTCACAGAGTGAATTTATAACGAGAGGTGAAAATCAGGTTTTGAAAGAAATAGTGGATTCTATTTTTGAAATATGAGAATTGTTATGGAATTGGAAATGAGTTATCAATGTTTAGTTAAAACTGTTTTGATATTTTAAATAATTACTTAAACATGGTTTAAAAATAAATGATTATTCTTTAAAAAAATACTTATTATATATATAGAGTTTTGGAAATGATTGGAATCTATTTGTAAATTCTCTCGTGATTTGTATAAAGGGTATTTGGAAATATTTCTATGTGTTGGTATGATTTGAGAATATGCTGTTATGGATATAAGTATTTGAAATTGTTTTCAAATATTGAAATATTGAAAGAGATTTGAATATATATCTTTGTAAGATATTTTGAAATAAATGTTTTTGAAAGATTTATAATATGGCCTAATGACTGCTTATGTGTGTAATTTGATAGTTAAATGACCGACTATCAAATCTGGCCAATTTCGTTGATCTTTTCGAAGAGACCGGGATTGGATCTGTTTCCATTGGTTGGATTAACGTGATAGGGGGTTCTCCCCTGTTTGGTGGCGAGCAAGAGACTCTTACCCCTACACGTCCTGGAGAGGTAGTATAAGGCCTTGATGGGTTGTTGTTAGGTGCTTACAGTAGCGAGGCTGGCCGTAAAAGCAGATTCGAGGTACCAGTGTATGCCACGGTGGGGCTGGGATGGTTGAAAAGCCTACCGGTCGCCACTGACCGGATGGTTAAAAAGCCTACGGTTCATTACACTTGGTATCAGAGCTGAAGGTTAAGCGAGAACCTTGGCATTGGTGGGGTAACTCATTAAAGATAGGGTCAGTAGCACCCTAGAATGAGCTTGAGTGTGTGTGTATATATGAACGCGTATTTGTTAGTGATATAAAAATTATTTTATATTGTGTTGATTGGTCAGTTGAGTGGCTGATAGATTCTGGTCAATACGAGTAATTAACGTTATTGATAGGGATCTCTAAACACTTGAATAGAACAATTCGACATGGTATTGTTTGAAATTGGGTAAATGAAATAATTTTACCTTGATTATTTCTATATATGAAGGAATAGTTTTCATAAATTATTATGGTATATATGGCATGTTTGGTTATTAGGAAATGGTAATGTTAAGCTATTATCATTTGTTGTTTGTTGTTTGTGATCGAATAAAGGTTGATATGATAATGCAAGTAAGAATAAAAATTAAGAAATGATTTTATATAACCAAATGGAAATATATAGATATGATTTATAAATTAAAAGGAAATTTCAGAAGTATATTTTAAATATGATTGTAAGGGTTTAAAGCTGGGAACTTGGAAATTTAAATCCTGTTGGTTTTGGAAATGATTTTTCAAAGTTTTGGAAAATAATAATAGTAATATTATTTGGAAAGTGTTTTTGAATGGAAAGAATAGAAATATTTAAAAAAGGATTTTAAAGGAAATAAAAGCACCGAACTCGCTTTGGTCACTGGAAAGTAATTTCGATGATGACTACAACATCATCAACATTCATTTTCGAGTTTCCAAGAGAGGAATCGCTACCATTAGAGTTTTTTTTGGTAAAAATGGTTTTGGTTTTGAAATTCAAAAAAGATTATTTGATATACTAATGGAATTTTGTGTATATATGTGTATATGATTTCAAAAATGATTTGGAATATTTAAGATCAAGGTCTGTAAACTCTGGGATTTTCATTTGAATGTTTTATACGAATATGAGAAAAATAAGTTGATAACTTATAAATTTTGGAAATGAATTAAGGAATGAACTAATTGAATAAATTAATGAGTGAATATGATTTTGGAATATGGTTGAAATTTAAACAAATGGATTGAGTCAAATGGAAATGAAATTGGATTTAGTTAGAAATGGATAAGGACTTAAGTTATGAAGTGGTAATAGCCATAAGAAGTTTGTATAAAATGTTTATAAACTTAAGAAAATTTATGGAATAATTCATAAATGAAGTAAGTATGAAGTGAAATGTGTCGAACATAGAATTTGGTGGAATAATTCTTAAATGATATCAGTATGGAAAGGATATACCAAGAAAATAATGAATGTAAATGAAATGAATGCGAATAAAAGGGTGTAGCTAAAAATCAATGGTAATAAATACGTAAGTTGTACGTATATTATTTATTCGTATAGCGGTTTGATCCAGAATTGAATACATAGTTTCGAGATAAATTACATCAGTCCGAACAAGGATTTTTCACTCGATTCTCGACGGCGAACACTGAATATGGATTTTTGGTTGATTTTGGAATTCTCTATCATAGTATATGTCTATGCAAGGAGAATGACAATTTCTAATCAAGGAACCAGATCTGAATCCACACTAGAGAGTCGTGTGAATGATACTAGTTCGGAAGTGAATCTGTGTGGTCTAGTGAGCGATCAGATTGATATTGCGTATGAATGATATATGTACATCGTACGATTTTAGTGAAGCAAATGTTGGAAATTGAAGTTGTAGAATAATATGATTTTGAATTATATTATTAGATATCATTGGTAAATAAGATATAGGTATTTAAAAGTCAGGGCTAATTTGATGCCTTTGGTTTCATAAGTAAAATTTGATTGCCCGACAAAAAGGCACATGTTTAAATTTTTTGAATTTGATGCCTTTTGTTTTCTTTTGTTGGTATGAGCCCACGGTGGCAATTGGTAGTTGTTACGATCTAGCCACGCAAAGGAGACGCTGGCGAAATTTTTCAAAAATTTAAAGAGTTAGAAATTTTGAAGATAATTGTTGATAACTAAAAATTTGATTTTTGAGTTATAATCTGAAATAATTGAATGAGATGATATTAGTTGGAACCTATGGATGAATTTAGAAACTTAGTAAAAGTAATAACAAGATTTCAACAAGTTGGTTTTGGGGAGTTAAAGGCTTAAATGGATTTGGGAAGTTATTTCAACTAATTTTTTTTTAAAAGATAATGGGTTTGGGCATTTTTCTTACCTTGGCAATTTCGAGGACGAAATTCTTTTAAGGAGGAAAGAATGTAACAACTCGGAATTTTAGTGATTTGAAATTAGAATATTTAATTAATTTTAAATATTGAAAAGTTAATTTTATAGGTTAAATAACTTAAATTCTAAATATAGCGATTTATTGGATAATTCAATTGTTAAATTTAATAATTGAAATTGTGTAAATAATTGAATCTTGGATTTTTAGTTGGATAAAAATGATTTAAAAACTTATTAAATTTCTATTTAATAAGAATGAAGGTAATAAAACTTTTAAATTGGATTTAACAGTGATTTACTGATTTTGAAAATAACTTGTTTTAAATTAGCTAAATTCAAACGTTATTCGAATTTAGTCGGAACTGGAACGCAGAAGCGACAACTGGAATCAAGGTGAGTAAATCTCACTCATTTTGGAGAATTGGATTTATTTTAATTAGTTAAAATTATTTATTGGTTGATTGGATGGATTGATAAATTATTATCAGTTGATGTTATATTATATATAGTAGTGTATATATTAGTATTTGGGTATATTTTCCGCCGTTTGGAGCGGATGAGACACTATGGACCCTGCATAATAGTAGATGACTCTTTTTATTGTAATATCCCGCCTCAAAGCGGTGATTACATAAAAGATTGATTTTTGGAATACTATAAGTGATATTTGATTTTTAAAAAGAAACTTAAAAATGAATTTTTGAAATAATAAGTGTTTTCGGTGAAATTTTGGATTATCTAAAAAGAAATTGATTTGCATAAAATAAATGACTTGATTTTGGATTTTACCTAACTATTCCCTGAAGGATTTTAAATAGAGATTTTAAAGTAATAGGGAAAGTATCTGTATAATGAATTTTAAGTGATATTTCTGAAAATATGGTAAAGGAGTTGAAATCGATATTTAAAATAGTTTAGAAATATAAAAGGGATTTATAAAGGGATGGATTTATAAATGAAACATTATAAATGAGAATATTTTATAAAAACAAGTGAAACTCGAATGACTTTGTAAATTTATAAACGATGTTTATAAATAAAATGAAATGATTATCATATGTTAAATTGGAAATATAAATTCACAGAGTGAATTTATAACGAGAGGTGAAAATCGGGTTTTGAAAGAAAAAGTGGATTCTATTTTTGAAATGTGAGAATGGTTATGGAATTGGAAATGAGTTATCAATGTTCAGTTAAAAGTGTTTTGATATTTTAAATAATTACTTAAACATAGTTTGAAAATAAATGATTATTCTTTAAAAAAATATACTTATTATATATATAGAGTTTTGGAAATGATTGGAATCTATTTGTAAATTCTCTCGTGATTTGTATAAAGGGTATTTGGAAATATTTCTAAGTGTTGGATTGATTTGAGGATATCCTTTTATGGATATAAGTATTTGAAATTGCTTTCAAATATTGAAATATTGAGAGATTTGAATATATATATTTGTAAGATATTTTGAAATAAATGTTTTTAAAAGATTTATAATATGGCCCAGTGACTGCTTATGTATGTAATTTGATAGTTAAATAACCGACTATCAAATCTGGCCAATTTCGTTGATCGTTTTGAAGAGACTGAGATCAGATTTAATTATCCGAAAACCACTTCGATCTGATTTAAGCGTCGCGAATTATGATATCGTAAAGATAGCGAAGACGGTGATTTTGGAGATTCGGTTTGTTCAGACCAGAACAACTGGTATGGATGAATGCTATCATTGCATTGTTTCTTGGAAAGCGGTGTTTGCATTCCAAGTATATGAATGCTAAATCTAAGGTAATACATATCCTCAAGCCTCATCAACCGAGTATGATTGAAAATCAGGGGAGATGCAGCAGGGCTATGTGGGTCGCACCCATTAGGGTATGTTGTCACCTTTCTAGATATCCTACATCTACATATTTATGGATTGGTTGTGCATCAGATCTCAGTAAAAAGGTTGGGAACAACCGAGGTGAAGACATATTCGGTACTATCCAGTAAGGGGTAGGCCGGTCTTGTGTTGGCAGGGATCGATAGGTTCGATCTTGGTACATTTTTTTAGAGGTGTACTGTGATGGGCGGTACCCCAATGCCTAGTCATTATATGGGATCCATTCTCCAATAAATGTTGTACGGTATTAGTTGTATACCAAATATGCTAAAACGTGAGATGTAAGCATTTCAATTATTTTATAGTTTATTTTCTATAGACACTATTATAATATAAGATGATTTTAATACAAAAGGTTTTGGTTATCATAAGGTAAAAACCCATCATATTTATGTGTTGTGTGGTCTTACGAGATGCTTTTGTTTTTCAAAAGGATTTTTGAAAATAATTAAATTCAAATTGAGTGTGTATTCTCACGTTGGTTTTCCAGACTGACTCGGGTGTTATTTTATTATAATGCTTGGGTCAGACCAAGCATATTACATATTAGATTGGATGCTTGGAGCTTCAAGAGATGAGTTGAAGGCCTGGAGACGTGTTCACGTAGATGGTTATTTTTCCATTGTATTCATTGGTGTGTTATCAGCAATTGTGAGGACAGACTGTTATAATTGTCCAGACTAAAATAGGTTGGTGTACTCTGATTGATGTTTGTATATATACACATATTCCAGTTTTTTTGTGTGTAAAGACTTGTGATATATTATAGATTATTCGTTCCACTATGAGATTCTATGTTGTTTTTAGTTTTCTTCTTATCTTCTTTCTTCTTCTTTTCCCCTAACAATCGGATTTCTCTGACATTCGATTGATCGGCATGTGATACAGTGGATGTATTAGTGTCGATTTTCGAGGGTGAAAAATCTGGTTCGTTGCACATACACCCCACACATACACATACATGTACACGTACATACATAGTTGGATTACTTACAACCATAGCATAGTCATGTTCTAACTTTATATTATGTTACTGCATTTTATGTGAAACTTCAGGAATGTTCTAAGCCTTATGACTGTGTATAACCTAATTTGAAACTATTAACTTATTATATATTGATTTTATGATATGATGATGCAAGGTGGTGAAATGGTTCGAAGAAAGTTAGCAGAGGCAATATGGTGGTGTTTGGATCTGATTGCGGTAGCTGCATTAGATCAGTTGCTTTTAATTGTTTTGTAAAATTGAACACATTAAAATGTAACATAAAATACTTTAAACAAATTGTAATTTTTAGCTTTATCTTCCTCCATGCAAAATCGGTTTCTCATGACTATCTTGCAAACTGTTGCAAAAATTACAGTGGAAATTAACAAGCATCCTTAATATTACTTTACATTATTTCTCGTCAACTATAAATGATAGGCTTCTTTACTTCTTTGATATCAAACTGTTATGTTCATACTCTACGGGAAATATAATAAACTCAACCGGTTGATATGTTGTCATATTGCATCCCATATGCATGCCATTTATGTAGTTACTAATACTCGTAGTTTGTCCCTAATTAATTTTTGCAGCGAGCAAATATGATGGGAATAATAACATTTATTTTATTTATTTTTATTATCATTAACTTCATTCATCCTAACATACACTTAAATAACTTTGCTCATATCTGCTTGCAGCTACACCAGAGAATTGATTTCTCTTTTTTGGTAATTATATTTGTACAGTTTTTCCCTTAGTTTTTGTAACAGTGGCTGTGGAATTAATTCTTGAACCATAATCTTTTGCAATGAATGTGTTTCTTCAGTTATAGCGTGTTAATTTGCTTCAACTTCATCTCGAAATACTAATATGGATATTTTGTATTATGAAGTATAATTAAGGATCACCATCTTCGTTTTGTGAGGAATTCAAGCTGCTGGCTTGGATATGCATGAATATGCAAGAATAATTTATAATACTGTAATTTTACCACCCTGTGCCTTTGTTGGGTTGCTACAATCTAATTTAAAGCTCATTTCCATATTTGATCAAGTTTTCTTATGCACAAGTCCATCAGATGTGCATGTGTGTGTATAAGCTCCGAATAGTATGTTTTTAAATGTATAAGTTTCAAGGGCATATTTTTAAATCTATATCGGTTTCATATGAATCCAATTATAAATATATATGTACAAAAGTGGTTTCAAAAGTGTAAGGGCCAAAAACATATATATAATTTCTTGAGTATACAGTTTAAAATCATGAACTTTTGGATGTGTACAAGTTTCGATCTTCACAAATATTAGAATTCTTAAGCGTAATAAAGTTTTGTGTATCTCAGTTTCAAATGTATTAGTTTTGTATATATTTTAGAATATATGAGGTTTATATATGTACCAAGTTTTCAATAATATTAAGCCTGTATTGGCTCTTGAATATAAAATTTCTTATATACATATAAGATTCAAATGTACACAGTTTCAAGCACAATAGTTTTTCAAATTTATACGGTTTCATGTGTATAGACATAAGTACGGAAAAATATGCCAGTTTCACATGCACTACCTTCACGTATATGTATATTTTGAAATATATAAAAGTTTCAGAAAATTAATCTGGTTTTAAACATATCGGTTTCATAAATACATTTAGTTTCAAATATACAAGTTTCTAATATACATAAGTTTTCAAGGGTGGTTAAGCATACTAATTTTTTACATAAAGATTTTGAATATGTCTAACTTTTGTAAGGTATGATAGTTTTGAAAATATTTATGTAAGGCGTCAACAATATAAAGTTTTATATGTATTGATTCCATATCCATGAGGGTATATATATTATCGGCTTTGGAATGTATATATGTTTCAAATATAAATATGCATAGTTTTGAAAACCATGATGATTTTGAAATATATGATTATGCAAATGTAACGATCTACCTTTCTTACAACTAAAGTTGACACTTAATACATCCTCGGTATTTGTGTATCGATTATTTAAGTGTTCGAAAGATAGATCACTAGGGGTAAAAGAAAAAGAAAGAACAGAACCTCACAAAATGTGACGAGTAATATAAAATATGAACAAGTCTTTACAAAAATAAATTATCTTTATTATATACATTATCAGAATACATTAACTTATTATCAGCTTGGACAGTTATAACAGCCCGTCCTTACAATTGCTTATAGATACAGAAAAAATAAAAAAAATGAAAACAATGGAAGAATATAAGGTTTGTGAATACGTCTTAGAGAATCCAGCTCGTCACCTGAAAGCACCAAAGGATCCTGGTGAATCTGAAAAATATGCTTAGGCTGACCCGAGCATTATAAGAAAAATAACGCCCGGATCAGTCTGGTAAAACCAGTGTGAGAAACTCAAATCACAAGGAATTAATTTAGTATAACTTGTAAAATCCTTTAGAATCAAAGGTATCTCGTAAGACTATACTGCACATAAACATGGATGAGTTTTTACCTTACGATAATCAAAACACTTTTTATATAAAATCCAGTGATATTATAATAATGTTTAAGGGTTCAAAGTAAATATATATAAAATAGCTGAAATGCTTGCATCTCACATTCCAACATATTTGGGCGCAATCCAAATCGTAATGGCTCATATTGAAGATTGGATTCCATACCATGATAAGGCACTGGGGTACCACCTACCATAATGCATCTCTAGATAAAACACACCGAGAGCTTTACATGGACTCCCTACGAGTCAAGACCGGCCCTACCCCTTACTGGATAGCGCCGAATATGTCATCAACTTGGTGGGGATCAACAACCTAAATGGGCGCCGAGCATACATGATCTATAATATCGATCTAGATTGGATGATGACCATACCCTGATGGTAGCGAACCATATAGCCTTGAAACATATCTCCTAATTTTAGTCATTCCCAGGTTGATGAGGCTTGAGGCTACGATTACCTTTTATATAGCAAACCATCTTGGAATGCTAATCCTGCCCTCCAAACAGCGATGCAGTGCCAACATTCATCGATACAAGTTCGTTCTGGGTTTGGATGAAACCGAAGGCACTACCTCTAGTACATCCATTTTGGAATCGCCCTCAGGATTAGTAGCAAGTTGCCCTTTCAATTCAAAAGCTTTGTCTTCAATCATTCTCAAGATGTCTTTAGTTCGAAACACTTGAGTTGGATCGAAGTGGTTTTCGGTTAATTTATACTTATCATATCCCGGTCACTTCGAAATAACTTTCGATAGTTCCGGTAAACTCAACCCTGGTTCTTTCGGAAATAATTAGACAATGCATAGGAGCTGGGATCACCCCCTAACCGTTTAAGTGGACGGATCTCCCTATCATTTGTTCTAGGAGGAAAACCCGAGATTTATAAGCACAATACAGCATCATCAAATATGACTATGCCATATAACTTATATAACGACCCGCTATTTTGGACCATTCAAATCGACAATAAATCCACACATGTCTGACTTGAATAATTCAAAATATCATATTGTTAATTTAAATTTTGGCAAAACTCAGCATATGCAGTAAATAAATCAATCACAGAATCACAGACACAGAGTAATACAATAATACGCAGCGGAATAGATAAAAGAGTAGTTCATGAAGCTACTATATAAACATCAGAGTTAGAAATAAAATACAACAGAATATCTCAAATACAGTGAAGTCTCCAATCAAACAGATGACTTCTGTGAACGAATCAACTGGAAAGCTGGAAGCTGAATCAAAAGTTGGATCTCCAAAGGAAGCTCCAAACTCCAAAGGTGAGTCTCAAATGCTGTATCACTCGGTCTGACCCGAGCGTAAAGCAAAACACAAAACACTCGAGTCAGGATTAACATTCTTATATCAATAAATCCAACTCAAGTGAAATACCAACTGAAATACAAGTAACTTAAAGGATGTTTGGGATAACCATCCTCTAAGGATCTTCAGAACTATCTACGAGGTGGAAATATACACTATAACACCGTGGTCATTCCAAATTAATTTATACTTCAAAACCAAAATATCATTTCATTTCAAATATATCTGTTTTCCAAATTTGTATATATATATAGGTTAAATAATTCAAAATCAAAGTATTTAATTTCCTCAAGTCTGGCAAATCGATTCAAATCAACTTCAAATTCCAAATTCAAATTTATTCAAAGCTCAATTCATCAATTTAATTCAGTTCTAAATATAGCATTTATTTTCAATATATTTCAAAGCTTTAATACTCAACATTTTCCAAAGTTAGATTTAACAGTTTCATATAGCTCTTGATTTAACTTCATTATTATTTAATCAGGGAATATTCACTTAATAAACTCAATATCATCTAACTAGCCTTACATTTCATTTTTACTAAATATTTTCTTAAATTTATTTAAGCAAGAATTATTCATTAAATTATTTAAATAAAACCCAAGGTATAATTCATATCTTAAATCTCAAATTCCAATAAGTTTCAAATTTGTTTAATTAATAAATTATCTTTCCAACCTTAACTTATTCAAATTATTACCAGAATCTATTTTGAAAATAAAATTTTTATACTTAAACATCTCATAAGTATTAAATCCATCCTAATTTAAATTAAATAATTTAAGGCTCAACATTTATTAAAACCATATATTTCTTTCCAAAACCAAAAAATTCATTTTCAAAATATTTTATATATGGACCAACGGTGTCTGTATATATACATCATATGGTTAAGTGATATGGATATTTATCATTTCAATCCGAAATTTAAATATATACGGGTAGATATCATTTCGACCCGTAATCCCAATTTCAATTCAAATGAAAATCGCTTGGGTTTATCATTTCAACCCATAACGAAATTCTCCTATTCTAAAGTCCGTTCGGGTATGTATCATTTCAACCCATAGTGAATTCTAAACTACAGGGAACTTGCAGAGTGATAACAGATACAAAAAAAAAATTATATATAACAGCAGGCATATATCATCAGTATAAATAACAGATACGGGTGTCAGATGTCACAGGTGAACAAATATAAATAATAGTAATAACAGGCATATAATACTAGATACTGGTGTCAGATGTCACAGGTGAACAGTTATGGATAATAGCATATATAACAATGTAAATAACTACAGCAGCATATTTCAATTGCTATGTCAAATGAAATCGAATTTAAATAATAAAAGAACGTTAATCGTGAGTGATTGCTCACCTTTCGAGGCTAGATAGATTTAACGAAGAAATGAGCTACGATTCCAAGCACGAATTGCAACGCAAAGCACAATGGACACAGATTCGTCGGACAAGCTGATAGATAAGAAATCGATGAGAATGGATCAAATCAATTTTGCTTGATAGAAACGAAATATGGTTTATATACATATATATATTTCAAAAATCAGTTTTAAACATATATATATATATATATATACACACACATATGTGGAAACCAAACTCAAATCTACCTATCTACAAAACCAATATATAAACATAGGTATAAATAACAAATATACAATCTTCCAAAATTTATATAATTTATGCAGACCGGTATATCTATATACCTACTTGATTTGTAAACACACACATATATATATTTATATATATATATGAAGACCCCATATGAAATATACACTGAATATATGCATGCGACTATACCACAAATAAAATATATGCAGCCATATACATAAGGCAACCAAATCCTATTCAAACAAAATATAAGGCATCTATGCAAACCACTTATAACATAGAGTATTTATATATTATTATAAAATAACTATAGCCTAGTTATACATTTAAACCATTAACCAACTGTTAGATACACATATATTTAGGATATTACAAACTGTTGTATATGCATAGAATATGTTGTAACCAAATCAAAATAAAACACTTGAACCTATATATACCTTTAAATTATAAGATTATATGACTGCCGAAACACATATGTTTTAAAAATATAAACTGTAACTTATAAAGATTAATATATACCACAAATCATATACAAAGAAATAACACTTACTTTACTATAAAATACACATACAAATGCAAAGCTCCAACTTTATCAAAATAAGATATATACTAGTACTTTATATGTAAGCTTTATAAACAATAGATAGATCAAAAAGTTTATACCAATTTAAAAAAAAATCATTGTTTAATAAGAGCAGATGCTACACTTCATATTATAGCCAATATATAGACTAGACTCATATTCTTATATTCACAGATAACGAGTTTATATTACATAATTAAACCATCATAACCTCTTTGCATAAACAAAGTGTGTATATTGCATAAAGCACGAACACAGCTGGCCAAGCTTATAAGACATGCGTTGTAAAGGTATGTACTATATTTTAGTGTTAACTATTTCTATACTAGACCATAGCCTACCTGAATATATATATAAAAATTTATAAGGTAAAGTATCCACAATTTCTTCTTTCTTTAAAACAGTATGTTTATGTATTACTATATGTTTGAACACAACAGTTATAACTAAGCACTCATATATATAACTTAAAAAATGTAAATTTAATACAAAACTTACTTGGATATGATTATATATATAAACCACTAACAGATTCCAACTTAAGCAACATACCTGTAAGCATAGATATGTACGAATATTTTGGCTATGAAGCAGCCAAGATGACTCGGCAAGAAGGGGAGGTGGCGGAAGATCGGGGAGGAGATGTGGCCGTTGGTTGCTCGGGGTGAAGGACACGGCAGTGGGTTCGAGGACATGGCCGGGCTTTGATCTAAGGCGAAGGGAATGGGAACGGTGTGCTATGAGTTTGAGGAGGCAAGGACGTGAGAAAACGGCGGGGCTGCTGTGAGGTGATGGTCACTGTCAGGGCGGAGGAGACGCGGTTGGAGGCTTAGGCGCGGGTGGAGGCGGCTATGGCGAAGGGGTTTTTGGCGAAGGCACAAGGTGGCGGGTATAGACGTGTTTGATGCCGCATGAAGTGGGAGAAGTGTGAAAATGAAGAGGAGACGTGGCTTCAGGTGGAAATGAAGAGAAATGAAAAGTGGCAAAGCTTTTGGGTTGGTCTGGAGCAAGAGAGGAAATGGTGAGGAAAAGAACAGGTGGAGAGGTGGCAAAAGAAAAGTGAGGCTAAAAGATTTTGAGCAAAATTCTTAAGCAACGCTCTGGAACGGAAATGAAGGTATAAAGGCAAAATAGAAATGAACCGTTCACATTTAATAAATGCGAAACGTACATTAGTTTTGTACGTTCACACATCTAGATGGTATGTCCACGGTCGAATTTTAGTAACCGATGAGATAAGTATTAAAAATAAAAGCTAGTGGCTGCTGCTTGAAATCTGAATGGACCCAACTAACAAACGGCTCGAAACGTACCGATGCGGTGAACTGTTTTACAGATTCTGTTGTTTATCAGACGCTGAAATAAACAAATGAATATACCGTGGATATCAGCATGACGAGACAATCAAAACGGTATACAGATATCAGTGGTACGAATAATTTATCAAAAGTCAATAATCGGTACCGAAAAATGCTGCTACTTTACCAGAAATAAGATAAACGGAGCAGTAGAAGTCCAAATTTGGAAAAATGAATTTCGCAGTCTGATTCAGAATGATCTGAATAAATTTTCTCCTGTTGACATATTTTGATTTCAGAAAACTTTTAAATTCACTTTTATTAACCGGTTTGATTTGAAATGAAATTTCACAGGAAAATAAACTTCAATGTTATCAGATGAAAATTTACCAGTTTCTATATTAAAATAGACGTATTCCAAATAATAAATTTTTAATTTCAAATTTTATTGTTTAAAAATTCCACAAATTTCCAGTTAAATATACTTTTAAAACCGTTAAATTTTACGGGTCGTTACAACTTACGTGTTTCTCCTAGATATTTCTGAGTTATATTTTGGTCCAGATTTGATATTCGTTCATTTAACTATCAAATAAACAAACAACAACAAATTCATAGATTTAATCACCCAAAGCATCCACTAAGCCTCAAAATAAATCTTTCATTTATTAAAACTCTTTTTAAAAGTATTTATCAAAAACATTCACACTGACATAAGTATATTCACAATGCATTTGTGAAAGATTTTACATTTCCTAATCATATCAAAGGATCAAAACAAAATGTTATTTAATTTAGAGATAAAGATAACCTAAAACAATATTCCTTTGGTGTTAAGTGTGGATGAATGTCCATACCACCAGAATTAAGAACGTCGGTTAAAGGAAATCCAATCTCAAATCCTTTTATAAATTTTTGTCTATAAATCCACTTGATAAATATCTTTTATTTATGAAGCTTCTTTACCTAAATTCCAAACCCATTTACAAAACTCTTTATAAATCACTAAGTTAAATTTAGAAAACTCTTTTATAAATATCAAAACTATTTATATATCTCTTTATAAATCTCCAAAATTATTTATAAACTTCCTTTATAAGTATCCAAAATGATTTACAAAACTTTCTTATAAATATTCCTTATTTAAAATAAAACCCCTTTAATAAAATCATTTAATAAAGTCCTTTTGATAAACAAAACGATTATTTAAAACATCTTTGCTAAAATCATTACTTAACTTGAAACCATTATTAAAAGTATGATTGACCTTAAAAATCAGAAAGAAGCTTAGTGACCGCAATGGTTGTCCTTTAATTAAGTTTACTTTTCAAGTTATGACATGTGTATTTACATAACAAGCAGATATGTATAAGGGACTTGGCCAACAACAAACAAATTAACATATAGGTAAGATGTCCAAGTCACAATAATAGCAGATAGGGATTTGTTCTGCTAAACACATATCTAAGTTAATATAATAGCAGAATGAGTTTTTATTTATGTTAATAGATGTCAACATAATCTACTTGGGAAAATATGGTTGAACTGTGATTAATACTACCAAACAAATGTCCAATATAACTTAATTAGAAGAACAGTGTTTTATTTTGCTAAATAGATGTCACTGTGTTTCATATTCAATTGGAACTACTTAAGGGTTATCGATAAAGAAATCCCTTGGATTAATAATATTCTTTTAAAAGAAAGTTACTTTAAAACAAAATCGATCTTCGGAATTTAAGTGGTTTAAAACTTTAAAACTAAAAATTAAATGACAATTAAATCCTTCACTTAATAATAATTAAACCTTTTACGGATCATTGAAGCTATTAGGTCGTATAGGCGCACATGTGTTAGGTCGTATAGGCGCACATGTGTTAGGTCGGCAAAGCAGTTATGTCGTAGATCATTGAAGCTATTAGGTCGAGAGCTCTGTTAGGTCGGAGAGAGAGTTGAGTCGGCAATGACTTAAGGAGGCGGACGAGTTAAGGTGGTTTTCAGCCTATAAATACTCGTCCATTTCTCACTTTTTGGGATCCGGATTTCGAAGCGACGAAGTGCTGCCATTTTGAGAGCTCGAGTTCTACACTTCTTCACTTCTTTTCTCCACTCTAATCTAGTGATTCCTTCCATCCATATCGAAGATCAAATTGAAGATTCAAGAGCTTAGATTGAAGATCTTCATCCATTGAAGAGAGATTTCATCGTTTGAAGCGGATTCGTGATAGATCGAGTTAGATCCTTCGCTGTCCAGATCTGAAGTGTGTTGATTTGGGGTTGTTTAGGTGATTTGGTGAGTGGTGATTATCTCTCACACGGATCCAAAGGAGTAAATCGGATCGTTGGCTTGATTTGGTGTTAAAGTAGTGATTTCCATGCATTTTTGTAAACCTAAGTATAGATCCATGTAGATCCATTATTCATGATGATTTGACATCCATTTTACTAAGTGTTAACCTATGCAAGTTCATTCATCAAGATTGTAAAGATAATTCTCATGTTTTCATGCTTATTAGACTTTTGACTCCTTAATTACGAAATTGCCATTATTGTTATAATTGTCCATTTAGCTTATATTTGAATGCTTGATTACTTGAATTAATGTTTGACTTGATTGATTGCTATGAATTAGATGATTGATGATTTGATTTAGACAAGTTGGTCGAAGATGATTCAAAAGCTAAGGGAAAGGCTCTTGAATTGGAAAAGCTGCTCGTGGCATGTGTAGCGGATGATGAAGCTCATATGGATAGATTTGATGATGATGTTGAGATGAAGCTTTGCTATGATGATGATGAGGCGAAGCATGATATGAGATAGCCTTGGTCTAATCCAGACGGGATCATTCGAAGCAAGTTGATAACTCGGTAATATGGTTCGAGTTAGAGGATAATGGTTTGCTCGAGAGGCGCTTAAGCTAGTACGGAAATAGTCGTCGAGGAGGATGACTAGAAGGCTGAGATCTCATTGTTGTTAAAGGTTCTAGCATGCTCAAAGCAAGAGTACGTTGGGCAGATTCGATAGTCCCTGAAGGCTAATGATTGATAGTCAAGTACTCTGGGCAGATTTGATAGTCCTAGGCACGGGTCACGATGACGTGCGGGAGTTATGTCTAGAACCAGGGTTTCCATTAGCCCTTGACGGACGGCTGAAAGAATGTGCCGGTCATTCAATTAACGATGATATCGAAGCAATGATAACAGTGATAGCCAGAGTCATGGATGTTTGGTTGTATCGTCATTCGGTCTCAAGAGCGGTATTTTCTGGGTGCTTATCTGATCTTGGTTTAGGCCTTGGGGATTTGTGCTTGGAAAACATCGCCCTTGACTCGAGTGATAATTGCTTTACTTTAAATTGTATGCTCTGCTATGTTTGCTTCTGCTTAGTGTGTGTCTGGGGGCTATCACTGTAGAAAGAGGTTGGAGTGGGAGGGTTGTATTCCTATTCCTTTTCCTTTATGCTCTTTTGGTACGTTGTTAGTTAATTTACTACTCACTAAGACTGTTGTCTGACTCAAGGCTTTATGTTTTAACTCTTATTGCCTTGGGCTGTTCGTCCATTTTGGGATGGGCAGACTAGGTAGCAGGTGACAGGTGCTGTTCTTGCTTTTCACGATGTTGATATCGAAGACGAGCTGGAGGGTTGCATATTATCTTCTTATTATATGTACTGGATGTTCCGCTGTTTGTATGATCTCTGAGTGTTATGTAGTGAGGCTTGATGTATTGACTATGCAGATGTATGTATTCAACTATTATGAAGTTTTATATGATGACATTTTGTTCTGTAAAGTTTCACTATACATATGTTCTATTGTATTTTATCCATGCGCTGTGAGTAATATGATAGATTCTGATGTTTTAATTTACCCTGACAATCGTCCATGGTCGCCTGACACACTTTACAGCGCACTTTCTCTAGGTTCAGTGCAGGGGTCATGGGCGGTCGTCACATTTGGTATCAGAGCATTGGTTAATCGATTTTACCCAACGCTCGCTGACGTAACTACGTATGAGAGACGTAATTGTATTTTGATGGATGATTACTATATATAATATAGTAGCTTAGTAGAGTTTGAGTCCTTTATGTAGTTGTTTCTCTAGGTGTGCTAATCATTCCTTTTTTTAGATATTGAGAATGAGTCGGAGAGGGAGACCAGCTGCTAGGGAAGGCCGTGCTACTGAAGGGGCTGCTGATTATGCAGCTATGTTCGAAGCTATGATGACTTCGATCATGAGAAGGATACCAGTTCCGGGGGCAGCAGTAGATGTTGGGGTTCAAGTTCAAACTCCAAAACCGGTGGATTTTGCTAAGCTGTGCAAAGATTATACTGCTCTTGAGGGGAAGGTTTTCTTGGGAACAGAATCAACCATTGAAGTCCAGAGGTGGATAGATGCTTGTAGGAGGATCTTTGGTGATTTGGGTATCGATGATGCGACTAAGAGGAAGTTAGCATCAAGGCAGCTTCAAGGAAGAGCTTCTGATTGGTGGAACTCTATCACCATTAACACTCCGGAGGAAGAGATTACTTGGGAGCAATTCCAAGCCAGATTTGAAGCTAAGTTCATTTCTACAGCTCAGAAGTCTGTTCTGTTCAAGAAGTTTGTGGAGCTCAAGCAAGGTGGAAGACCAGTTCTTGAGTATGTTTCTGAGTTTGAGGCTTTGTCCAAGTATGCCCGATCGTATATTGAATCTGCTTATCAGAAGAATGAGAAGTTTGTGACAGGCTTGGATAGTTATCTTAGGAGGCAGTTGGTGGATCATTTGGATGATTCATTTGAGAAGCTTGTGGAGAAAGCTCTCAGGCATGAGAGTCTATTTCCTAAGGAAGGATCTGTTGTTGTTGTGACCAGGGGAGAGTCTAAACCACAGCAGGGTGGAAACAAGAAGAGGAAGCAGCAACAGCAGAAGGGTAGGGATGGTAAGAAGAAGCCGAAGGGCGAAGTGACTTGCTAAAATTGTCAGCAGAAGGGCCATTTCTCGAAGGATTGTAAGAATCTGAAGGCACCGATGAAGTGTCACAACTGTGACAAGCCGGGGCATATCAGGAAGAATTGTCCAGAACCGCGGAAGGACAAGCAGATTGTGCAAGCTTATGCTTTGGGAGCTGTCCCATCATCTTCGAAAGCTCCTGCCGCTGAAGAGAAGGGAAAGAGTGTGGTGGTTCAAGGTACTCTTTCCATTTGTGGTGTTCCAGTTAGAGTGTTGTTTGATACTGGGGCGTCGCATTCGTTTGTTTGTAGTGAACTTGTAGGCCGGTTAGGTTTGGAACCGGATATCGTTGATAGGCCATTGGTTGTGACTAATCCAGTTGGGGGTTCGTCTTGCTTGTGTATGCTATGCCGTGGTCTGATTGTATCGAGTCTTGATTGCTCTTTTGTTTGTGATTGTTTTGTTCTGAACTTTGCGAGGTTCGGAATTATTTTGGGTATGGACTGGCTTAGGAAGTATGCGGCAAAGGTTGATTGCGAGAGGTTGGAAGTGACAGTCGAGAATGTGGAGGGGCGAAAGATTGTGATACGATGTAAGCATGAAGAAGGCGTCTTCATGAGCTTCATGTATTCGCTGGTTGTTCCACGGGATGGACTGTCATCAGTGCCGATCGCTAATGGATTTGAGGATGTCTTTGACGAGGTCAAAGGGTTACCGCCGCATAGAGAGATCGAGTTTCGTATAGATCTAGTTGAAGGAGCCAGACCTATTGTGATGCCTCTTAGGCGGATGGCGCCTAGGGAACAACAAGAGTTGAGGGTGCAAATTGATGATCTTTTGCAGAAAGGATTCATTCGGCGTAGTGTGTCCGAGTGGGGTGCACCAGTTGTGTTTGTAACCAAAGCAGATGGATAGCTGAGGTTGTGTGTGGATTATCGTGAGCTGAATAAAGTGACTAAGAAGAACAAGTATCCATTGCCGAGAATAGATGACTTGTTTGATCAGCTTCACGAAGCTAAGGTGTTTTCTCAGATGGATTTGGCAACGGGATTTCACCAGTTGAGAGTGGCTAAGGATAGTGTGCCGAAGACTGCTTTTCGAACACCATCCGGTTTCTTTGAGTGGCTGGTAATGCCGTTTGGATTGACTAACGCGCCAGCATATTTTGTGGATCTTATGAATAGAGTGTTCAGAGATCAGTTGAACAAGTTTGTGCTTGTGTTCGTGGATGATATTCTGATTTATTCCAGAATTGAAGAAGAGCACAAGATGCACTTGCGTATTGTTTTGGAAATCTTGCGGAAACATCAGCTGAAGGCTAAGTTTTCGAAGTGTCACTTCTGGAAGAGTGAAGTAAGGTTCTTAGGCCATGTTATCTCTGGAAATGGAATAGCGGTTGATCCCGCTAAGGTGGCAGCAATCCAGGATTGGGTTAGACCTAAAATGCATCTGATGTGAGAAGTTTTCTTGGATTGGCAGAATATTATCGACGGTTTATCATATACTTCTCCAAGGTAGCTGCACCGTTAACAAGATTGACGAAGAAGAACCAAGTGTTCAAGTGGGAAGATAAGTGTGAGCAAGCTTTCAGAATCCTGAAAGAAAGATTGACAAGTGCTCCTGTTTTGACTATTCCTAGTGGGAATGATGAGATGGTGGTTTACACCGACGCATGTGGTACTGGACTTGGAGCAGTGCTGATGCAGAGGGATAAAGTTGTTGCGTATGCGAGTCGACAACTGAAGCCGCATGAAAGGAATTACCCGACTCATGACTTGGAGTTAGCGGCGATTGTTTTTGCTCTGAAGATGTGGAGACATTATCTATTGGGAGTTCGATTCGAGTTGTTTACAGATCATAAGTCGTTGAAGTATCTTTTCTCCCAAAAGGATTTGAATCTTCGGTAGCAATGGTGGCTAGAGTTTTTGGCATCATATGATTTTGGTATAGCTTATACTCTGGGAAAAGGTAACGCAGTGGCAGATGCGTTAAGTCGAAGACATGCAGGATTAGGAGCCATGTTTTTAGAATGGAAGAATCTCGAGTATTTAGCTGGATTTGACTTCAGGCCCAGATGCGAATTGGAACCTGCGATGTTGGCAAACTTATCGATAAGACCTACTCTTGTGGAAAGGATTGGCGAGAGCCAAAAGCGAGACGATAAGCTTGTCAAGATTATCCATGATTTGGAATCTGGATTGGACCCATAAAAGGATAAAGGATTCGAGGTCGATCGAGAGGGTTGGCTTCGAAAGCAAGGACGCCTAGTTGTTCCCGATATAGATGAATTGAGGAGTGAAGTTCTGAAGGAAAGTCATCACTCGAAGTTGACAATTTATCCAGGTGGAAATAAGATGTATCAGGATATAAAGAGAACCTATTACTGGGAAGGTATGAAGAAGGATGTTGGAAATTTTATTTCCAAATGCATGAACTGCCAGTTGGTAAAAGCTGAGCAGAAGAAGCCAAGTGGATTGCTTCAGCCATTAGAAGTTCCTACATGGAAGTGGGAGCAGATATCGATGGATTTTATTGATGGATTACCTAGGACAAGAACGGGAAATGAAGGGATTTGGGTCATTGTAGATCGTCTGACTAAGAGTGCAAGATTCATTCCTGTTCGATCGACTAGGACTGCATCAAAGTTGGCTGAGTTGTATGTTAAGTGGATAGTTTGATTCCATGGTATTCCGAAGAGTATAGTGAGTGATCGAGATCCGTTGTTCACTAGTGGATTTTGGAAGAGCTTCCAGGAAGTTTTGGGAACCGAGTTGTGTTTGAGTACAGCTTATCACCCTCAAACAGATGGTCAGACCGAGAGAGTCAACCGAGTTTTGGAAGATCTTCTTAGAGCTTGTGTTTTGGATTTCGGAGGATCATGGGAAAATCATCTTCATTTGGTGGAATTTTCATATAACAATAGTTACCAGTCGAGCATTGGTATGGCACCGTATGAGGCATTGTATGGAAGACCGTGTAACTCTCCGACATGTTGGTTAGAGGCCGGAGAAAAGCTGATGCTTGGGCCAGAGATGATTCGACAGACTTCAGATTGTATAGAGATCATTCGGCAACGAATGAAGGCAGCCCAAGATCGTCAGAAAAGTTATGCTGATAAACGTTGTAAGGATTTGGAATTCGACGTAGGTGATATGGTTTTTGTGAAGATTTCTCCACTGAAGAATGTTATTTGATTCGGGAAGAAAGGAACATTGACTCCGAGATTTGTTGGACCATTCCCGATCATCGAGCGAATTGGAAAGCTCGCCTATAGATTGAAGTTACCGGAGAAGATGTCGAGTGTGCACAATGTTTTTCATGTATCGTATCTACGGAAGTATGTGCACGACTCGAATACAGTGGTTTCTGCTGATAGCTGTGAAGATTTTGAAGTTGATCCAGTCGATAAGAGACCTCGTAAGCCGCTTCGTGTTGTGGAAACCAACACGAAACAGCTTAGGAGGAAGATAGTTAAGTTGCTCAAGATACAATGGAGTGATGATGATAACGAATGTACGTTGGAAGTGGAAGAAAGGATGAAAGCAGCTCATCCTGAACTCTTCGAGGTATGGCCCTAAGGTGTCGTGTCATCTAACAAAATTGTAACTTGTTCTAGTTTTAGAATTCTATACGCTAAGCTAGAATTGGATGCATGGTTTGATGATTGCTATGGATGGTAGGCGTGCAGAATTGTCTTTGATTGCTTTGTTTGTTTGGAATTTCGGGGGCGAAATTCCTAAGGGGGAGAGAATGTAACGACCCGTATTTTTACGGATTGAAACATCGTAGAACAGTTGACAATTGGTCGCATTGTTGATAAGTCGTCTAGAGTCTAAGTCTTAGGTCGTAGGAAGGTTTGGAGCGACCTAGGCATTGGAATAAGTCGTTGGGAAATTAGGTCGTATGGGGTGGCTTAGGTCGAGTGACCGACTTAGGAAGTGAACGACTTAAGATATTGAGACGACTTAGGATAGTAGACGACTTAAGGTTAGGACCGACCTAAGAAGACTGACCGAGTTAAGGTTTTGAGCGACCTAAGGGATAGGTCGGCAGCGACCTAAGGAGAACCAGTAGTTAGCATAGTTAGGTCGTAGACGACCTAAGAGTTAGGTCGTAAGATTCTATGTTGAGGCTTAGGTCGTAGCCGACTTAAGGAAATAGGCGACCTATAGGATTAGACGACTTAAGGGAAGGAAGACTTAAGTCGGTGACGACTTAGGTCGTTTGGTAGCTTGTTTAGTTAAGTCGTAAGTCGTATCCCCTGTTAAGTCGCACATAGTTAAGTCGTAACTCGTTGAGTTCTGGTTCGCGCGCACTTATGCTGAGTTAAGTCGTAGACGACTTAGGAGTTGAGTCGTAACCCAGTTAAGTCGCATCTTAGTTAGGTCGTAACTTTGCTAGGTCGGCAAAGCAGTTATGTCGTATAGGCGCACATGTGTTAGGTCGTATAGGCGCACATGTGTTAGGTCAGCAAAGCAGTTATGTCGTAGATCGTTGAAGCTATTAGGTCGAGAGCTCTGTTAGGTCGGAGAGAGAGTTGAGTCGGCAACGACTTAAGGAGGCGGACGAGTTAAGGTGGTTTTCAGCCTATAAATACTCGTCCATTTCTCACTTTTTGGGATCCGGATTTCGAAGCGACGAAGTGCTGCCATTTTGAGAGCTCGAGTTCTACACTTCTTCACTTCTTTTCTCCACTCTAATCTAGTGATTCCTTCCATCCATATCGAAGATCAAATTGAAGATTCAAGAGCTTAGATTGAAGATCTTCATCCATTGAAGAGAGATTTCATCGTTTAAAGCGGATTCGTGATAGATCGAGTTAGATCCTTCGCTGTCCAGATCTGAAGTGTGTTGATTTGGGGTTGTTTAGGTGATTTGGTGAGTGGTGATTATCTCTCACACGGATCCAAAGGAGTATATCGGATCGTTGGCTTGATTTGGTGTTAAAGTAGTGATTTCCATGCATTTTTGTAAACCTAAGTATAGATCCATGTAGATCCATTATTCATGATGATTTGACATCCATTTTACTAAGTGTTAACCTATGCAAGTTCATTCATCAAGATTGTAAAGATAATTCTCATGTTTTCATGCTTATTAGACTTTTGACTCCTTAATTACGAAATTGCCATTATTGTTATAATTGTCCATTTAGCTTATATTTGAATGCTTGATTACTTGAATTAATGTTTGACTTGATTGATTGCTATGAATTAGATGATTGATGATTTGATTTAGACAAGTTGGTCGAAGATGATTCAAAAGCTAAGGGAAAGGCTCTTGAATTGGAAAAGCTGCTCGTGGCATGTGTAGCGGATGATGAAGCTCATATGGATAGATTTGATGATGATGTTGAGATGAAGCTTTGCTATGATGATGATGAGGCGAAGCATGATATGAGATAGCCTTGGTCTAATCCAGACGGGATCATTCCAAGCAAGTTGATAACTCGGTGATATGGTTCGAGTTAGAGGATAATGGTTTGCTCGAGAGGCGCTTGAGCTAGTATGGAAATAGTCGTCGAGGAGGATGACTAGAAGGCTGAGATCTCATTGTTGTTGAAGGTTCTAGCATGCTCAAAGCAAGAGTACGGTTGGCAGATTCGATAGTCCCTGAAGGCTAATGATTGATAGTCAAGTACTCTGGGCAGATTTGATAGTCCTAGGCACGGGTCATGATGACGTGTGGGAGTTATGTCTAGAACCGGGGTTTCCATTAGCCCTTGACGGACGGCTGAAAGAATGTGCTGGTCATTCAATTAACGATGATATCGAAGCAATGATAACAGTGATAGCCAGAGTCATGGATGTTTGGTTGTATCGTCATTCGGTCTCAAGAGCGGTATTTTCTGGGTGCTTATCTGATCTTGGTTTAGGCCTTGGGGGTTTGTGCTTGGAAAACATCGCCCTTGACTCGAGTGATAATTGCTTTACTTTAAATTGTATGCTCTGCTATGTTTGCTTCTGCTTAGTGTGTGTCTGGGGGCTATCACTGTAGAAAGAGGTTGGAGTGGGAGGGTTGTATTACTATTCCTTTTCCTTTATGCTCTTTTGGTATGTTGTTAGTTAATTTACTACTCACTAAGACTGTTGTCTGACTCAAGGCTTTATGTTTTAACTCTTATTGCCTTGGGCTGTTCGTCCATTTTGGGATGGGCAGACTAGGTAGAAGGTGACAGGTGCTGTTCTTTCTTTCCACGGTGTTGATATCGAAGACGAGCTGGAGGGTTGCATATTATCTTCTTATTATATGTACTGGATGTTCCGCTGTTTGTATGATCTCTGAGTGTTATGTAGTGAGGCTTGATGTATTGACTATGCAGATGTCTGTATTCAACTATTATGAAGTTTTATGTGATGACATTTTGTTCTGTAAAGTTTCACTATACATATATTCTATTGTATTTTATCCATGCGCTGTGAGTAATACGATAGATTCTGATGTTTTAATTTACCCTGACAATTGTCCATGGTCGCCTGGCACACTTTACAGCGCACTTTCTCTAGGTTCAGTGCAGGGGTCGTGGGCGGTCGTCACATGACCATTACCAAATTCAATAAGTCCAACGTGATATAGTTTTGATGAAGAGAATTGGTGTAAATAATCGTCACTACTGGGTAACACTTAAGAAAGTGAAATTAGATTTTACTGAAGCTGGGTGAGTAATAAATTTGGCCATAATGTCACACCACCTCATATGTGAAGTGTGAATTCGAATAGTTCGATGTTAATCACTGATCAAATTTACACCCAAAAGTCACACAACCGAAATGATGAATTCTCTTTAGAGAAAACAATACTTAGTTTATACTTGTTATAAATTAATTAAATAAATTAATATTTTTGAAATATTAATTATAAAATTTGAATATGATATGAGAAATAAAATTGTTGCATATATTATAAAAGTTATAAATATATTGGTTGATATGAGATATCGATAACAAATTAAGTTAAATGTAGTTATGTATATTTTATTTGGGTTATATGGGCTCACAACCCATACATTTTGGAGTGATGGGTGACTCATTAGGTAGGGGCGGCTACAACATGTGTGATTAGGTTTTGGAGATGTGTAGTAGACATTTAGTTATTTCTCTCTTATCATACCATATAAATTATGATCTCAAAACCCTAATTACATTCTAATTCATTTTGGAGCCACCACCTTTTTCTTCTTATTATTCTTTATTTTAATGGCAACAACTATCCTTTAAAAATATCCTAAAATCTCAAATCCAATTCAAATTAAAAACAAAACTTTTTGATTGTGAACGGTCATTGATTCTAGCTAGCGATCTCACGAATCCAAGAGCTTTAGAGATCATTATTCCAAAGTGGAGTTTAGGGCGTCTGTTTCGGATAATTTTTTTTATATGCTAATCATATTATTGTGGTTTTAAGATTTGTTAATCATTTAATCCTATGTACAAAAATTAGATTATTGTTATTTCATTAGTTATGTGAGGCTTTTGTATGTATTGTTGTTCTCATAATAAAGATTGGATTTTTATATAAAGTTTATAGATCTAATTCATTTTTTATATTTGTAATCTAATGTTAAACATTAAAATAATTTTTAATTTAAAATTATATGTGTTTATATATATTTAAATATTCACATACAATTTGAATTAAAACATATGCTTTCATTCCTATTGTATAACATTGAACTGAAATTTTCTTCACACTTGTTTATTCTATTATGAATTATAAGTGCTGAAAATAATTTTTAATAATTTATTTATAAATTATTATTATTATTTAATGATTATCTTATTCAGTAAATTCATGTAAAATAATTCGTGCTTCTAAAATTCAATTTTATATTTTTTAAAATGAATGCATCATGTCAGGTGCCTTAGAAAATAATTTCAGATGTTTTCAACTTATTTTTATATTATATAAAATTAATATAATTTCAGCCTATTATCAATTAGTTAATTAAAAATATTATATTAATTGAGAAAATTCCAGAAATTTTTCCCTAATCCTAAAATATTCCAGATTTTCCAAAATTATAAAACCTGAATTTTTATCAAATAATTATTTTATATTAATTTATTATGCATAAAATCGCTTAATTCAATAATATATTCATATATATTAAATATCTAAAATTATTTTAATTTCAGATTTGATATGTTTTCTAATTAGTATATTAAAAAATTTATATATATATATACATATTTCTTTATTATTATTTATGGTACAATATATAGTTATATAAGTAAATAAATAAATATTTCCTGCAATATTTTAATTATAAAACATATTATATATATAAATGATTGTTTGAATTTTATAACTATATGTTCATGCACATAGTTGACAACATACAATACATACAAAATGAGCTAATGTGTTTCTTACAACATAAATCTCAACATCTATATACGAGCATGTTATTCCCTGTGTGGATTGCTATGTTACACATGCACACACATATATATGCATATATGTATATCGTACATATATACATATATACATATATGTGTGTGTGCGCGTGTGTACACACATATATATAAAAAACCAAAATTAAATAAATCCCAAACTACCATTCATAAATTTAATGAAATCTTTATACAGTTTGTAAAGTTAGAATACATTCGGACATAGTAATATTTCATGCCATGAATAAATTATTAATTAATGACATTCAATGAATCGGTCAATTCAAATTAAAGAGAGAAAATGAAAGGTATCTCTCACCATTCAATGCAATTTATGCTCTCAATTAATTACTTGTTTTAGAGAAAGAAACGAAAGGTTTCCTTCTCTATATATTGACTCTTATAAATAAATGTTAGGTGTATTTGATACACTATACAATTAAAATTAAATTAATTTAAACTTCTCTTTAACAATTTAAATAAAATACATGATTTTATTTAACCCAAATTTAGAAAAGTTCTAAATGAAATTTAGACTTTATAGGCCCATTAAAGATCTAAAATGGTAAATATTTTGAAATTCATCTATTTCTTCCACTGTGGGCCGGTCTAGTTCCTTCAACGGTATCAGAGCCCAATAGCCTATACAGTCTAAATTAGTCATATTAGGGCTAACTAATTAAGTTTGCGCACTTAGTTCGGTGTCTAGAAAGGTGATGTCTAGGATTGGAATTGAATAATCAAGCACCTTATTTTACCTGGTTACCTGCTTGGCCTGAAAGGTGAAGTGTGCCCAAAAGTTGGCCCTGATGGAAAAGAACCAATTTGAAATGGGCCTTGTGCTAATTTTCAAAATAATTTTGAAAATTAAGAAAAGATTTTAAATTTAAAAGTTAAATTTAAAATAAAAACATGTTTATTATAAAAGGTTATAATATAACATAATTTTTCAAAAATATATGAAAATGTAATGAAAAGTTCAAAATGTTTGAAACTATTTAAATATTAAGTTTGAAATTTAAAATTTAAAATTTGTTAATAAGATTAATAAAATAAATTAATTAAACAAGTTAATTAATTAATAGTTATATGCATGTATTATGTATGTTGGTATATGTTATGTTATTTTAAAGTGTTTACGATAACATAAGTATACATGTATGTATATAAGATAAATTTTCGAAATTAATATAACTTAATTAAAAATTTTGAATTAAATAAATTAATTAAAGTTTAATTAATTAAATAAATATACACATATATAAGATATATGTGTTATACTATAAAGGTTATAGTATACACTATAAAGGTTATAATATATATGTCCAATACAAAAGTTGTATTGGATTACTAAATTAAAATTAATTAAAGAGTTAATTAATTAAAATAAATAAAATAAGATTTGATTAATAAAATATTATACATAAGACTATTATATAAGTAATATGAAATATAAAACTTGATTAATATGAATGTATAAACTAAAGGTGGAACATTAAAGAAACCCTAAATAGACTTAAGGAATAAATACATACGTAAAGGTACATATATCATGATTTTCGATGTGTCCGACAGTTGTATCATAAGAGTATTTCATAAGAAATACATTATTCCATAAGTTGATATAGCTTGATATAATATATTGAAGACTATGAATCTTTAATATAAAGTTGTCCTCTATTATCTATATATTAATAGATTTCTTGCATACTCCTTAGTTGTTGAGCTTTTCTCAAGCTAGGCATATTATGTGTAGTACTACTAATATATTGAATAGACGTGGAAAGATAACTACACATATTTGTTGAGCTTTCCTCAAGGTACGTGCATTATACTTAGGACGTCGTGAAATGATTGGTCCGAGTGAATAGTATCAATTTACTTATTAAGCTTTACTCAAGATAAAAGCGGGATTAGAACAAGATACCAAAGGTTAGGAGTTGTATGTGATACAACCGAAAAAGAGTTATCCATCGTATGCGGGCCTATGATTTGTTGAGATTTCCTTAAAGTCAGAATCCCAAGGCATACAAGTCCTAACAGCCACCAGTGAAGTTGAAAGACTTCTATGTTTTGGTTAGGATTTGGTGAAGCATAAAAGACTAATGGGGCCTTATTAGAAAAATGAAATGAAAACATTTAATCTTTCTAATATTGTAAGAACATATGCTATATAATATTATAATAATCTAAAATGATAAATTTGTGCATTTAAAAATGATTGATAAAATGTTTACCAATTAAGATATACAAATGAACTGAATTGAAAATTAACAAATAGGAAATATGACATATACTTATTAATAAATTATTATTGCATATGAACATTTCTATACCCATGTAAGTGCCTAGTTTTAAAACAACTTAATACTTTCCTAATTTGGTTACATACGTGTTTATTTGTTTGAGACCGTGTATTGCATTCTATGAGTTTTGAACTCTAAAATCAATACAAGACTATGGATAATTGATCCATATATAATCGCATAAAAAATATTATATGGTGAATGGTCGAAATTTGTGATATACAATGTTTCAATGAAACTAGTTCATCCAAAAAGTCAAATAAACCTTAGTGCGAGATCGAGTATTCAATTTGATTGATTACAAATGGATCGTATCATGTTAAATGTAACACTAGACCAAAACTACAATATAAATCTAGGAACTCGGTCACTGAAATGTCAGTTTGATCAGTTTACGCAAAGCACAACATATATGATGTCTTTTAAAGAAGGATAATCAAATGCGCTTTATGAAGAGTTCATTATGATATTGTAGTAAGGGTTTTTCTTTTGGATGGTTTGACATTTAGAAAGATTAACAAATGTACAAGAGTAGATATGATTTAAGGTATAACTTGGATGAAGAAAGTGAATGGTCACTTTTGCTTCATAAAGAAACATTGGAGGCAGGAATTGTAATAATAATAAAAGATACTTAACATTGGAATAAGAAATATTAATTCTATTCCAAAATGTATTTTTGTATAGAAAATTGTTTTTTATGGGATTTGTTTCTATGGGTTCAAGATAGTTGATTAAAGAACTCTCCACTGTAAACTAGTTAGAGTATCTGAAATAAATACTCTATATTAAGTGAATGATGGACCTCCAAATTAAGTACGCTATTATAGTAATGGCAGAAATAGAGGGAGCATGCCATATAGCACTTATTAATTGCATCAAAGTACAAAAATTGTTTTCGCAAAATGTACCGCAAATTATTTATGGAATAATGACTATTTTTAGTATCAACAGTAAAGTAGACATAGTTATATTTCAATATGAATATTTATTATGGAATAAAACTATAATCTGGTATTTGTTATCATAACAAAGTTGATGCATTAGTAAATAAAGTAGTATCTTATATTGTTTACAATTATTTTGGATTTATAGACTAAGCCGTAGTTTTGAGAGTGTTATATGATTATGAAGCATATGATACTAGTTTATTATATTTCAAACAATTAAGGGCTATGCACCCATTTAGTGGGAGTATCATTAGAATTAGTGAACTCTTCGGATTGACATATATTGATGTATGCAATCACAAGTCTATTAATACCAAAATGGTTCCACATACTTCATCGTATTCACCGATGAGTTATCACCAACACGGAGATGTGTGTTTGATACACATGTAATATGTCTGTGGTAAACTCATTGAGTATAAAACAAAAGTAAATAAAATAATATGCAACAGAAATGATTCAGTTTGATCGAATGAGTAAGTATGTTGAAAAGGGTTCCGAATTTATCTAAAAAATGAATAAAGATTCAATCTTAAAAGTCGTTTCTACATGTGATACATAATGATGTATCGATATGAAGTAATGGAACTTTGTTAGGCAATGTGCGATTAATTGTGAGTAAAGTTGATTTTATTTCTTTCTTACATATCCTCAACATATCCTAGGCTAAGGAGTTGGCAGGTTATGCGAGTCGAAAGATTGCATGTAAGAATTATTCGTAATAGATCTTGTATAAATCTCCCTAAAAGAATTTTGGAAGACTTTCATTGGATGACATATTTATGTTATGAACATAAGTTTTGTAAATAAAACCAAATTAGTTTTATAAATAAAGGAATTCATAAAACATTTATGGATTCATCTTCTATTGCACTGAGAAACAATTGTTGAAGAAATTTCTTTGAGGAATTATTGGTAGTAAAATTGAACTGGACACAATCCATAGATAGAACTGATTAGATAAGATGAAGTGAAATTAACTAACGAAAATGAACACAATGCATTAGAGTGTCTAGTAAGTATTTTAGCACATTTAAGAGAAACTATGAATTTCTTATCGATATCGAAAATATATAATCCTCGATTGTTTAAACCGTTAAGAGTGTTGACTCTATGATATGGTATGATGCGTGAATCCGAAAGAATTCCAATTACACTATCAAAATATGATTTAGGTAGTTGTAACCGAAAGGTTGTGATTCATCGGTCATGATTGTGTCTTTATGAGTAATTCTAATGCAACTGGAATTAAATGAGCAATGTTGATAAGAATATTATCACAAATTTTAATTGTTGAAACTAGCGTAATAGATTCGGTATTCAGCGTGCTCAAGTTAATTTGGATTTACTCACAAAATTACCACTTAGTATGACATTTTGTTTGGTACGTATGTACTGAAACAGAAATTCTAAATGATGATTTATAGTAAACTATTTACACATAATAACCAAAATGTCTTGAAGTCAGTGGGAGCGATATCGAGTTTGTAAGTCTGTGGATATAAACCAACAAATGATAGAAAGTATCATTCTATAAGCATAAAAAATGAATAAATATTTTGATAGAAATATCAATAGTAATTATCAATCAAAATGCAGAGAAAGCGTATGTTCATAAGAAAAAATGTTAAAAGGTACATTGATATTTTTGAACTATTAGTAAACAACATGTTGTTAATTTTAAAAAACGTACTTGTGTTAAAATTAGCTTTAATTTTTTTAATGCTCAAATTTGGATTATAAATGATGTCTTTTATAGTGAGTATAAAAGATATTAGGAATGTGGCAAAGACACCTTATTAAATTATTTAATATGGAACATGTGAGACGAGTTCCTTATGCATTGGCAATAGGAATTATCATACATGTTATGTTGTCTATGATATCATGATTTTTTTGTGTATTTGATACATGAAATCAAATCCAAAATGATATCACTAAATGGTTGTTTGAAGTGTTCTCACGTATTTGAAATATTAGAGAATTGTTTATAGAAATAAAACACCTTATGAAGTAGTGTTCAGACTCAAACTTCATAAGTGATATTGAGTATAATATATCAATAATAAATTCAAGTTAAGAATCTTTAAGTTAGAAATGTTCCAAATGAAAGATCATGCTTGATTCAATGAAAAAGGTTAAGTACATCGGCTAGAATAGCGCCGCGATAAAAGCAATGTATATAAATATATAAGTGCACAAATTTATAACTAAGTCGATTCCAAATTTTGAGAATCTTATAACATTGTTATATGATAACAATGTTATGATATAGTTCGTAACTGAACTTAGAGCTCACTAGAAGTCAAGAGACATAACCAGAATTGTTCCACATGATAAACAGTTTACCACTATCGGATAAAGTTGATTGACAGAGTAGATAATTGAAACATAATAACATACACGTTTACAGAGGGACTGACCCAATTGATTTTGAGAAAACCGATTGGAGAAATTGTAATAGGATCCCATAATTGACCCCAAGTACAATTGGGAGATCGATAGAGTTAGGAGTATACCCTAGGGACAATTATGTAATTTATTACATATATCTAACTCGTTGACCAATCTTGTTCGAAATAAAGGTGTTTTCTTTCTACAATATACTTGATATAATGTAGTTACATTAATTAATTAATTTAATTAAAAGTATATTTAATAGAAAATCTATAAATGATATATTTTGTGATAGTAGTTACAAAGTGTTGTAACCGTGAGTAATTTATTACTATAAAATTAAATAGATGATTTTAAATGTTCCTAGTCCAGATGCATCGAGACTTAATGTCGATGTATCCGTTTAGACTAGAGTACGTAATGCTCTTCAAATGTTAGGCAGTATATTACATGCGACTGACAGGGTCACCTAGGGGTTACGTATTAATTATTATTGGATAACTATGGAATAACTCATTCGATAGTTTTCGATTGGTTAATATAACTAAGATCAAATAGAAAATATCGCTGTGAGTAATTTACATAGTTCTTTCTACTTGAGAATATTGTGAATGTTAAATATAAAAGTTCCATTTTGATTATAGTCAAATCATAGCATAGCGTACATCGAGTGACTATAGTTGGGTCGAGGGGAAGTATTGGAAGTGAAGCACCATTCAAGAGAGGATTTGTCTCCTCAGTTATATGGGGTTAGTATCACAGTCAACTCAAGTCAAACCAAAGTCAAAATTCTGGCCAAAGTAGCACGGTTAATAATAATTGCTATTATTAAATGAAAGACTTTGTGTATGCACTATGGAGTTGAATGTGGATGATGTTGGACTTCTGACCATTACCAAATTCAATAAGTCCAAAGTGATATAGTTTTGATGAAGAAAATTGGTGTAAATAATTGTCACTACTAAGTAATGCATAAAAAAGTGAAATTAAATTTTACCAAAGTTGAGTAAGCAATAAATTTGGCCAAAATGTCACCACCTACTAAGTGACCTATGAACGTTAACATTCGAATAGTTCGATATTAATCGTTGATTTACATCCAAGAGTCACATAACCGAAATGATGAATTCTCTTTAGATCAAACAAGTTAATTAGTTTACAATTTTTATAAATTAATGAAATAATTAATATTTTTGAAATATTAATTATAAATTTTGAATATGATTTGAGAAATAAAATTGTTGCATATATTTACAGAAGTTATAAATATATCAATCGATATGAGAATCGATAATAAATTAAGTTAAATATAATTGTGTATATTTATTTGGGTTAAATGGGCTCATAACTCATACATTTTGGAGTGATAGGCAGCTGTTCTAGAGAGAGGTAGAGGCGGCTACAACATGTGTGATTAGGTTTTGGAAATGTGTGGTAGAGATCTGGTTATTTCTCTTTTATCCTACCATATAAATTATGATCTCTAAACCCAAATTACAACCTAATTCATTTTTGGGGCCGCCACCTTCTTCTTCTTATTTTTCATTTTAATGGCAATAGCCATCCTCCAAAAATATCCCAAAATCTCAAATCCAATTGAAATTGAAACAAAACTATTTGATAATGAGCGGTCGTTGATTATAGGCTAGCAATCTCACAAATCAAAAAGTTTTAGAGAAAGAGATTTCATTATTCTGAAGTGGACATTAGGGCATCTTTTTTGCGTAATGGTTTTCTATATGTTAATCATATTATTGTGGTTTTAATATTTGTTAATAAATTATTCCTATGTACATAAATTAGATTATTATTATTTCATTAGTTTTCTGACATTTTTGTAGTATTGTTGTTGTCATAATGAAGATTGGATACATGTATAAAGTTTATTGATCTAATTCATGTTTTATGTTTGCACTCTAATGTTAAACATTAAAACAAGTTTTAGTTTAAAATTATATACGTTGATATATATATATATATGATTTAAATATTCACATACAATTTGAATGAAACATATGTTTTCATTTTTATTTATAATATTGATCTGAAATTTTCTTAACACTTGTTTTTGTCTATTATGAATTATAAGTGCTGAAAATAATTTTTAGTAATTTATTTATATATTATTATTTAATGATTATATTATTTAATCAATTCATGTAAAATAATTTATGTTTCTAAAATTCAATTTTATATTCTTTTAAATTAATGTCAGGTGCCTTAGAAAAAAATTTCAGATTTTTTCAACTTAATTTTATATTTTTTAAAATTAATTTAATACGTCCTATTATCAATTATTTAATTAAAAATATTATATTAATTGAGAAAATTCTAGAAATTTTTCCTAAGCCCTAAAATATGTTTCTAGATTTTCCAAAATTATAAAACTTGAATTTTATCATATAATTATTTTATATTAATTTATTATGGTTGAAACTATTTAATTCAACATAATATTCATATATATATATTAACTATTTAAAATTATTTTAACTTCAGATCTGACATGTTTTCTAATTAGTAAGTTAAATATATATATATATATATATTTCTTTATTGTTATTTATGGTATAATATATAGATATATATTTAAAAAATATTTCCTGCAATATTTTAATGATAAAACATATTATATATGTATATATATATGATAATTTGAATTTTATAACTATATGTTCATGCACATATTTGACAAAATACAATACATACAAAATGAGCTAATGTGTCCGTTGCGATGTAAATCCTAGCATCTATTTACGGGTATGTTATTCCCTTCACGGATTCCTATGTTACACATGCACACACATACATACATACATAAGTATGTATGTATGTATATGATACATACATACATATGTATGTATGTATACTTATATAAATAAAAACAAAATTAAATAAATCCCAAAATGCAATTCATAAATTTAATGAAATCTTTGTACACAATCTGTAAGCTACAATTTGTAAAGTTAGAATACATTTGGACATAGTAGTAATTCATGCCATGAATAGATTATTAATTAATGACATTTAAGGAATCAATCAATTCAAATTAAAGAGAGAAAATGAAATATTTCTCTGTCCATCTAATGCAATTTATGCTCTCAATTAGTTACTTGTTTTAGGGAAAAAACGAAAGGTTTCCTTCCTTCCCTATATATTAACTCTTATAAATAAATATTAGGTGTATTTGATACATTATACAACTAAAATTAAATTTATTTAAACTTCTCTTTAATAATTTAAATAAAATACCTGATTATATTTAACCCAAATTTAGAAAAGTTCTAAATGAAATTTAGACTTCATATGCCCATTAAAGATCCAAAATGATAATTTTTTAAAAATTCATCCATTTCTTCCGCTGCGGACTGGCCCGTTTTTTCATAAAGAAGTTGAAATAATAATATCTACTTGATTAATCATGGAAAGCAGTAAGAATCTCCTAAAAAGTGAAGACCTAAATCATCACCTAAGAAGGTGATAAGGGATTCGATCCAAGCTGAGATCAAAACAATCTTCTAGAGGAAGGTCTGTTAAAACTGAGTCATTAGCGCTTCAAAACAATCTTCTAGAAGAAGACCTGTAAAAAAAAGTGAGCCAGTGGTGCTCCAAAACAGACTTCTATAGGAAGATATATCAAAAGTGAGCCATTAGTGCTCCAAAATAGTCTTCTAGAGGAATATCTATCAAAAATGAATCATTAGCGCTCCAAAATAGTCTTCTAGAGGAAGATCTGTCAAAAATGAGCCATTAGTGCACCAAAACAATCTTCTAAAGGAAGATTTGTCAAAAATGAGCCATTAGCGCTCCAAAACTGTCTTCTAGAGGAAGATCTGTCAAAAATAAGCCATAAGCGCTCATAATCTTCTAGAGAAAGATCTATCAAAAATAAGTCCTTATTCATGCCTGAAAATGACCTGCGTAAGGCGCCTCCTAGAGGGAGGTCGGAGTAAGTCTTTGGCACCACCTAAGATGGCCTGGCCAAAGCACCGACCACATTTAGTACCACGTATAAGGCCTAACTAAAGGGAGGATGGAGTAAGCCTTTTACACCGCCTAAGATGGCCTGGTTAAAGCACCGAACCAACCTTCAGTACCATCTATAATGCCTAACTAAAGCACCTCCTAGAGGGAGGTTGGGTAAATCTTTGGTTCTACTTAAGATAGCAAACCAAACGTGTCGAAATAAAGACCTAAATCATTACCTAAGACACGGATAAGGGGTTTGATCCAAGTTGAGATCATCAACTGAGATGGCGCAAAGAAAAGGGACTAAGATGTCTAAAGCCCGAAGAGAGGCAAAGGAATCAGTCAAAAATGAGCCACTTAGTTCCAAAGCAAAAATCAAGAAATCTTCTAGAGGAAGATCTGTCAAATATATGCCATTGTACTTTAAAGTAAAGAAAGTGGGAATTTCTTCGCAAAAGAAAGTATTATTGCCAGATGAATTTTTGGGTCTTCTGTTATTATTGCCAGATGGATTTTCTAGTCTTCTATTATTATTGCCAGATGGATTTCTGGTCTTCTATTATTGCCGGATAGATTTTTTGGTCTTCTATTATTATTGCTAGATAGATTTCTAGTCTTATATTATCACCAGATGGATTTTTCGGTCTTCTATTATCTAAGATGAATTTTCTGGTCTTCTATTATTATCGCCAGATGGATTTTCTGGTCCTCTATTATTATCGCCGGATGAATTTTCCGATTCTCTATTATTATTACTAGAAGGATTTTCTGGTCCTCAACTATTATTGCCAGATAATTTTCTGGTCTTCTATTCTATTTTTACCAGATTGGTTTTCTTGTCTTCAATTATTATTGCCAGATGGTTTACTGGTTTTCTAGTATTACCAAGTGGTTTGCTGATCTTCTATTATTACCAAGTGGTTCCTGGTCTTCAATAATTATTTCCAAACATATTTTTGGTCTTCTATTATTGCCAAATGATTTTATAATCTTCTATTCATATGATTTTCTTGTCTTTTATTCAGAAATTATTATCACCAAATTATTTTCTATGCAGATTTCTGGTCTTCTATTCACGATACTACCAGAAGAGTCTCCAGTCCTCCCTCCTATGATATTTCCAAACGGTTTTCTAGTTTCTATTCAAGAAATTATACTTAATAAATAACTTTTTAGTTTTCTATTCATAACATCATTATTTTCAGATAGTTTTCTAATCCTGATTATATGAGATTTTATTAAAGTAAATTGCTGTCAAATAGATTTTTGGCCTTTGCAAGTTAATCTATAGATTTCAAAGCAACATTGGATTATAAATGAAAGGTCCTTTATCATCATGTCAAAATCCTGAAAGATTTGCCCAAAATCAAATTTAAAAACTTAATAATAAAAATCATGGCTTGCTTTGTGTTTTTCAGAAAAATTGGGTTAGGAAGAAAACCTTACAAAAGAATAAGAAAAGATGGCATAATTCTTGGGTTTACACTAAAGTGTAAGAAGCCTTTTTTATGCAAGGAGTGGATCAAATGTTATCCACATCTTTTCTAAGAGAGGCAAACAAAGGAATCAATGCCAAAATTAAGGATTTAAGTCGAAGTTCAAGGATCCGGATACTAAGGCAAGGGAATAATTGATATCAAAAGCCTACAACTGATAATGGCACTACACTACTTGAATGCCGTATAACATCTATGCCACGTATATTCTATGCCGCTCGTCACCAATTCTGCTTCTTATTAGTGCCGCCTCTTATTCTATGCCGCTTATTACCAATTCTGTTTCTTATTTACGCCACCTCCTATTCTATGCCGCTAATCACCAGTGCCACCTATTATCAATGCCACCTATTAGCAATACTGCATTCCATTATAAGAGGATACTGAATGTCATCCATGCCGCATTTAATCAATGTCGCATTTCATTAATGTAATAGCAAGGGGAGGTCGCCGCATACCAGCGGTATACAGATGCTTATCCCATATCACCTATTCAATAGGAATATTAAATAGCAACGCAATGATATCGATGCCGCATTTTGTGAATATCACACTTTATCAACACCGCACATCATCAATTCCATAGGAATATCAAAGACCATGCCAAGAAAGGAGATTAAAATCATTCACAAGAGCAAATTCAAGAGGATTTAGTGTATTTCCCTTCATAAAGCTTCAAATGCATTCATGTTGAAGCCATTACCAAGATAACAACCAAAGTCCCACATCGCCAATGGAAACAATCCAACCTCCTTCCAACTAGACCCGTCAAACGGGTTGGATCGGATCATAAATGGGTCGGGTAAAATTTAACCCGATCCATTTAAGTCATAAATAAACACAACCCGTTTGACCCATTTAATAAACGGGTTGACCTGACCCAACCCATTTAATAAAGGGTTAACCCGACCTGACCCGTTTAACAAAAAACTGCTGCATAAGCAGTAAAAATTGCACAATAAACAATAAAAACTGCACAAGTAAATGAAAAACTGCAATATTATATTATTAAAACTACATCAGAAAATGAAAAGTATAATGATCAATACTACCTAAAATACAAAAAACTGCAACAAAAAATAGAAAACCGAACTAAATATTGCAAAACTAGAACATATTTGAAGGTGGTGCATATAGTACAATTACAAACTGCAACATCTAAACTAAGGTGAGAAACTCCATAGTTGAATACAAAAAGTGCATCAAAATAACCAAATTAAACTGAAATATTACAAAAATAGCAGCTATGTCATACATAAGTAATAAATCTACAAATTATTTGAAAGTTCATAAGCTGCTTGATGATTGTCAATTTTAGTACTTCCAGCGATATTTCAGGATTTTTGGACAATGACTGAATTGTAGTCTTAACAATGCATCTTTCTCTTTTGAATAGCCAATTACTTGGTCTCATCTGCAGACCTGTATAAGAAAAGAAACATGCGATAACATAGTGATGTTATATATCAGCAAATACCAAGTGCTTCCATAGTGTGATAAGATCAGTGGTTTATGTTTTAACCTATGCTAATCATTCAACTATGGAATATAAAATTTTCAAACCAACATCACCAATTATTCTTCATTTTATTAAATAAGAAGATCTATTCTCATTTATAACAATTGCAACTTAAACATGCCTGTACTGTTTTGTTAAAATGGACCGCCAAACATCAATATCATTGAGGTGATCAGTTTGAACAAAAAAAAGATAAGAAAGTTAAAATGACTATATCATGCCCATTTTCACAGGGAAATGCAAATTCGTAGTTACTTCAGTTTCTTGCAACTTAAGAATTGGGCTTGTCCATATTCACAAGTAGTCCCCCCATTGTTATTTTCACAGAGAAATGTACATACGTAGTTACTTTATATCTTGCAACTTAAGAAGTGGACTACTTAAGGATCGTCCAATATAACGTTGGAACGTAAGAGCGTTAAGATATGAAAAATACATATTCATTCTTTACCAAATTTAAGTTATTTATTAGTTTAGACGCAACACTTTTAACAGGAACATGAACAAATCTATCACTGCATCCATTTTCATATGTTCCGTACACAAGCAAAATTTCATTCACCACCTCCAAATTCTCACCAAATAAGCCGTTATAAAATACATGATTTTCAATTATATTTGACTGTGCTAATAACTGCAGAACTATATCTCACCTAATAAATAAAAAAATCTTTTTTGGTGTAGCATCGATCTTAAAACAAAAAGCATCCGGTAATTAAGTTAATTCTAAAGAAAAAGAACAATAATGGTAGGGACTTACGTAGATATTAAGCTAGCAAATGAAGGTAGAGAAATCACCTCAAACAAGATTTTATCTCTGGCGAACTCGGGCGATTTCCAAACAATGAAAGTAGAGACTCTATCATCGTCTCAAACAACATATTTTAGAAGATTAGGAGAAAGCAGCTTCTATTTTCCTGTCGAGTTTTGCAGATTTGAGAAAAAAATAAGAACTAGGGTTTTTGTGTTGTGTAGATTTGAGGCGAAAGTAGGGTAAGATGGGTAAGCAGGTTGGTTCATTCTGAGATGTTTTATTCCTCGGTCTTAAACGGGTTGGGTTGAAATAAATAAAAATTTAAACGGTTTAGGCCCAACCCTTTTAATATTAGGGTTAGTGGGTTGGGTAAATGGGTTAGGGTCAGTTTTGACAGGTCTACTTCCAACCACTATAAATAAAGATGCACTCCTTCAAGGAAAAGGGCCATGAATCTCTTTCTCACCCTTATCACTTTTTCCAATTAGGATCTTCTCTAAGTTCTTGAGAGCTCGAGGACAAACTAATGTCTTAAAGGCTAATGAGAGAGAAAAGGATATACAATATTTGAAAACAAGAGCTTGAGTAATTTGAAAATTGTATATTTGCACATCTTGTAACATATTCATAAAAGAATAAAGGACATGACTTGAGCATATTGCCTCTTAACTTTGGACTTGCCTATTATATATTTTGAACTTGTGAACTATATTTCAATCAACTTCGTTAATAATCATAAAACCAAGGTGTATTATCGGAATTTCTTCGAACATGCCTTCTTATAAACACAACTCGAACGTTGAACCAAATTTTGGTTTAACATCTTACTACATCATTTATTAATGCTGTTAAAAGTCCTTGTTAAAGAACAACATGGAAAAACATGAACTTTATGACCAGTTTTAACTATATAAACAAATAATTTAAAACGAGAAATTTTTGCAGTAAGTACAAACCTTAGGTTACTTAAAAACCATGGAAATTTAACTTGTGAACTGTTCGAGTGATGATGGCTCGTGTATTTAGATTTTGGAATCCATAGAGAGATTCGAGATCTTTCAAGCGATGAAGACTCATGTATTGAGATGTTGAATATATTTTTACCATAGGCGATGACAAAAAATTAGTAAGGGCATAGCCAATGGGTTCAGTGTAAGACCCTGTAATTTTAACGATAATTAATTACAAAGAAATTAACTAATAAATAGTAACGTCAAAAATAGAAATTTTTACAAATGTTGGAATTTGGCAATGAAACTTACACTATTAGGTTTGTGGCGATTTTCAAATCAATTTATATATAAAAAGTTTTACGATTAGAGTTTAAACGAAAAAGTTATTAAACATTTGAATATTCCGAATTGTAAATAACTATATATGTAATTAAGGAAATAAAATGTAATTAATATAATTAATTAACGTTGGTTAAATCTAATGGTTACTTAACAGTTAAGAAGGAGTAACCTTAATCAAATATGCTAAAATTATAAACAAAGTAACGTAATTAAGAAAGAAATTATCATCAGTCGTATTTAACCACTATTTGACTGTCAGTTGTGAATTAACCTAGGCCGAATGGTCTAGATTTAAAATAATTTGATCTAACAATTGGTATTGATTTGAACTCCTATAAATACGGGTCTATCCCCTCAATTTTCTTCTCATATCATCTGGAGCGACGACGAGTCTCGGTCATTTTTCTCTTCTTTACAAATTTTTAATTCTAAATATAGTTAAAGTTTATATACACACTCACACACAACACACACAAAAACATATATATATACACAAACACACAAGTGGAGAATAGCAAATGATAATTGAGAAGAAGAATTTGCTCGAATCAAATTGTCAAGGCAAAGGTAAATTATAAATCCAGAACCAAATCTCTTCTTTGATCTAGATTTCTGATAGATATTTATATGTTGCGTATATATATTCAAATTGGGAGAGTAAGGGGATTCTAACTAGAATAACAGAGATTAGATCTGGAGATTTGTAAAGCTAAAAAGTGAGTGAGAAAGTTATATATTTTTATATAATATTGGATCTATATCGTTGTAAATCTATTCCTGTATACCAAAATTTAAATTTGGAGTTGTAGACCTAGTTAAGTGTAATGAATTTATAAACCCTACCTACATATTATGGGATTGGTAAATTAGATTTGATATTGCATATACTTGAATCTGAAAATTATTGGGTAGTAGCCCCTGAAATTGATAAATTATATATAGTAGTTCCAAATTTGTCAATTAGATTATTTATGCAGGTAAATATAAGTTAGAAGTTATCAAAATAAATTATTGGGATTTAAGTAGTATTTTAATTCATTAGACTGTCGGGTGTTGTAGTGTAAATTTCTATAAATTATCAAGTTCAGATTCATAATGAAAGTGTGTCGTTTCAAATAACAAGGAATATGCCTAATAGAAAGAGATGTATAAAATAGAGATATTCACCATATTTTGTACTGTATATCTCAATAACCACAAAAGGATAATTCTTTGTAATTCCAAACATAACACAAATTTATTTTTTGGATAAGATAAATAAATTTACATCGTTAAGCTTTCCTTTTGAGGGAGATGTAATCCCAATGAATTAAGTGCAAAAATCCCTAAGAATGAATTAAAGATTAGTAATAACGATAACGAATAATGGTCCAACCGTATAGTTAACGTATGCAATAAAGGAAAGTTAGAAATCAAATAATAAAGGATAAAGATAGGTAAATTAATAGGATAAGTAAAGACGAGTTAGAAATCAAATAATAAGCAATAAAAAGGAGTAAGTAACGAGGTTAGTAACCAAAGGAAGGTAGAAAAAGTAAAATGGAATAGTAAACAGATTTAATCATTAAAAGGGAGGTAAACGATAAATAATATTTAAGTCCTTTAAGTTAAAAGGTAGCAATAAATGAGGCTAAATTTACATTAATGGAATAACTAGTAAACACATGAAAAATTAAAGAAGTATTATTAACAGTTGAACATTGGAGTTGTAATAATTAAATAGGTATGAATACACACACAGATATATATATATATATACATACATACATATACATATACATATGTATGTATGTATGTATGTATGTATCCACACACACATATAGCCTCAAATATGCATTTATGATGTGTGTGAATTACTAAAATTGGCTAAAATTTGGGATTGGATAAGAATGACATAGTCATTAAAATGGGTTGGAATGCGGCGTCAGTAATATTACATAATAGAAGTCTGTCCACCACAAAGGGCTACCAGTAGTTGCGTACATATTATACTGATATACGACATATCCAACTATAGGACCCATTGAATTATATACGTTCGCGTATTGGTGAGGGATGCCCAAGTAGGAAGGTTCACCTCGGTCGAAGTATAAAACGACAATTAGAGTCGGCTTCAACCTTTTAGGGGCTATTAAGTAACAAGTGGGTATTACCTTGATTGCATTAGGCTATCTAAATAGGATGGTGAGTAAGGCTCAATGCTATTTCAGTGTGTGTTTAGTACTATATTCGGGAGTAGGAGCTGTACATAGGTCGAGAACTTCATCAGTCTTGAGTGGTCATCGGAAAGACAAGGTTTACACCTAAACGACTACATCTCCTACTAGTGTAGATTACGTTTAGATCATGCACCACCATAGTTGTTTGCTAGTTTTTCAATAGGGGTAAGGCTAGATAACCCTTTATGGATGTATTTCAAAATAGATAGAATACGAATAACAATTATGACGTCGTTATTAGGCACTATGGGAGTTTTTTGATATGCACGACAACAAGGACATGATACCGTGCTGATGATGGATCCTAACGAGGTGCTGAGTTTCGGATGCTAGCGGGGAAAGTATCTTGGTCCAATGAGGGACTATGGTACATATATATATATCTGTGTGTGTGTGTGGTTATAGTCTACCTAGGGTAGATAGGGCAATCCTACACATACGTTGAGTCAAGACGACTAAGTAAAAGACATAACATGTGAAGGAAGACAATCGACATAAACTAGCGTTATGTACAAAGTGTGTAATTTACTAGTCACCAAAACATTGTTCTGACTCTCTCCTCATTAAAACTCACATGATAGCTTAGAGGGACAGGTACTGGTACAAGGCGGAAATAGTAGAAGAACAGGTTTTCTTGTGCATGCTCGGCACTAACAAGGACAGTAGGTATTGAAAGTGTCAAACTTAGTCGATAACTATATGTTTGATTATATTTAACTGTTTTGCTGTGAGTTTATATCAATAGTGCTCTAATATCCATTTGTTTATACGCCGGATACCAAACCAACGATCCATACTTTAGTGGACTTGGGTTTTTAATTTAGCAAAAACTCGGGCCTACTAGGGTACGGGTTGTCACATTTGGTATTAGAGCTAATGTTAGTCGATCTTAAGAATTAGGATACGTTGAGTGAATGTATTTGTATTTTTACGAATAATTATATAAATATATGCCAAGTCCTATAAATTTCAACTATAGAGTAGTTGTAACCATACTCTTAAAAGATGGATAATTCGACAATGAGTCGGAACAATGGATGAAGTTGAAGATATACACCTACCCCGATTACCCACGAGAAATAGGTCATATTGGAAGGCTTTGACTTAAGAAGAGCATAAATGCAGCATATGGAAGGTCCCCTAAGCTGGATGGTATGTAACTACCTAGTCGGGCCCAGAAAGTACAATGGTTGTAGATCCCCGCAAGAATGTCAATTGATGATGCACATTAGATCCAAATAAGGGGAAAAAGAATCTATATGTTGCAAATATTCATAAGAAGTAAGTTCTTGGAAGAAGGAGTGTAGCAATCACTCCAAGATGATAACCAGATTTTTAATATACTAGGAGAAGATAAGTCAGTAGGTCGAAGTGAGAAAAGTCCAAAAAAAGAGACAAGTAAAACCACTCCGAGTCTGACCCCATATAAAAAAGTTTAATATAAAAAGTTTGAGGAAAATAAATGAATAATATATTCGAAATGATTTTCAAGGGATTTGTTAAAGTAGAAAAACCCTATTTTTGAAAAGTAAGTAAATATTAAAATTTTGAAAAAATAAAATATCTACATTTTATTTAAATAAAAAGTTTAGTAGAAAAAATTAGTTTGATCGAAAATTTCAGTAAATAGGTTTTTATAAAAAGTTATTTGGTTTGAAAAAAAGATAATAAAGCTTATATAGCTCGTTGATTTTTCATATATGAAAATTTTTAAGAGGTAAAATTCTTTTTAAAAGTGGACAATAGGAAGTGGTACTAGTTTTAAATGGGGTAAATAATAATAAGAAATAAGATTAAAACCCAAATAAGTATAATAGAACAAAGTGGTAGGTGGATGCGGTGCGGTGAGTAGACAGGAATTTCTTGGAGCAGCTAGAACGAAGGTAGAGATGACGGAGACAGAAGGAATCAATGTTAGTTAATTGTTAATAGTTAATATTCAATTTGGCCCGAAATAGGTCTAAAATAGGCATGAGCGGTCGATCATTTGGGGAAAACCAATCGACAAGTAGCATCGACCACCTTAATTATACGGTCGACCAGTCGTGGGTCTGAAGCGTGACCCGAACCTCGAACGTGAGATATTCTCACGTCCAATTTGAGCCACCTTAATTATTCACAAAACTATCCTCCTTCTCAAATCGCGGCAGCGAACTTTCCCCTCATTCTCAAAGTCGTCGGCCATTCTAACACCCCTGTGCTAACGTCGACCCTCTGCAACACCCCTCGGGCAGTGAATCAGCAACTCCAACACCCGCCAAAAATCAGGCAATTTTTAAACCCCGAATCTAGATCCAAACCTAAATCATGGCCCCTTAGTGTAGCAGCCTCTCTGCCCGACATCCTGGTATGACCCCACAAGAGATCGCGTGGCTCCATAATCATGAAGAAATTGTGAAAATCTACATAGAATCGACAAAATTTACATTGCTGTAGGGATGTCCGGTGAAGTTGGGAGACTTCGCCATCTATGATTCGAAATTCTATTTGCGGTTACAGAATACTACTGATCCTTAGCCACGACACATTCGAGCAGGAGTGTTATCCGAGATGCATGCGTCTGTTTGATGCTAAATTATCGTAACGACCAGCATTTTCGACTCTCAAATTTTGACATTACTACATCTATAGTATTCTTATGCAGAGTATCCAAGTGTCAGAAAGACAGATTACTAGGGTAAAAAAATAGAACAAGAAAGAAGCAACACAATATCAGAATCTCACAGTAGAACGATAACATATAATATCAAAAGACAGTACAAACTGTCACTCTAAGATGCATAGCATTTCAGAGTTATAATTCTTAATACTATCATTAGCCTAGACAGTTATAACAGCATGTTCTCACAAATATTATTTGTACAATATAGTAATGTAGCGGAAATCAGAATACTATGGTAGATGAACCATCCAAATCGTCACCTTAAGCTCCAATAAACATCAACGAAAACCAGCCTTTTCCAAACTACTTGAAAGTGCATATAAGAAATTTAGGGAAAACAAAAACCACGCTCAGACATAAGTCTATTATGAGAAACTCAAAAAATATACGATCAACATATAACAATACTTTTCACGCCACACAAAATGTCGTAATGGTTATCCCCTCAAAAGAACCACTCATGTAATAAGTACATATTATGGTATAATAGATAATGTCTAGGGTGACGAATATAAATCAGAAAATAGCTATGCTGCTTGCATATCGCAGTACAAAAATAATGAAATACAATCAAAACCACTAAGGTACATTCGCAAAATGGATTTTCCGCGGTGACGCCTCCAATAAACTGAAGCATATCTTCATTCACAAGGACTAGAAAACACTTTTCGAGCATTGTATATCTCTAGACAAAATATAACATAAGGTAAACACAACCGGCCCACGTCCGAACGAGCGAACCCAAACCATGTGGAACTAAGTATCATCAACTCCCGCACGCAACATCAATAAGCATACTCTAGATTTGGAGTTGACATACCCCATCGTGGGTTAGCAAAGCCCCAGGTTGTGCATTATACTATGTCTTTAGCCATTTTCAATGTTGAGGTTATGTTCGGAATCTCTTACACAAGTCTTCATCATTCGAACAGAACACGAATCCACAAATGGATTTCTACATCTCCAACAGATCTCAAAACCACACACGGATTACAACATCTGAAACAGATCCACTTCCAAGAGATAGAACACGTATCTCAGCCTTGAAGTGATTTTTGATAAGTAAAACACTTATCGATCTTGGTCTCTTCAAGACTGAATCGACGAATTTGGTCATATTCAACAACAACGAGACGATTGCATATGGAAACTAAGTCTCATAGACTCGTCATGTTTTCGAACTTTTAGTGCTAAGTACAAGTCTAAATACTTTCCATAAATGAGTAAACACACAAAGCACGATCAAGTCATACAAAGCACGATTAAGTCACATAAGCAACTTCTAATCCCCTTTTTACTTAATTAATCTTTTATTAGTTTAAACCCATTTTATTAGTAAAACTTCTTTTATCTAATAAAACTTCATTTATCACTCCATACTATTCATTTGTACTCTTTCAATACTTCAAAAAGTATTCATATACTTATCTCAAATGGTATAGGTTTATTCACATATCATCAACAAGGTTTCTTACTTTAAACCTTTATTTTTTGTATTTTTTCCAAAAGATTCCATACTTATAATTTCCTTCAAAATATCCATTTTAAGGATCTAAGTACTTTCACAAATCTATTCAAAAAAGTTTAAGAATAATGTTATTTAAACATTGTCACTACAAACCCAAAACCATTTCACTTATGCTTATCTTTAAAATATTCTTTTAAAGATCTATTTACGTTCATAAGTATAATAAAAATGGGTTAAAGACAAATGTTATAAACACGTTATGACAACGAATCCAAAACCATTCCATACTCGCATTATCTTTAAAAACGTTCTTTCAAAGATCTAAGTTAATATTTGTTTAAGTTCGATATTCAACCAATCAACTATCCAGTTAAAACCAATCGCTTATAGAAATCAACATTTGTATACTTAACACGTTTCTTGTAACTACCCACCTTTTTGGACGGTTTAAATCGACAATAAACCCACATGTGAACTCAAACCATTCAAAAGGGAGGATTGTTAATGGGGTAAATAATAAATTAAGAGAAAAGGAAGAAAACAAAACGCAGAATTTCACTGCGGAATGACAAAATATAATAATCAAATAAATAGTTCATGAAGCTGTTTTGCAAATAACATTTGATTACACTTTTACAATACAGATCAGAGTTATACATACAGCAGGAATACATAAATAATGCAGTGGAACAATATGATGTAGTGGAATAATACTAATAATATAATACCAAAACTCCATCTTCGTCCTCCAGAAATAATGTCTTCAACACTGAAAAGCTCAGGCTGACTCGAGCATAATGAAAAGACAAAACACTCGAGTCGGAACTAAAAGATCTTATGTAAGTTAAATCCAAATAAGTAAATATGAGTGTAACGGCTTCAGATATGTTTATAGGATTTCACATCTCCTATCCAGTGTCTAACGTGCGTGCAATAACTTAAGAGATGTTCGAGATTCCATCTCCTAAGGATCCGTTAAACTATCTACATACATAGTACAATACGCTATTATAATATGTCTACAGTAAAGTAAAGTATTAAAATAGCGTTAAGGCATTACCCATATCCCCCTTAATACATTTTATATAAATGTCGTAGTCTATACAGTACTGTAAACTCCACCGTAAACTAGTGGGCTATCAGGGAGCACTCCATAGGTACGACACAAATCAAACTCGTAGTGGGCACGATAAGACATATGACAAGGCATGCGAGGCAATGCCAAGGTACGATTCTACCGTTTGCACTTCCGAACTGGTGGTAACGTATAGTAGCTACTACCGCCCACCTCGGAACACACTCCCATAATCAAATTGAGGGGGGACCACCAAATCAATCACAAAGTAATAAATATGGTATCGAAGAAATGTGCCCGATAGGGGGAGCGATCCCACTTGGCCCGGCATAGCTCCTGTTTTAGTCATATCAAGCTGACCCGAGGGGGTCAGGGCTGCATTCATACCTCATACAGTAGTGTTCGTCAAACCATCCTACTTCATTCTGGATTCTTCACCATGTACACAGTTGTTAAAGTGGTTTTCGTTATTGGTAGAGAGTAGGACAATATTCGATCCCGGTCTCTTTAACAACCAAACGCTTATTTCACACCAGTTTGTTCCTTTACATTTCCAAAACCGATTCATAATTGATATCAAAATATCATATTCACTTCAAAAATCATATCACTTTCGAAATCATATTCACTTCAAAATCATCTCACTTTGGAAATCATATTCACTTTTGAAATCATTATTGACCTTAAATCATATCACTTTCGAAATCATTATTCACTTTAAATCATTTTCAAAATCATAACCACAAAATAGATTAAACCATCATATCAAATATCTGCATTTAAATCAATCAAATTTAAATCATAACAGTTTCAACTTAATTTGAATATTGAAAGTAGTTTATATATATATAATAATAGTTACACATTAAAAATAGTTTATATTCTTTAAAAATAGGTTTTATATTAAAATAGTATGTATATTAGAAATAGTTTATATATTAAAATATATATATATATATATTCAAAGTTGTTTATAAATTTAAAATAATATATATATTAAAATAGTTAATATTTTAAAAATAGTTTATATATTAAAATAGGATAGATAATAAAAATAATTTATATATTAAAAATAGTTTATATAGTAAAATAGGTTATACATTAAAAATAGTTAATGTATTAAAAAAATTAATATTAATACTTTTTTAAACATTAAAATGGTTTATATGAGAAATATAGTTTAGATGTTAAAAGTGTTTGTATATTCAAATAGTTTACATCAAAAATAGTTTCAAACTAGAATTGTTTCTTCAAATTTCACAAATCAATTCAAATCAACTTTAGTTCCAAAAATTCAATTTAAACCATCTCAGTTCAACGATTTCAATGCAAAAGACTAAAGGTTTCAATCTAAATTCTCATTAAAAACCATTTCAATTTATATCGATTTCAAATCCATGTTTGAACTACAAATTTGAACCACTTCAAATTCAATAAGTTTCAAAGTTTAAATATTCAAACGTTTGCAATAACTCAATTTTGATAAATTCCATTTATATTTCAAAATTCAACTTTAAGATTTCAATTTAAATTCTTTAAACTATTCATTTAAACCAATTTCAATTTCAACATTTTAAAAGCTAGGATTTTGAAAATAATTCAGTTCATAAAAATCTAGTTTTAATTTCATAATATCATTTAACTAGATTTCAAATTTAAGGATTTAAAATCATTTAATTTAACCAATCCGGTATCCGTATATAATTTTCTACCCGATGGTCAAGTGATACGGATATATGTCATTTCAACCCGTAATAATTTAAATTTATGGGTACATATCATTTCAACCCGCAATCCTGAATCACAATTTGCAAATCCATAAAATTGCTCGGGTTTATCATTTCAACCCATAACGATTTTTCCCTAATCTATAAGATCGTTCGGGTATGTATCATTTCAACCCATACTAATTTTCCTAACAATAACTAAGGGAACTTGCAGTATGATAACAACATATAAACAAACATACATCCAGTCATCCAAAATATCAACAAATAAGCATCCATCACGATCATCATTCTAATCAACCAATAAATCACAACAGATAAACTGGTTATCAATATCAGGTATTTAACTGGCAATTAAATTCAAATTAAATTTGAATGAAAATTTAAAAATACCAAACATCAATCAATAAATCTCTAATCACATCATAAATTAAATTTAACCAACATAAGATGATTTAGTAATTGTGAGTGGGTTAAAACACTCACATTTGATTTTTTAGTCGAATTAAAATCAAAATAAAGCCCAAAATTCTAAAAGTCTCAAAATGTAGCCAAACCAGTTTCATAATGTTCGGAATTTCGATACGATCGCAATAGAGAAAATCGCACGTAAATCCGAGCTCGTATGTAAAAGTTATTCACGTTAGAACATTGAATTTTTAAATTTTAAATTAAAATAAATAATAATAAAATATACCACGTCACTACCTTCTATACGCTGAAACCCTAGCTCACGAACGCACGTTCGAGCCACCTTAGTAACCCAGCCGCCACCCTTCGAACGCCACACCCTGCCGCTACCTTCGTCGCCATCCATATCAGAGACCACCAGAGTTACCCTCGCCCAGCGCCGCCCCCCGGCCAGTCGCGCACGCCTCCAGGCCACCAAACACCCATGGATGCCGCAAGTTCCCAAGGCCAATTCCAACGATATGCGACCACTTTAACAACAACGAACACCACCAATCTCGACTGCTCTGCATCCTCTTCCAAACGCCGCTTCCCGATCGTCAAACGGTCGACGATCCACCTTTGGATGGAAAACCCTAGAAATGGACGACTGAGAAAGATCGCCAATTTCTAACCAAACCGTGATTCGAATCGAAAAACGAATTGTAGATCAAGATTGCGCTCGTCGAGAGCTTTCCAATGATATATAATTTGCTAAGGTTTGGAGAGTTTTTAGATTTGATTTTGATTTGAAATTGAATTTGAGAATTAGGTTTTGGTTCGTTTGCCATTGGAAAGTGGAGATGAGAAGGAAATGTACGTACAAACAATATAAAATAAAAAGGCTGCTAGGGTTTATAACAGCCTATATATAGGCAAAAGTAGATAAGAATGAATGAACAGATCGAAAGGATAACAACGACCCGAAAAGCCCGTTTCGTTTCCGAAACAAAAGTGGGTCATCCAATATATCAAAATATAATATTTCAATATTTTTTAACTCAATGGAACTAGTTTCAAACCCTAAGTCCGTTGTATACAGAAGTTAGCTTTCAAAATCAGATTAAATTCAATTAAATTCTATTAATTAATTTCCACGTGTTTTGAGTTCGCACGATCAAACCATAAGTCTGATCGCTACGAAACTTGAAATCCTACAATAATTAACTGTTACGAGTCCAATGAAATTGGTTTCGTCAAAATTCGAGACAGTGGCCAAGATGGCTAATTTTCACATCAATTAAATAAATAAATTATTATTAAATTAATTTAATCACTTTTAAATTCAAATTTATTAGTTAACAATTTCATCATTCTAGATTACATAAAATTTATAATCTTAAAATAAATTTTCATGTCAAATTCAATATTTAAATATTGCTCTAATTACAGCGTTCAATTACAACTGCAATAAATTCATTAATTATAATTTAAATTATAATAAATTCATTTATTTTGATTTACACTCTTATTATTCAATCAACAATATCCTATAAATTTTATTAACATAAGTTTACATTTTTTACATTCATTATTTTACAGTTATCATCTTTTACCATATTAACTGCAATATTTATATTTAATTATATTTATTCCAACCACTGATTCCAACAATTATTTTATTCCTTATAAACTTACAATTATAATCAAATTAACTTTGCAATTATTTTAATTGATTGAAATTACATTAATATAGTTATCAATTACATTAAATTAACATTATTAAATTAAATTCTAGAAATCCATTCCATTTATAAATCATAAATTTTAATTCCTCCTAATATTAAATTCTAAAATCTTATTAAATTTAATAGTTTTAATTATCAAAATTTACGGGTCATTACATTTCCGACATTCCAACTTATATTATCCCTCATTCAACAGTGAAGCTAGGTAGATTAAAGCACTGGTTGCATGACAAAGCCTTGTCTAGAAATTTTATTCTTGACTCTCATTAATAAATAAGTCTACCTCGTCGGCATTTAGTTTTAAACATAGCATTAATGACTTTCATAAATGAGTAAGAAATCAACATGATTAACATGTTTCCGACATTCCCAACTTAACTATTCATCAGTCAAGGGGGAAGCCTTTAGGTTAGAGCACTGTTTCCTCTATCCCTACTCGAACATCAATCTTAACACTCACAAATAGGTAAGCCTACTTCGTCGACTTTTAGTATTAAGCGTAGTCAATTACCTTTTTCAAAACATATATATATACATATTAAATACTTAAAAATAGGTTTTAAATATCTATGTAAAATATTACTTAAAAATAACTAATTTATAATTTGAAGAAAATAAATAAAAACATGTCATATATTATAAAACCTCTTTGCTTTTAAAATACATATATAATCAGTAAAAATATATTTAAATTTCAAACCAACTTTAGAACTCCAAAAAATGTATTAAAAACATCCCTAAAGGATTAGGGGAAAAAAACCAAGTTTAAATATCATTTTTAAACACTTAAAACAATAAGCAACTTATGTTATCCACATGTTTTCTATGAGAGGCAAGCAAAGGAATCAATGCCGGAACTAAGGATTTATGTCGAAGTTCAAGGCTCCGGATTCTAAGGCTAGGGAATAATTGACATTGATGGCATACAACTTATAATGGCACCGCACTACTTCCATGCCGTATAACGTCTATGCCACATTTAATCAATGCACATAGATTCTTTGCCACTCATCACCATTGATGCTTCTTATTAGTGTTGCCTCTTATATTATGCCGCTCTTTACCAATGCCACTTCTTATTGATGTCGCCTCTTATTTTATGCTGCTAATTACCAATGCTGCCTATTATCAATGCCGCCTACCATTAATACCACATTCCATCATAAGAGGATACTGAATGTCATCCATGCTGCATTTAATCAATGACGCACTTCGTTAATGTAATAGCAAGGAGTGGTTGCCGCATACCAATGGTATACAAAGGCTTAGTGCATATTCAATAGGAATACTGAATAGCAATGACATGATATGGATGGTGCATTTCATGAAATCGTATATTATCAATACCGCACAACATCAACGTCGTGGGAATATCAAAGGCCATGCAAAGAAAGGGGATTAAAACCATTCACAATAGCAAATTTAAGAGGATTTAGCGTACTTTCCTTCATAAAGCTTCAAAGGCATTCATGTTGAAGCCATCACCAAGATAGTAACCAAAGTCCCACATTGCCAATTGAAGCAACCCTACCTCCTTCCAACCACTATAAATAAAGTTGCACCTCTTCATGGAAAGAGGCCCTAATCTCTTTCTCACTCTTATCACCTTTTCTAATTAAGATCTTCTCGAAGTTCTCTTCATTTAGAGTTTGAGGACAAACTAATGGCGTAAAGGCTAATGAGGGAGAAAAGGATATACAATATTTGCAAACAAGAGCTTGAATAATTTGAAAATTGTATATTTGCACATTTTAAAACATATTCATAAGAGAATAAAGGACATGACTTGAACATATTGCCTATTGACTTTGGACTTACCTATTTTATCTATTGAACTTGTGAATTATATTTTGAACAATTCTGTAAACAATCATAAAACCAAGGGGTATTATCGGAATTTCTTTTTCATATCTCCTTGTAAACACAACTCGAACGTTGAACCAAATTTCGGTTTAACAACTTACTACACCATTTACAAATGCTGTTAAAAGTCTTTGTTAAAGAACAATATAGAAAAGCATGAACTTTACGACCAGTTTAACCGCATAAACAAACAATTTAAAACTTGAAATTTTTATAGTAAGTACTAACCTTAAGTTACTTTTAAACCATGAACATAAACCCCTAAGGATGTCTTTCAATTTATTTAGAAAAATTTCCAAAATCAAGGTATTTACTAACGTGTTCGTTTGGCGATATATTTACTCCGAATTTAGCCATTTTGTTTGACCAGTGCCAGAAACCTTTTAAACTCCAATTCTTTTTTAGTAATAAGTGCACATATAATACTTATTAAAAAATAGCAATGAAGTCCCTAGGATGTCCCTCAAAGTTAACTTTGAAAATCGTCGAACACAAAGCATTTTCAAAGTGCATCCATAACGACCTTTTCGCTTCTTACTTTCACAATTTGGTTTCACCATTTCTATAACTTTCCAAACAATTTCTTTATTGTCCCATGCACTAAAATATGTGTAGAGAACAATCAAATCACGTATCTCATGTTAAGATCATAAATCTATCATTTACACAAGTTAAAGTTAAGGGATATCGAAGTGTACTTATAGTGACTATTCTCTCTTCAAACACTTTCAAACATACTTCAACTCTACACAAAAGCCAACCAAACATGCAAACATAAAGTCTTGGCCATGATACATGTTATAAAAGGTAATAGGATTGATTTTTATAATATAAATTTGTTATTTTCTTTCAAAAGTAAGAAGCGTCCAAAGTTTATAACTTTAATTAGTCAATGTACCTTTAACTTTATATTTGCCCGCACACACACACACACACACAATATATACATACATGATAGTAAGATAAATCACCCAAATTCAAATCTACAATAAGCTAAAACTTAAAATAATCAATAAACTTCCTACCATCACCAAAATCCTAAAGATCCAACCTTTAGCAGCAAAATCACAAAGCATCTCCACCCTCCATCATCTAATGCTCACGGCCCAAGATGAATCCCCCATCCTCTTTACTTTTATTCCACTTTGACTTTAGGCCCATGATTTTTAAGGTGTTCTAAGGTGGTGGTGAAATTTTAGTGGAGTTTGGAGAAGATTTGAGCTAATTATAGAAAGATTAGTGAAGATAAACGCAGAATAGTGTTAATCACTTCTACCATTTTTGTTCTTTTTGATATTTTAAAACTTTGGAAAGTAATGAATGAACAAAGCAAGCCTATGCCCTCGTTTACATGGCTATGAACCCCTTCCATGTGCCTTGCATGCTCCTTTTACTTTACACCTCATTTTTCCTTAGTAAATTACCCTTTTACCCTTACACACAAAATATCTTATATGACATCACCCATGACATCATCAAAAACTTTATTTTCCATAAATGGAAAAAAATTTATTTCATATTAGTGTTCTTCTAAGAAAATAAGTGTGTATAAAATTTTTTGAACAACTTCTAATGAGTAAAAAGCTGTTTATTGATAAAACGATTTTCGGTCACATTTTCGAATATTTCTTCAAAGTATTTATTTTTGTAAACACTTTTCCAAAATAAGTTTACCATCAATACTTATATATTAAAAGGGGGTTAACAAGGTTATTAAATCAATTTAATAACGTCTAAACTAATTCAAATATTTAAATAATTCAGATATTTAATTTCGAAGTGCCCAAAATTCCAGGTCGTTTCATTTAGTATCCATGTTCGATGAGAAATAGAACAATTTCACATTTGAAGTCAAAGGAGTAGAGATTTGGATGACTGATGAGAGTTCAATGGGATCCTGTATATCTCCATAGTAGGAGAAGACTTGGAGGATATCAGACCACCGATCCCTCTATGCTTCAATAGATCTTCCGTCAAGGAATAGACATCTGGCAGATGGAGAACTTGCAGGACCAAACCCGTCTGGTCACCCACATTGTGCAGCATAACATCATCTCCAAGACAGGAAGCTATGACCGAATCTACCCTCTCATCCAGAAGGCCACATACGCCATCATAGGTGGTATTTGGGTTAACTGGGCCAAGACAATCATGGTCAATTATGCGAGCCAAGGAGTAGGGACTTGGAGGAACTACCTTCCATACTATCATTTTTCACTCCTGTATTTCGATAGTATGAAGTTAGCTTCTAAGGGGAGCCGATACAGAAGTGGATACTTGGGCCATTGGATTGTTCCTCCCTTAGGAGGATGAGGATAGAGGCACCGCCTATGGATTTTTGTGCACAGCAGTAGCATGAGGCGGGGCAGGTGCACATGGATAGCGCTCCTTGGACGGGTCAACAAGCCATATGGAAGCAACAATAGGCCCCTGAGCATGGAATGATATGAGATTCTCTGATCCAAATCGATGCCAAGCTGCAGTAGACTAGGGCGTAGCAACATGAGATACGAGAGGAGCAGCGATACCAGATTCATGAGCTTGGGTGCATAGTATCCATGCTTTGATCTATCGGTTGCAGCTGCAGTTCTAGCTCTCGTAGAGGACCATCTCCCAGCCCTTAGGTAGTAGTAATAGGAGTAGTAGTAATTTCTTTCCAGTAGTTATTTTTCTTTTTGGTTTAGGTTGTATGCATTAGTTGTTTCTGTTTGTATAAATGCGTACGATGTTAATGAGAAATGTTCCTTTTTATTTGTTTTCAGTGTCGACCATAATACTATTTAGAGAATAGTAAAACAAGGAAATTTCAAGAATGACACTTAATTAATGCAAAAGAAAAGAAAATAGAAAAAATTGAAAGTTATAAATAAATTAGGAAATTTACTAAATTATCTACTAAAAGAAAATTTGAGGTAAGTCACAAAAAGTGTAAAAAAATTGGAGATAAATTTTGAAAAGCGAAGGCAGGGAAAGTTTGTTGCAGAACCACGGGTCATACCCCTACACCTTAGAAGCCCAAATTTATAAATGAACTTGTGTGTTGCTTGTAATTCAAAAATAAAAGAAAAAAATTTAAAATTTTACCATATAGTAGGATAGGGTCCATTGTGAACATTAAACTATTGACTAAATCCCGACTGCGTAGAATGTGGCATAAATTGATTTGGAAAAAATATAGTTTTTGAAAGTTTTATTCAATAACTCGTGATTTTAGACATAAAATACTTTTATGAAAAGTTTTGAAAAAAAACGATGATGAAATTTTAAATTTTTTCAAATATTTCAAAGTTTAATTTAAAAGATTTTGAGTAGAAAAGGAGGGGAAAAAATTTATTTTTGAAATGCCACATGATTAGTAGAGGAAGAAGTTTGACGGGTTAGGAAGAGGTATTTTACTGTGTAGCAGAAGTGACTATAAAATAAAATATAGTTAGTGACGGAGAAAGAAGCTGTTTTAGCTATGAAATCTCTTTTTCCATACGTTATCGATAGTTAAATGGAATTGGATTTTAAAATACTTATGTTTTAAATATTTTTAATATTTAAAATAAAATTTACCTATGCGGACTGTACGTGGAAAGTTGGAAAGAGATATATGGGCATAAGAGAATGTTCCAAGGTACGGTGAAAAAAGGGTACACAAGAAAAGGATGGAAGTATGAAATTCTCCATCTAAATCCTTTTCCAGTATAAAGATTATAGGTTTAGGAAACTAGATTTTTCAAATTTTGGATGTTAGCAATGGTGTGTTAAGATTTTGGATGGTAGGAATTGGATGAAAAGTTTGTCGAACTATACTTCTATTTATAGAAGTGTGGGAAAATTTCGATGCAAAAGCAAAGATTTTAGATTTTGAAATTTTGCGTACATATAGAACTTCCAGTATATATAGGTTGCTTGCACCATATTTTCAAAATTGTTTAAAGAATGCATTCATTTAGAAGACGCCGATTAGAATTATTCTGCATACATATCATATGTATTGTGATACACCGTGCACTCGTAGATGATTTGCTGCAAAATTTGTTGCACACTAAATGGTTGGTTAGTTTAGAATGGTTGCGCATTATGTTACACGATTCGGCCCTTGAGGAATTTTGAGGACGAAATTCTTTTAAGGGGAGAGAATGTAGCACCCCATAATTTTCACGACAATTAATTACAAAGAAATTAATTAATAAATAGTAACATTGAAAAATAGAATTCTAACAAACGTCAGAATTTGACTACAAACTTTGCACCATTGGGTTCGTAATGATTTTCTGATCAATTTTTATATATAATGTTTTATGATAGGAGTTCAAACAAAAAAGTTATCAATGTTTGAATATTTCTAACTATAAATAATTAAATATGTAATTAAGAAAATAAAACGCAATTAACAAAGTTAATTAATGTTAGTTAAATCTAACGGTTGCTTAACGGTTAAGAAGGCCTAACGTTAACCAAATCAGCTAAAATTATAAACAACATAATGTAATTAAGAAGGAAATTATCATCAACAGTAATTTACAACCGATCGACTCCTAGATAGGCCCGGTCAACCGCAAGCAGTAGACCCGTTGATGTGTAGTTGTCGATCTCTATTTGACTATTGCCTGTGAATTAACCTAGGCCGAATGGTCATGATTTAAAATAATTTAATCTAAGGATTGGCATTGATTCGAACCCCTATAATATGGGTCTGAACCCTCACTTTTCTTCATATATTTTCTAGAGCAACAACAAAGCTCTTCCATTTTAATTTCTCTAAAAAATTTAATTCTAAATATAGTTATGATTGTTGGAACTAAACCAGCCCATAGTGAAAAAAATGGGTGAATTTCAAAAAAATTACCATTATAAATCTTTTGGGCCTATGAATTTTAAAGGTATATTAGATCAAATCTAATATAATTTTTAAATAAAATCTTATTTTGTCTAAAAATTGATCAAAGGAATAATGTATCAAATACACCCAACAATTACTCATAAGACTAAATTTAGAGAAAGAAACCATTTGTTTCTTTCTTCAAAAGTTATGTAATTTAGAGAAGTAAACTTTTCATTTCCTTTTCTTAACTTATTTAGTTAAGAAGAGGATGCTTTATTTATATGGAGAGAGTAAAATTTCATTTCTCTCTCTTTAATTAAATTGATTCATTATTTGAATGTCATTAATTAGCAACATGCACGTGGCATAAATGTAAGTATAACCAAATATGTACTATTGTGTAAATTGTGTAAGTGCAACATATGATAGGCACTATCAATTAATAACAAGATGTAGACATAAATAGAAATAAGTGGATAGCTAATCACATAAGAAAAAAGAAATAAGTAAAAGGTAACAAGGATGATTGATTCAACTTCCCATTTGGTAAACCCAATTAATGTAGCATATGAATGACAATTAATAGGTGTCAGAGAATATAAACAGTCAACAATAACTGTGTGTATATATATATATATAATTGCCTCATTTTATATTGTTTTTTTAAGAAATCTAATTCATACATTGATGATATGTAGTACATATAATAAATTTTATATATACAAATATACATACAAAATTAATCGTGTGTATATAAGATTAAATCAAGTCTTTCTAATTAATACAAATTATAGATATATAGCAATCAATTTGAAAATATATTTATCGTTAAAACATTAATTGTGTGTATGTAAGATTCAATCAAATCTCTCTAATCAATACAAATTAGAGATTTATTATAATCAAGCTAAAATTTGGATTTATTGCCAAAACAACTTTTTTTTAATTTCTAATACAATACAAACACAAAATACATACATGTAAACTTTCAAATAAAAAATTACACTTTGTTTTATATGATTTAAAACATGAATCTTCAATGAAACACTGTAATATTCATACACAAATTTTAGCTTAATTTATTAAAGTAAAATCCAATCAATACAATATGAACATACTTAATTTTAGATCTAAAGGATTATACTTTGAATTGAATGTTTACAATACAAATCTATAATAAAGCACTGTATTTAAACATATACAAAATTTTATTTTATTTTAACAAAATAAGAACCCAATTGATAAATCGAACATACAAAATTTTAAATCTAAAAATTAAACTTTAAATTGAATGTTTAGAACATAGTTCCAACAAAACATTGTATTTAAACATTTACAAATATTAGTTTTGATTTATTAAAATAAAACCCCAATCAATTCATTCAATAAACAATTCAAGCTACATAAACAATTTTCAAATTAAACAAGGCAATGATATGTACATACAAATTATGATAATTAAATTTATCTTTCAACAAACATTACATGAAATGTCATTATTTATAAAAGAGAAATATAACTTATTACCCAAAGCCTTGAAGCACGCCTTGAAATGAATTCCCCTTAGGATTGTCTAGAACTCACACTTTGAATTATGATATCTTCAAGATCCCTATTCTATCCCTACAAGAGATGGATGAACCACTTTCGTTTTATTTTATTTGATGTTTTTATATGGAGTTGAAAGATTTTTGAAAATTTTCTCTTTTGTTTTCTACCATTAAAAATTAGGGGGAGAGAGAGAAATGAAAGAATGAGAAAGAATGAGGTGTACATATAGAATGAATTAGAGAATAGTTTTTATTTGAAAGAACAAAACATTTCCCATTCTTTAATTAAAACTTCTCTAATTAATTCCCTTGATTGTCCCTCTCTCTCCAATCATTTCTTTTCACATGATACGTCATCAAATGACATAAAATTTTCATAAATCATGCCATCAAATGACATAAAATCTCCATAAATCATTTTATGCAATTATCTTTTATTTAAAACTAAATCGATATTGTATATCATTGCGTGCAAATATAACTTTTATAAATGCATTAAAATAATTATAAACAACTTCCAAACACCAAATAAATTAAATAATAATTAATATTTCTCAAATATCAATTAATTTAATCAACTTACAACATTTTAAAATTTAATTAGATCATATGGTTTATTAGAGAATTCATCGTTACGGTTGTGCGACTCAAAGGTGTAAATTTAGTCAGCGATCAATATTGAACTATTCGAATATTAACGTTTATACGTCACTTGGTTGGTGATGCGATATTTTGATTGAATTTATCGCTTCCACATCTTTTGGTAAAATCTAATTTTACTTATTATAAGTGGTACCCAATAGTGACAATTATTTACACCAATTCTGTTTGTCGGAACTATATTACATTAGGACTTATGGAATGTTGTAATAGTCAAAATTCCAATATCGTCCACATTCAACTTTATAGTCCAAACACAAAGTCCTTGGTTTAATAATAACAATTATTATTAACTGAAATTCTCTGGCCTGAGGCTTTGACTTTGAGTTGATTTCAGTTGACCGTGATACTAACCTCATATAACTGAGGAGACAAATCCTCTCTTGAATAGTGTTTCACTTCTTATGCTTCCACTCAACCCAACTATAGTCGTTTGATGGACGTCGTGTCATGATTTAACTATAATCAAAGCAGAGCTTCCACATTGAAGATCAATAGTATTCTCAAGTCGAGAGAATTATGTAAATTAGTCACGTCGATATTCTTTGATTGACCATAGTTATATTAACCAACAAAAAACTATCGAGTGGGTCATTCTATAGTTATTCAATAACTATCAGTACATGACCCTTGCTGCCTCAAACAGTCATGAGTAATACACTACCCAACATTTGGAGAGCATTACGTACTGTAATCTTAATGGATGTATCAATATTCAGTCTCAATATATCTTGATTAGGAATATTTAAAATTGTATATTTATTTTCATTATGATAAATTACTCATGGTTACAACACTTTGTAACTGCTATCACAAAACATACAATTTATGGATTTTCTATTAGATAGACTTTTAATTAAATTAATTAATTATTACAACACGTATATAATAGAAAGAAAATACAACAAGATTGGTTATCAAGTTAGACATATGTAACAAATTACATAATTGCCCCTAGGGATACACTTAGCTCTATCGATAATTTATACACGTATATATAAGTGGAGAATAACAAAGGATAATTAAGAAGAAGAATAGGATCGAATAAAATCATCAAAGATAAGGTAAATTATAAATTTAGATCTGAATCTAAATTAAATCCAAATCCCTTCTTTGATCTAGATTTTTGATAGATATATTTATGCTTGCGGTATATATATATTCAAATAGGGGGGAGCAAGGGTAGTCAAACTGGAATAACAGAGATTAGATCTGAAGATTTGGAAAACTAGAAAGTGGATGGGAAAATATATATATTTTTTAATATAATATTGGATTTTTATCATTGTAAATCTATTTTCTGTATGCCTAAATGTGAATTTAGAGTTGTAGACCAAATTATATACGTGTGATGAATTTATAAATCCTACATACATATTTTGTGATTGATAACTTAGACTTAATATTGCATATATTTGAATTTGGAAATTATTGAGCATTAGTAATCCCTGAATTTGATAAATTATATATAGTAGTTCTAGATTTGTCGATTATATAATTATGCGTGTAAATGTAAATTAGAAGTTGTCAAAATAATTATTAGGATTAAAGTAGTATTTTAATTCATTATAATGTAGAGTGTTGCAATGTAAATTTCAATAGATTATCAAGTTCAGATTCATAAATAAAAGTGTATCGTTTGAAATAATAAGGAATATGCCTAAAAGAAAGAGATGTATAAAATATGAATATTTACCATATTTTGTACTGTCTATTTCAACAACCACGAAAAGATAATTCCTTGTAATTCCAAAGTAACACAAATTCCCTTTTTGGATAAGATTAAGAAATTTACAGCATCAACCTTTCCTTATAAGGGAGATGTAATTCCAATGCATTAAAGTGTAGAAATCATTAAGTACGAATTAAAGATTTATAAGAAGATAACAAATAACGGTCCAAGACGAGGGTTTCTTGCATCAATTGTGACTAGGGTTCCTAACTTTCATCGCCTCTAGCTTTGCATTCTTCCATTTCTTTTTCGGCCTTTTCATCTCATTTTCTTTCGCGTTCTAATTGTCTTCCTCTCCCGATTCCATACCCTAGTTTTCACTACTGCTGCAAGTTATCCCTCTTTCGTGTCATCCTGCTTTGGTGCTCTAGGTTCATCTGCCTCTTCTCTCTACCAATCTGAGGTCGCCAGCTAGATCTCTCCCATATGCGGCCATCAGTAGTTCAGAAATCTCAAGGTGAGGTCCTTAGCTTGGATTTAGAAGTAGAGATTTTCTTCTGCTTCGATCTAGTGGAGTTCTTTGCTTAGATCGCTTTTATTATCTGTGGGGTTTGAGTTGTAGTACATTTTAGTGATATTTCATTTTTCTGTTTACACTTGCCAGCTATTGGATTTTGGGTTGCTTATTTGGTCACTTGGCCTTGCTTCTTTTCGTCACCTCATCTGTCTAACTCGGCGATTTCTCAGGCAATGGGGTTCTGTTGGATGTGGTGGCTTGTGGTGCTTTATTGGGCATTTATAATTGTATGAACTTTTTTGGGCCTTTCAGAGTTACACTGGTCGGTAAGGGCTGGGTTTTAGGTATGTTGTTGATGCTTATTCCTATTTCATATTGTATTTTCTTGTTGGGTATGCTGCATAGTGCTTTTTGTGCACAATTTTGCTTTGTATCTATGATGTTAGCATGTGCAGTAAGTCTTATTTGTGTATATGCTAGGTTGGTGTGTGTCTGGTCATTTTCAGCTTGTGGTTATATTTGTGTATTTGCTAGGTTAGTGTTGTCAGTGTTCTAGGTGTTAGTGCTTTAGTTGTATATGTCTAGTCATGTGTGGTCTTCAGATCATACGAGCTTTTAATCAAAAAAAAAATAACGATCCAATTGTAAAGCTAATGTACACAATAAAGAAAAGTTGGAAATCAAATAATAAATGATAAAGATAGGTAAAGTAATAAGATAAATATTGATGAATTAGAAAATCAAATAATAAGCGATAAAAAGGAGTAAGGAATAAGGTTAGTAATCAAAGGAAAGTAGAAAAAGGTAAAAAGGAATGGTAAACAGATTTAGTGATAAAAAGGGAGGCAAATGGTAAAGAATATTTAAATCTTTTAAGTTAAAAGGTAATGGTAAATAACGCTAAACTTACATTAATGGACTAAGAAGTAAATGCGTGAATAAGTGAAGGAATATTATTACTAGTTGAACATTGGAGTCGTAATAATTAATAAGTATATGTATGTGTTTGTGTGTGTGTGTGTGTATCTGTGTGTTTATGTATATATACATAGCCTCATGTATGCGTTTAGGACAGGTGTGAATTACTAAAGTTAGCTAAAAACTGGAAGTGGATAAGAATGACATAGTCATTAAAATAGGTTGGAATGCAAAATCAGTAATGTTACACAATAGAAGACTACACACCGTAAGGGGCTACCAATAGTTGTGTATATATTATACTAATATGGGACATATCCAACTGTAAGACTCATGGAATTATATATGTTCGCATCTAGGTGAGGATACCAAGTAGGAAGGTTTACCTTGGTCGAAGTGTCAAAGGAAAAGTAGAATCTGCTTAAACCTTTTAGCGGGTATTAAGTAATAAGTGGGTATTACCTTGATTGCGTTAGGCAATATAAATAAGACAATGAGCAAGGGTTGATGCTATGTTAGTGTGTTTTGTATCATATTCGGGAGTAGAGTGTACATAGGTCGAGAACGTCATCGATCCTGAGTGGTTAGCGGAAAGGCGAGGGTTACGCCTAAACGGTCCTACTAGTGTGGATCACGTTTAGGTCATGCACCACCATAATTGTTTGCTAGTTTGTTTGTTAGAGGCAAGGTTGGATAACCCTTTATGGAAGTCTTTCAAAACAGATAGAATATGACTAATAATTGTGACACTGTTATTAGGCATTTACAGAAGTTTCTTGGTATGCATGGTGATGAGGACGTGATGTTGCACTGGTGATGGATCCCGATGAGGTGCTGAGTTACGAATACTTGTGCAGAAAGTATCCTAGTTTAATGGGGGACTGTGGTGCTTACATATATGTATTAACATACATACATATGTGTGTGTGTGTGCGCACGCGCACGTGTGCACGCGCGTGTGGTTATTGTCTGCCTAGGGTAGATGGGGCATATTGTACGTGTACATGGAGTCGAACGACTAAGTAAAGTAAAAGACATAGCATGTGATGGAAGATAATTGGCATAAACTAGTGTTACATATAAAGTGTGTAATTTACCACTCACCAGAACATTGTTTTGACCCCCATCCCATTACAACCCACATGATAGCTTAGAGGGATAGGTGTTGGTAAAAGACGGGAACAGTGGAAGGGTGGGTTTTCTTATGCATGCTTGGCACTGACAAAGACACTAGATATTGGGAGCATCAATCTTGGTCAATAACTATATGTTTTATTATACTTTATTATTCCGTTGTGAGTTTATATGATAGCGCTCTGATATGCATTTATTTATTTGCAAGATACCAAACCAATGGTTCGTACTTTGGTGGACTTGGGTTTTCAGGCCCACATGGATACGGGTTGTCACATTTAGCAAATCCAAGAGTACATCAACTCTGAATATCTAGGGATACTTTCGGTTGTTGCTAGCCGAAGTTGATGATATTCGATATCCCATGTTCCTGGTAGGACCAGTTATGTTTTCCTTTGTGACATATGGTATCTTGAGATATGCGCGATTTTGAAAGGTAGTTTCTGACCATTGTCAAGAGGTCTGCTTCGATGTATCGAGGATAGCTTCATAGAAATCCATATGCGAATGGATCTTAGCGGTTTTAGTTGCGCTTCTAATATTACTGTGTTGTGAGATGCAAGCAGCACAGCTATTTCCTAATTTACATTCTACACCCTAGACACTATCTATTATATCACTATATTAACTTATTAGATGGTTTGGTTCTTTTGAAAGGAAAACCATTTCAGTGATTCGATTGGTCTCAAAAGTTACTGTTATATGTCGTTTATATTTCTTGAGTTTCTTACACGGGACTTCTGTCTGACCCATGGTTTTATTTTTGTAAGGACCCGATTCTTCGACTTTAGAAAATCAACATCGATACGTCCACTGTATCAACTACCGAGCAAACGAATGCCGGAAAACCGAATTCTTAGGGTTTAAAAGAAGAGGTAGAAGAAAAGATAGAAGAAAAAGAAAGAAGAACAACAGAACAACATTAGATTCCAAAACAATATCAGAATCTCACATATCGCAGCGGAACAATATATAATAGATAATCACTAGTCTTTTAAAACAAAGAACTATATCAGTTTATACATACATCAATCAAAGTCAATATACAAATCAATACAAAACAATGGACAGTTATATAAACTTGTCCTCATACAGAATACACATCGGAATAATACAAAGTATAGGTGATAGGTTACGCCATCCAGCTTGCTTCCACAGCTCCAGAATATCCTGATAACATAACTCTAGGCTGCCCGTGTGGAAATTGGTGGGCACCCAGAGTTTAGAAGGGAAACAATAAACTCCGAGTCAGTCATGGTGAATGGTGTGAGATCGTAAAACAATTATTTTTCATAAAGAAAATAAAACAGATTCGCAATGCTTTTGGAAAATGAAACTACCATAAGGCCTCCCGCACACACACACAATGCAAACGCAGAATCGGAGGAGATTTCTCCTTATGATAGTCAAAGATGCTTGATACGCAAAATCAAATCATTTTTGGATATTATTATTAGTGCATAGTGTAGAAAACATTTCAAAAGTATAATATAAATCTTAGCCAACATACGACCAGTATCGTATGCCTACTATAGCTACTATGTTCAAGAGTAGGTTACCGCCACATTCCATAGCAGGTAATACAACTAAAACCGTACAAGTCACGTATAGTTTCTTTGGATTTCCAACAAATGGTCAGGCCAAGGAACTTCCCATTGCCACATAGGTACGCCTCTAGAAAGACGACCCGAGAACCTAACCGGATCTCTACCAACACAAGGTCAGGTTACCTCTGCAAAAATAGGTAACTACTGACACGCGTATGCCATCCCCCGATCGTAACCGATCTTCCCGAGGATCCTCGATTTCCAACAACCACATAATAAATTTGCAGTATCAACATAGGTTAAGTATCTGGGCTCCATACCATGATACCACCTCTATCCAGAAGGAATGACATACACTAAGGGGCGCTACTCCTAGAACCTTGCCGCATCCTTCCTGTTTTGACCATTTTCGGGGTGTGAGGCTCGACGAAGTCTCGTCCACAAAGCTACGCTTTGTCACAAATCCATGCTTTGGGTCAGACAAATGATCAAAGAAATGATCACAAAGATAAATGATCAAACAAATTATCATATCACAAATGATCAAACAATGATCATTTCACAGCAACCCTCAGCATGCCACGTTACCAAATTGGGAATATATCGCTGATAAATTTCAACTACATAACCTCTAAGCTCGTACGTCTCAGAGAAGGGTGTTAAGCTAAGAGAATAAATTCTCCGCCACCAACAGAAATGTATTTGAAAGAAATCAGCTTTATATCTCAATTTGTAACGTCAGACGCGCAACCATACAAGTCTGTTCCGGGATCGAACAGAACCGAAGGCACTTCTCATGAAGCCCTTGCAAATCCGGATAATTTTCTAATCACGTCCGGACTTCCCGTCACTAAGGGTGATAAAACCTCTATATCGGAGATCAGCCGATGTAGAGTAACTCGACGGTAATCCTTCCGTTTTCAAAAATATCCGGTCTTCAACACCGGTCATCAAATGCAATTCATAATGACGTATCACATATTCGGAATGGGTTATACGACCCCCAAGGTCCTTTCCCGGCTAACCCGAATAGTGAACGCTTATTCAAAAATAAGTGTGGCATTCAAATTCATCCAATTCACAACAAATACCCAATCAAGGTAATTATTGATAGTCGGTTATTTAACTATCAATAAAGATGCGCAACATCATCAGATTCCAAATAATTTTCCAAATTATTTAATTTCCAAAAATTATCTTTACTAGATATATAATTTCCGCACTTCAAAAATAAATCAACGTTTATTTTTAAACAGATTCCCCTTTCGTTTATAAATTCCATAGTGAATTTATATTTTCAAAATATCTACTGATATACGATTTTCAATCGATTTCAAATATTCACTCTCAATTTATCTTTACAAAGATAAATTAAAAAAAAACGTTTCATTTCATATTGGAAAAGCATTTCCATACTTATTTAAAAATAAGTAATTCACAAATCTTATTTATTTTCAACATTTGAAAATATTCGATATACTTAAATCAAAATTAAGTATATATTTCATTCTTTAAGGAAATCATTTGAGTCAAAACGAATGTTACGTAAAACATCGTTACGACGACTCAAAATCACTAGTATAGGGATTCAGATTTTTAAGATAGATATATAAATCCCAATACTACATAAAACATTTTCTTTCGAAAATCATTTACTATAACAACAGTGTTATAGTCCACCATTTCCTTATTTCCTCGAAAACGTCTATTTCAACAATGAATGTTGAAATCTTTGGTTTCGATATTTAACACATTTTAAAACATCGTTAAATCGTTTTCATTCTATTCCAATATCACTCCCCCAAAAACAGATCCATTTTACTTAATAATATATTCACTGTCCAAAATCGTGAATATACTTTACCAACCAAAGTTCACTATTTTCTACACATTTTATTTCAAGAATTATCCACTATCCAAAATCATGGATAAAATTCCCTTAATAACCTTCTATATTAAATTCATCAAATTTGATTGATTCTCGGATTTATAAAACAACGTTTATAAATTCTATTTCTATTTTCTATAACAACTTGGATTTATAAATCTCCTTTTATTAACTTCTATAATTCACTTTATCAAAATAAGTGATTTCGGATTTATAAACAGCGTTTATAAATCACATTTATACTTTATAACAATTTCAACTTATAAAATCATTTTATTAGCAAATTCTATTCATATCCCATCTAAGTGCAAAAATCTAATTCATAAGTAAATTACTTATAAATCTTTTATTTTACAACATCTATTCATTTTATACTTCACAATTTATAAATCTATAAATCTCGTTCACTTATGATTTTTATTTCATCTCATTCTAACACTTACAAAACTCGTTTTAAAATTCCAATGTTTTAAATTTATAAATATCAACTTTTTAAATCTTTTAAATAAACCGTTTATAATACTTTAAAAATCTCAATTTAAACCATTTTATAAATAAATCAACTTTTATTTCAAAAATATCACTTTTGTTATATTTCACAAAAATCATATTTTTTATAACTTTAGAATTTGAACGTTTATTTATTTAAAATATATCAATTCAAAAATTTAAATAAAACGTATACTTTCAAAAAAACACTTTAAAAATCTCTTTTATCGTTATTTTTAACTTCAAAAAAAATTCAATCCGATGATGCAACACACAAATTTGTCAATCACGACAACAAACATCATATATCATCATATGATAACAGAATATACAAAAATATCTGTAAATAAATAAATACTGGTGAGGAATCCAGTTGGATCCCTCCGACCTGTTTCCCTGCATCCACAGATGTTAGCACAATACCCATTCCACTTCGAGGTGGAATATCGCGGTATATAGGATTTATAAAAATATCATCCGCTTACTAACGGCGCAATAGGGTCTCATCCGCTATACAATGCGGGAAATCAATCAATCCAATATATACATATGCCAATATGTATATATTGCTATATATATAGATATATCCTACTATATCTAATATCACATCCAAACGGTCAATCAATCAAATCAATAACTGTAAAATCCAATTTTCATTCGAGTGAGAAAATCTCTCCTTAGCTTTTAATTTGCCATCCACTTCCGTTTTCATCATTTCTTCATTGTATTAACCTTGTATAATTATTTACGCAATTCATTAATATTCGAAATAATCGAATGATTAAATTTTTTTTATTTGATAAATTTAACTACCAGTAAGTTTATTTTAAACTAAGAATATAAAATTTTGAACTGATTTCCTTTAGATTATTTTTAGTAACCAAATAATTAAATTAGTTAACTATTTAAATTTAATCAATAAATTTTAAGATCAAGCACATTAAAATATGTATATTTATTTTCATCATTTTTTTTAACTGCTTATAAAAATTATCTATATAGGTTTTAAAAACTTACTCTTTATATAAATTCTTATATCCAAATCTCATAGATATGTATTTTCAGGTCTGAACTAAATTAAAGTTAACTAAAAACTGTTTTAAAACTTTATTGTCCTATATTTCTTTTTCTGTAAATTATATATATATATATATACACTTATTTAATTACATACTTTTTTTTCCTTTACTGAATAAATTTCTTTATAAATATTTTTCAGATTTAAATCGAAATGAACAAATTGAAAATACCTTTGCTCCAAACAAGGCTCGACCTTGACTACCATCACCAAGGAAGAAACACCTCGACCTTGGCCCCGTCGCACTTCGACATAGAAGTTGATTTCCCATTGCCGAACCCCAGAACGCCTCCGTTCGAACGCAAACCTACCCAGTGTCGCATGACCTCGCGAAACCCACTCGTGAGCCATTGCTTCGCCTGACAACGCGTGCCTCCTCCCATACGCATCGTGGTGCCACTCGCGTCGCCCTTCCATCTCGCGACAGTCGTCGCGTCCACCCAATCGCTGCCTATGTCGTGAATCCCCAAACTATGAGCCTCGCATGATTTGCTTTCTCAACGACTATGTAGATCTCCAATCGCACACGATATCTTCCTCACGAAGTCGAGCCCTGAACGCACTCGATTTCAGTTCGAATTCAAAGTCGAATATCATGATAGCGGCTTCAAGTCGATTTCGATTATGAGAGAAGGAGAAAAAAAGAACGCAGCCATTGTTTGTTGATTTTGAACGAGAGAGGGGTTTTATTTTTCTCGGCCGTTACTATTCTTTTCTTCCTTTGAAATTTGAATTGAACGAGAAACATTTCGTTTCTTTGAATTATACAGAGGGAAGAGGGTTATTTAAAAAATGAAGGAGGCATGGTTTACATGATTTCTTTCGTGATTTTGGCGTGATTCTAGGCGTGATTAAAGGAGGCAAAATAGCAGATGTTGACTAAGTTTATAAATTTAAATTTAAATTGAATTCAATTTATATTTAAATGCGTTTACACGTCGTATGTTCACACAACAACTCCGAAAAATACGAAATTTGAAATCCGACAATAATTCAATATTACGGACCCTATGGAACTGGTTTCGTCGAATTCCAAGACTGTGCCTCGGAAGACTATTTTTAAATTCAATTTAAACGATATGATTTTCAAAATTGAACAAAACAGTTTGAAATAAAATTCTGAAGCTTCTATTATCTTCAGTATTATCAATACGAATTTTAAAAGCTTTTGAAATATTTTTCTTCAGCTTGAAAATTTTGGAGATTCAAATTTTTATTCGACTATCAATAAATTAAATTTTATAATTTAATCGCCAATTTATTCTGATAATTTGAAATTCAAGTCAAACCATCATTTAAATATTTAAAATTAACTAAATATTTTCAATTTAAATTGTTCAAAATTCTGGGTCGTTACAATCTTCCCCCCTTAAAAGAATTTCGTCCCGAAATTACAAGTCAGGCAAAAATGATCCTTAACTCGTCTACTTTTTTTTTCACAATCTAATAGTTTTATCAAATTCTCAAAACAAATCTTTCTACTAAAGATTCGTTATCATTTCAACTAAATTTCCAACTTCGATTATACGTTTCAAACAACATTGTTTACTTCTCAATTCAAATTTTAAACTTTCAAAATTTTCTCAAAAATTTTCTAACACTCGAAATTTTTTGAAAAATTTCGCCAGTGTCTCCTTTGCGCGGCTAACACGGCACGACTACAAAACATCCCTACGGAATCTCAAATTTCAAAAAGAAAAGAAAACGGCAAGCGGCTAGACAAGAAAATCATCAAATCTCATATTGAAATTCAAATACTTACCTTTTGTCGAGCAATTCAAATTTATCTTTGAAATCAAATTCCAATTCCTTTATACACCTGTATATCCTACTAGCCATAATATCTAGCTACAATATTCAAACTATTTTGCACATTCCATTATAAAATTTTCAATATATGCTTTTTATATCATCTTTACTTCACTATTGAAGTTTATATCTATTTTCATTCAATTTTGCATTTCAAATTTCATTTGAATTCAATTTCAACATTTAATTCAATTTGGATTCTATTTATCTCCTGAATATTGAATTTATCAATTATCTTTCATCCATAACTGCACTATTTTAGATTAGTTCCAATTACTAATTCATCACAAAATTCTAATTCACATTTGAAAGTGTACGTGTAGTACTAAGGATCATGTAATATGGTATATAAATGCGGAAACTGGTAATAACAGTAAAATAAAAATTAAAGTAAGCACACCAGGAATTTTTATACTGGTTCGAACTTCCCGTTCTACGTCCAGTCCCAGAATACCCTCTGGATTTAAACTAACCCCTCACTTAACCCGGAGGAATAGGTATACGACACCTGAGCAGCCGAACATGAATTTTTCCGCCTCAACAACCGAAGAGGACTTCAACCTAATACAAATTGTTTGTTGACGAATGTGTTCTAAATAACACTGATAGTCTTTTGATAGTACAACTTTCCTATAATCAAATCCTCAAGAGTATATATGTGTGAGAAGATTTAGAAGGAAGATAATCACGTAGAATCGAAGTATATAAATTAAATCAAGGATTCTAGTGATATTAAATAAGAATGAATGCTTCTATTTGCAGAAATGAATAGAGATTAGATTTCAGAAATATAAATAAGAATCGGTGATTGTAGAAGTGAATTGAATATGTTTATATAGTTGTAGAAGAGTTATAATCTTTCATGAAGAGTTTCAGTCAACAGTTGTGTCCATATCTCTTGAAATAGAGGACATTCCTCTTCATGAAATGATCGCATCTCTTCAGTAAACTAGCCGTTATTCTCTGGTCGGTCGACCGGAAAATCTGGCCGGTCAGCTGAGTTCGAAATCGTACACAAAACAGAGAGTACCTGTGCACATAACACAGGGTCGGTCGACCGAGGATCCTGGTCGGTCAGCCGACCTGATGTTATTTGCACAGTGTACACTTATATATATGTATAAATTAACATGGATCAATTTGTGTGTGTGTGACTACTTGAGGAATGATTTTAACAATATTCTAAGACTCAATAAAATAAAATATTCATACTAATCTCTGGATTGTAGTCTTGTCTCCTTTGTAGTTCACAATATACGTTTATTCTCTTTTTGTCGCTTTCATATAGTATTCTCTTTGTATTTCGTCATATGATCTCTGAAGCTTGTGTCATGAATCAAAACTCATGAATCAACATTCTCCCCCTTTTTGATTGATGACAATACTTATGTGACGAAGTAAAACTTATCTATATTATAATTCTCCCCCTGAATATATGGCGACTTTTCTGCAAAAAATATGTTAGCTTTCATACATTTTTCTCCCCCTTTGTCATCGACAAAAAGGAATACTTACCAGAAGTAATATGTTAAAGTAATGCGAATCATTGAAATTTAAATATTAAATATTCAAACCAAAATAGGAGCAATTAAGGATGTTTGCTTAGTACATAACAATAATGAAGGAAAAATATATTGTGCTCATAAAGAAATTCTTGAAATTAAATTGTAAAATACTACAATTACTCCTCATCATCATCAGAATCCTAGAATTTTGGACGAGTATTATCATCCAGTGGAGCTGGTTCCTTACCCCGTCTTTGTGTGTGAGGAACGTGAGTTGCCGATGTGCTGGAACTTGTGTTATCGGATGTAGACCAAGAGAAATTTGGCGCTGGTCTTTTTCCAGGAGCAACAAATGAAGCACCGGCTTCAGAAGTACATGATAAGGCATCCCATAAATTTACGAAGAAGCCTTTGATCTTCTTGAACCGCCCATTAATTTTTCGAAGTCGAGAATCCAAAGCTAGTTGATTTCGAGCCAAAATATCAATGGTAGCCTCCGTACTAGTACCGAGAGTTGGTCGTTGAATTGAGGTTTGACGAGTTATACGTTTCGTAGAATGAGTAGATGGTTGAGGTGTAGAATAACTGCGACGTAGTTGTTCTCGAGGAGTAGTACGCCATTGCTGAAAAGTTGTAATTTGGGACGGTGCATCGGGTATCTTCATTAGTTTTATGGTTCGTGAGTCAAAAGTATGAACTTTGGATGTTTCGGATTCCGGAGCATGGGTGACAAAGTTATTAATCAACCTCATTATGTATTCTCCATAATAAATATGGAGCATCTTTCCTTGGTTGAAAGAGAGAAATTCATCCATAAGAAGTTGTGTCCAATTTACTCGAATATTTCCGCACATAGCATACAATGCTTTGAAGTTTTCGGGATATACTAAGTGGTATGATCCTCCTCTTGGAACAATAGACTTCATCATGAATCGATGAAAGAGTCGGGCTTTAGGTCGAAGGGATGAAGTTTGCCTTAAATTAGTAGCGTCATCTTCAAAAATAGATGACTTAGACGGTCATGAGTCGATGTATTACAATCTACATCATGTAACGAAATTCCACCCGGTCGAGCATTAAAAATGTGGTTAATTCGATCAATGGAAAGAAAAATCGAAGTGCCACAAACCGATGTCCAAACACAATTTTCAGTGTTTCTTGGTGGATTTACAAGGTTGAGATTTGCTAGAAATAACTTGACCATTATATGATTAATTTTCAAGTTATTTTTCCTATGGTCAAGAAATGTATCAAGACCACTTTCAAGGGCGGCATTTTCAATACCGTAGGAGGTAAAATCAGGATAACTTACAAATGACTCCTCAAAGATTTTGGCATCTTGAAGCCTTATCCATCTTTCTAAAGCTTTGTCACTTACTAGCCAAGAAGCAATTTGAGAGTCTACAGGAGTTGATGAAGATGAGCCAGCATTAGTCTTAGATTTCTTCTTAGGAGCCATTTTTTTGTTTGAAGAATTTGAAGAAGTTTGGGGATGTTGTAATGGGGGCTAGGGTTAAAATCTGTTTTGGGAGAGTAAAAGTGAAGAGGTGAGATGGAAAAGGTGAGTGGATGGGCTAAAATATGTAGACTATTACAACAGAAAGCACGCTCGGTCGGCTGAGTTACCTGGGTCGGTCGACCGACTTGAGTTTCGGGTTAGTGCTTAATCTTTCGGGAAGAGCTTCGGTCGACCGGTGCAGGGTACTCGGTTGACCGACTCAAAAAAATGTTATAGTTGCTTTTTGGGATACAGGATCGGCTGACCGACTCAGGGGGTTCGGTCGACCGACCTGGCAGAAATATTTTTTTTAAAACTTCTCGGGATAGCTTCGGCTGACCGACTCAGGCTCTCCGGTCGACCGAGGCATATGAACAAACAAATTTCTGTTGTTTTTCAACAAAAAATTATAGAAATATAAATTATATTATTACATCATTTATATCTATACATCTTATTGAAAATAATAACATATATATATTAAATTATAGCCATGGTTCATCAGCATCTACGTTCCCATGAGTTTGGAGACGGAACATTTTCTATTGGTGACCATCTTGGAGCTATTGGAGTTTGAACGGGGTTTGAAGGTGATGGAGATCTGTAAGAAGGTTCAGCAACATCATCCTTCTTAGATGAACAAATTTTCATGGCAATCTTTTCAAGAAAACTTAAACGTCTTGCCATGACTTTTTGTTCGTAGTAGAGCTCCCGTTGCATATTCATTTGCTGTTGTTGGTAGTGATGTATTTCATCAATTTTTTGTTTGGTTGATGGAGATACTACCATTGTATTCTTCCCTTTCTTCTTTTCAGGTGTATAGCCTGTATGGGAGTCTTCCCATGGTTTCCACCCGTGTCGGAGGTCTTTATCTGGAGAGGAGAAGTCTAGAACACGGTTAGGCATTGGAAAAGTAGGATAGGGACCATTTTCGGGGATGCGATCAGAACAATCGTCGTCCGGAGATGTGTATGAAAGATGAGAATTTTCAGAGTTATAGTAATCATTGTTAGAAGACATTTTTTCAAGTTTTGTTTTGTAAATTTTTTGTAGTATATGTTCTTAATCAATAAACATAGTACATATATATAACCATCTATTTTCTAAAAAATTAGTGGTTTAAAACAAATTTTAACTATAATCACATAACTTTATAGCAAAAACTGTTCGTTATTGTATGATATATAAGCTTTAGAGCTAAAAATAGTTTGTTTCTGAAATTAAAGTTAATGGTACAGATTGTAAATAGAACTGAAACAAGAAACACCCATAGCTCAAGTAGCTATAATACAACATCTAACAAATAAGTCAGAGGTCATGAGTTCGAGTTCCGCTTTGGTCAGAAATAAAATTTTTTTTTTTCGATATTTTTGCATATTTTTATTCATAAATCTTTAAACGACATTATACCTAAATCATGTAACGACCCACTATTTTAGACCATTCAAATCGACAATAATCCACACATGTCTGACTTGAATAATTCAAAATAACAGATTGTAAATAAATTTGGAGCAAATGAAATCAAATACACAGAATCACAGACACAGAACATATCAGAATAACTCGCAGCGGAAATTAAAAATACCATAGTAGTTCATGAAGCTACTATAACAAACTCTCAAAACAAAATACATAATATTTGTTTGAAAACATATACAATAGAAATCTCAAATAAATAGAAGTTTATGAATACCAGAACTGAAATAGAACAACTGAACTAAAAGGAACAGATAACTAGACAAGCAGAATCTCCAATGATTCCTAGCTCCAGAAAGAAATCCAAAGCTAAGCTGTAAATACTCAGGCTGACCCGAGCGTAAAGTAAAATACAAAACACTCGAGTCAGGACAATATATACTTATATAATGTAAACCAACTCAAGTGAACTGTAGTAGAAATGCATAATAACTCAAAGGATGCTTGGGATCGCCCATCCTTTAAGGATCAGTTAAACTATAAATTAAATACATCCCGTGGTTAAAATTTCAAAATGGTATTTTATACTTCGAAATCAAATATCATTTCAAAATTCAATATCCTTCAAATATCCATTTCAAAATATCAAAATATCATATTTCAAAATAGTTTATATTTCGAAACAAATTACTTAATTTTAAATCATAAAAATGAAGTTATTATATTTAATAATTAAATTATTAAATTTCCAAAATTTTAATCTTTCAAAGTTCATTCGTTCACTTAAATTAATTAAAATAATGAAAATTCAACTTTCGCAGCATTTAAAAAATGCTACGGAAAGTCACATTTAAAACAGTTCAATTTAACAAAAGACAGCATTTAAAATGCTGTAATAGGGTTACATTAGTTTCAAATAAACTTAGTTAAATTCAACCATTATAACATTTACAAAAATGCTATAATAGCCTTTAATTAAATTTAGCCATTTTGTTCATTATTATCAACTACAGCATTTACAAATGTTGTATTATCATTTACATTAGAATTAATAGCATTTCAGAAATGCAGTTAATTAACTTCAAATATTCAGTATAATTTCACAAACAATTATATTTTTATATAAATCATTTTTAACTTAAAAAATCATATAATTTCACTTTTAAAACAATCATTCAAATACCCTTATATTCATGATTTTATAAAGTTAAACCTCCATTCAAAAATCAAAATTTAATAATAATTCACTTATTAAATTCCAATATTAAATTATAAATTCATTAAATTAAATTAACTTAACACTTAAGTTTAAATTTTCAAATATAACTTAACTCCATTTTTTATTTACTTAACTTAAAATTCACTTTTAAGCCAAATTCACAAATTTCCAATTTTAGTTATATTTCAAAATTTCAACTTAAATATTCATTCATTTCACATTTTAACTTTATTCAAAATCATTAATATAATATAAAAATCATTTAAATTCACTTTAATCCAAATTATCATGAATTTATCACATTTCACATTTAATTTAAATTCCAATTATCACCAAATTAAAATTTCCCAAAATAACTTACATTTCAAATTTTCTAATTTTACCATTAATTTATTTCACTTATAAATTTTCAGAAAATCAATAATGCTTTACAAAAATCATTTTTATTTAGTTTAAATCAAAATATCATAATATTTACATTTTTAAAATATTTTAAAAAAATTTTATAAGTCATATTTTAACTACGGGTCTGTATTTCATTTCTAGTCTAGGTAAAGTGATATGGGTAATATATCATTTCAACCTATAATTTACAAAGAAAACCCGGGTTTGATCATTTCAAACCCGCAATCCCAAGGAAATGAAAAAAAATATTTGAAAATCATTCAGGCCTATCATTTCAGCCCATAATGATTTTCTCCTATTCTAAAGTCCGTTCGGGTATGTATCATTTCAACCCATAGTGATTTTAATCTAAAGGGAACTTGCAGTGTGATAAACTGATAAAAATAATAGAACAACATAATATAACAGTAACATATAATATAATAGGTGTTTAAGCATGGGTGAACATCATAAAATCGTAACATAGCAAGTGTAACATGATAATGCATTTTACAGATTCAAAAGGGGTCAATTCACTAGTTATATATGTACATATTGTCTGGTGAGAATAACTCACCTGTTAAGCTGGAGATTTGCCAACAAAGCTCACAACACAAAGATTACGAAGGCACGACAACTCTAATACAATTTGAGTGTGGAGAGAAAATCCAATGATATAGATCTTGTGTTACAACCCAAACAAAAATCAAAGCAAACCATAAATTTCAATACACTAGAAATGAAATAACTTTTAAATAAAAAGAGATACGAATGCCAAATCTTTTGCCTTGCTTTCTCTATTCTTTTGTCATGGCCTAGGGATGGTTTTGGCTCTGGTTTGAACAAGTTTGGCTCAGGTTTGGTCATGTGTATGCATGGCCTAGGTAGTAGAATATGAGGAGGAAGTTTATACAAAGGAATATGAAGAGTTTAAGGCAAAATAGGTGGGTTTTGTTCACAAAAATGGCTCGTCCATGGGCTTGTGTGGTCAGGTCAGAGGGGTATGGATCAGGTCAGTGGAAGGAAAGGTGTGTGGTGGTCTGGCCAAAGGTGGTGGAGGCGGCCTAAGGTGGTGGTGGTGGTGGAAAATGGAGTGGTGAAGCAATAGTGGTAAACAATCATGTTTTTATGGCTTGTTTTGCAATTTTTTGTGGAGTTTTGGCATCATGGTGGCTCGGCCTTGGTCAAGACCAGAGGAGTAGCTGGTGGTGATGGCAGGGAAGAGATGTAGGGGTGGTGGCCGTGGATATGGAGTGGAGGCCATTCAAAGAAGCAAAGAAAACAAGGCAAAATACATGAAAAATGAGAAGAAAAGTGTAAAAAGTAGCCATTACCCATAGATTTTTCTTGAAGCCATGAATGAATGAGAAGGTAAAATGTTTTTGGGTGAATGGAGGCTGAAAACTCACGGCTACAAACCAAAAATGCACAGCCAAGATAGTAATTGAGGAGTTATGGCAAATGAAAGGACAAAGGAGATGAAAGGACTTAAGGTAAATAAGCTTTTAAAACTCTTCATATTTCTTTTTCTTTATATTCAAATAAAACAAAAATAAAATCAGTAAATTGACTTTAAAACCGAAACAAAGTAATATAAAATAAAAATAATTAATTAATTTTAAAGAAAATGGAAAAAGAATATAAGAAATTGCTTAAAAATTGAAAACAGGGTCCAGAAATTACAAATAAATCACTATTGACTTTGGAAAATTTACAGCTTCATTTTAAAAATATTTTAAAACAAAAATGTGAAGTAAAATAATTCATTTATATTTTCAAAATGAAATAAATAATTAAATTTAGAGAAATTAGAAAAGGAACTAAAGAAATTGCTTAAAAATTCAAAACAGGACTTAAAATTTACAAATAGAATATCACTAGTTTTAGAAAATTTCTATTTCACTTTAAAACAAATAAAAGGTCAAATAAATAAAATAAATGAGGAACAAAATAAAGTGGGAATGAGAATAAAATAAGATTTTAAGAAAAAAATAGAAAAATAAATAAAGAATTACTTTAATTAATTGAAACTGGAAATTAGAAATTGTAAGCAAAATACAACTGACACTGGAAAATGTCAATTATACTTTTAAAAAATGTTTTAAAACCAAAATATATGCACAACATGTTATTTTACCCATATAAATATAAATTAGAACATTACATGACCAAATAAAATATTATTTATACAATTTAAAATAAACAATTTGTTAAATACAGCAAATTACACACAATATTGAAAAAGGCATAACTTTCACATTATAAATCAGATTTCAACGAAACGAAAAGCATTATTCTTAAAATTTTATTTACTTTCATAATAAAAGATAAAATTCAAATTTTCAAACTTTCAAATTTCTAAATTAAAAGTCAAAGTTTGACCATATTGACCAAAATTCACTTTTCTGGAAATTATTCTTTTTAGTCATGTTTGGAATTCTAATTCACATCAAAATCAAAATTTATATTTAAAATAACAAAATTTATTCATTTTAATAAATAAAATAAAGTATTTAAATCAGGAAATTAATTAAAATAACCAAAATATACAATTAAAATAATCACAAAATACAGGGTTGTTACACTCCCCCCCACTCAAATCTTTTCGTCCTCGAAAAGGAATAAGGTACGAAAAACACAGAAAAGATAAAATGGAATAGGATTAAGACAAGATGACAAGAAGATTAAAATTATACCTGATAATTGTTGTTATGGGTAAGTTTAATAAGGTGGAGAATAGGAATAGCTAGAAGGGAAAATAGGACGAAAGACAAGGATGAGCCATTAATTTAAAATTGTTGGTTGAAGAGGTAAACAATATTTAAAACACTTTAAAATCTTTTAGAAAGGAAATAACTGATCAAAATATCCTTTATAATATTTTATCAAAATACTTTTTAACTCGATGTCTTAACAAGTTTACTTTCGTTCCTGCAGACTCTGGCCATGCGTTGATCAGGCGCAAAGCTAGAATTCTCCAGGTACTTAGTAGACTTGTTTCAACACCCAGTGAAAATACTTGAAAAACCTTTAAAACAGATATGGAAAGTACAATCCAAACAAAAACAAACAAAACCTTTGTCTAACCATGGTTCGCAGATACACAATGGTTACGCCTGGATCCCCCAGGAAACAATCCATATCCGTAAGCTTTCTCAGCCCTGCGAGTTACGCCATGATGACTAGTAGAATGCAGGATACACAATGGTTACGCCTGGATCCCCCAGGAAACAATCCGTACCCCCAGGCAAGACTCAGCCAAGCATTTGCGCTACTATTCGCGACCTACACAGATTGCAGGATACACAATGATTACGCCTGGATCCCCCAGGAAACAATCCGTACCCCTAGGCAAGACTCAGCCAGGCAGTTGCGCTATGCAGTCACGAGAGAACAATAAGACCATGGGTAACGCCATGGAATTCGAAGGACACTCGAGTATCATATCCGGAAAACCAAAAATCAGAGAGAATAATATCGATAGAATGAATCCAAGATGTGGCCACAAATCGGATATCAAGCAGAAGGCACTTTCCATATCTTTACTTCGAAAATATGTATCATATAGTACCTTTTCAAATCACTTTCAAATATCGTACTTATATAAAATCCATTATATATAAGATTTAATTTTCAAATCGAATACTTTCCAAAATCAATAGTATATCAAATCATACTTATATAGACTTCAATTATATAAGATTTCACTTTCAAATTGAGTACCTTTTCAGATCTATAGTTTTCGAATCAATTTCATACTCATACAAATCAATTTTATATAAGTTCGACAACTCCCAAATCAAGTGTTTAGTAACATAAGGTTCTCAAATTTCAATTTGTTTCAATATCAGTTCAATTTCAAAATCATATACAATTTCACCAAATTATTTCTTCTCAAATTAATTATCTTTAGTTTCAAAGTTTCCAAAATAATAGATTTAGAAAATAAATCCAAATTTCCAAATCAATATAATTTAAGTCAACCAATTCATTTCCAAAATCAAATGTTTTCAAAATCATCTTATACTTACGTAAGGTCTATCTTACATAAGGATCAAATTTTCAAAATAATTTCGCTGTATGAAGAGCCATATGGGATTGAATATCTTTGCTTTTATGGGTTATATATCTTTGTAATTTAAATTGGAAATTTTCTTTTAGTAAGCAAAGATATTCTAACTCGACGGCTTTCAATTTCAGCGTCAAAATATATCAAAGATATTAGAATATAAGATGTACATATGTCATCATTTCGCAAAGTCACATTCGATCGCTCGCTCGATCACACAAGTTCGCTTTCGAACTAGTATTGTCCATTCACTTCCCTAATGCGGATTTCGATATGGTTTCTCGACTAGAAGCCATCAGTCTCCTTGCATAGCCATATACTATGATAGAGAATTCTAGAATCGAGCCCAAAATCCATATCAAATATTCGTCATCAAGAATCGAATGAAAAATCCTAACACGAAATGGTGTAATTCACCTCGAACTTGTGTACTCAAACTTGGATCAAATTAATTATGCGAATAAAACAGCATACGTACAACTTATATATTTATTCCAACTTGTTACCTATATAGTTTCATAAAGATGTTACTAAGTTAAAACACTTAAAATTTATTCAAAATATTTTGAAGAACAATTTCTTTTCAAAACATTTCAAATCTAAATTTCATATTAGAAAAAAATTTAAATTGCCTTATTCATTTACTTAACAAAACAGTTTCAACTTATTTAAATCAGATTACTTCATACTTAAACATTCAAAACAAACTTATATACTTTATCAAAATACTTTTCAAATTTCTTAGCTTTGAAAAGTTAACCTTGATTTGGAAGTACTCGAACTTCGAAATAGTTGAATAAATCATTTTCAAATTCAAGAGTTGGAAATTAGCAACAAATCAGTAAATCAATTTTAATAGATAGGGTTATATCAAATCCAAAACTCGAGGACTGAACACTGGTTCATTTCAAATCGTTTCAAATATATTTACATATATCTTTCGAATATCAAATCATACTTCGGAATTTGAAATCAAAAATGGTTTCACAAAATCACTCGCATAGAAAAGCTATTAAAGTGGCCTCTCCCTCACTCATAAACTCGAAAATCAATGTCGATGATGCGTGCACTCATCACCGAAATTATTTTCCAACGACACAAGTGAGTTCTGGACTTCCATTTACTTTGAAAACTTCTTTGAAATTCCTTCGAAATCATTAAAACCCATTAAAATCATTGAAACATTACTTATTCGGAAAAATAATTTCAAATCATATTATTTATTATTTCAAAATCCTAAAACCAGTTCCAAAATGCCGGAGTTCAATCACTTAAATTCAGATTCAAAACCTTCAGTTATAAATCATTTTATATGAAACCATTTCTTATAAAATTTTCACAATTTCAAATCCTTTCAAAACTTCAAATTCTCATTTTTTTAAAAGGTATATAATCCTTATCAATAACATTTCATCTTTATATAAAAATATGGTCATCCTTATCAAAATAAAAACTACGATGAATACACAATTTTCAAAAGACAATCAACCACAAACTTTCCAAGGGACGATTCAAGGATGGATTTCAAAGCAAAACAGAGATTCAAATTTAGAAGGACTCTAATCAAATAGAATTCTAATTCAAAGATAGGCTCAAACGAAGATAAGATAATTAAATTACCAAATAGAAGATGGATAAGCCTATATGAATCGCGGGCGACCTTAACCGGTCAACCGTGACTTCAGGAATATAATCGATGCGAAAATCTAAGGCAAATCGACCTTCGATTGCCAGAGATAGAATCTAAATATAGCAGAAGATAGAAAACATCGTAAACCGAGGATATAGAAATATCCGATGAATCAATGCCAATTATAATCATTCAAAGATTGGCGGAATCGCCACCCTATAAAGGTCATACAAAGTGGAGTGATGCAATGCTCCAAAATCAAAAGAATACAATTATGGGAGACAGGAATGGATTTCAGAACAAGTGGGAGCGTTCCAAAATTCAAAGGAATCCTATTCGATAAGAATCCAAACGAAGATTAGAGATATATAACCTATATCGATACAGAAAAATTCCCATTCAAAATTTGGAATGACTCAAATTCATAACATACGAAAACAGAAGCATAAATATCTTTAGTTGGACAACTTTAGCTAAGCAAAAGATACAACAGAGTTTACTCAAAACAACCTAACAAACTACAGATTTTGCCATACTCAAAATAGATTCCTATCAACAATGGATCTAGATCAATCAAGAGAGAAGTTCAAAATTTTAGAGGATCCTAATCAAAGAAATTACTAACAAGGTGGATACAAAAGGAATGAAGTTTAAGAAATATTTTACTTTCAAAGCAAGGAAATTTATATCAAAATAATCTTTGAAAATTCTTTAAAAATCATTTGAAAATCATTTTATACTTCGAAAATACGTTCTCTCACAAAGAAATGATTCTGAGATAGATTTCACTCATTCTAGGGTATTTCTACCCTATCTCTATTGAGTTTTTGCTCCGCAGGCTAAGGTTTGCCTAAAACCAAAGCTCTGATACCAACTGTAACGACCCACTATTTTAGACCATTCAAATCGACAATAATCCACACATGTCTGACTTGAATAATTCAAAATAACAGATTGTAAATAAATTTGGAGCAAATGAAATCAAATACACAGAATCACAGACACAGAACATATCAGAATAACTCGCAGCGGAAATTAAAAATACCATAGTAGTTCATGAAGCTACTATAACAAACTCTCAAAACAAAATACATAATATTTGTTTGAAAACATATACAATAGAAATCTCAAATAAATAGAAGTTTATGAATACCAGAACTGAAATAGAACAACTGAACTAAAAGGAACAGATAACTAGACAAGCAGAATCTCCAGTGATTCCTAGCTCCAGAAAGAAATCCAAAGCTAAGCTGTAAATACTCAGGCTGACCCGAGCGTAAAGTAAAATACAAAACACTCGAGTCAGGACAATATATACTTATATAATGTAAACCAACTCAAGTGAACTGTAGTAGAAATGCATAATAACTCAAAGGATGCTTGGGATCGCCCATCCTTTAAGGATCAGTTAAACTATAAATTAAATACATCCCGTGGTTAAAATTTCAAAATGGTATTTTATACTTCGAAATCAAATATCATTTCAAAATTCAATATCCTTCAAATATCCATTTCAAAATATCAAAATATCATATTTCAAAATAGTTTATATTTCGAAACAAATTACTTTATTTTAAATCATAAAAATGAAGTTATTATATTTAATAATTAAATTATTAAATTTCCAAAATTTTAATCTTTCAAAGTTCATTCGTTCACTTAAATTAATTAAAATAATGAAAATTCAACTTTCGCAGCATTTAAAAAATGCTACGGAAAGTCACATTTAAAACAGTTCAATTTAACAAAAGACAGCATTTAAAATGCTGTAATAGGGTTACATTAGTTTCAAATAAACTTAGTTAAATTCAACCATTATAACATTTACAAAAATGCTATAATAGCCTTTAATTAAATTTAGCCATTTTGTTCATTATTATCAACTACAGCATTTACAAATGTTGTATTATCATTTACATTAGAATTAATAGCATTTCAGAAATGCAGTTAATTAACTTCAAATATTCAGTATAATTTCACAAACAATTATATTTTTATATAAATCATTTTTAACTTAAAAAATCATATAATTTCACTTTTAAAACAATCATTCAAATACCCTTATATTCATGATTTTATAAAGTTAAACCTCCATTCAAAAATCAAAATTTAATAATAATTCACTTATTAAATTCCAATATTAAATTATAAATTCATTAAATTAAATTAACTTAACACTTAAGTTTAAATTTTCAAATATAACTTAACTCCATTTTTTATTTACTTAACTTAAAATTCACTTTTAAGCCAAATTCACAAATTTCCAATTTTAGTTATATTTCAAAATTTCAACTTAAATATTCATTCATTTCACATTTTAACTTTATTCAAAATCATTAATATAATATAAAAATCATTTAAATTCACTTTAATCCAAATTATCATGAAATTATCACATTTCACATTTAATTTAAATTCCAATTATCACCAAATTAAAATTTCCCAAAATAACTTACATTTCAAATTTTCTAATTTTACCATTAATTTATTTCACTTATAAATTTTCAGAAAATCAATAATGCTTTACAAAAATCATTTTTATTTAGTTTAAATCAAAATATCATAATATTTACATTTTTAAAATATTTTAAAAAAAATTTATAAGTCATATTTTAACTACGGGTCTGTATTTCATTTCTAGTCTAGGTAAAGTGATATGGGTAATATATCATTTCAACCTATAATTTACAAAGAAAACCCGGGTTTGATCATTTCAAACCCGCAATCCCAAGGAAATGAAAAAAAATATTTGAAAATCATTCAGGCCTATAATTTCAGCCCATAATGATTTTCTCCTATTCTAAAGTCCGTTCGGGTATGTATCATTTCAACCCATAGTGATTTTAATCTAAAGGAAACTTGCAGTGTGATAAACTGATAAAAATAATAGAACAACATAATATAACAGTAACATATAATATAATAGGTGTTTAAGCATGGGTGAACATCATAAAATCGTAACATAGCAAGTGTAACATGATAATGCATTTTACAGATTCAAAAGGGGTCAATTCACTAGTTATATATGTACATATTGTCTGGTGAGAATAACTCACCTGTTAAGCTGGAGATTTGCCAACAAAGCTCACAACACAAAGATTACGAAGGCACGACAACTCTAATACAATTTGAGTGTGGAGAGAAAATCCAATGATATAGATCTTGTGTTACAACCCAAACAAAAATCAAAGCAAACCATAAATTTCAATACACTAGAAATGAAATAACTTTTAAATAAAAAGAGATACGAATGCCAAATCTTTTGCCTTGCTTTCTCTATTCTTTTGTCATGGCCTAGGGATGGTTTTGGCTCTGGTTTGAACAAGTTTGGCTCAGGTTTGCTCATGTGTATGCATGGCCTAGGTAGTAGAATATGAGGAGGAAGTTTATACAAAGGAATATGAAGAGTTTAAGGCAAAATAGGTGGGTTTTGTTCACAAAAATGGCTCGTCCATGGGCTTGTGTGGTCAGGTCAGAGGGGTATGGATCAGGTCAGTGGAAGGAAAGGTGTGTGGTGGTCTGGCCAAAGGTGGTGGAGGCGGCCTAAGGTGGTGGTGGTGGTGGAAAATGGAGTGATGAAGCAATAGTGGTAAACAATCATGTTTTTATGGCTTGTTTTGCAATTTTTTGTGGAGTTTTGGCATCATGGTGGCTCGGCCTTGGTCAAGACCAGAGGAGTAGCTAGTGGTGATGGTAGGGAAGAGATGTAGGGGGTGGTGGCCGTGGATATGGAGTGGAGGCCATTCAAAGAAGCAAAGAAAACAAGGCAAAATACATGAAAAATGAGAAGAAAAGTGTAAAAAGTAGCCATTACCCATAGATTTTTCTTGAAGCCATGAATGAATGAGAAGGTAAAATGTTTTTGGGTGAATGGAGGCTGAAAACTCACGGCTACAAACCAAAAATGCACAGCCAAGATAGTAATTGAGGAGTTATGGCAAATGAAAGGACAAAGGAGATGAAAGGACTTAAGGTAAATAAGCTTTTAAAACTCTTCATATTTCTTTTTCTTTATATTCAAATAAAACAAAAATAAAATCAGTAAATTGACTTTAAAACCGAAACAAAGTAATATAAAATAAAAATAATTAATTAATTTTAAAGAAGATGGAAAAAGAATATAAGAAATTGCTTAAAAATTGAAAACAGGGTCCAGAAATTACAAATAAATCACTATTGACTTTGGAAAATTTACAGCTTCATTTTAAAAATATTTTAAAACAAAAATGTGAAGTAAAATAATTCATTTATATTTTCAAAATGAAATAAATAATTAAATTTAGAGAAATTAGAAAAGGAACTAAAGAAATTGCTTAAAAATTCAAAACAGGACTTAAAATTTACAAATAGAATATCACTAGTTTTAGAAAATTTCTATTTCACTTTAAAACAAATAAAAGGTCAAATAAATAAAATAAATGAGGAACAAAATAAAGTGGGAATGAGAATAAAATAAGATTTTAAGAAAAAAATAGAAAAATAAATAAAGAATTACTTTAATTAATTGAAACTGGAAATTAGAAATTGTAAGCAAAATACAACTGACACTGGAAAATGTCAATTATACTTTTAAAAAATGTTTTAAAACCAAAATATATGCACAACATGTTATTTTACCCATATAAATATAAATTAGAACATTACATGACCAAATAAAATATTATTTATACAATTTAAAATAAACAATTTGTTAAATACAGCAAATTACACACAATATTGAAAAAGGCATAACTTTCACATTATAAATCAGATTTCAACGAAACGAAAAGCATTATTCTTAAAATTTTATTTACTTTCATAATAAAAGATAAAATTCAAATTTTCAAACTTTCAAATTTCTAAATTAAAAGTCAAAGTTTGACCATATTGACCAAAATTCACTTTTCTGGAAATTATTCTTTTTAGTCATGTTTGGAATTCTAATTCACATCAAAATCAAAATTTATATTTAAAATAACAAAATTTATTCATTTTAATAAATAAAATAAAGTATTTAAATCAGGAAATTAATTAAAATAACCAAAATATACAATTAAAATAATCACAAAATACAGGGTTGTTACAAATCACGTCTTAGTTTTAGAAAAATATTGTCATTTAGCGGTTTAGTAAAAATGTCAGCTATTTGATTTTCAGTGTTGATAAATTCTAAATTTATTAATCCTTTTTCCAAACAATCACGAAGAAAGTGATGACGAATATCAATGTGTTTTGTTCGTGAGTGATTGACCGGATTTTTAGAAAGATTTATTGCACTAGTATTATCACAATAAATTATTGATTTTTCAAGATGACAATTAAAATCTTGTAGTGTTTGTTGCATATATACGACTTGTGCACATGCCAAAGCAGCAGATATATATTCTGCTTCACACATTGATAAAGAAACACAGTTTTGTTTCTTACTAAACCAAGAAACTAAGGAACGTCCAATGAAATGACACGTTCCGCTCGTACTTTTTCGATCCGCCCGACTTCCTCCAAAATCAGCATCACTATAGGAAACTAATTCGAAAGGACATTCTTTTGGATAAAATAGTCTGAAATCTTTGGTTTTAGTTAGATAACGAATAATGCGTTTAACTGCTCTCATATGTGATTCTTTGGGATTTGCTTGAAATCGAGCACATAAACAAACACTCATCATAATATCGGGTCGACTTGCTGTTAAATAAAGTAAAGAACCTATCATACTACGATATAGCTTCTGATCAACACTTCTGCCATCTTCATCTCTATCGAGATGAATTGTTGTGCTCATAGGAGTTGGTTTGGCAGCAGTGTTTTCCAGACCGAAACGTTTGATTAAATTATAACAATATTTTTCTTGATTAATAAAAATTCCATTTTCAATTTGTTTAATTTGTAATCCAAGAAAATATGACAATTCTCCCATATGAGACATTTCAAATTCATTCGTCATTATAGTTGAAAATTCTTGACATAGTTTTTCATTTGTCGAGCCAAAAATAATATCGTCAACATATATTTGAATTATTAAATTATCTTTATTAGTTTTCTTAATAAAAAGCATTTTATCTACTTTACCGATTTCAAAACCAGATTCTAATAAATAGCCTTTAAGACGATCATACCAAGCACGTGGTGCTTGTTTTAAACCGTATAACGCCTTTTTGAGTTTATATACATGATCCGGAAATTTTTCATGATTAAACAAAGGTGGTTGTTCAACTAAAACATTTTCTTTTATGAATCCATTTAAAAATGCACTTTTAACATCCATTTGATACAGTTTAAAATTATGAAAACACGTGTAAGCTAATAATATTTGTATTGCTTCAAGTCGGGCAACCGGAGCAAACGTCTCTTCGTAATCAATTCCTTCTTCTTGATTATATCCTTGTGCAACTAATCTAGCTTTATTCCTCGTTATATTTCCTAGTTCATCTGCTTTATTTTTGAAAACCCATTTAGTACCGATGACTGATTGATCACTGGGTTTAGGAACGAGTTCCCAAACTTCGTTTCGTTCGAATTGATTTAGTTCTTCTTGCATGGCAAGAATCCAGTAGTCATCAGTTGAAGCTTCTTTTATATTCTTAGGTTCTATGTTAGAGAGAAAAGCTACATGACCAACTTGATTTAGTTGATGTCTGGTTTTAACATTCGTATTAACTTCTCCAATTATATTTTGCACAGGATGATCTCTTAAAATTCTAGGTGGAGATTTTATTATATTAGGAGTAATGTTTTTATTGGTTTCATGAATATCAAAATTTTCATTTGTATTACTATTTTCATTCTGAGTAGTTCCATCATCAGAATCAATAGTAGCAATTGGATTTATATTTTTAAAATTTTCGTTGAAAGAAACATGTAAGCTTTCTTCAATAATTTGAGTTCGTTTATTATAGATTCGATAAGCCTTGCTTTGTTCCGAATATCCAACGAATATTCCTTCATCGGATTTTGGATCGAATTTGCCTAGTTGATCTTTAGTATTTAAAATAAAACATTTAGAACCAAAAACTTTAAGATATGAAATATTTGGTTTTCTTCCATTTAGAAGTTCATATGGGGTATTCTTAGTTAATGGTCGAATAGAAATACGATTCAATACATAACAAGCAGTAGTTACAGCTTCTGCCCAAAAGTGTTTCGATAAAGTGGTTCCATTTAGTAAAGTTCCTGCACATTCTTGTAACGTTCTATTTTTCCTTTCTACAACTCCATTTTGTTGTGGTGTTCTAGGAAATGAAAAATTATGGTTAATACCTTTCTTGTTACAAAATTGTTCAAAAACTTCATTTTCAAATTCGCCTCCATGATCACTTCTTATATTTTTAATTTTCAATGTTTTAATATTTTGAATTCTTTTAACAAAAACTTTAAAATTATCAAAAGTATCACTTTTATTTTCAAAAAGAAAATCCAAGTATATCTAGAGAAATCATCTACAATAACAAAAACATATCTATTATGATTAATAGACTGCACTTGAGTTGGACCAAAAAGATCCATGTGTAAAAGTTCAAGTGGTTGTTCTGTAGATATTACTTTCTTTGATTTAAAAGAAGATTTTGTTAATTTTCCTAATTTACATGCATCACAAAATATGTTAGTTTCGAATTTTATATTGGGTAAACCTTTAACTAATTTATTTTTAGCTAGTTTGTTGATGGTATTAAAATTGATGTGACAAAATCTTTTGTGCCAAAGACAAGAATCGTTTTCTTTAGCCACTAGACACAAATTTGAATCATTATTAACGTTCATATTTAAGATGTAAATATTTTTATCTCTTTTTCCTTCGAAAATAATGTTATGATTTTTATCAAAAATGTTACATTTATTTTCTGAAAAAGTTATATTAAAACCTTTATCGCATAGTTGACTAATACTTAATAAATTATGTTTTAAATTTTTAACTAATAAAACATCAGTAATGAGAGGTAAATTAGATGTACCGTTGCTATTGACATTGCCTTTGCCGATGATATATCCTTTTGAGTTATCTCCAAAGGTGACTGCTCCTCCATTTGAGTATATAATGTTTGACAACATTTCTTTGTTTCCAGTCATGTGTTTTGAGCAACCGCTATCTAAAATCCATTTTCCTCTCTTCTTATGTGGTACCTGCAAAAAGTTTATAAAAAGTTGGTACCCAATCTTATCTTTTTAAGGTCGTAAGAGTTAGATCTTAGGAAGCCAAACCCATACGGGTTCAGAATTCCCTTTATAAACATAATTTTTGTTATTATGAACAGTTTCCATAAACATTTCGATATGTTTATTCCTTATCAATACATTATTTGTTTTTGGAATCCATATCTTAATGGTTTTAGTATTTGAATAAACTGTTTTCTTAATATCTTTCTTAATTTTATTATTAATCCTACTTTTAGCAAAATTATTTTGTTTCTTAAATCCAAGTCCAGATTTATTGTTAGAGGATTGAGAGTTTTCTAGTATACTAGAAAGATTTTCTCTTCCTTTATTGAAATTAGAAACATTTTTAGAGATATCATCAAATTTTATTTTAAGACTAGATTTTTCTAACTCTAAATCCTTAATCTTAGATTTTAAACTATTATTTTCGAAAAGTAAAACATCATTTTTATTTTTCTGAATTTCTAGTTCTTCAGATATTGACGTAATTTGAGAAGATAAGTTAGAATTCGATTGTTGAGAAATTTCAAGTTCTTCTTCCAATATTATCTTCTCATCTTTCAACATATCTACTTCTAAAACTGTTCTATCTAACTTTATTTGCAACTCCTTATTTTTCTTTTTAAGTTGTTTTGTTAAATTTACTAATTCAGAATTTATTTCAATTAAATCTTCAAAAGTAAAATCACTTACATCGTCTGACGAAGCCATGAAGCATACATTTGCTTGTTCATTATCACTTTCACTCTCTGATGAGGATGACGAGTCAGTGTCGTCCCAAGTGACTGAAAAAGCTTTTCGTTTGGTTTTATCCTTCTTGAAGTTATTCTTTTTACGATCTGGACAATCCTTCTTCATGTGTCCTTTCTTATGACATTCATAACATTCCATTGTTGAAGATGATGGTTTGCTGCTATTGGAATTGTTGTTGGAATTATTTTTATTTCCCTTGAATTTGTTTCTGTTGAATTTCAAAAACTTTTTGAAATTTTTAGCGATCATTGCCATATTCATTATCTGAGTCGGAATCATCTTTTTCTGCTTGGAATGCCACATTTTTCTTTTCTTGTGCTCCATTTCGTTTTGCCTGCAAATTTACTTCGTAGGATATTAAATTACCTATCAATTCTTCTGGTTTTAATGTTGACAAATCAGTTGCTTCTTCAATAGCTAGGACTTTTCGTTCCTATTCGTCCGTTAAAGAATTTAAGATTTTTGTAACAACATCAAAATTAGTAAACTTTTGTTCTAATGATAATAAAGCATGATAAATATCCTGAAATCTAGAGTACATGTCATTTATAGATTCATTTGGCCTCATTTTAAAATTTTCAAATTGATGTTTCAACATTGAAATTTTGCTCAATTTAACTTTGTTCGTTCCTTCATGTGAAACTTTAAGAGTTCTCCCAATTTCATAACCGGAAGTGCACATGCTAACTCTATTGAATTCATTTCTATCTAATGCACAAAACAAAATATTCATAGCCTTAGCATTTGATGTAGCATCTAGTTTTTGTGTGTTACTCCAAGTTGAGTATTCTCCAGGAGAAGTTGTGTACTCACTTTGTATAATATTCCAGATATCAAATCCACTTGATTGCATATAGATTCTCATTCTAGTTTACCAATAATTGTAATTTATACCATTGAAAAGTGGAGGTCGTGAAGTCGATTGACCTTCTGTGAAACTAGAATTAGTGTGAGTGTTAACATCGTTAATTTGTGTGGTTGCCATATTACTAGAAATAAATATCAAATAACTTTGTGATGGTTATAGGATGACCTTGCTCCGATACCAAATGAAAGTGTATGTGTAGTACTAAGGATCATGTAATATGGTATATAAATGCGGAAACTGGTAATAATAGTAAAATAAAAATTAAAGTAAGCACACCAGGAATTTTTATACTGGTTCGAACTTCCCGTTCTACGTCCAGTCCCAGAATACCCTCTGGATTTAAACTAACCCCTCACATAACCCGGAGGAATAGGTATACGACACCTAAGCAGCCGAACAGGAATTTTTCCGCCTCAACAACCGAAGAGGACTTCAACCTAATACAAATTGTTTGTTGACGAATGTGTTCTAAATAACACTAATAGTCTTTTGATAGTATAACTTTCCTATAATCAAATCCTCAAGAGTATATATGTGTGAGAAGATTTAGAAGGAAGATAATCACGTAGAATCGAAGTATATAAATTAAATCAAGGATTCTAGTGATATTAAATAAGAATGAACGCTTTTATTTGCAGAAATAAATAGAGATTAGATTTCAGAAATATAAACAAGAATCGGTGATTGTAGAAGTGAATTGAATATGTTTATATAGTTGTAGAAGAGTTATAATCTTTCATGAAGAGTTTCAGTCAACAGTTGTGTCCATATCTCTTGAAATAGAGGACATTCCTCTTCATGAAATGATCGCATCTCTTCAGTAAACTAGCCGTTATTCTCTGGTCGGTCGACCGGAAAATCTGGCCGGTCAGCTGAGTTCGAAATCGTACACAAAACAGAGAGTACCTGTGCACATAACACAAGGTCGGTCGACCGAGGATCCTGGTCGGTCAGCCGACCTGATGTTATTTGCATAGTGTACACTTATATATGTATAAATTAACATGGATCAATTTGTGTGTGTGTGACTACTTAAGGAATGATTTTAACAATATTCTAAGACTCAATAAAATAAAATATTCATACTAATCTCTGGATTGTAGTCATGTCTCCTTTGTAGTTCACAATATACGTTTATTCTCTTTTTGTCGCTTTCATATAGTATTCTCTTTGTATTTCATCGTATGATCTCTGAAGCTTGTGTCATGAATCAAAACTCATGAATCAACAACGTTATTCAAATTTGTTTTCAACATTCAGTTTCAATTCCAGTTTTATTCTTTTGTTCATTCCCAAAATTTATTTTCCATTCACTATTTTGGTTTATAACCACTTATATTAAACTGGATTTCCAATTCCATATGAATTTTAATTCGTCTTTCATTTATAATTATTCAATTAAATTCTATTGCTTACGAATTCGAAATGAATTTCAACTTTCAATTTCACTTTCATTAAATCACAATTGTAAATTTATTTATTCATTCACAATTTACTTCCATAATTCAATACTCAATTCCAATTTATTTTAATTACCCTAAATTTATTTTCAACTTAATAAATTTTCTTTAAGTAATCATTTCACTTCGTCTCCTTAGACAATTCTTCAAATTCACTTTATTCAAATTTATCCACTTATACTTACTTTAATTTAACCATATTCTTTAAGTTAAATTTATCCTATCAAAATTCAAATTGTATAAGTTATCAGCTCATTTATTACTCCCATAAATATTTTAAATAGGATTCCAGAGTCTTTTCAACCTTCTTAAAACCATTTTTGAAAACAATTCAAATCCTTTGAATTTCCAAAACAAAACCCAAATTTTCCAAACAACTTTCATTTAAAACAATTTGGCAGCAATTCCTCTTCTGGAAACCCGAAAATGAACACCGGTGATGCTGCAGTCATTACCGAAGTTATTTTCCAGCGACCAAAACGAGTTTAGAGCTTTTATCCCTTCAGAATACTTTTCAAAACCTTTGAAATTCATTTTCAACTCCAAAAAGGATTTAAACTTTCCAAATCTCCAAAATTTTCAAATTCTTTTCAAACATTTCCAAATACTTCTCTGGAATTCCGTTTCAAATTACAAATCACTTTTAAAATTTATATTCTTAAACTTCATTTGTATGTGAATTCATTTCCTTATGCTTCAATTCACATTTATAAATTTCATTTGTTAATTGAATTTATCTCCAAATCTTTGGTTATTATTTTAATTTCTCATTCCATTTCATATAATAATGATAATAATTCAATGTTATCACTTCCTAACAACCAAACATCCATATACTATGATAATTCATAGAAAATCATTTCTTTTATATACAAAATAGTTTTGGGTAAAATTATTTCATTCACCCTATTTAAAAACAATACTGTGTCGGTTTACCTTGTTTAAGAGTTTAGAAACTCCTATCAACACAGTTAGCTAGACTGCACCGACCAGAATCTATAAACAATCAACCGATAAGTCAACGCAATACAAAACAATTTTATATTCACTAACAAATACGCGCTCGTAAGTATTATTACACTCACACTCATTCTAGAGTACTGCTGACTCTATATCTAATGAGTAACACCCAACAGAGCAGGGTTGTCGCTTAACCATATGCTCTGATACCACGTTGTAAGGACCCGATTCTTCGACTTTAGAAAATCGACATCGATACGTCCACTATATCAACTGCCGAGCAAACGAATGCCGGAAAACCGAATTCTTAGGGTTTAAAAGAAGAGGTAGAAGAAAAGATAGAAGAAAAAGAAAGAAGAACAACAGAACAACATTAGATTCCAAAACAATATCAGAATCTCACATATCACAGCGGAACAATATATAATAGATAATCACTAGTCTTTTAAAACAAAGAACTATATCAGTTTATACATACATCAATCAAAGTCAATATACAACTCAATACAAAACAATGGACAGTTATATAAACTTGTCCTCATACAGAATACACAGCGGAATAATACAAAGTATATGTGATAGGTTACGCCATCCAGCTTGCTTCCACAGCTCCAGAATATCCAGAATATCCTGATAACATAACTCTAGGTTGCCCGTGTGGAAATTGGTGGGCACTCAGAGTTTAGAAGGGAAACAATAAACTCTGAGTCAGTCATGGTGACTGGTGTGAGATCGTAAAACAGTTATTTTTCATAAAGAAAACAAAACAGATTCGCAATGCTTTTGGAAAATGAAACTACCATAAGGCCTCCCGCACACACACACAATGCAAACGCAGAATCGGAGGAGATTTCTCCTTATGACAGTCAAAGATGCTTGATACGCAAAATCAAATCATTTTTGGATATTATTATTAGTGCATAGTGTAGAAAACATTTCGAAAGTATAATAAAAATCTTAGCCAACATACGACCAGTATCGTATGCCTACTATAGCTACTATGTTCAAGAGCAAGTTACCGCCACATTCCATAGCATGTAATACAACTAAAACCGTACAAGTCACGTATTGTTTCTTTGGATTTCCAACAAATGGTCAGGCCAAGGAACTTCCCATTGCCACATAGGTACACCTCTGGAAAGACGACCCGAGAACCTAACCGGATCTCTGCCAACACAAGGTCGGGTTACCTCTGCAAAAATAGGTAACTACTGACACGCGTATGCCATCCCCCGATCGTAACCGATCTTCCCGAGGATCCTCGATTTCCAACAACCACATAATAAATTTGCAGTATCAACATAGGTTAAGTATCTGGGCTCCATACCATGATACCACCTTTATCCAGAAGGAATAACATACACTAATAGGCGCTAATTCCTAGAACCTTGCGGCATCCTTCATGTTTTGACCATTTCCGGGGTATGAGGCTCGACGAAGCCTCGTCCACAAAGCTACGCTTTGTCATAAAGCCATGCTTCGGGTCAAACAAATGATCAAAGAAATGATCACAAATATAAATGATCAAACAAATGATCATATCACAAATGATCAAACAATGATCATTTCACAGCAACCCTCAGCATGCCACGTTACCAAATTGGGAATATATCGCTGATAAATTTCAACTACATAACCTCTGAGCTCGTACGTCTCAGAGAAGGGTGTTAAGCTAAGAGAATAAATTCTCCGCCACCAACAGAAATGTGTTTGAAAGAAATCAACTTTATATCTCAATTTGTAACGTCAGACACACAACCATACAAGTCTGTTCCGGGATCGAACAGAACCGAAGGCACTTCTCACGAAGCCCTTGCAAATCCGGATAATTTTCTAATCACGTCCGGACTTCCTGTCACTAAGGGTGATAAAACCTTTATATCGGAGATCAGCCGATGTAGAGTAACTCGACGGTGATCCTTCCATTTTCAAAAATATCCGGTCTTCAACACCGGTCATCAAATGCAATTCATAACGACGTATCACATATTCGGAATGGGTTATACGACCCCAAGGTCCTTTCCCGGCTAACCCGAATAGTGAGCGCTTATTCAAAAATAAGTGTGGCATTCAAATTCATCCAATTCACAACAAATACCCAATCAAGGTAATTATTGATAGTCGGTTATTGAACTATCAATAAAGATGCGCAACATCATCAGATTCCAAATAATTTTCCAAATTATTTAATTTCCAAAAATATCTTTACTAGATATATAATTTCCGCGCTTCAAAAATAAATCAACGTTTATTTTTAAACAGATTCCCCTTTCCTTTATAAATTCCATAGTGAATTTATATTTTCAAAATATCTACTGATATACGATTTTCAATCGATTTCAAATATTCACTCTCAATTTATCTTTACAAAGATAAATTTTAAAAAAACGTTTCATTTCATATTGGAAAAGCATTTCCATACTTATTTAAAAATAAGTAATTCACAAATCTTATTTATTTTCAACATTTGAAAATATTCGATATACTTAAATCAAAATTAAGTATATATTTCATTCTTTAAGGAAATCATTTGAGTCAAAACGAATGTTACGTAAAACATCGTTACGACGACTCAAAATCACTAGTATAGGGATTCAGATTTTTAAGATAGATATATAAATCCCAATACTACATAAAACATTTTCTTTCGAAAATCATTTACTATAACAATAGTGTTATAGTCCACCATTTCCTTATTTCCTCGAAAACGTCTATTTCAACAATGAATGTTGAAATCTATGGTTTCGATATTTAACACATTTTAAAACATCGTTAAATCGTTTTCATTCTATTCCAATATCACTCCCCCAAAAACAGATCCATTTTACTTAATAATATATTCACTGTCCAAAATCGTGAATATACTTTACCAACCAAAGTTCACTATTTTCTACACATTTTATTTCAAGAATTATCCACTATCCAAAATCGTGGATAAAATTCCCTTAATAACCTTCTATATTAAATTCATCAAATTTGATTGATTCTCGGATTTATAAAACAACGTTTATAAATTCTATTTCTATTTTCTATAACAACTTGGATTTATAAATCTCCTTTTATTAACTTCTATAATTCACTTTATCAAAATAAGTGATTTCGGATTTATAAACAGCGTTTATAAATCACATTTATACTTTATAACAATTTCAACTTATAAAATCATTTTATTAGCAAATTCTATTCATATCCCATCTAAGTGCAAAAATCTAATTCATAAGTAAATTACTTATAAATCTTTTATTTTACAACATCTATTCATTTTATACTTCACAATTTATAAATCTATAAATCTCGTTCACTTATGATTTTTATTTCATCTCATTCTAACACTTACAAAACTCGTTTTAAAATTCCAATGTTTTAAATTTATAAATATCAACTTTTTAAATCTTTTAAATAAACCGTTTATAATACTTTAAAAATCTCAATTTAAACCATTTTATAAATAAATCAACTTTTATTTCAAAAATATCACTTTGGTTATATTTCACAAAAATCATAATTTTTATAACTTTAGAATTTGAACGTTTATTTATTTAAAATATATCAATTCAAAAATTTAAATAAAACGTATACTTTCAAAAAAACACTTTAAAAATCTCTTTTATCGTTATTTTTAACTTCAAAAAAAATTCAATCCGATGATGCAACACACAAATTTGTCAATCACGACAACAAACATCATATATCATCATATGATAACAGAATATACAAAAATATCTGTAAATAAATAAATACTGGTGAGGAATCCAGTTGGATCCCTCCGACCTGTTTCCCTGCATCCACAGATGTTAGCACAATACCCATTCCACTTCGAGGTGGAATATCGCGGTATATAGGATTTATAAAAATATCATCCGCTTACTAACGGCGCAATAGGGTCTCATCCGCTATACAATGCGGGAAATCAATCAATCCAATATATACATATGCCAATATGTATATATTGCTATATATATAGATATATCATACTATATCTAATATCACATCCAAACAGTCAATCAATCAAATCAATAACTGTAAAATCCAATTTTCATTCGAGTGAGAAAATCTCACCTTAGCTTTTAATTTGCCATCCACTTCCGTTTTCATCATTTCTTCATTGTATTAACCTTGTATAATTATTTACACAATTCATTAAAATTCGAAATAATCGAATGATCAAAATTTTTTTATTTGATAAATTTAACTACCAGTAAGTTTATTTTAAACTAAGAATATAAAATTTTGAACCGATTTCCTTTAGATTATTTTTAGTAACCAAATAATTAAATTAGTTAACTATTTAAATTTAATTAATAAATTTTAAGATCAAGCACATTAAAATATGTATATTTATTTTCATCATTTTTTTAACTGCTTATAAAAATTATCTATATAGGTTTTAAAATCTTACTCTTTATATAAATTCTTATATCCAAATCTCATAGATATGTATTTTCAGGTCTAAACTAAATTAAAGTTAACTAAAAACTGTTTTAAAACTTTATTGTCCTATATTTCTTTTTCTGTAAATTATATATATATATACACTTATTTAATTACATACTTTTTTTTTCCTTTACTGAATAAATTTCTTTATAAATATTTTTCAGATTTAAATCGAAATGAACAAATTGAAAATACCTTTGCTCCAAACAAGGCTCGACCTTGACTACCATCACTAGGGAAGAAACACCTCGACCTTGGCCCCGTCGCACTTCGACATAGAAGTCGATTTCCCATTGCCGAACCCCAGAACGCCTCCGTTCGAACGCAAACCTACCCAGTGTCGCATGACCTCGCGAAACCCACTCGTGAGCCATTGCTTCGCCTGACAACGCGCGCCTCCTCCCACACGCATCGCGATGCCACTCGCGTCGCCCTTCCATCTCGCGACAGTCGTCGCGTCCACCTAGTCGCTGCCCATGTCGTGAATCCCCAAACTATGAGCCTCGCATGATTTGCTTTCTCAATGACTATGTAGATCTCCAATCGCACGCGATATCTTCCTCACGAAGTCGAGCCCTGAACACACTCGATTTCAGTTCGAATTCAAATTCGAATATCCTGATAGCGGCTTCGACTTCAAGTCGATTTCGACTATGAGAGAAGAAGAAAAAAAAGAATGCAGCCATTGTTTGTTGATTTTGAACGAGAGAGGGGTTTTATTTTTCTCGGCCGTTACTATTCTTTTCTTCCTTTGAAATTTGAATTGAACGAGAAACATTTCGTTTCTTTGAATTATACAGAGGGAAGAGGGTTATTTAAAAAATGAAGGAGGCATGGTTTACACGATTTCTTTCGTGATTTTGGCGTGATTCTAGGCGTGATTAAAGGAGGCAAAATAGCTGATGTTGACTAAGTTTATAAATTTAAATTTAAATTGAATTCAATTTAAATTTAAATGCGTTTACACGTCGTATGTTCACACAACAACTCCGAAAAATACGAAATTTAAAATCCGACAATAATTCAATATTACGGACCCAAAGGAACCGGTTTCGTCGAATTCTGAGACTGTGCCTCGGAAGGCTATTTTTAAATTCAATTTAAACGATATGATTTTCAAAACTGAACAAAACAGTTTGAAATAAAATTCTGAAGCTTCTATTATCTTCAGTATTATCAATACGAATTTTAAAAGCTTTTGAAATATTTTTCTTCAGCTTGAAAATTTTGGAGATTCAAATTTTTATTCGACTATCAATAAATTAAATTTTATAATTTAATCGCCAATTTATTCTAATAATTTGAAATTCAAGTCAAACCATCATTTAAATATTTAAAATTAACTAAATATTTTCAATTTAAATTGTTCAAAATTCTAGGTCGTTACAATTTTTCCCCTAGTTCTTCGGGTGCTCTTTAAAATAGTCTGAAAAAGACAGGTATTCATTGATATTCTTTGAAGCTTCAGAAGACAAGCTGGATGCTTCCATTGGCCTATAGTTATATTTTATTTCCACTACATTAGTATATATGTCAACAATTGTGAGAATAGACAATTATAACTGTCTAGGCTGATGATAGTATTTAGGTTAGTAACTCTAAAATTACATTGTATCTTAAAGTAACCCTTTGTACTGTTTTGACATTATATGTTATTATCCCATTGTGAGATTCAAATGTTTTGTTCTTCCTTCCTTATTCATTTTCATTTTCTATTTATTTATCCTAACAATTTGTCTTTTCGACACTTGAGTGCTCGGTACATAAATACCGTGGATATATTAGTGTCGACATTTGGAGATCGAAAAGCAGGTCATTACATTTGGGGGTTGAAAACTCATGTTTACCCTTAATAAAGTGGCTTTATGGTGTAATGGCTTCAAATGAGAGGTTGTAGCAGATTTATTCGTAAAGGCTAATTACATCGTTTTTTTCAATAATACTGCAAACAAGCTAGTATGTGAGCAAATTTATTACAAAGTTAGAAATGGTTCTCGCCATTAATAATTCAGTATGTATTGTGATAACTATGATGCACTAGAGATTGCAAAAGGAATCAATAACTCAATACGTTGTCGATACAAGTTTACCATGTGATGACATAATTTATCAATAACGAAGAAGCATGATTGAAAAAGAAGATACAACATAATAATAGTAAAGATCCACTCACTAAAATACTTTCAGCATGATTAAAAAAGAAGATACAACATAATAATATTAAAGATCCACTCACTAAAATACTTTCCTAGTTTAATTTTGAAGACCAGATTGAAAGTATAATTATGAGACATCATAATTATTCCCAACGCAAGTAGGAGACTAATAAAGTTAATGGTGTACCATTACAGCAATTATGTAATTTGATTATAGAACTTGACTGTTACACCAATCATGTTCTTTTGGTTTAATCTTCTATTGTATATGTTGTTATATTATGATATAAATAACATATTTTAACACATTAAATATATTGCAGCAGAAAACCCTTAGGAAAAGTGCTTACTCAATTGCATGTGCGAATGTGTTCGTAACCATGAGAACTTGTGATGCCCCACCTCTATACTCACACTAACCAAGGACACTACTGGGTAATGCCATCAATTAGTACAAAGAATAAGGCTGTTAAGGAGCGACCATCTGTGTAATTGCTTTGTGCGAGTACCGATATGTCAGATAGTAGGACAAGCATTTCATTTCAAGAGAAAATCCGACATATCAAATACAAACTCAAAGCTACTACACAATGACTATGTGGCCTTCGGTAACAAATATAGAAATAAGCATAACACAAATCAGTCACAGATATTCATATCACTAAGGCGGAAACAGATATAAATATAACACATAGAAGTGTACACAAAAGTAGCGGTTATATAAGATCCACTACATCACAAAAGATTAGGTACAAGTGCTAGACAAAAGAATATGTATACATCAAGGAGTCTCTATCTCGAATGTATAAAAGCAAAAACTACTAAGCTAAAGTAGTTAGCCAAAAGTCAGATGCTAGTCTCTGCTAAGAAGTCAAGTGGAAGCACCTGTAACACCTCGGTCTGACCCGAGTATTATTTAAGAAGAAAAATAATAAATGGATCAGTCTAGCTATAAATATCATATAAGATGAGAATGGATAAGAGATACCACAAAAACATATGATAACAATAATGCCATACTGTGTCAAGTATACATTTAATAACAACAAAAATCCTATAATATCTCAAATCTCCTCAAATATTCAAAAAGAATATCACATTCTTTAGCTTATTCACCAAACCCCAAATATTGACAAAACACAATAATGCCAATCGCAAAAATTGGAGATATACAAATTCCAGAAATCAACAATTAGTGTAACGCTCCGGGATTTTCGACTTCCGAAAATCGACATTAATACGTCCACTGTATCAACTGCTGTGCAATCGAATGCCGAAAAACCGAATTGTTATGGTTAAAAAGAAGAGGTAGAAGAAGACAGAAAAAAAGAAAGAAGAAACAACAGAAACAATATCAGAATCTCACATATCGCAGCGGAACAACATATAATAGATAAATGAATAATCTTTAAATCAAAGAACTATATCAGTTTATACATTACATCATCATCGGAGTCAATATACACACGATACATCAATGGACAGTTATACAAACTTGTCCTCTTACAGAATACATAGCGGAATAATAATATCATATACAAGTGATACGCCTCGCCATCCAACTCGCCACTGAGCTCCACAGCATCTCCTGAATCCAGAATGACCTGATAACCTGACTCTAGGCTGCCCGTGTGGAAAATTATGGGCACCCAGAGTTTAGGAAAGGAACAATAAACTCCATGTCAGTCATGGGACTGGTGTGAGAACTAAAACAGTTTTTATCTTTAAAACAACAACAAAGGTAGTAAAAGACATCCGCAATGCTTTTGGAAAATGAAACTACCATAAGGCCTCCTGCCACACACACAATGCAAACGCAGAATTGGAGGAGATTTCTCCTTATGATAGTCAAACATGCTTACTACGCAAAATCATTTGATTTGATATTATTATTAGTGCATAGTGAGGAAAAACATTTAAAAAGTATAATATTAATCTTAGCCAGCATAGACATTTCGAACTATGCCTACTATAGCTACCATCTAAACAGTGGTGACCACCATAAGTAAATGGCAGGTTCTACAACTAATACCGTACAAGGTTCGTATTGGAAGATGGATTGCCAACAAATGGTCAGGCTAAGGAACTTCCTACTACCAATGAGATCGTCTCTGGCGGGACGTCCCGAGAACTAACTAGCTCTCTGCCAACACAAGGCCGGGTTACCCCTTACACTGGGTAACTACTACACGAATATGCCACCCCCGGTCCTTTGGGACCTTTATTCGAGGCGCCTCAACAAAACAACAATCACACAGTAAATGAGATTGGAGTAACCACATAGGTTAAATACCAGGGCTACATACCTAATACCACCCTTTTCCAGAAGGAAATGACATACCCTAAAGGGAGCGACCCTCATAACCTTGCCGCATCATTCCTGTTTTGACCATTTCCGGGTTGTGAGGTCCGAAGAGGTCTCGTCCACAAAGCTGCGCTTTTTCACAAAGCCACGCTTTGATTATAAATGATCAATAAATAATCATCACACAGCAACACTCAGCATGCCACACTACCAAATTGGGAGTATATCACTGATAACCTTCAACTACATAACCTCTGAGCTCATACGTCTCAGAGAAGGGTGTAAAGCTAAGAGAATAAATTCTCCGCCACTAACAGAAATGTATTTGAAAGAAATCAGCTTTATATCTCAAAATGTAATGTCAGACATGTAACCATACAAGTCTGTTCCGGGTTCGAACAGAACCGAAGGCACTTCCGAAGAAGCCCTTGCACTCCGGGTATTCACAATCCCGATCGAACTTCCCATCACAAAGGAAATATCTATACCATAGCTAATGGTGCAGAGACAATCGATAGGTCATCCTATCGTTTTCACAAATACCCGGTCTTCACCACCGGTCTTCAAATGTTATCCATATCGTCATATCACTTATTCGGAATGGGTTATATGACACAAAGATCCTTTCCCGGCTAAACCGAATAGTGAGCACAATATTTTAAAACTTATGGATATAGGGATTTCAATTAAGTCACAACTTATTACCCAAACCCTTTCTTTCAAATGGTTTAAACAAATTACCATTTCAAATCTTTAAACAAAAAGATTTACTTCACAAAGTTTACCCAGTTTCACAAAGATTCATTCACAGAGTTCCAAATCAATTTCCATTTCAATTGGATTAACCCATTAAATCTTTATATTAAGATTTAACTTATAGCTTTCAAAACTATTCACAATTCAAGTCTTTTATAGTATAAAAGATACACCTTTTAAAATCTTCTTTGATTTCAAAATAAAGCTTAATCATCTTCACAAAGGTTAATTCATAGTTTCTCCAAACTATTCACAATTTCATTTCAACTTGAAATGTTTCGATACAAATTGGAAATCTTTTCACTTTATGAAAGCTGTTATTATTTGAAAACAAATAGTTTTCATTTTGGGAAAAACTGGTTACAATTACACAGGTTAAATCCATCCAAGTACAAATCTTGGATTTAAATTTAAATTTCCAAAACCATATTTTAAATGGTTAAAAACCCATATAAACACCTTTTATAACTTGTAAAATATTTTAGACCATAATTCCCAAATTATTGAATTCAATTTCAAAATATTGAATTCAAAATTTAAATCAAATGATTTAAATTCCAATTTTATTAAATTATTTAAAATAACTTTTATTTTTTTGAAACTCATTTTCAAAAACTTTCAATTCCAATTCCAAAACTAATTTGGATTCAAAAATTCAATCTTTAGAATTGTTAAAAATCTGTGACTTAACTGATTTCCACGTGAAATCCACATTTGTGTGTGTATTGTGTAGTCCAAGGGTTTAACACAATAGTGCAACAACATCCAATCATCACAGATCAAATATAACAATATAATTGATAAGCGGTATAAACTATAACGCGTATCTTTCATCCATAGATCACAGATAAACAAATTACAGATCACAACACAAACCAGGATATATCACAAAGCATCACATATCAGAGATATCAAACAATTCAACATCCAATAAAATCCAAACATCCATAGATAGGATTTTAATTTAATTATCTGATTAATTTAAATTAGATAAATTTCTATACATAAATTTGGCTAGTTATGGTAAATTAATAATCAATTAATTTCAAATTGATTTTTTCAAATTTATTTCAAAACACCAAATCAAATTTTCAACGAATTTCCAAATTATTTCCTTTTTAAAATAAATTTCTTTATCTCTTCAAATCTATTCAAAAATCCAAATTTTAAATAAATTCTTCAATTTATAAATAATATTTTCGAAATCCATTTATTAAGCCCTTTTTCCCAAATTTTTGGAAATAATTCGATATGATTCAAAAAAATAAAACTTCACCCTTTTCAAACTTCTTTTTAAATTTTCAACTCAAATTTTCAAAAATCCAATTTTATTTATTTCCGGTATCCAATGATACCAAAAATATATTCGGCTAAATTTTAGCCTTCAACAATTTCAATCATAATATAATCACACAGAGATTATAAATAATCAACACACAATATTGAAACAAATTCAATTATTTGAGGAATCCAGTTGGATCCCTCCAACCTGTTTCCCTGCATCCACAGATGTTAGCACAATACCAATTCCACTTCAAGGTGGAATATCGCGTTATATGGGATTTATAAAATACTACCCGCTATTATGCGGCGCAATATGGTCTCATCCGCTATATAATGCGGGAAATCAACTCCAAATACATATATAACACCAATTCCACTTCACGGTGGAATATCGTGGTATATGTTTTTAATATAATAACATCCGCTTAATATGCGGCGTATAGAGTCTATTTCAATACAACAGATAGCAATCATCATCCAATCACACAATCAAGCAATTTTAAATTTAACTATTTAAAATTTAAATCGAAACAAAATTCGATTGAGTGAGGAGTTCTCACCTTTGCTTCCAAAATAGTTGTAGTGTTTTATTTTGAATAAAATTGAACGCACGTTTAATTCTACTCAAAATTATCACTATCTCCAATTGACTCCAAACCAGATCCATTGCATAGTGCTCGTCAATACAGACCCAACGCAATTCGTTTCGTGCGAAACGGACCCCGTATAAAAAAGATATGCAATTTAGAAGTTTGAACGAATTTATATTATATAAAATTTACAATTTTTAATTTAATTTTAAACCCAACCCATCTCAGCCGTTTGATCTGCTTGATGAGATCCAGGCCGCACTTGCTTTCTTCCATACGTGTTCGTTCTAAGGGTTTAGAAACCCATCGACTGCCGCCCAAACCCTAATTGCCACAACCCCTACGTTGATCGAGACGATGATCAAACGCCACCACCCCCTTCGCCTACACGTGCTCCACCCCAGGCCGAAGACCGCAACCCCCTAGCTCGGCCTTTGCTTCGATTTTTGTCCCCAAACACGCACCGTTCGTGAGCCAATTACGGCGAATCCACCACGCCAAACTACATCTTGACCGTTGAACTTGTAGTTCTCGTCGAGCCTAACGTTTTCATTTAGGAAGTTTTCGATAATAGTGGATGGATCGTGAGATATTTAGGGAAGAAGAGGACGATTTTATGGCCATTGAAGCTAATGGCGGCCGTGAACCCTAGCTAGGGCTTTGAGTGCAAAACAGAATTTGTGACGTCCTTTTATAGAAAATTTGACGAAACACTATTCATCTCCAATTTTTTGAACTCGAAATCAAACGTGCCGGCAGACGTTCATAAGGTTTTACCCATGTTCCGGACATAATGGAACGTGTTTCGGGAGCTAATTTGATCATATGCGTGAGTTACGGAAATAAACGATCAAATTTAAAATTAAATCGATTAAAACGATTTCTATGCGTTTCAGCTTGCCCCGGACAAACCGTAAATCCGATTGACACGAAATTTGAAATATTACAATGATATAACATTAAGGATCCAATGAAACTGCTTTCGTTGAAATCCGAGACTGCTTGAAAAATGACTATTTTCACTTGTCAATTAAATATTAAAATATTCAATTTTCACAATTTAACTTTTAATTCAAATTTAAAAGTTCTATAACATCATTCTAACTCCAATATGATTTAATATAACTTTATAAATCATTTTCATTCACATTTAATTCAGTTTCCAATTATTTCTGTAATTTCAAATATTAAATTATCGATTTAATTATCCAATTAAATCTCTATATTCGAAATGTAATTTATTCAGCGTATAAAACTCACTTGTTAATATTTAAAATCAATTAAATATCTGAATTTCAAATGACGGAAATTCTGGGTCGTTACAATCTCCCCCCTTAAAAGAATTTCGTCCTCGAAATTGCAAAGTAAGAAAAATGCCCCAAATTCATCAACTTTTCAAACAATTCGTTCAAATTAGATTTCAAAATCACTTAAGTGTACAACTTCCCCAAAATCCAATAGTTAAACTCTTTCAAAAACTTTACTAAGTTTTTTTTTTCTTTCAAATCTATACTTAGTTATACTTTTCAAAACAAACTATATCGATTAACTTTTAACTCCAAATCCAAAATTTAGTTTTCACAAATTTTCCGAAAATTTTCTAACGTCTTAAATTTTCAGAAAAATTCGCCATAGCCTCCTTTGCGCGGTTCGATCGTAGTAGGATCACAATAGACATAAATATATATACATCGACCCACACGGTCGGAAAAGCAGAAAAACAGTTCATATTTCCTATTTTTATTATGTAGGCGTACCTTTTTAGCATTTTTAAGCAAAGCAGTTATTTATTAAGCATTTTGGCGCGACCAAACCAGCCGAACGGCAGTCACGGCACCTGTACTTGCTCAATTTAAATATGTAAGTGACATATATATAAAGTTATTAACAATTTACTCTTTTAAACAACTACAACACATGCATATTAAAGGAAATGCATACTAAACAAGGTTTATAAGCAACTTATATAATTTCGACATTACTTGTAATTGTTTACAACTAATTCATATACAACGACATTCAATTATTCATTTTCAATTAGTTTACATTCACTAATTTAAATTCAAGTTGGTTCACTTTCAATTCAAATTCCATCACATAGCTTTCAATTTTTATCAATTCAATTTCATTAACACTTAATGAATTATACTATCGACCAACAATCATATAACAACCAATGTATATTCAACACAACCAAATTTATTCACTTTGTTTACCTTCAATTTGGTTTAACACTTTTTAATTTTCCAATTGGTTTAATATTAATTTAGCTTTCATTGAATTTCCAATTTATTAGCTTTTAATGAATTAACACTTATATCCATTATTCCATTACATTCGATTGATTAACATTCAACTCATTTGTTAATTCAATTGCTAATTCATTTTACAAATAAAGTTGAATCTCCTTTATATAACTCAAGTTCACCTTCATTTAATAAATTCACTTTATTATTTCACTTCGATACCAAAATCAACTTCATTCAACATTACTTAAGTTATATTCCAATCAAACATCATTTGTTTAACTTAACTTAAATTTCCACTTATAAATCCAATTCAGATTCCAATTCTAAAGTAAATTCTATTTAACTTTTACCAAAGTCAAATTTCATCACTTATTCAAATTCATATCTCATTTTGCTTAACAAAATTGTTTAACCATTTTGATATTTGGTTTTACTTACCTTTTTACATTCTCCAAGTTATACAAATTATTTATTTAAACTTCCAAATTCATTTTATAACCACTTATCTAATCCAATTCAATTTATTTAACCTTCCTTTAGTTAAATTTCCAAATCATATGTTTTATTATGCTAACTCAATTTCTTTAACTTTACCAAAGCTAAAATCTTTATTATTTCACATTATAAGTTCAAAACTCATTTTATTTATATTCATCAATTACAACTTGGATTTTAATTTCAAATCTGTTTATCACAACAAAACTTCAATTTTCAATTTACTATGGTAGCAAATCCATCACACAGAAACTCGAAAATGATACCGATGATGCTGCAGTCATCACCCTTATTATTTCCTAGTAACAGTAGTGAATCCAGTGCTTAAATTCTTTTCAAAATTTCCCTTTTATTTATAAATCACATTTATAAATCCTTTTCTCATATAATTTCACTATTTAACATTACTTATACAAAATTATTTCACAATTGCAAATCATTTTAATTATAATTCTATACTTAATAATTCATTTGCTTATATACTTCATTCCTTTACAATTGTTGTTTTTATTTAACTTATTCAAACAACTTTTATTAACTCATATATATTCTTACATTTTCAACAACCAAACAATTAATTTATATACACTTTAATAATTCTAAAAGAATTATTTCCTTTATATGTAAAATATAATCAAGGTAAAATTATTTCATTTACCCAATTTAAAATGATACTGTGTCGGATTATCTCGTTCAAGAGTTTAGAAACCCCTATCGATTCAGTTAGCTAGAATGCACCGACCAGAATCTATAAACAATCAACCGATAAGTCAACACAATACAAAACAATTTCATATTCAATAACAAATACGCGCTCATATCTATTGTTACACTCACACTCATTCTAGAGTACTACTGACTCTATCTCTAATGAGTAATTCCAACCAGATCCAAGGTTATCGCTTAACCATATGCTCTGATACCACATGTAACGCTCCGGGATTTTCGACTTTCGAAAATCGACATTAATACGTCCACTGTATCAACTGCCGTGCAATCGAATGCCGGAAAACCGAATTGTTATGGTTAAAAAGAAGTGGTAGAAGAAGACAGAAAAAAAAGTAAGAAGAAACAACAGAAACAATATCAGAATCTCACATATCGCAGCGGAACAACATATAATAGATAAATGAATAATCTTTAAATCAAAGAACTATATCAGTTTATACATTACATCATCATCAGAGTCAATATACACACAATACATCAATGGACAGTTATACAAACTTGTCCTCATACAGAATACACAACGGAATAATAATATCATATACAAGTGATACGCCTCGCCATCCAGCTCGCCACCGAGCTCCACAGCATCTCCTGAATCCAGAATGACCTGATAACCTGACTCTAGGCTGCCCGTGTGGAAAATTATGGGCACCCAGAGTTTAGGAAAGGAACAATAAACTCCAGATCAGTCATGGGACTAGTGTGAGAACTAAAACAGTTTTTATCTTTAAAACAACAACAAAGGTAGTAAAAGATATCCGCAAGCTTTTGGAAAATGAAACTACCATAAGGCCTCCCGCCACACACACAATAACGCAGAATTGGAGGAGATTTCTCCTTATGATAGTCAAACATGCTTACTACGCAAAATCATTTGATTTGATATTATTATTAGTGCATAGTGAGGAAAAACATTTCAAAAGTATAATATTAATCTTAGCCAGCATAGACATTTCGAACTATGCCTACTATAGCTACCATCTAAACAGTGGTGACCACCATAAGTAAATGGCAGGTTCTACAACTAATACCTTACAAGGTTCGTATTCGAAGATGGATTGTCAACAAATGGTCAGGCTAAGGAACTTCCTACTGCCAATGGGATCGCCTCTGGCGGGACGTTCCAAGAACTAACTAGCTCTTTGCCAACACAAGGCCGGGTTACCCCTTACACTGGGTAACTACTACACGAATATGCCACCCCCCGGTCCTTTGGGACCTTTATCCGAGGCGCCTCAACAAAAAAACAATCACACAGTAAATGAGATTGGAGTAACCACATAGATTAAATACCAGGGCTCTATACCTGATACCACCCTTTTCAAGAAGGAAATGACATACCCTAAAGGGAGCGACCCTCATAACCTTGCCGCATCATTCATGTTTTGAGCATTTCCGGGTTGTGAGGTCCGAAGAGGTCTCGTCCACAAAACTACGCTTGTTCACAAAGCCACGCTTTGATCACAAATGATCAATAAATAATCATCACACAACAACACTCAGCATGCCACACTACCAAATTGGGAGTATATCACTGATAACCTTCAACTACATAACCTCTGAGCTCATACGTCTCAGAGAAGGGTGTTAAGCTAAGAGAATAAATTCTCCACCACCAACAGAAATGTATTTGAAAGAAATCAGCTTTATATCTCAAAATATAATGTCAGACATGTAACCATACAAGTCTGTTCCGGGTTCGAACAGAACCGAAAGCACTTCCGAAGAAGCCCTTGCACTCCGGGTATTCACAATCCTGATTGAACTTCCCATCACAAAGGAAATCTCTATACCATAGCTAACGGTGCAGAGACAATCGATAGGTCATCCTATCGTTTTCACAAATACCCGGTCTTCACCACCGGTCTTCATATGTTATCCATATCGTCATATCACTTATTCGGAATGGGTTATATGACACAAAGGTCCTTTCCCGGGTAAACCGAATAGTGAGCACAATATTTTAAAACTTATGGATATAGGGATTTCAATTAAGTCACAACTTATTACCCAAACCCTTTCTTTCAAATGGTTTCAACAAATTACCATTTCAAATCTTTAAACAAAAAGATTTACTTCACAAAGTTTACCCAGTTTCACAAAGATTCATTCACAGAGTTCCAAATCAATTTCCATTTCAATTGGATTAACCCATTAAATCTTTATATTAAGATTTAACTTATAGCTTTCAAAACTATTCACAATTCAAGTCTTTTATAATATAAAAGATACACCTTTTAAAATCTTCTTTGATTTCAAAATAAAGCTTAATCATCTTCACAAAGGTTAATTCATAGTTTCTCCAAACTATTCACAATTTCATTTCAACTTGAAATGTTTCGATACAAATTGAAAATCTTTTCACTTTATGAAAGCTGTTATTATTTGAAAACAAATAGTTTTCGTTTTGGGAAAAACTGGTTACAATTACACAGGTTAAAGCCATCCAAGTACAAATCTTGGATTTAAATTTAAATTTCCAAAACCATATTTTAAATGGTTAAAAACCCATATAAACACCTTTTATAACTTGTAAAATCTTTTAGACCATAATTCCCAAATTATTGAATTCAATTTCAAAATATTGAATTCAAAATTTAAATCAAATGATTTAAATTCCAATTTTATTAAATTATTTAAAATAACTTTTATTTTTTTGAAACTCATTTTCAAAAACTTTCAATTCCAATTCCAAAACTAATTTGGATTCAAAAATTCAATCTTTAGAATTGTTAAAAATTGTGACTTAACTGATTTCCACGTGAAATCCACATTTATGTGTGTATTGTGTAGTCCAAGGGTTTAACACAATAGTGCAACAACATTCAATCATCACAGATCAAATATAACAATATAATAGATAAGCGGTATAAACTATAACGCTTATCTTTCATCCACAGATCACAGATATATGTATATCACAGATAAACAAATTACAGATCACAACACAAACCAGGATATATCACAAAGCATCACATATCAGAGATATCAAACAATTTAACATCTAATAAAATCCAAACATCCATAGATAGGATTTTAATTTAATTATCTGATTAATTTAAATCAGATAAATTTCTATAAATAAATTTGGCTAGTTATGGTAAACTAATAATCAATTAATTTCAAATTGATTTTTTCAAATTTATTTCAAAACACCAAATCAAATTTTCAATGAATTTCCAAATTATTTCCTTTTTAAAATAAATTTCTTTATCTCTTCAAATCTATTCAAAAATCCAAATTTTAAATAAATTCTTCAATTTATAAATAATATTTTCGAAATCCATTTATTAAGCCCTTTTTCCCAAATTTTTGGAAATAATTCGATATGATTCAAAAAATAAAACTTCACCCTTTTCAAACTTCTTTTTAAATTTTCAACTCGAATTTTCAAAAATCCAATTTTATTTATTTCCGGTATTCAATGATACCAAAAATATATTCGGCTAAATTTTAGCCTTCAACAATTTCAATCACAATATAATCACACAGAGATTATAAATAATCAACACACAATATTGAAACAAATTCAATTATTTGATGAATCCAGTTGGATCCCTCCAACCTGTTTCCCTGCATCCACAGATGTTAGCACAATACCAATTCCACTTCAAGGTGGAATATCGCGTTATATGGGATTTATAAAATACTACCCGCTATTATGCGGCGCAATAGGGTCTCATCCGCTATATAATGCGGGAAATCAACTCCAAATACATATATAACACCAATTCCACTTCACGGTGGAATATCGTGGTATATGTTTTTAATATAATAACATCCGCTTAATATGCGGCGTATAGAGTCTATTTCAATACAACAGATAGCAATCATCATCCAATCACACAATCAAGCAATTTTAAATTTAACTATTTAAAATTTAAATCGAAACAAAATTCGATTGAGTGAGGAGTTCACACATTTGCTTCCAAAATAGTTGTAGTGTTTTATTTTGAATAAAATTGAACGCACGTTTAATTCTACTCAAAATTATCACTAGCTCCAATTGACTCCAAACTAGCTCCATTGCATAGTGCTCGTTAATACAGACCCAACGCAATTCGTTTCGTGCGAAACGGACCCCGTATCAAAAAGATATGCAATTTAGAAGTTTGAACGAATTTATATTAAATAAAATTTACAATTTTTAATTTAATTTTAAACCCAACCCATCTCAGCCGTTTGATCTGCTTGATGAGATCCAGGCCGCACTTGCTTTCTTCCATACGCGTTCGTTCTAAGGGTTTAGAAACCCATCGACTGCCGCCCAAACCCTAATTGCCGCGACCCCTACGTTGATCGAGACGATGATCAAACGCCACCACCCCCTTCGCCTACACGTGCTCCACCCCAGGCCGAAGACCGCAACCCCTTAGCTCGGCCTTTGCTTCAATTTTCATCCCCAAACGCGCATCGTTCGTGAGCCAATTACGGTGAATCCACCACACCAAACACCATCTTGACCGTTGACCTTGTAGTTCTCGTCGAGCCTAACGTTTTTCATTTAGAAAGTTTTCGATAATAGTGGATGGATCGTGAGATATTTGGGGAAGAAGAGGACGAGTTTATGGCCATTGAAGCTAATGGCGGCCGTGAATCCTAGCTAGGGCTTTGAGTGCAAAACAGAATTTGTGACGTCCTTTTATAGAAAATTTGACGAATCACTATTCATCTCCAATTTTTCGAACTCGAAATCAAACGTGGCGGCAGACGTTCATAAGGTTTTACCCACGTTCCGGACATAATGGAACGTGTTTCGGGAGCTAATTTGATCATATGCGTGAGTTACAGAAATAAAAGATCAAATTTAAAATTAAATCGATTAAAACGATTTATATGCGTTTCAGCTTGCCCCGGACAAACCGTAAATCCGATTGACACGAAATTTGAAATATTACAATGATATTACATTACAGATCCGATGAAACTGGTTTTTTCGAAATCCGAGACTGTTTGAAAAATGTCTATTTTCACTCGTCAATTAAATATTAAAATATTCAATTTTCACAATTTAACTTTTAATTCAAATTTAAAAGTTCTATAACATCATTCTAACTCCAATATGATTTAATATAACTTTATAAATCATTTTCATTCACATTTAATTCAGTTTCCAATTATTTCTGTAATTTCAAATATTAAATTATCGATTTAATTATCCAATTAAATCTCTATATTCGAAATATAATTTATTCAGCGTATAAAACTTACTCGTTAATATTTAAAATCAATTAAATATCTGAATTTCAAATGACGGAAATTCTAGGTCGTTACAATTAGAAATCCAGAAAACATAAAAGGGGGAGGCCTATCACAAATGGGAGCATGAAAACTCACCAACACGTGTATCACAAATGAACGCTATTCCATGGTCGCTAACCATCAAGTTTGAGCCGAGGCTCCACAAACGGCCTGAAGGCTATGGATCGCTACCCCACCAATTTGAGCCGGAGCTCCATAAACGGTTAAAAGACCATGGGTCGTTAGCCCATAAAAATGAGACGAAGCTCCATAAAATGAGGTACAGTCCCTCACGTGGACAAAGAGACATCGCATATCGCTAGTCTAAACCGTAAAATGATCACCATTGATCAATAAAGAGTGTAGATTACACTAAGCTGGTAAATAAATGAGTTTAGCTTCATGTCCCATAACCACTAGCTTAACTTAAATATTTACGATCAAATTGTAGATTTCCACTTGAAAATTGTCACAAGATTTCAATCGAACAAGTCTAAGAATTAACCGACGAAGTAAATGCAAGCGTTTCATACCACTTGTTTTGCTAAGTCGTTTAATTGGATTTCTCGAACGAATGAGGTAAAGGTTTGTATATACTAATAGATTGGAAAATGGATTTATAAACGAGTTTTGTATTAAAAATGGTATTGAAATCATCTTTGTGAAAGAGTTTGAGTATTTACTACTAGTATAGAAACCTTTGTATTTTAAAGTGACAAATCACAAAAAACGATTGTAAAAACAACCGATCACCAAAAATTCACATTCGACGATGTGAATTAAAACCATATAAATCGATATCAAATCCATCAAATGGATATTCCCAAAAATCCCGAAAAGAAGTCATCAAAGTTGATAATAAGTGATAACGACTAATCGGATCAACCAAAAATCGACTAAAATGGAAATCCACTCAAAATAGGTAATTTGGCTGAAATAAGCAGCTCTAGATGTCTGGTGGTTATCCCAGACGTCTGAGCTGAAGCTCTGGAATTTTTTCTTCCAGACCGCCCAGATGTCTGGGACGTCTGAGCTGAGTATCTGGAATTTTATTCCCGTAGCTCCAGACGTCTGACCTTAGTACCAGACATCTGAGCTGAAGCTCAGGGCAATATTTTGCCTTGGCCAATGGTGGCCAATTCGAATCGGAAGCGATCAAGTGAGCGACGATGGCTAGGGAATTATGCCAAGCGACAACCCCGCCCTATAGACTCACCAATACATTCCGAACAACATGTGCAAACATCCATATAAGGATTTTCATAGATTTTGACTTCAAAATACCAAAAATTGGAAAATTCACCAAACTAATTCAATCCAAAAGCAAATGGACATGCAATAGATGTTAGAAATTCATACCGAACAACTATCAAAGATATAGATATAGATGTGAGTTCAAAAACTCACCTTTAAACCCAAAAACACCGAAAGAGAAGCTCTAAAACAAAGCAAGACCAATTTCTCTTCAATTTCAACTCAAAAAGCTCCAATCTATGCTCATAAGCAAATATTTCCTAAGTTAGGGTTTAGGAATTTCTGAAAATTGAAGAGAGATTGAGATGGAGAAGATGAAGAGGATGCTTACCTAAGCTTCTCCTTGATTTCTAGAGCTTGAATTTGAATTTCCTAGTAAACTAGGGCTTAGGAATTTTGATTTCTTTTCTCCTCCCCCATTTTTCTTTTAGCTTGAAAGTGTTAGGAAACGAAAATGAATGAAGAGGAGTTGGAGGAGGTGTTAGGGTATCATGTTGGGTTAGTGGGCTGAAACCCAAAGCCCAAATAGAAAAATAGCAAAATTCTACTCAACTCCAAACATATCGATGTTTATACTCAAAAAGGTCGCAAACGCCATTTTGGATTCAATGGAAGTAGTCTCGATTCCTAGTTCGACTGTTTACAAAAAGTAGGATTTCGGACTTTAATCCGACTAACGATGCTATATTTAAATAAATCATTTAAATATATAATCGTAAAATATGCGAGTTGTTATAGAACTGGATCGTACAAATAAATATTTGTCTTTAGACATTCTTAGTCAAGATGTTTCATGATATATTAATACGTTTGTCGAGATACTAGTGTACACAATGCTCTTTATACGATGGAAGATGATTTACCACTACACCAAATAGCTCAATTTGCCACACCCAGATGCGCAAAAATTGCCACGGTCTTAAGCCGTGGCAATTTTACCATGGGCCTGAGCCGTGGTAAAATAAATTACCACGGTTACGGACCGTGGTAATTTTGGAACGGCCTTACAACGTGCTAAAGTCATCAAGAAAATTTCACCCCCGTGTTCCAGATCTCAACATATTTCACGCTTCTCCAAAAACAAAATAGAACGCCCCTTCCTAACCTCCTACGCCTTAAATCTCGTAGTCGAAAATGGCTACTATATCTAATTATTCATTGAAATATTCGCCATCGATCATCTGTCTTTCTTCAGAGGAAGATTCCGAACCTCAACCCAGATCCGAATCCAAATCTGAATCATAATCGAAATTCAAAGATGAATCCGAATTTGAAGATAAACTCGAATTCGAAGATGATTCTGAAATCGAAGAGAAAAGCAACGTGGTGTCGGATAGGTAATTGATTTTTAGCCTACAATGTTCTTAGTTCGCAATGTCTTTTCTTCTTCTTAAATTTCACTTGGATTTGTAGTGATGATGAATACGATGATTTGAAGGGAAATAACACCGATGAAGACCGATATAAATGAGTTATCCATCTTATTCAAGGTATATATTGTTTTCATTTGCATAGACGAACTGTTATCGGGATTAATTTTAAGTTGATAAATTTGATTATCTTCGTTTCCACTTTTCAGTAGTTTTATGTTTTAATTATGACATAAATTAGATCAGAAAACCATTTGTTATCCTGACATAAATTTGAAGATTTCAATGTTATTTCTGTTCCTCTTCAATTTATACCATTCTTGTTCACTAGTTAAATTACCTCCTTTTGAATTAGCTTTGCCTTTTTAATTTTTCCAATTCTCCTTCTCCTAAAGATGCGTTCATTTCGTTTTTTAGATATAGTATACTGTTTCTGTGAAGGAAGTAAATGCTAAGTCTCGGTTCTGATCCTTACAGCTAAAAGTGGAGATAAGACGGGTTGCTTCTTCCTTCAGCGTCATCGAAGTATCCAGTAATAGTTTCATCTTCAGTGTGAATAATCCTCATATATATTTACTATAGGGACATTCGAAAATAAATGTTGTATGTTTCTGGTTCCTGCTCACATAGCACACACGTTTCATCCATATTTATTTCCATTCTCCTTGATCTATCTTTAGTGCTTAATCGATCAATAAACGCTAGATACGTGCATAAAGACATTTTACTGTTGTTTTTGCTATGCTAGACAAGTACTATCCACTTACAAATTTACTATAGAGACCTTGAGACTGATATTCTTTTGTTTCAATAGTGATGAGTTCTCTATAGTTTGACACGGTTTTGTTTGGATTAGATATGCATTACCATGTTTTAGTTCCGACGAGTTCCAATTCCTTGATACCCACAGTTTTGGTGTTTTTGGTTTTTACTTCTCACTCATATTTGTACGCACATAATATGTTCGGGAAAATGTTCCAATTGCTAATGACTTTTGTATACCTTCATGTTCATAGTTTTGCTTCCTTTATCTTTGAAATCCAACTGCATACCTAAATATGAAATCATCAATTTTCAGTTTTTATGTTAGAGACATGTTTTAAGGAATTTTTGTCTTATTACCATGTTATCAGAGTAATTCTTTGAAAATATAACCGTGGTATTACATTAATCTTTTTAGCATGCACTGTTTGTTGGTTCAATAAAATCTGAAAGTTCTTTTATATTTTGTAAATTTTACTACATTACTTCTATTTCCCTATAGTTATGTTTGCCTTCTAGAAACAATACCAAGGTTACCTATGTTTTAATATATTCAAATTTTATTACCTCTTTGATTTGTTGTTGTTGTTTCTAATTTTGTTATTGCCACATTAATTATTCCTTAAATTATGCAACCATATATATTTTTCTGTCTGCTTTGGATTTCTTTTGGTAAGATGCATGTTTATGTAGTGTGAATAGATGATATAGATCGTAGCAGCTGTACCACGGCTTGGGATGTCAAATCTTTAGTTTATGCCAACTTTTACCATGTTGATTTCATTTGCACTTCTAATACCTTATTTATTTAGTTTAAGAGAGTTTCACTTTGTTGTTTTCAGTTTTTTTCTTATGACATTTTATTTATTGCAGCTGTCATAATAACAAAAATTAGCTAAATATTTGACATCTATCATCTATCTTTTATTTATTATATTATACTATGGTATGATAATTTTTTCTAAATTGATTAGGTATTAGGTATTAATTTACAATGCTATATGTTTACTTAATCGTACTGCAGCTGTCATTCACTATTGTTTTTTTCTTTTAATATGTCATTAAATTCATTAAATTTAGGAATTTCTTACCTTTACTTCGTTACCTTTCTAGGTATTCAAAACATTCAAATCCAGAATTCTTTATTAAATTCATTAAATATTGTCAATAACTTTTGTTTTCTTGATAAACTTTAGGTATAAAAAGATCGTAAATATGAAAACAATGGGTAACCATTAACAAATTACACCTACCTGGAAAATATAATGAAAATTATGTTCATATATGTCTTCATATTTCTTCTATATGCACATATATATATTTCATGCATCTAAATATAAATATGAACATGCCGTATCACGAGTCTATAACTCTATATGAACGCATACAAAGCAGGATATTATACTTTTATCACAACTCATTCTCACAATGTTTTCCTATTTCAATCATGTGTCCTGCTTTATAATGGTATAACCTACTCATAATAAAAACTAAATTAATGGTATACACAGGCTCTGGAAGCTGGATTACTTGCATCTTGATTATGTGCACTATATCATCTACTTCAACTGCTGCTTCTCTATTGATTCAGGTTTGAACCTTTAGCTACATGTTTTAATTTCCATTCATCAACATCAAGTAGTACTTCTGATCACTATTGTCTGACTCTTTCACCTTTTTTCATTTTAAACAATCGCATTAGCGGCTTATATTCTTGAGAAACACTACAATGTTCTATTGTGGAAATATGTTTTTTTCAACTACTTTATGTTTTATGGTTTTGATATAATGCAAAAAAATGATTTTCTTTTGTGGGAAAACAATCCGTTAATATGAAAGTATTAAGCTATCTCTTTGATGATGATACGTTAACTAAGTTGTTCGATTGGTTTGTTGCTAAATTCCCTCATGTTTGTCCATTGCAGTAGTATTCATGTGTAACCTTACTGTGTGATTCCCTGTTTGTGCCTGGGTCATATCTGTTACCCTTGCTTGACATGTACATGCATGATGAGTTGTATCTTATTCACTTGCTATGCTATATCCTGGTTGTGCATTTGAATTTGGTACATTATGGTACATGTTCATACCTTACTGAAACTTGTACCTTGAGGTGCCTGACTTGTTGTTTCTTTGTGTTGTATGCTTTTGTCTTCATCATCATTTCATTTTACATTCTGTCCATGTTGATCTGCATTATTTCCCTATTGACTTGCGTTGTGTGGTCTTGCACTACTTCATCCCTTTCTTGTTTGTACATGTGTCATATTGAGATGGTTTTGATTTTAGATGGTCTCATTTGAAGCTTGTACATGCAGTAGCCATAAGATGGTGAAATAAAAACAAAACTGAAATTTCTAGTTTCCTTTCTGATTCAGAATTGTTTATATATACATGTCAATGCAAGTTGATAGCATAGATTACTGATTTCTTGTCTTACTTGTTTGCAGGTGAAGGAACTTCTCATAATACAATTAAGATTACAAACTCTCTAAACCCCTGGGCAGCATCTTTCTAACAGACTTTGATATGAATCGATTAGTTGATGTGCTTCTTTTAATTATAATGTATCTTTCAGTTAAAGTCTTGTTTGTAACTGCATGTTTTTTGTGTCTATGAAACTAGTTATGGTAGTAAATGTGCCTAGGTGATAATCTTGGTCCTTGGTTCAATTGCGATGTAGTACTATTTACTGTATTGCTCCTTGGTTCTTAGTGTAAATTCAGTTGTGATGTAGTAATATTTGAAAACATGTTATGTTAAATCCGATTTTATTTTGCAATGATATTTCAATTTTTTATCAAGATTTTTACGATGTGTTGAGATATATCATCCTCATTTTTTCTTATGATAACTTGTCTCTGGAACTTTGTAATTGGAATTCTAGTGGTGAATACTGTTTATAATTAGCAAATATACATTTAGCCATGGTTTTGGACTGTGGCTAAACATATATTAACCACGGCTCTAAGCCGTGGCTAAATTTTTGCCACTCCCAATTTTGCCACGGCTCAGAGCCGTGGCGAAATCATTTTGCCATGGCTCAGAGCCGTGGCGAAATGGCTTTTCTGGTGTAGTGTACGCATGACTATTGGTGCTCTACGGGATAATGTACTTGTAATTGCTTGGAACAATTACATGATGAGTTACCAAGAGTCTTCTATAGGTTAACCACATTTAAATCAAATACAAGATCACACATGACGATGTGCAATTTTGACCTGAGAGTGTCGTGGATCTTAAATGTTTAAACCGTACATTATTATAGTTAACCACATGACATTGTTTATTGTGTTACATCCATAGTTTGGTATTAGTTGAACCGGTTAAAGTGAAACAATACTCATGAGAGAATTCACCTTCTTAGACATAGAAGTTTAATATCACCTTATTTGGTAGTAAATTTAAAGCCAAAGCCTTTGGTCAAAACAATTCGGCTAACTGATAAATGTTATTCGAATGAACCGAAGGCCTTAATATTGTACTTCGCAAATAACTGTAGACATTATTCGAGTTTTGACTATTAAATGAACTATATATACATTTAAATGATATACTGACAATGAAGAGAAAATGCGCACTATACATCGTTACTTAGGCCGTAGTTCAAATAATTAGAAATTGAATTTCACCTAATATTTATTAAGCGGAGAAAAGAGTATTATAAGAAAGTAAAAGATTATGTTCCTATCTTGAAAGAACAGACTAACAAGGTAGACACGTAGCCCACTTAAGTTCAAATATAAGAAGCCAATAAATAGAATGAAGAGTAGGAAGACTAATAAAAAAATGATGGTTCAGTTCGATGTTGTTCAAAGGGGATGTTAAAACACAAGTTTGAGCTAACTAAATTAGCGATACATCCATTTTTTCAAATGTGTATTCTAGGTCCTTGGCATTCTAGTGGATGCGACGAAAAAGATACAAAAAAGCATTTCTAGGTGGAAAATAAGCATGGATCCGAAGAATCTCAAATATATCAATCTTTCGAACTATTGATCACTCCATGGGCATGCAAGAGACAACCCATGCAAGAGACAACCCGACCAACTAAAACGTCTTATAATCAGAGGAAATAAAAGCAAAAACGATTTCCATAATAGCCGCGAGCGGGATGGTAATGATGTATAAATGTACGATCAATCATCAATCAAACCTTTAATAAAAAAAGGCAATAATATTATGCATATTATACTTATTTTTACTTGTAAGCTTTATGCTTTTGGAGGTTTACAAACAAAATTTGTGAAACAAGTATCGAATGTTGTACCAAATGGGACAGACATGAATTGGTATTGATTCAGTCTTAAATGTTTTTGACACCAAAATTTTGAACTTATATTTTTCTTCGTTTGCTTATTATATCTATTTCAAGTTTTAGCTTTTTCTTGCTAAAGTACCAGAAAAATCTTAGGCCCCGTTTGGTTTCGTTTTGAGTTTTGTGTTTTCAACATACACTACAAAATACAAGTAAATATGAATTTTTTTTTACAATTCTTAGTCATCGCGACGATGGACGGGAAACGGAGGAGATGAATTGTTTTCCATCCTTTTGTTATGTCTCAAAACACGAAAAATCAAATAAACTTGTTTTCTATTTTCTATGTTAGTTTCATTTTTCAAAATTGTGTGTTTTCAACAATACATAATAAATGCGAATTTTTCTTTAGACGAAAACACAAAACTAAAAATAGCAAATCAAACGGGGCCTTAGTTCTTAAATCGCTTCAATGCTATTTAATTTGTTATCTCCGCTAACGTTTATAACACCAAATGAAACAGACATCTTCAACATGCCTTCTTAAACCGCTCAAATGCTATTTAATTTGTTATCTTTTGCTAACCTTTCTTAAATCTCTTCACCTCTTTTTCTTTTTTTACTTTACTAGTGTGTAACCCGTGCGTTGCACACGGTATATTATAGAAAAATAATATTATAGTTATATTTGAAGAATATAATTTATTATGCAATACTTGATGAATTTTGTTAAGGTAAATGAGTTATAAATTGAAATTACTATATTTATAACTGTGCATTTTTGTTATGAGATTCGTATGTTTTTATATTTAAATAAAAATTAAATTATCATTTTTGTTGTAAAAATGAGTTATATATCGTTTTATTATTTTTTAGGATTCATTATTTATCAATCAAATAAATGAAAATAAGTATTCTTAAGAAATTTTGAAATTAATATTTTTATAAAATTTCATAAATAAATATTTATGTGCATATATCATGAAATTGACATTTAGGTTCTGATACATTTGACTAAAAGATATACGATGTATACATTAAATTTCAAACATTACTTGAAAGAATGACGACAAATATCTAAAAATAGAAGTGTAATACCAAAGACTCAATGTTTGTCTCACGCTAGACTGGGAGTAGGTTGATCATCGCGAGCGAGCGCTGGCCTTCACCCAATGCTCACTACCCCTCCCCCCTTTGTGTTTAATGTGGTTGTTAGTTTTCCAGGTTCTGTATCTTTGGCTTCTTCATTGGCCCGGTATGTGATTTGGTTGTCTCGTTTATGGCGTCCGGCTTTCTTTTCTTCGCTGGTTCTTTGGTGGTTTTACTATGGTAGTTCGGCTGCTTCGGATTATCTTGCTCTTCATTTATGCTGTTGGATTTTCGATGGTGGCGTCTTAGTTACTATGCTTGTCACCAACCCCACTCGGTTTCTTCTGTGCAACCTATCTGGGCATTTTTCTACGTCGCTTCTTGCTCCCTATCTAGGAGTGAGCTGTCCCTGGAGTTGCTGGTTTTGCGCCTTTTAGATTGCTCTCTTTGTGGTTTGGTTTGGTGGTCTGGCCTTTTCCTTTGGTTCAAGGCGGGTTTGTGGAAGTTGGTGGATCGTGTGTCCCTTCTACTCCACTCACTTCAGGTGGTTTTGTTTCTGGCTGCTGTGGCCTTATCTCCTGTTTTTTTGGTTTTTTCTTTTCCGCTGTTGTTTTGCGGGTTTTATTTTGGGAGACATTCGTCTTCCGTTGTCTTTTGTTATCTTGTGAGCCCTCGGAGAAAGACGTTTTTTCTCCTCTTATTTATACATTGTTTCTCTTAAAAAAAACCAAAGACTCAATGTATTTGTGTGCATTTATAGTTCTCGCATCACATATTTATCAAAATAATTATATGATATTACCATAGTGATAAAAAATATTTATTTAACTACTAAAAGATATATCAAGTGAAAATAAGACCTGAAACGTTATAAATCACATTGTCATTATAATTATGTAAAAAAATGTTTTTTAATCCATGATTTCATACATTTCTACTATTATTTTATTATAAAACATTTCAAAAATTATTTAACATTTATGTAAAAAAGATAATAAAATATAGAAGAAAAATATTTCTATTCAAAATATGGTATAATTTTTGTCCATTCATTAACTCAGATTACGAATCTAAATAATTAAAATGCAACTTTTTATACAAAAACGTACTATTTCAAAAAAACTATTCTTTTTTCAATATTACAGAATATAAACATTCATCCCTTATCATTAATTGTAATGTTATTCTTCAAACAATATAATTTAATAATGATAAGAGTACATTTGACGTACCAATGTTATGAAGGAAAAATGTTATATATTTTTGTAATGATGTACCAATTTTGAAAACCAATTTTATGTATATATTTGTTTGTAATGAAATACCAACTTTAGAAAGAAAAACTTATGTATATATTTGTTTGTACTAAATAACTAATTTTAGAAATAAAGAAATTTTATGAACTTAAATGTAGAAAAATGTAAAAGTATCAAAGATAATTTTGTATATGATTATGAAAATATTAAATTATATGGACTTGAATAAAAATATAGTTTTACCATTTATGTTAGTACAAATACGGTGTACACATTAAATTATCATTTTTTATGATTTAATAGATCAATTAATACATATTTATTAATTGGATTTAGTTAAAAAAATTAAATTCAAGATCAATTAATAAATTCAAATATATGGACTTAAATAATATAGAAAACTTCAGAGAAATCCATAAATAATTGTGAAAATTATTGAATGTTGGCATTTAAATACATAATGATAAAAAAGAATATTAGTAGAACATTGTAATAGTTTGTATATAATTATGGAAATTTAAAACTATCTGGACTTGAATGAAAAATTAATTTTACTATTTTTATCAATATGAATGCGGTACACATATTGAATTGTCATTTTTAAAATTTATTAGATCAATTAATGGATACTCGTTAATTGTATTTATTTAAAGAGCTTAAATTTAAGATCAGCAAACTAAATTTAATATATATGGACTTAAATGTAAAATAATAATAAAAATATGGAAGAAATCTATAAATAATTGTTAAAATTAGTATTAAATTTTAATGATAGAAGAGAGAACCAGTAGAAACATTGTAATAATTATAATAACAATATATTGTGGAATGCAAAAATAAAATATCTAGAGAGAATTAAGGAGAGAGGAGGAAATTCCTAGAATTAATGAGAGTGCTTTAATTTCTTCCGCTTTACTATTATTTAATAGATGAATGGTTGTACACGTGCATTTGTTTATTAGCCGAGCACGGAACACATTTTGAACTTCAGAGCCTACCACTCCATATTAAATTTTTTAAAACCTTTTATAAAAAGCAGAGACCTGTTCTCTAGATTCTAGGGCTGGGCGAGTGTAGAGTTTTCTTCATTTTTCCGTTGAAGGTACCATTATGGCTGCATATTTTTCCTTCAAATTATGCTTAATTTCCTTCAGTTGCCAGTATTCAACAAGTGATATTTGGCTATTTGAAAACTGTTAACTTTGTAAGCTTAATTTGATCACCCTGAGCTAAATCTAGTAAGGTGACGATTATTTTATTCAGTTTGAGTTAATTTTCTGTAACATTTAACTTTGATCTACTGAAATTTGTTGCCGGCCTTCAGGGTTCCGAGATCTATGGGGTTATACGTTTAAAATGTGAACTTATGAAATTAGCTTCAAAATCTGGCTTTTTATTTACCTTTGTTGTAACTGCTTTAGCATTTGCTTCAGCTTCAGTGCTATGTATATACAGTGTTTTTTATTTTTCTATTTTTTTTTTCCTTGTGAAATACGATTCGAACTATTGAATTTATTAGTGCTATGCTTCATTTTCCTGAAATTCTTTTTCTACATTCAAAAGTATTGTTACATGAAAACATCTTAAAAAAAATTTCGTTCCTGAATAGTATACCCGAGATGTATTATATTGGTACTGACATTTTGGTGAATGATTATCCATTAAAAAAAATCCTCAAAATAGTCATTTAGATACTTTTGCCTTGAAACACGAATAAATTTCTAAGGTAAAGGGGGAACATGTTTTATATAATTTGTTTGCAGTAGTTTTTTTTATTGGATTTTGTTAACTTACGGCATACATAAGAGTTTGGATCATGTACGAACTCTCATATTTGGTTACTGGAAGCCAGAGGGAAAAAAAAGTAAGGCGGAGGAAGAGAAATGAAATCTTTATTTAAAGATCATTTGACTTGTATATGTATGGAACATGATTTGATTGGAAACCCTTCAATTTGTAAGCAGTACCAGCCATTTTCAGATGCATGTAATTTGCAACTGGAAACTGATTTATATGTTGTTTATCGTTGAATATAGAGATCAGAACATCCTCAATTTGATTAGTTGCTAGTGTTTATGATATTACTTTCTCTCATAGGCATTGCCGGTTACTATTCGCTTGATTACTCTTCTTCCTCTCTTGGTTTATATAAGTAGCTGATGCTGGTGATTTTGTGGTTTTTCTCCCCCTTTTAAATTGTGTGCCTTCCGCCTGATATAATTCATCTATTGCAATTTTCATTTCACATAATGTGGCATTAAATGGGATGTGCTATATTCAAGTTCATCTTAATCTAGTCCGCAGGTGCGGCGCAGTGGAAATGAGGCTTGAGTTCTGGTAAAAAGACCCAGGTTCGATTTCTACCATACGCTTTCCTATCCTATATAAATTTTCCCGGGGTATGGGGACGGCTTTACTATACCCTCCTCAGGAGTTTACCGGTCCGTCGGGTTCTCCTGGGTTTCAAAAAAAAAAAAAAGTTCATAATAATACTCCATATTTTCTTTGTTTGTGTTCCTCCACTAACATCTGCAGCTGTTCAGTTTGGATATTCAAATTGTTGATGACTTTCATAATAATTTATTGTTAAAGAAAAGTGAATTAGATGGTAGGTATCCTAATAATGCAACAAAGCACGATTTTCTGTTCAACCAGCCGTCAGCGGCACCCAATTTTTTTTTTGTTTGCCCATTTCTACAACATAATTGTCAACATGTAATAATGCTTCGAAAGGAATCTGCACTCATGGTGCACAGTCTTAGTTTGAACCAGAATTTTTTCTTTGTCTGAACCAGATCCTTTTCATTTTCTTTTACTGAACCGTTTTAAAGTTTATTGAAGCAGGCTGTAACGGTAAGCCATTTCACCCAAAAGCGTTAATTCCTTTCTAGTTCCGTAAGCCATTTCACCCAAAAGCGTTAATTCCTTTCTAGTTCCGTGCACAATATTACAACTTCTCTTCTATCTTTTTTACAATATCTGCTTAAGAAGTTACTGATCGTGCTGAGCAATGTCTGTGTTTTTTTTTAAACATCATTTCGTATTTATACAAAGAAACAAGATAATGGGAGAAAGGAATGTATGTGTGTGCTCATCTAACTGATCTAATCAACTTGAAAGGATTTTTTTTTTCTTCCTAGGCATTAGAAAGAATTAAGTGCAAATATTAATATTATGCCAAGATGCAATATATGTATGGTATAAAAGAAGGATTATGACGTGCAGTTCCATAGAACTTTGAAAGTCCATCGAAGTTTTGGAGCACTTGAGTGATCGTTAAATCATCGTTAGTAGTTGTTTTCCTTGTATCAATGTCACAATGCATGCTAAACTAAACGATAATTTTTAAATCATTGTTACCGGTTTATATTCCTTGAATCTGCTTTAGGTTGATAGTTTATTTATTGAATTTCTGATTAAAATCGTTCTGATTCTACACAAATACTCCCCATTGTTTAATGTTATACCATTCTTGTTATCAGTTGATTCAATCATATAGGTCTAACTACAGTTAAATCTTTATTTGTTTGACTTCTACAGTTGCAGCCATGTCAGATCTGCAAAAACCTCTACGTCCCAAAAGGAAGAAGGATATTGTAGACTACCTTGTGAAATTTAGATGGATACTCGTTATTTTTGTAGTTCTTCCCGTTTCTTTCACAATCTATTTCCTTATATATTTGGGTGATATGAAATCAGCAATGAAGTCTGAAAAACAAAGGCAAAAGGAACACGAGGAAAATGTCCAGAAAGTTGTGAATCGTCTCAAGCAAAGAGACCCAAAGAAAGATGGTCTTGTTTGTACAGCCAGGAAGCCATACATTGCTGTTGGCATGCGTAATGTTGACTACAAAAGAGCTCGACATTTTGAAGTAGATCTCTCAGCATTCAGACACATACTTGAAATCAACAAAGAGAAAATGATCGCAAAAGTTGAACCTCTTGTTAATATGGGACAAATTAGTAGAGCTACAGTTCCAATGAACCTTTCACTAGCAGTGGTAGCAGAATTAGACGATCTCACAGTAGGTGGACTCATAAATGGATACGGTATTGAAGGAAGCTCCCATATTTATGGCCTTTTTTCAGACACTGTTGTTGCTTTAGAAGTTGTGCTTGCTGATGGACGTGTAGTTAGAGCAACAAAAGATAACGAGTATTCTGATCTTTTCTATGCTCTTCCATGGTCTCAAGGAACTATTGGCTTTTTGGTATCAGCTGAGATTAAGCTCATACATATTAAGGAGTATATGAAGCTAACTTATATGCCAGTTAAAGGGAATCTCAAAGATATTGCACAGTTTTATGCAGATTCCTTTGCACCAAAAGATGGAGACTCAGCTAAGATTCCTGATTTCGTAGAAGGCATGATATACAATCCGAATGAAGGTGTTGTAATGACTGGACGATATGCTTCTAAAAGTGAAGCAAAACAAAAGGGTAATGTTATTAATAGTGTAGGTTGGTGGTTTAAACCATGGTTTTATCAGCATGCTCAAACAGCATTAACTAAGGGTGAATTCGTGGAATATATACCGACCAGAGAATACTATCACAGGCACACAAGATGCTTATATTGGGAAGGGAAGTTGATATTACCATTTGCTGATCAATGGTGGTTTAGGTGGTGCTTTGGTTGGCTAATGCCACCAAAGGTTTCTTTGCTTAAAGCTACCCAAGGTGAAGCTATTCGTAACTACTATCATGATAGGCATGTTATTCAAGATCTTTTGGTTCCCCTTTATAAAGTTGGTGAAGCACTTGAGTGGGTTGACCGTGAAATGGAGGTACTTCTTATTTGCTATTTTTCTACTATTGGCAAGTTCGTATTCTTTTATAGCAATGATGATATATGCATATATGTACACCATTTATGTTATGTAATTTAGATTATATTTACACTGTTAAAATATCCAAATGTAAAATATACATTTAAAAAGACACCAACAAGATGCACATTTATTTATATAATTTCAGTGACTATTTGTTCACAAATCTATTTTTTATATTAGAAACTACCAACTTATTTAAAAGAATGATACTAAGTAATTTTGCAAGTCTTAAATAATTATTTACCATAATGTACAAAATGAATATAAATAAATAAAATGTTATAATAAAAATCTAGTAATAGTTAGTGATACGCAAATTATTCATTGAGATTTCGGAAATAGTAGTAATTAACATAAATAGATTGAGGAATGGGGCAAAAAGGATGGTTCTGTTCTGTTCTTTTAAAATGACACCATTGAGATGTGATGCCCCTCTATCTCTGGTAACCATGAGTATCAGAGATGGCTGTTTGTCTTGTTATGAAATAGTAGCGCTTTGCGGAAGCTTTTATCAACGGATCTTTGTCAACCAAATCACAAAGAGATAACTTGTATTGAAAACAAAACGGAATTGAAATCAAAACGCAATAACACAAAATATTCCACCCAACCATCCACTTTATTGATTCACCAAAATTTTGTTTACAATTAATAGAACAAAGTTAAAATAAACAAAATACCATTGAATCAATAACCAAATTGAGAAAGTGAGCAAATATCAATATTGTTAAAATTGTTGGAGAAGAAGAACAAATATTGAGAAGAGAAAATTAGCAAATAGATTTTCCACCATATTTTTACAATCTCTTCTAGTCTTTATTTATATAATCAATTACTTATTGCCCAAGTTAACATTAGACGGCAAAAAAAATTTGATTAGCCAATTAGGGAGCGAAATAAACATACTCAAATATGCCTATTAATTAGGGGAAACAAAATATTCTCTTTCTTTCTTTTGCATATTTATTTCCCTCTATTTGTGATTTTATATCATCAAAATTTAACACTCCACCTTGATGCAAAATCACATATCTTCAACATATTAAGCATGCCATATCTAGATCTATCACAAATCCTCATATCTCAACCACACTAAATTACAAACCTCAACCACCACCTGCAAGTGACGCATCTCCCACATGAAGTGCACCACACAAATCCCGTCTCAAAAACGTTTGTAATACCACAAAGATCTCCGTCTTGTCTTTGTGGATTTTGCAACTCGACACCCATCTATCACTCGATGCTCATTACCTGATCACTATCGATCCCTCGAGCATCATCAACATGAAGACCCCTGTCTAAAATATGATCCTCAATGCTAGAATCATAAGCACTGACCGTATTAACATCTCCACCTTGCTGTGGACTAGGTCCTTCAACCGTCACTCGCTTTCCATAGTCGACTACAGAACCAACCAAGCTATAGAGGTTTTCTTCCTTCAATACTCCTCTCATCCTTACACGATCACCTTTCTTCACTCTCAAAACTCCACCTTGGATCTAAGTGCAACCACGGTGTTCCAACTGACCAAGAGAAATAAGATTATGCGAACAAGTGGGTACATGTCTGACTCCAGAGACTTCTTTAACCACACCGTCATGCATACGAAACATGATAGATCCAATACCACAAATTGGTAGCTCTTCTCTATTGGCTGTCCTAATCATGCCGACACTCTTCTCATAAGAAGAAAAACAATTCACATCTCTATAAATGTGAAAACTGACTTTCGAATCCATCTTCCAATGCTTATTTTTACTAAAGAGGACATCACAAGAAGCATCGCTATCGGTACCTTCAGCAAAACCTGCATGTGCATCACTACTAGTATCACCATGCGCAGCCTTTTTCTGATCTCTTTTATAAGCATAACACTTGCTGCGTATGTGACCTTTCTTATTACAATAATGACAAGTGATAACACTACCATTAGCGTCCTTCTTCTTCCAAATTGTATCTTTTTTCGAGTTCCTTGCCACCATAGCCTCACTTCGAATTGATTTCATATCTGACCCTTTTCTTCTAAGCTCCTCATTCAAAAGACTGCTTCGAACAGTTTCCAGAGAGATAGTTCCATTAGCATTGGAATTACTCAATGAAATAACCAAAGTTTTCTAACTTTCTGAAAGCGAACTCATTAATAAAAGAGTCTGTAACTCATCATCAAAATTGACCTTCATATTTGCCAATTGATTTATTACATCTTGAAATTCATTCAAATGCTTGCAACAGACTTCTCTTTATATAATCTTAGTTATACCAACTTTCGAACTAGAAAAGCACAACTAGTAGCACTCTTTGACTCATACAAAGATACCAACTTATCCCACAAAGCCTTAGCGGATTCACAACTAGCCACATGATGGAAAACTGAATCATCAAGATATTGGCGAATCAAAGCAATAGCCTTCTTATCCATCTTCTTCCATTTTCCCTTATCTACATCAGAGGGCTTCTTTCTATCTCCATCAATCAGATCATGAAGATCATTGAGGTACAGAACATCATCCATCTTTGATTTTCAAATACCCCAATTTTTCCCATCCAAAATAGCTATCTTTGAAAACGAAATCATATCCGACATCAATAAATTTTCAAACCAAAATTACTCTAAGCTTTGCGATGATCTGTGCTCTGATACCAAACTGTTATGAAATAGTAGCGCTTTGCGGAAGCTTTTATCAACGGATCTTTGTTACCCAAATCACAAAGAGATAACTTGTATTGAAAACAAAACGGAATTGAAATCAGAACGCCCATTTTATTGATTCACCAAAATTTTGTTTACAATTAATAGAACGAAACTAAAATAAACAAAATACCATTGAATCAATAACCAAATTGAGAAAGTGAGCAAATATCTATATGGTTAAAATTGTTGGAGAAGAAGAACAAATATGGAGAAGAGAAAATTAGCAAATAGATTTTTCACCATACTTTTACACTCTCTTCTAGTTTCTATTTATATAATCAATTACTTATTGATCAAGTTAACATTAGACGGCAAAAAATAATTCGATTAGCCAATTAGAGAGAGAAATAAACATACTCAAATATGTCTATTAATTAGGGAAAACAAAATCTTCTCTTTCTTTCTTTTGCATATTTATTTCCCTCTATTTGTGATTTTGTATCACCAAAATTTAACATGCCTATCATCATCATCTGCATATATTAGAGTCTCATAGCGAAACTATAAAGTGTACATAGCAATATACTTAAACATTACCGAAAAGCATAATTATGCTAAGCACAACGTATGAAGCTCTCATAAATACTATTGTCATGAATAAGTCTGTACAACTGTTTCGATAAATGCAGACTAATACGTATTGCATAATTATGCTAGTGTAACTGAAATAGATAAAAGTAGCTAACATTCCGCCGTAGCTTTATGCTCATCCTCTGTCAGCTGAAGCGTATCCCATCAGCACCCGAGCTTATCATTGACATTTCAGTGCTTCAAGCAAACGAACAGTTCATTGTGAACTACCTATTGGAGTCCATGTATGGTATATCATTACCATTACTAAGATAACTAATTTCATAGATCGATTCCAATAACGATGTAAATCACTTTGGAAAAAAATGAAGTATGTGTTGTGGAGTCGTAGATACTTTTTATAAATGTTCAGGGACAATGCTTGATTTATCAGGTTATTCAAATATGCACACACATATTACATGCGTATGAATATATATGTATCGATGTATATACATGACCTAAATAAAATTCGATCATGACGCGGTGTTACTGTTTTTTATAGATAAATACTTAGGTGGTTTTTGGTTTGAAAATGAGTGTGTATTTTAGTTATTTCTCGATTGGGTTGTGTTTTCAATATGCATGTCAAATGACATAGGATAAAAGGAGAAGTTGGAAATTATAGTCATTTCAACAAAGAGCGGGGGGAAGAGAGAATATAGTTTTTGATATTTTCGAAAATGTGAAAAACAAGAAAAAATCTTTTTCAATTTTATATGTTAAAACCTTTTCCAAATTGACCGTTTTCCTATTCTTCTCCTCTTTCGTGCATTTTAAATTAAAGTACACGTTGAATATGCAAAATTTGTTTTCAAACCAAACTCTACCTTATTTTTTACAAAACCAATCGATGAATGTGAATAGTATTCTTTTTATGTATATATGTGTGTATTTTAGTTATTTCTCGATTGGGACCTCTTTTTCATTATTTTCATCACGTCCTCTTCACGAGTGATGCATTTGAACCAACTACATGCTCATAGTATTTTGGGTGACGCGACACACGCATAGGGGTTACATATTCGTATTAGTTATGATCCTAGTCATTAGCATTTTTTGATAACTACGGTTCTCCACAGAACCAATTGGTCAATCTGAACAGTAGTCTCTTTTTATATTTATATAGGATCTTACTTTTGTTATTTTTTTCATGATGCAGATATACCCAATATGGCTATGTCCACACCGCATATTCAAGCTGCCAATGAAAACAATGATATACCCAGAACCCGGCTTCGAGCTCCAACAAAGGCAAGGGGACACGAACTACGCCCAAATGTACACCGACATCGGTGTGTACTACACACCCGGCCCCGTCTTCCGTGGCGAGGAATTCGACGGTGCCGAAGCCGTCCGCCGCCTCGAAGACTGGCTCATCAAGAACCATGGCTTCCAGCCCCAGTACGCCGTTTCCGAACTGAACGAGAAGAACTTCTGGAGAATGTTCGACGGTGGTCTGTACGAAAGCTGCCGCAACAAATACGGTGCTGTTGGAACGTTCATGAGCGTTTATTATAAGTCCAAGAAGGGCAGGAAAACCGAAAAGGAGGTCCAGGAAGCTGAGGCTGCCATTGCTGAAGCTGCTTATGCTGAGCAAGGTTGACGATGATGATGATGGTATTTTAGGTGTATGTGTTTGGTTTATTTGTGTTTGATGCTTTGTTTGTGTTTGCTATTGTTGCATTGTTAGGACTAGACTTGTGCACTATTGTTATGTAATGTGAAATGAGCATGTATGAATTTGGTGCTGATATTTTTGTGAATTTTGTTGTGCATGCGTTGAGAGCATTGTTAGTTTGATTTCTTGCTCTAGTCTTGTTCGTAAATGATTGAATGTTGCTTCTAAATACTGTTTATTTACTGATTTTGATATGTGCAACTGAGAAAAAATTCTGGCCATACAGTGTAATAGAAGGGAATTATACATCAAGGGATTAATAAACTTCTGTGTTTGAGTTCAAAAAGAGGTATTTTTGGTCTTATGGTTCAGGAACAAATTTATCAGAACTATATCAAAGTCCTTGTTCTTTTAATACAATGATTATTCTAATGTATCTAACCGGTTTTATGGTTTCTAACTTGTAACGATCAACCACCCAAACACAGGTCAGGGAGAGGGCCTTCAGGGTGCATTTTGCGGATAAATTGGATTAGAGCTTGAAGGTCGAGGTCGTGTCAAAATTTTAATTTGAGTTTGGATATGAAGCATTTTCATGTACAAAAATTCGATTAAAAGTTGGATATGAACTATCATGTGATGTATGGTGTTCACTTTTTATTTGCAATAATCTATCATGTGATGTATGGTGTTTACTTTTTTTTTTTGCAATAATTATTAGTTATTAATTATTAATCATTAAATAATAAACTTAATCAATAATTATTTAATACTTAATATTTAACAAGCGATAATTGAAATTAAAATTAAAATTCATATTGAAATTTAAATACAAATTCAAACACCTACTGCAAATGCAAACACAAGCTCAAATTAACAATAAAGAACATCCAAGTATTTAATACATCAGCGTCCTCCTGCAAGAATCAAAGCGTCTCTGATTAAATCACGTGCTGCAACAATCTATGCTGTATTTGATGAACTCGCACCACCATGATTGTGATGATGCTGTTCACGCCAATTTTTAGCATAATTGCATTAATAAGTGCTTCATAATCGATATTTGTACTAGTATCTTTTATAAAACCATGGATAACACAAGTTGCGACGACATACCACGTTTGTTTGGTGAAACTATATGTTGGTGTGCTTCGCGATCATTATTTTACTCCTCTGAATCATCGAAATAGGATAAATCATCATTATTAATTGAGTCATCCATGATTTGCGTATCATTTTTGGAATTAAAATAGGCAAAATCGTACCTAGATATGGTTAGGAAGGTTTTGTAAAAGGGTTAACTGATAAATGAGCGTTGGTGAATGAATACGAGATTGATAACGTAAATAGCCAAAAATTCAATTTAAATTTTTACATCCGACTTAAGTCAATTACATTCGACATAAATCTTACGTCTTGCCTATCTCCAGTTTCTAGCTACCAAATGCTTTCCCTATAAACGTTGGCGTAACTGATACCACTATCTAGTAATTAACTAAAGCCAAGAGACTTTGGTCTATTACTAGACAGAATTAGTAAAAGGATCAACAATTGGAACAATAGATTTCTAAAAGTTAGTGGCAGGATTAAAATGGTGAAATCTACCATCTACTCAATAGTAGAATATTGGTTTATATTTTTGCTAAATCCCCATTGCAATTATTAATAAAATTAATTCAACATGGGCTAATTTTATTTGGTAGAACAAAGCGCTTAATATGAGTTGGTCAGATGTTTGTAAACCAAAACATGAGGGTGTTCTTGGTTTGAGAAAACTGGAGGACATACTTCAAGCAAATGAGATCAAACTACTATGGAGATTTCTCACAACAAATAACTTATGGGTTTAATGAACAAAAAACATATACTGCAAAAATAATTTTTTTTGGACTGTTCAAGTGGACAACAACTCATCCAATATTTGGAAAAATTTGCTTACAATAAGACAGGCATGTAATGTGCATATAAATAACAAATATGTCAGTTGCGGTGTAAATCTCAGCACTTATATACGAGTACATTAAACCATGCACATATTTATATGTTGCATAGACACTTACACATATATGTGTATTTGATACATATATACACTTTATATATCAAAATTATAAATATATTAAATATTTATATAAATTAATTAAATAAAATAAAGATTTTATTTAAAATTATTTAGACTCAGTCTAAATCAATTAGACTTCATAAGCCCAATAAGAACTAAAATGGTAAAAAAATACGAATTTCACTCATTCAACCCACTACGTGCTATACAAGTTCCATTAATAGTATCAGAGCTATGCGGTCTAAATTAACGGTATTATGACTAACTTATTAAATCATACCCATTTAGTAGGGTGTCTAGAAAAGTAGTGTCTAATGCTGGGTTTGGATAATCAACTACTTTACCCTACCTAGCAATTGGCCTGATCCAAAAGGATGAGGTGAGCCCAGATGATGTTCCCAATATAAAAGCCCAAATTGATTTTGGACCTTAGGCTAATTTTCGAAATTTATTTTGAATTTATAAATAATATTTTAAATTTAAAAGGTTAAGTTTAAAATATATAAGAAATTTTATAAGTGCTAAAGAAGATTTTTCAAAATTGTTTTAAAAATAATTAATTATTTTCAAAAATTATAATATTAATTAATTAGATTAAATAAATAAATAAATAATTCAAAGTTATCTAATTAAATTAGAAAACATATATAATGATATATATAAATTTATTTTAAAATGTTTAAGGTAATAAATAAATAATTTTCGAAAATAATTAAATTAATTAGATTTTTTTAATTAAATAAATAAACTAAATGTTAATTAATAAATAAAATAATATAAACATATTATGATATATATATATATATGTATGTATGTATTACTATAAATGTTATAGTATATGTTTTCAATTTTAAAATGTTTAAAATGAATAAAATAAAATTAATTAAAATGTTAATTAATAAAATAAAATAAATATGATTAATTAAATAAGATTAATCAAATAATATTTAATTAATAAGATTATCATATATAATTAAAATTATAAACTGTGAGATAAGAATTAAACTTATATAATATGGATGTAAGGTGGAATCTAATAAACCCAAATTAGATTTAAGGAATAAATACATATGCATAATACGTATACCGTGATTTCAGATGTGTCGGATGGTTGAATCATGAAAGCATTTCATAAGAAATACATTATTCCATAATTCGATGTCACTTAAATAAATATATGTTAAAGATTATGAATCTTTAGTATAAGTGTTGCCTTCTATGTATATATTAATAGCTTACTTGCATACTCTTTAGTTGCTGAGCTTTCCTCAAGCTAAAGATGTTATGTGTGGTACAATTAATATATAGACTAGATGATGTGAGATACATGCACATATTTGTTGATCTTTCCTCAAGGTATGTGCATTGTACTTAGGCCGTCGTAAAATGATAGGTACAAGCGAATAATCTCTTTTTATTCATTGAGCTTTTCTTAAGACAAAGATGAGATTAGGACAAAGGCTATGGGTTAGGAGTTGTATATGATACAATCGATAAGCCATTATCCATCCCATATGGACCTATGATTTGTCGAGCTTTTCTCATGGTCAGAATCACAAGGCATGCGAGTCCTAACACCCACTAGAGAAGTTGAAAGATTTTTATGTTTCCTCTTTGGGTTTTGAGAAATGTAAATGTAAAGTGAGAACCTTATTGGAAAAATGAAATGGTAAGATTTAAGCTTTCTAATATTGTAAGAACATATGCAATGTAAAGTTAAAATAATATGTATTGGTAACTTTGTGCACCTAATATAATTGATAAAACGTTTACCAGTTATATTATATAATTAAACTGAATTAAGATTGAAATAAAAATATAAAATATACTTACCAATAAATATTGCATGTTATCCAATTCATGCCCTATGCAAGCGCCTAATTATACAACTACTAAATATGTTTGTAACGTTATCATGTACGTATTTATTTTCCTTAGACTGTGTATTGTCTTCTAAAGTTTCAAACTCTAAAATCAATACAAGTATATAGATATTTGATCCATACTCAACCACATATAAATATTATACGGTGAACGACCACAATCGTAATATACGAAACTTAGATGAAATTAGTTCATTCGAAGTGAGCAAGTAATCCATAATGCCAGATCGTGTATTCAATATGACTGAATATAGTAGGAGTCTTATTATGTTAGATGTAATACTGGACCAAGAGATACAAAATGGATCTAAGAATTCGATCATTGAAAAGTCAGTTTGATCAGTTTTCATAGTGCAACTTATTCGATATTCTTAAATGTTAAAGATGACCGAATGCATTTTTTAAAGAGTTCATTATGATCTTGCAGTAAGCGTTTCCTTTTGAATGGTTTGACCATTTGGAAAGGAAAGCAAATGTGCGAGCGCGGATGTAACTTAAGGCACATTTGGAATGAAGAGAGTGAATAATCACCTCTACTTTATGAAAAGACATTGGAAACGAGAATTGTATATAAAATACCAAAAGAACTTAATATAGAATGAGAAATATAATTTCTATTCCAAAATATTTTCGTATAATTTTTTTTCTATAAAAGTTATTTCTTCGAGTTTAAGATATTTGATCTAAAACTCTTGACTGTAAACTAGTTCCCGAAAATGAAATAAAATCCCATAATCAATGATCGAATGGAGCTTCGGATTTCATATATATCTATTATAGTAATGACAGAAATAGTGCAAGCATACCATATAACACTTCTTAGTGCTAGCGTCAAGTCACGAAAAATTATTTTCATAAACATGTCAAATATTATTTATAAAATAACAATTATTTTTAGTATTGACTGAAAATAGACATAGTTCTATTTCAATATGAATGTTATGAATACTCATTATAAAATAGAATTATAATAACAGTATTAGTTATCATAACAAAAGTGATTCATTAGAAAATACAAAATCATCTAATATTTTACAATTATTTTGAAATTATTGACTATGCTACAGTTTTGAGAAATAATTTTTAATCATATGATTATGAATTATATGTTTTAACTGTATTTTTCGTCAACCTTGGAATGAGACTAATGCACCGTGAAGAGAAAATTTTACTTGCTAATCACTAGGTTTTAGGACGGAAAACTATCGGAAAGCGAGCATTTAAAGGTAAATGACACAAGATGTAGAGTGATTCAGAAAAGCAGCCTATATACACTATGAAGTTCTTTTACTATATAACTCTCTTACAATTACAAGGAATTATAAGAGAATAATAAGAAAATGGAAGCACTTAAGACTAATGGAGCTGCTAATCTTAAGAGCTTGCTGAGTGAAGAGCTCTGGATTGAGTGTAATGATAGGATTCCTATGTATTCCAATCAACCTTAGCATGGCTATACGTACTTTAACCAACCAATCAACCCCTTTGATGTTGCAATGCATGAGGTTCTTATAGTAGCTAAAACCGATGCTTGGATGGCTGGGATCGTGCTGTAAACAGCAGGAAGCGTGCTCGGCCATTGATCTCGCTGAACTGACTTGATGGGCGACATTTGACTAAATGAAAGAAATGTGTAGTTGAGATTAATGTCAATAGGAGAAATTTACTAGGTGCATGCCCTGCCTTGCTTCGAGTTTAATGCATTTGTACCGTGGCGATATGTTATGGGAAATGGAACATGCTTTTTGTCAGGAGTAGATACACTTGGTTGTACCTTTTGTTGCTTTACTCCCGCATGCCTAGGTGGCAAGACGTGCCAAGTTGTTCTACTGGCCCCTAAGACCATGAAGAGGATAGACAAATGCTGAGAGCCGAGGGCATGTTGAGCTGGGCGAGGGATGACAAGACGAGTTGTAGGCTGTAGGTGGCTATACTGAAACTGGGTCAATCATGAGCCACGCCGAAGTCGATCTTGATCTGTGCCGGTCGGAAAATAGTTGGGAGAGATGCTTGAGTAGGTGGACTTACTTGGTGCCGTATTGAAAGCAGGCCTCCATGAGAGAGTTAGTCGTAAGTGAGATGGGTCGAAGCAGTCTATGTTGAGTTATGCTTATGCCTTGCTTTGATAGGTGATCTGGCTGTTGGGGTTGTTGTGTGGTTCCATGATGGCAAGTGGCTTGACATGACATTGAGTAGAGGGCCTGTAACGACCCGTAAAATTTCAACTGTTTAATAACGTAATTAGTTGAAATTTTGCGAAATTTCAAACGATAAAATTTTGAAATAAAAATTTAATATTTGGAATACGTTCAGTTAAACATAACGACTGGTAAATTTTCGTCCGAAAATATGAAAGTTTATTTCGCGCGTAAATTCACTTCAAGCTAATCAGTTAAGAAACGATGAAAATAAAATGTTTCCGAAACCTAAATATTTTTACATAGAAAAATTCTAAACCATCTTCTGAGCAAAATATCAGTTCGTCATTTTTCCAAATTCAGACATCTATTGCTCCGTCGTTCTTATTTTCTGGAAAATAGCAGTATTCTGGTACCGATATCGATTTTTATCGGATGATCATACCACTGATATCCATATACCGTTTTGATCGTCTCGTCGTGCTGATCTCTACGGTATATTCAATTGTAAATTTCGGAGTTCGGTGTGCGGTACGGTCTGCGAAACGTCGAGCGTACCGGTTTTGCAACTGTGTTTTGGTTCCATATTTGCATTTTGTACCCATTATCTTTTAAATCTCCAACTGGTATAATTCTAACAGCCATGAACATTTATGATTTCTGCATTAAAACCGTTACCTTTTGTTTTTCCAGATTTGTTTATTTATGGCGCTTCATTTTTCGACTTTAATCGTTTCCAATACTTCGATATAACTATTATTCAATACGTCTGTTCATTTTATTATTCCCAACGTTCAAATTCAAAATACTTTTGATTTCTTTCAGCTAACCCTTCTTTCATTTTCGTCCTCTTCACACACAAAAAAAAAATTGTGCAACTCTCCTCCTTTCAGCAACCTTCCTATCTCTTCCCATTCTTGTAGCTTCCATCAAACACCCACGCAGATGCCGCAACCGTTCACCGCCGAGACCCGCCTCTGTCCTTTTCCCCCTCTGCATCCGGTCAGCTCGTCCTCACTGTCAAAGCCGAGCACCTTTCTCCCTATCCTGTGAGGTAGCCACCGACCAAAGCCCAGCCTCACGCCGCCAGCCACTGCCCAAACCCTGAGCACACGACCCTCTGCAACCATTCCAATGGCCTCGCCTTCAACCGCTTCCGAACCCAAGGCAACAGCTCACCCTGCTCCGCCTCCCTGACCTTAAACCGCCATCCACCCCTCACCTTCCATTTGCAGATCCAACACCCCATGCCGAGACCCCACCACCTCACAGCCAGCCACCTCCTCCATCCAGTAGCCGCGAGAGCCACCACCGCTACCTCGCAAGAAAAGAAAAAAACTGACCTCCCCTGCTTCTCTTACACTACCGAGCCCACCTGACGCCATCCTCTCCTCTGTCGTGTGCAGACTTCTTCCCGCATCATTATAGCCGCACGCAAGCGCCTTCGCCTCGCCAACAATCGGCCTCCTCTTTTCTGGTACCTAGATGTAAGTATACATTACATTATACTATACTGTTTTATAACAAAGTTTATTATACTATATATATATTGCATGAAAAATTTGTACGTAAACAAAAAAAAAATGTGCGCATGGTATGATTGGTATATATGTAATAGTAAAGTAAGTATATTGCTATAGTCATATCTTAAAGCTTTGTACATTCGTGCATTTTATAAAAGAATGTATGCATATACTTGCTGTCTGCATAGTTGTTGGCATGTATATCTACTTGCTGTCTGCATAGTTGTTTGCATGGGTGGTATGTCCATTTGTTTAGATGAATATATGAAGTCTATATATGATAAGGTAGCTATATAAGTTTATATGAGATTTGAAAGTAAACATTTGTTAGTAATATTGATCGGTCTCTATATACAGTATTTTATGTATTTATACTTTGTTAGATTTACATTATATAATGTAAGCGAAGGTCAGCATATATATTCTACTTATATTATAGCCTATATTTTATACAAGATTTATATATAATAATGTTAGAACTTGCCGTGTGAAAGAAAACAGAGGAATAGTGGTTATATATATTTAAGCCTAGATTTGTGATAAAGTTGTGTCTGCATATACATGTAAGTCTAAGCATGTTTTAAGGACTTTAAAATTCTCACGTGTGGTATGAGGATGTTAGTTTATTTTATATAAAAATCTGTTTTAGTCGCGTGTATGTATATATATATTAAACTAGGTATATTTTGCATGTAAGTATGGGAGTTGTCTAAATTTTTAATAAGTGTTTATACGTAGGAATTTGAAGTTGCATAATATGAATATTTATGTGTTTTAATTTAATTATGGGTTTAAATATTATATATATATATTTTTTTAAATGTATGTGTTTATTTAAACCAATGATTTGAAAATTCATATACATTTAGTTTAATATGGGTTTAAATTTAATATTGCTAAAGTTTGAAATAGATATATTGTTCCTATCTTATGGATTTTGACTGGTTCTTCTCGATTTCTGTTATCAGCCGGGACCGTCGATTCGTGCCAATCTTACTTTGCTTTGAGATTCGCGCTTGGATTTCGTAACTCAACTTCATTTTCTATCTCTTTAGCCTCGAAAGGTGAGCACTCACTCACGATTAACGTTCTTTTATTTATTAAATTTGATTTCAATTGAAACGACAATTGAAATATACTGCTGTTAGTTAAATACACTGTTATATATGTTATTGCCTGTATCAGTTCACCTGTGACACCTGACACTATTATCTGTTAATTATTTATGCGATGATAATACAGTTGGCTGAAAATTGATTGATGGTTGATGTTTATATTGGACGTTAAATTATTAATGTTAAAATGATAAATAGTATGCAATTGAACTTGATATAGGATAATTAAAATGTTAAATTTGATTAACTGACATTTGTATAATATGACCCCTTTAACTGTTAAATCCATTGACACGTATGATTTGCTTAATTACATTTTGAATCACTGAATGTATGTTGTTAAATTGATGATGTATGAAATTGTAAATAGATGACAAGTGAAAAACCGTAATGTAATAATCTTTAATCTACATGAAATGATAGTGTAGATTCTAGAAATAATTATATTAATTCGTACAAATAACAATGCGAATTAATACGGTTATTTCGGGATTATTTGAATTGATTATTGGATTGATATTGGTTGTTGTTATTGCTTGTTTATTTACTTTGACACCATCCCAGTTATCACACTGCAAGTTCCCTTTGATATGTTTTGATTTTGAATTGAATTGGAATCGGGTTGAAATGATAAATACCCAAATTGAACTTTGACTTAGGATAGAAAATTAAATAAAAACCCGATTGGTCAATAATTTGATTTAAAAATAAATGAAGATTTTATTTGAATAAACAATATGGTTTTGAAATGAAGTTGAAATTTGAATTTTTATTGAAAGGAAAATGTTTAAATTTGAGAAATGATTGAATTAAGTTGAAATGATCTAATAATTAAGTTTGAAATTATAATTGAGTTGAAATTATTAAACTTTGAATTATTTAATAATTAAGTTTTGAATTATTTAATACTTAAATAAGATTAAATTATTTAATGATTAAATTGAATTGAAGTTCTTTAATAAGAAAAATTAAACTTTTGAATAAGTGAATTTTACTTCGTAAATAAATGAAATTGAGTTTCTTTATTAATTAAGTTTGGAAAATTATTTAAGTAAGTAAATAAGTGAAATTGAATTTCTTTACCAAGAAATAAAATGTGATTTATTGAAATTAATATAAGACTTGAAATGTAAAGAACTTGATTTGATGAATTTAATTTAATTAAATTTGTAAGTTTTGATATAATGAAGTTGAATTTAAATAATGGATTTAATGAATTGGAAATTTAATGGAAATTGTTTGAATGATAAAGTAACTTAACGAATATTGAATGAAATCGATGAATGAATTTAAATTGATTTGAATGTTAAATTAAATTAATATTTTTCGAAATGAATCTTATATACGAATTTGAATCAATATTTGAATTGTTTTGAATAGAAATTGAAATTGAGTTATAAGATTTTGAAATGGTAAGTTGGAAGTTTTGAAACGAAAATTTGGAAATTGTTTTAGAAAGACAAATGAAATGTTGATTTACGAATTCTATTTGAAATTGGAATTGATTTGATTTTGAAATATATAAACGACCAATCGGTGTAATAATTACGAAAGTTATTAAAGAGACCGGGATCGGTAATGGATATACTCTCTATCTGAACCGAAACCACTTTAATAACTATACGCGGAGTGTTGATCCAGAATGAAGTGGATGGTTTTGGTGAACGCGTTGACTGAAGAAAGAGAACGATTTTGGATGACCCCTGACATGACTAAAACAGGAGCCGCGCCGGGCCATTGAGGTTCGCCACCTCTAGCGGACACACTTCTTCGTTACCATATCTATTACTTTTGTGATTCGATTTGGGTGCACCCCTCGATTATGGGAGTGTTGTTTCGCGGTGTTGGGGTAGTAGCTGCTATGCCCAACATCAGTTCGGATCACGCAACTACTAGTATCCTAGTTGGTATCGCCTCATGTACCTTGTCATACTGATTATCCTATTCGCGACCACTACGATTTTGATTTGTACCTTTAGTATATGGATTGCCCTCTGGTGACTTCCGGTTTTGGGGAAACTACGGTCTTGTATATGCTTTTGGGAATAAACAGGTTAAGAGGTGTATGGGCCCTGCTTAACCCTATTTTGATATCTTTATATTACTGATAGACATTATCTACTTAGCGTACATTACTACATAGTAGATAGATTAACGGATCCTTAAAGGATGGTTATTCCAAACATCCTTTGAGTTATTTGTATTTCAATTGCTATTTCACTTGAGTTGGATTTATTAATATAAGAATGTTAATCCTGACTCGAGTGTCTTGTGTTTTGCTTTACGCTCGGGTCAGACTGAGTGGTTCAGCTTTCGAGACTCACCTTTGGAGTTGGAGTTTCGCTTGGAGATCCAGCTATCTATCCAGCTTTCAGATATTCGATGATTCCAGTGATGTATTCTGATTTGTATCTGATGTATCGTTTTACTCTTCTGTTGTAAACTCTGATGTATTTTATATATTCATATAGTAGCTTCATGAACTACTATCTCTTTTATTTCCGCTGCACTTATTACTCTGTGTCTGTGATCTGTGATTATTTATTTACTGTATATGTTCAGTTTTGCCAAATTTAAATTAACAACGCGGTATTTTGAGCAATTCAACTCCGGCATGAGTGTCTACCTATACACTTAAAATGGACGCGAATGGTCCAAAATATCGGGTCGTTACAGTTGGTATCAGAGCTTTGGTAGCTCTAGGCAAACTTAACATATAGGGTAAATGTATTTACAGAATCACTCTCATTCGAGTTTCAATCTCTTTCCTTTGGCTCAATTCCTTTAAATTTTGGAACGTTCCTTCGGTTCCGAAATTCATTCGTGTCCTTCACTATTCGTTTTCTTTCAATTATGGAGCACCCCATAACTCCATTTTGAACGATATCTATAATAGATCGGCGGTCTCGCCAATCTTCGAATGATTCGTAAGGAGCAAAACTTCTTTACAATAGGCATTGATTTACCGGAGATTTCTGTATCCTCGGTTTACGATGCTATCTATCTCCTGCTATGCCTGAATTTTATTTCTCGAGATCGAATGTTGATTTACCTCGGAATTCAGCATCGATCTTATTCTTGAAGTTACGGACGACCCGGTTAAGGTTGCCCGTGAATTAAATAAACTCATCCATCTCCCGATTGTGGTAATTGAATTATCTTATCTTTTGTTTCAAACTTATTTTCGAATCAAAATTCTCTTTGATTTGAGTCCATCAAATTTGAATTTATATCCTTGCTTTTAAAGTCCATTCTTGTATCGTCGAGCGAGGAAGTGTATTTGTAAATAAACTTTTAAATGTTTTAATGTATACTGTGTTGTTTGAGTTGTTGATGTTGATTTGGGTTTCCGATCGATTCGTCTGATCAACGCTATCGATAGGATTTCCAAAACACTTGAACAGAGCAAACTGACACAATATTATTTTCAAATTTGGTAAATGGAATAAATTTGTTGATTATATTGTAAAAATATAAGTTAAAATTTTCTGGAATTTAATTAGTTAATCAAATTGTTGTTGAAATGATAATATTTGATTATCATTTATTGTTCTAAATAAATTTATAAATACGGTTTATAAATTGATTTGGAACTTGAAATGAATTTAATTCAGAAATTTGAGAATTTAGATTCCGGTGATTTCGAACTTTGGTTTTAAAATTTTAAAGTATATATTGTTGGAAGTATTTTCGAATAGAAATCGTTTTCAAAGAATTTTTAAAATGTTGAAATCAGTGCTCTTCTCTTTGTCGCTGGAAAATAATTTCGGTGATGGCGGCCGCATCATCGACATTCATTTTCGAGTTTCGAAGTGGAGATACTATTCTATAGCTTTGCTACGGATTTATTTTGAAAAATATTTCGATTTGAATTTCTTTAGCGTATTTTGATTTACATATATATATGTATCTTATTTTAAAATTTAATTTGATTGATATAAATATATTATATATATCTCTAAATTGTTTAAAGTTAATCAGAAATCTAATGCTTAAATTTTGTTAAAGGATGATTTTAATTATAAATAAAACCAAAATTTAGAATAAATATTTAAACTTGAATAATTGAATTGGGAAAATTTTATTTGTATATTGTTCAACTGCATTCTAATACAACTTACCTAAATCATTCAGAAGTTGAATATGTGATTGGATAATATATAAGATAAATTGAATTTATAAATAAAATTGAGTGTTTATAATAAATGTTATACACTGAATTTTGATTATAAAGATGTTAATAGAATTAGATAAGATAATAAGTAAATTCAGTTAATAATGAAATAACTTTGTTTTGAAAGAATTAATAAATTTGTTTTGAAAGAATTAATAAATTGAAATTTGATCAACATATGAAAATACCTTGAATTTAAAGAAATCAATAGATGTAAATTAATTTAAATCGAAACTTTTATGTTTTAAATTAATTTATATGGGTTAAATATATGTGAGTAGATATATTAAGTAGAATAAATTTAATAATAATTTGGAATAAAGAAGAATTTAAATTGTTGAAGAAAATATGATTATACTAAAAGACTATTCAAATTTATGGTTTTAGAAATTGTAAATTTGAGAAAATTGGATAATAAGATAATGAATTTAGAAATAGTTGAGATTGATTTTGTGAAATCAAATGGATTAAATCAATTACTGAATATCAATAAATTTAAATTTGAATTTATATGGTTTAAATTAATTTTGTATTTCAAATCTGTTTTCTTCCTGGTTGTTTCTATTCTCCTACCTCGTTCCTTTTCGGGGACGAAAAGTTTTGAGTGGGGGAGAATGTAACGACCCGTAAAATTTCAACTGTTTAATAACGTAATTAGTTGAAATTTTGCGAAATTTCAAACGATAAAATTTTGAAATAAAAATTTAATATTTGGAATACGTTCAGTTAAACATAACGACTGGTAAATTTTCGTCCGAAAATATGAAAGTTTATTTCGCGCGTAAATTCACTTCAAGCTAATCAGTTAAGAAACGATGAAAATAAAATGTTTCCGAAACCTAAATATTTTTACATAGAAAAATTCTAAACCATCTTCTGAGCAAAATATCAGTTCGTCATTTTTCCAAATTCAGACATCTATTGCTCCGTCGTTCTTATTTTCTGGAAAATAGCAGTATTCTGGTACCGATATCGATTTTTATCGGATGATCATACCACTGATATCCATATACCGTTTTGATCGTCTCGTCGTGCTGATCTCTACGGTATATTCAATTGTAAATTTCGGAGTTCGGTGTGCGGTACGGTCTGCGAAACGTCGAGCGTACCGGTTTTGCAACTGTGTTTTGGTTCCATATTTGCATTTTGTACCCATTATCTTTTAAATCTCCAACTGGTATAATTCTAACAGCCATGAACATTTATGATTTCTGCATTAAAACCGTTACCTTTTGTTTTTCCAGATTTGTTTATTTATGGCGCTTCATTTTTCGACTTTAATCGTTTCCAATACTTCGATATAACTATTATTCAATACGTCTGTTCATTTTATTATTCCCAACGTTCAAATTCAAAATACTTTTGATTTCTTTCAGCTAACCCTTCTTTCATTTTCGTCCTCTTCACACACAAAAAAAAAATTGTGCAACTCTCCTCCTTTCAGCAACCTTCCTATCTCTTCCCTTTCTTGTAGCTTCCATCAAACACCCACGCAGATGCCGCAACCGTTCACCGCCGAGACCCGCCTCTGTCCTTTTCCCCCTCTGCATCCGGTCAGCTCGTCCTCACTGTCAAAGCCGAGCACCTTTCTCCCTATCCTGTGAGGTAGCCACCGACCAAAGCCCAGCCTCACGCCGCCAGCCACTGCCCAAACCCTGAGCACACGACCCTCTGCAACCATTCCAATGGCCTCGCCTTCAACCGCTTCCGAACCCAAGGCAACAGCTCACCCTGCTCCGCCTCCCTGACCTTAAACCGCCATCCACCCCTCACCTTCCATTTGCAGATCCAACACCCCATGCCGAGACCCCACCACCTCACAGCCAGCCACCTCCTCCATCCAGTAGCCGCGAGAGCCACCACCGCTACCTCGCAAGAAAAGAAAAAAACTGACCTCCCCTGCTTCTCTTACACTACCGAGCCCACCTGACGCCATCCTCTCCTCTGTCGTGTGCAGACTTCTTCCCGCATCATTATAGCCGCACGCAAGCGCCTTCGCCTCGCCAACAATCGGCCTCCTCTTTTCTGGTACCTAGATGTAAGTATACATTACATTATACTATACTGTTTTATAACAAAGTTTATTATACTATATATATATTGCATGAAAAATTTGTACGTAAACAAAAAAAAAATGTGCGCATGGTATGATTGGTATATATGTAATAGTAAAGTAAGTATATTGCTATAGTCATATCTTAAAGCTTTGTACATTCGTGCATTTTATAAAAGAATGTATGCATATACTTGCTGTCTGCATAGTTGTTGGCATGTATATCTACTTGCTGTCTGCATAGTTGTTTGCATGGGTGGTATGTCCATTTGTTTAGATGAATATATGAAGTCTATATATGATAAGGTAGCTATATAAGTTTATATGAGATTTGAAAGTAAACATTTGTTAGTAATATTGATCGGTCTCTATATACAGTATTTTATGTATTTATACTTTGTTAGATTTACATTATATAATGTAAGCGAAGGTCAGCATATATATTCTACTTATATTATAGCCTATATTTTATACAAGATTTATATATAATAATGTTAGAACTTGCCGTGTGAAAGAAAACAGAGGAATAGTGGTTATATATATTTAAGCCTAGATTTGTGATAAAGTTGTGTCTGCATATACATGTAAGTCTAAGCATGTTTTAAGGACTTTAAAATTCTCACGTGTGGTATGAGGATGTTAGTTTATTTTATATAAAAATCTGTTTTAGTCGCGTGTATGTATATATATATATTAAACTAGGTATATTTTGCATGTAAGTATGGGAGTTGTCTAAATTTTTAATAAGTGTTTATACGTAGGAATTTGAAGTTGCATAATATGAATATTTATGTGTTTTAATTTAATTATGGGTTTAAATATTATATATATATATTTTTTTAAATGTATGTGTTTATTTAAACCAATGATTTGAAAATTCATATACATTTAGTTTAATATGGGTTTAAATTTAATATTGCTAAAGTTTGAAATAGATATATTGTTCCTATCTTATGGATTTTGACTGGTTCTTCTCGATTTCTGTTATCAGCCGGGACCGTCGATTCGTGCCAATCTTACTTTGCTTTGAGATTCGCGCTTGGATTTCGTAACTCAACTTCATTTTCTATCTCTTTAGCCTCGAAAGGTGAGCACTCACTCACGATTAACGTTCTTTTATTTATTAAATTTGATTTCAATTGAAACGACAATTGAAATATACTGCTGTTAGTTAAATACACTGTTATATATGTTATTGCCTGTATCAGTTCACCTGTGACACCTGACACTATTATCTGTTAATTATTTATGCGATGATAATACAGTTGGCTGAAAATTGATTGATGGTTGATGTTTATATTGGACGTTAAATTATTAATGTTAAAATGATAAATAGTATGCAATTGAACTTGATATAGGATAATTAAAATGTTAAATTTGATTAACTGACATTTGTATAATATGACCCCTTTAACTGTTAAATCCATTGACACGTATGATTTGCTTAATTACATTTTGAATCACTGAATGTATGTTGTTAAATTGATGATGTATGAAATTGTAAATAGATGACAAGTGAAAAACCGTAATGTAATAATCTTTAATCTACATGAAATGATAGTGTAGATTCTAGAAATAATTATATTAATTCGTACAAATAACAATGCGAATTAATACGGTTATTTCGGGATTATTTGAATTGATTATTGGATTGATATTGGTTGTTGTTATTGCTTGTTTATTTACTTTGACACCATCCCAGTTATCACACTGCAAGTTCCCTTTGATATGTTTTGATTTTGAATTGAATTGGAATCGGGTTGAAATGATAAATACCCAAATTGAACTTTGACTTAGGATAGAAAATTAAATAAAAACCCGATTGGTCAATAATTTGATTTAAAAATAAATGAAGATTTTATTTGAATAAACAATATGGTTTTGAAATGAAGTTGAAATTTGAATTTTTATTGAAAGGAAAATGTTTAAATTTGAGAAATGATTGAATTAAGTTGAAATGATCTAATAATTAAGTTTGAAATTATAATTGAGTTGAAATTATTAAACTTTGAATTATTTAATAATTAAGTTTTGAATTATTTAATACTTAAATAAGATTAAATTATTTAATGATTAAATTGAATTGAAGTTCTTTAATAAGAAAAATTAAACTTTTGAATAAGTGAATTTTACTTCGTAAATAAATGAAATTGAGTTTCTTTATTAATTAAGTTTGGAAAATTATTTAAGTAAGTAAATAAGTGAAATTGAATTTCTTTACCAAGAAATAAAATGTGATTTATTGAAATTAATATAAGACTTGAAATGTAAAGAACTTGATTTGATGAATTTAATTTAATTAAATTTGTAAGTTTTGATATAATGAAGTTGAATTTAAATAATGGATTTAATGAATTGGAAATTTAATGGAAATTGTTTGAATGATAAAGTAACTTAACGAATATTGAATGAAATCGATGAATGAATTTAAATTGATTTGAATGTTAAATTAAATTAATATTTTTCGAAATGAATCTTATATACGAATTTGAATCAATATTTGAATTGTTTTGAATAGAAATTGAAATTGAGTTATAAGATTTTGAAATGGTAAGTTGGAAGTTTTGAAACGAAAATTTGGAAATTGTTTTAGAAAGACAAATGAAATGTTGATTTACGAATTCTATTTGAAATTGGAATTGATTTGATTTTGAAATATATAAACGACCAATCGGTGTAATAATTACGAAAGTTATTAAAGAGACCGGGATCGGTAATGGATATACTCTCTATCTGAACCGAAACCACTTTAATAACTATACGCGGAGTGTTGATCCAGAATGAAGTGGATGGTTTTGGTGAACGCGTTGACTGAAGAAAGAGAACGATTTTGGATGACCCCTGACATGACTAAAACAGGAGCCGCGCCGGGCCATTGAGGTTCGCCACCTCTAGCGGACACACTTCTTCGTTACCATATCTATTACTTTTGTGATTCGATTTGGGTGCACCCCTCGATTATGGGAGTGTTGTTTCGCGGTGTTGGGGTAGTAGCTGCTATGCCCAACATCAGTTCGGATCACGCAACTACTAGTATCCTAGTTGGTATCGCCTCATGTACCTTGTCATACTGATTATCCTATTCGCGACCACTACGATTTTGATTTGTACCTTTAGTATATGGATTGCCCTCTGGTGACTTCCGGTTTTGGGGAAACTACGGTCTTGTATATGCTTTTGGGAATAAACAGGTTAAGAGGTGTATGGGCCCTGCTTAACCCTATTTTGATATCTTTATATTACTGATAGACATTATCTACTTAGCGTACATTACTACATAGTAGATAGATTAACGGATCCTTAAAGGATGGTTATTCCAAACATCCTTTGAGTTATTTGTATTTCAATTGCTATTTCACTTGAGTTGGATTTATTAATATAAGAATGTTAATCCTGACTCGAGTGTCTTGTGTTTTGCTTTACGCTCGGGTCAGACTGAGTGGTTCAGCTTTCGAGACTCACCTTTGGAGTTGGAGTTTCGCTTGGAGATCCAGCTATCTATCCAGCTTTCAGATATTCGATGATTCCAGTGATGTATTCTGATTTGTATCTGATGTATCGTTTTACTCTTCTGTTGTAAACTCTGATGTATTTTATATATTCATATAGTAGCTTCATGAACTACTATCTCTTTTATTTCCGCTGCACTTATTACTCTGTGTCTGTGATCTGTGATTATTTATTTACTGTATATGTTCAGTTTTGCCAAATTTAAATTAACAACGCGGTATTTTGAGCAATTCAACTCCGGCATGAGTGTCTACCTATACACTTAAAATGGACGCGAATGGTCCAAAATATCGGGTCGTTACAGGGCCGATGTAGGCCCATCCTAGATTTGGGTTGGCATCAGACGTAGAAGCCCAGCTGGCCTGTCTATAACCATGGATGGTTTGCGGACTAACTTGCATCTGAGTCGGCTTGGACCGTACCATGCCAGGCTAAGAAACTTCGATCTGTTAATCTTCTTACTTATGAAAAAATCGAGTAACATTTTGGCCCCCATGCTCGCGCTCACATGTAAGCGCGGGCTTGTTAAATCATGAAGATTTCTCCGATTGACGGCTTTGCTATGCATTTAATTTGCTTTTCACGTAGCATTGCGCCATTGGCGACGACGGTTGTGCTTCTTGAGACATGACAGAGATGTGTCACTTCCTAGTCTTCCTTACCAACGTGGTGTGACACAACACTTGATTATTCTTAAACAGTTGAGATCTTTTTTGCCTTTTTGAGTATAACAGCTGCAATTGAAGGGAGAGGTATATAAATACCCCATTTTCTTCCACTTTGAACTCATCAAGCTTTTTCCATGTATTTTCTTTTGAAAAATTGAACTCTGCATGGTTTTCTATTGGTAAAAACAAATAACTTTGTCTTACTCTTCCTCTCTAAACTCCCTTGAGCGCTCTTTGTTTTTTCAAACTTGTTTGGAGTTAAAAGAAAGAAGAAAAATTTATTGGGTCCAAACTATTTTCGTTGATTATAGTTGAGATCGTTGTTTGGAACTTTGTTTTTGAGATGGATCTTGCCATATTGCTTGACCTGGGATCACGCTTTAGGGCCATCTTTCCGATGGTTATTGTAGATCAGTCTCGAGCTAATGATCTAACTGATGCTGGTGGGCATCCTCACCATCTTTGTAACGACCCGCCTTCTCAACCTCAAAAGTTGACACTAATACATCCACGGTATTCACATGCTGAGCATCCGAGTGTTGGAAAGACATATTGTTAGGGTGAAACAAAAGAAAAGACAGAACAAAATCACACATCGTGACAATTAATATGTAATATGCACATGATCTTTACAAAAGAAAACTGAAATATACATACATCTCAGAGTAAACTAACATACCATCAGTCTGGATAGTTATAACAACCTGTCCTCACAACTGCTGATAAATAAAAAACAAGGAATGCAATGGAAAAATAAAATACGTAAATAGGTCTTGGTGGCATCCAGCTCGTCTCCTGAAGCTCCAAAGCATCCAAAACTAAATCTGAAATATACTCGGGGCTGACCCGAGCATTATAAGAAAATAACACTCCGACTATTCTGGTAAACTAGTGTGAGAAACTCAAATCATATGGATTTTTAATGTTATAAAATCTTTCAAAAATAAAGGTATCTCGTAAGACCATGCCGCACATAAATACAGACGGGTTTTTACCTTACATAACCAAACCATTTTATAAGAAAATATCGTGATATCATAATAATGTCTAGGGTTTAAAATAAATATTTAAAATAGTCGGAATGGTTACATTAATTACATTCAACAACATACTTAGTATACAAATAAGTCTGTATGGAACATATTAGAGAATGGGTTCCATCAATGACAAGGCTACTAGGGTATCGCCTGCCACATTACACCTCTAGAGAAAATGAACCGAGGGCACAAACCTTGCAATCCTTGCCAACACAGAACCAACCTACCCCTTCCTGGATAGTACCGAATATGATCATTCCTCGGCTGCCAACATGACAAACCGTACCAATCCTGAAGCATACATAAATATATAAAAATCGATCTAGATCAAGGATGATCATACCCTAATGGCAACGAACTACATAACTGTACTACATATCCTCTGTTTTAGTCATTTCTAGGTATGAGGCTTGAGGCTACGTTTTACCTTTTTAGAAAATCCCACTTGGAATGCTAACACCGCCCTCCAAGCAACAATGCAATGCCAGCATTCATCCATACAAGTTGTTCAGGACATGAACAAACCGAAGGCACTACTTCTACTACATCCATTTTGGAATCACCCTCAGGATTAGTAGCATGTAGCCCTTGCACTTCAATGAACTCTGTCTTCAACATCCATCATCTTCAAGATGTCTTCAATTCGAAAGCTTATGCCAGTTTGAAGTGGTTTTCGGATAACATATCTGATCCCGGTCTCTCCAAACTGACAATCGATAGTTTTAAAACCGGTCAAGATTTGATAGTTGGTTATCTAACTATCCAATAACCAAACAATCCAATCAGAGATTTAACTTCATATGGAAACCAAGCATGATTAAGCACATAAGCAACCACTAACCCTCTTTAATTAATCCTTTCATTAACTAAAATCACTTTGTAAATACTTGTATCAAAATACGTTTACAAAGATATACATATGTATACTACTCATTCACTATTCATTTATACTCTTTCAATGCTTGAAAAAATTATCTATATACATCTCATCGGTATAAGTATATTCACAAAACGCTACATTTTCAATACTTGGAAAATATATCTCTATACTTATCTCAGCAGTATAAGTATATACACAAAACACTACACTTTCAATACTTAGAAAATGTAACCATATGCTTAAATAGCCAAAACAAATGTCATTTAAAAAACATTGTTTATTATAAATCCAAACCGCTTTTCTTTTGGTATAAGTAAATGAATCGTATAGAAATTAGTCCAAATATACTTACCACCACTTTCTGATTTCAAACCTATACTATCCCTTGATTAACAATGAACTCGACCAACTTAGAAAACTATTCTTGCCTCGACATGCATTCTTAATTCTCACAGAAAGAGACGAGTTTCCATACCTCGGAATTTAGTGTTAAGTATGGAAAGAATACTTTCCATACCATCATAATTTAAAATGATCCTTTGTAGAAATCAAATCTCATTTCCCTTTTAAAAATTCCATTTTGTAAATCTTCTTTATAAAACTCCATTTATACATCCCCTTTATAAAACTCCTTTTATAAATCTCCTTTATATTTATAAAACTCCTGATTTTAAATCTCATAAACTTATCACAAATTTTCGTTTTCAAGATAGGATCAAATACTTTTCATAAAATGATCATTCCATATATCACTATAAATTCAAATATATGATTTATTATTCCAATTTATCAAAATGATATTATTTCCCATTTATAAAATATCATTTATAAATCTATTTTTTTATTTATAAAATACCATTTATAAATCGATCTTTCTATACAACATTTTATATAAAATGTTTCATCAATATTTATTCCAAAATATTTCCATCTTCTTTTAAAACAGAATCACTTTATTATACAACAGATAAACCCCTTTTTACTTTATAATGAACATCCGTTATTATATTAAATTTTCTATAAAATAAATGCTTCGTGAAATACTTTTAAAACATTTCCATATAAATTAGAAGAGATTAACAAAAAGGTTGGAGTAAAATAGAGAAGTTCAAAAACAAATTCTAAATAAAATGCCCTAGAAAATTTCAAAAGTCACATTTAAAATCATCTTCCAAATGAAAACTATTATTCAAATCAAAACAACAAATAATAGTAATTCAAAATACTATAACAAGGCTTATAGTTACCATAGCAGTTAACCAATGCTTTCATTAATCTATACTAATAATTTCAACTTTTTCAACATATGAAAGTCATATCTAATACAACCGAGCCACCAAGCTTTTGGTATTCAACAATTTATTCAACAAGTATATAAATGAAATCAAAATCAATAGTGGCAAGGAATCCGGATCCTTCTACAAAATTTCATGAGTTTTCTATATTTCATTTTATATGCTATCTGATTTCTAAAGCGGGAATTTAACCAAACTAACCAAAAAAATTATTCAAGCACACAAACAATAATTTATATAGGCACATATATCGTATAGTGTTCATCCAAAGGTGGGTTAACTCACTAAAATTTCAACTGGCGCTTACGCTTTCCTGCTTGACCTAAAATCGAACGTCGTTCGACTTTACCTTGAAATCGTGCTTGCTCCAAACTTAACGAAATCTGCTCCAGTGAGTAGATAACACTTCTATGAGCCCAATGCAAATGACCACGTCCGATTTGAACCTCGTATGCAAGAGTTATGGATTTAATAAGAATTTGGATTGAATAATAATTAATTTAACTAATTAATTACTAATTAAATTACCTCCCCCTTAACCTTTCTTCCCCAAATCCTAATCCATCCCTAATTCAAAAAGCCTATACACACACAACCCACTTTTACCATGCACGTTCACTCACTGACATGGGGCTACTCTCCACAAAATCGAACGCCGTCAGCTCTATCGAACTTCTCTTCGCAAACCCGACCTATCGACACCAACATCGTCAAGCTCGGCACACCCCTAGCCATAGCGACCCACCACCTGCTACACGACAAACCAGATGTCACTCCACCTAACTCGGTATCGCACCTCCCCAAATTGCCTCCACACGCTCGCCTTTGTACAAGCAACTCAATGCCACTAAAGCCATGGCCTAACTCCTCCCCACGCTCCAACTAATGTTAACCCTAGTTTTGAACGATCGTCGAAGACCATCACCAAACATCCCCAAAACTTGACCAAAAATCTGCTACTTTGCCACGAAGCTAAGACAAAATACGCTGCCACCTAATTTGAAACAAAATGGGAGAATTAAATTTTTGAAAGAGGAGGCCAAAATTTTGTAGTTGACGGTCATTGAGCAACTGCGACTGCTCCGGTCATTGAAAATCAAGACGACTCTTTTTATACAATACTAGACAATAAAATCAACAACTTTCATGTTTACACTTTTGTTTGATTGTTGATGGATTGGGAGATAGAGATTTTTGAAGTGGGGAGGTGGAGGGTTTTTCATTACAGGAAGAAGAGTAAAGGAGTGGAGGGAGTCTTGTGTACTACTGTGTGTTGTGTGTGTGGATGTGTATAAATAAAGGCAATACAAAGCTTCCAAGCAAAGCAACCTAAAAGTAAAAACTCCTATTACCTAAAAAGGTTTTGGGTACTCCGCTACACAATAACTCTTCACGTACGAATCGCGAACGACACAAATAAAAAAACCATCGCGCACAACAATACGGCACGATCATAAATAACCCAAAAATACACAAGTTACCTTATTCAATTAAGTTTTCAAAAATATCATCATTTGCCGCAATATGCATCAAATGATAATTTAAATAATTTTCAAATTAAAAAAATATGGAAAAATCTTATAGATTCATTTTAAAAGTACGTCATTAAAATCAAGTCGTTTTTATTAACAATTGATTTTCTTATTATTTATTATATTTGAATCAAATTTGAATATTTAAATAAATTATATATTTCCATTCGAAACGTTAAAATTGTGGGTAATTACAATCTTGCTAGGACATTCCCGAACCATGGTAGGCTTAGGAGCCCAATTGTCTTATTGGAAAGAGTAGTGTCTATCGTCTCTGGCTCTGATGTCACAACTGAAGTCTTAGTCTGCTCCTTGGCATTTTTTGGAAGCTTTTGGAGATATCTTGTGAGATTTGATATGGAAGGCTTCGATGGAGGCATCATACCCTTCTTTTATAGCAAAATACCGATCGGTCGGTGCTAGGAGTGCTTTGCACATTTGAAGCTGGGTCTTATTGGAAGGCTTCCAAGCACAGGCTTCTTCCTCCTCTTTTTCTTCTTTTCAACTAGTTAGCGATAAAATATTTGTAAGCCAAGCGGGAAAACGTTGTGTCCCCTCACTTTTTGAACTAAATGAAACAGACCTTTTGTTGCAAACTTTGTCTGTGGAATTTTTTGTTCTGTCTTTGCTTGTTTGCTTATGACTTGTACTAGCATATCTTGGATAGCTACTGTAGTCCTTACATTATTTGAAGAAAATGTTTCTTTCTTCTTAAGATATGTTAAATAAAAATGTGGTTATGTGACGGGTTGATCCCGGACATTTATATGAACCAAGTGTCGACCATGTATTGAGTAACGGGTGGTGCTGGTGTTAAGCGAGAGCTCATGTTTGCCCATGGCTTCTCCTGAGTTATAAGCGGTTATGTGTAGAGTGATGGACGGGCCCGGCTTGAACCTGAGTGCATGAGAGCTTAACGTTTCTCCTGGGTGACACGTTGTAAGTCATAAAATGACTATGGGTCCTGGCTCAAATCGAAACGCATTGCTGGCTTAGGTTCTATTGTATAATGTTATGTAAAATGGTGAGATGGACGACAAGTGCCACTGTTCACAAGAACTTAGTAGATAGTAGAACTTATTATCGGTAGTAAGAACTTATTTATGATGTTGAACTGGGCTTGTTAGTGTGCTTGAGAAGTGACTGGCTATTAAGCTCCGATGTTGATTTGGCTGAACAAACTTAATGGGAGACACTAGCTAAATGAAAGGAATGTATGACTGAAATGAATGTCAACAGGAGAAGTGTACCAGGTGCATGAACTGCCTTGCTTCACATTTAATGTATTTGTACTATGGAGGTATGTTATAGGAAATGGAACATGCTTCTTGTCGGGAGTAGACGCATCTAGTTGTTCATTTTATTACTTTACTCCCACGTGCCTAGGTAGCAAGAAGGGCCGAGTTGGTCTGCTGCTCGTCGGGATCATAAAGAGGATACAGAATTTCTGAGAGCTGAAGGTGTGCCAAGTCGGGCAATGGATGATGAGATGAGTTGCAGGATGCATGTGGCTGTATAGAAAATGGATCGATGACGGGCCATGTTGAAGTCGGTCTTGAGCTGTGTCGATTGGCAAATAGCTGGGAGAGATGCTTGAGTAGGTGAACTTACTTGGTGTCGTGTTGAAAGCGGGCCAGCATGAGAGTGCCAGTAGTAAGCGAGACGGGTTTAAGCAAACTAGGCTGAGTTATGCTTATGCGTTACTTTGATTGGAGAGCTGGCTGCTAGAGTTGCTGTAGGGTGCCTCAGCCAACAACTGGCTTGATGTGCAATTGAGTAGAACGGTCGATGCGAGCCTATACTGGATTTGGATTGGCATTAGGTGTAGAAGCCCAATCGACCTGTCTCTAGCCTTGGCTGGTTTGCGGACTGACCTGGATCCAAGTCGGCCTGGACCGAACTGGGCTAGGCTATAAACCTTGATTAGTCTATCTTTTTTACTTATGAAAAAATTATGTAATAATATTGTACTGGTGAATTGTATCTGAATTAAATGCAAAACCCCTATTAATGGGAGCGACATAAGAGTTAATAAACTCTTTAGATTAATGCATATAGATGTATGCAATCGTAAGTCAAATAATACCAAAATAGTTATACATACTTCGTTAAATTCATCTATGAATTATCACAAACACGAACATGTTTATTTGATGCACATGTAGTATATCTATGAAAAGTTCATAGAATATAAAAGCAAGTAAATAATATTAATTGCATTAGAAAATAAAACGATTCGATTTGACCGAATAGGTATGTATATTGGAAAAGGCTCCAAAAGTACATAAATGACAAAATATTCAATCTTAAAAGTCACTCCTCTCTATGATACATAATGATGTATTGATAAGAAGTAATTAGACTTTGTTAAACAAAGTAGGATTTAGAGAAAAGTTGAGTTAACTTCTTTCTGTAAGGTCGTGTACTTAAGAATACTAATCAAGGTTAAAAAAAACTTCATCTAAAGCATAGTTTACAATATAATACAAGATAAGAGTTCATAAGAAACTCCTACATATCTTAGGTCAAGGAGTTGGCAGGTTGTGCAAGTCGAAACTAAACGTAATAAATGTTCATACGGGATCTTGTGTGGACCACCCTAAAGGAGTTTGGGACCGATCAATATTGATTGACAAATTTATGTCTTTGACATAAATTTTATAAATTAAAAACAAATCAATTTTACATATATAAAATAATTCATAAAGGTTTACGAATACATATTCCGTTGCACCGAAAAACAACTGCTATTTTAAGAAATACCAACTTTATAGCAAAGGAATTTCTTTTAGAAATTATTAGTAGTAAAATGGGTTTGGATACAATTCAAAGATGAAACTAATTATGAGGGATGAAATGAAATTAACCAAACCTAATTGGACATAACACATTAGAATTTCTAATAAGTATTCTTACACATTAAAAAGAAACTATGAGTGTCATATCAATGTTGAAAAGAATTTCCTAAGTTATTCATAAAACCATTAGGAGTATTGACTCTGCCATATAGTATGATGTGCAAATCTTGAATATATTCCAAATGCAGTATCAAAATATAATTTTGATAGTTGTACCCAAATGGATATGATCCATCGGCCACAAATATGTTTTCAAGAAGAAGACAATGCAGTTGGAATATAGTGAGCAATGTTGATAAGAATAACATCGTAAATTTCTTGTTGAATTTAACATAATAGATTCGTCATTCAACATGCTTAAAATAATTCGAATTTACTCGCAAAAGCCTGATATGACTTTGAGTTTTGGTATATTGTGTTGAAATAGAAAATTCTAAATAATGATTTAGAATAGAGTGTCAACACATAATAAACAAATTTTCTCGTAGTTAGTGGGATCGATACAGAGTTCTGGGTTTATGCGTATGATCCAATAACTGGTACGAAAGTATCATTCGATAAACATCAGAGTTGAAGAATTATTTTGATAGAAATATCAGATAGTTTGATTTTAAGCCAAAATACAGAGGAAACGTGTGTTTGTGGGAAAGAACTGTATTGGTACTTGAATATTTCTAAAAGGTAAACAACAAACTTATGACTATTAATGATGTACCCAAATTAAAATCATTATAGTTTGGTTGTTTAATGCTTGATGTTGGATTTGTAAATGATATCTTTTATAATCAATACAAAACGATGTTAGGATTGTCCTAAATGGTATACACATACCATATCAAAATGTTTAATATGGAGCATGTAAGATGGATTCATAATGCATTGTCAATAGAAATTATCATACATATTGTATTATCTACAATATCACATTTCACTTATTTGCTTGATACATAAAGAAAATATTAAATCCAAATTAAGATCGCTAAATGGTAGTTAATAGTATTCTCGAGTATTTGCGAAATTCTGGAGAATTGTTTGTAATAACAACGAGTTTCTTATGAAGAAATACTCAGACTCAAAAAACATAAGTGATATCGAGTATAATATGTCAATGTTAAATTCATGTTCAAACCTTAGTTAAGGAGCCTTAAGTTGAAAATGTTCCAAATGAAAAGGTTGTGGCTGATTCAACCAAAAATGCTAAGTAGATCACCATGAATAGCAAACAATAAAAGCATTGTGTGTGTGTATGTGTGCTTGTGTGTGTTTGTCTATGTGTATAAATGCACAAATTAATGACCGAGCTAGGAGTGACTCCAAAAGTTGAGAATCTTGTGTCACAGTTATATGATAACAACATCATAATATAGATCATGAAAGAACCTAGAGCTCATTAGAAGTCGAGAAACATACCCTTAAAAGTTCCACATGATAAAGGAAGTTTATCGGTGTCAGAGAGATTTGGTCAATAGAGTGGAAAATTAAAACAAAATAGTATACTCGTTCACTAAGGGATTGACCAGATTAGTTTTTAGGAAAACCAATCAAAGGATTTGGAATAAGATTCCATAATTGACCTCAAGTGCAAGTGGAAGATTGATAGAGCTAGGGGTATGCCCCTAGAGCAATTATGAAATTTGTTACATATATCTAGCTGGATAACCAATCTTATTCAAAATAAAAGGCATTTTCTTTCTATTATGTACTAGTTATATTGTGATATAATTAATTTAAAGTATATTAAATAGAAAATCCTTAAATGATATGTTATGTGATAGCAATTACATTGTGTTGTAATCGTGATAAATTTATTAGATTAAAATGACATATTATTTTAAATATTCCTAGTCAAGATATTTCAAGACAGGATATCAATACATCCGTTGAGACTAGAGTACGTAAAGCTCTCCAAATGTTGGGTAGTGTATTACTCATGGCTGCGGGTGAGGGGAGGCAACCAAGAGGTTACGTGTTGATAATTATTGGATAACTATGGAATGACACACTTGAGACTTTTCTATTGGTTAATATAACTAAGGTCAAACAGAGAATCTCAAAGTGAAGATATCACACTATTCTCTCAACTTGAGAATACTGTAGAACCTCAATGTGGATACTCCACTTTGACTATAGTTAAATCATGGCACGACGTTCATCAAACAACTATAATTGAGTCTGAGTTGAAGCATTGAAAGTGAAACACTACTCAATAGAGAATTCATCTCCTTAGTTGTATGAGGCTAGTATCACGGTCAACTGTTGTCAACTCAAAGTCAAAGTTTTTGGCCTGAGCAGTTCATTTAAAATTTATTATTATTATTGAACAAAGGACTTTGTGTTTGGATTATACAAGTTGAATGTGGACGATATTGGAATTTTTCCAAAACCAAATTCCGTAAGTCCTAATGTGATATATTTTTGACGAAAAGAGTTGGTGTAAATAATCATTACTACTATGTATTTCTTAAAATAGAAAAACTGGATTTTACCAAAAAACGTGTTAGTGAAAAATTCGGCCAAACTGTCACACCACCAGTTAAGGTAACGTGTGAACATTAATATTTGAATTGTTCAATATTAATCGTTGACTGAATTCACACCTACGAGTCGCACGACCGCATCGGTAAATTCTATGATATACCACATGATTTAATTGATTTGTAATTTTTATAAATTAATTAATATTTATGAAATATTAATTATTTATTTGATGTATTGGGTGTCATTACTATTTTTGGGTGCCAATACTAATTAATTAGGTGTGTATATAAATATTATATATGTACAAATCGTTATTCAATGTCAACATGCATTTAAATTTGATTTAAATGTGATTAATTTCTAATGGGTTTGGAATGATTTAAGGCCTATATAGACTATTATCCTATATAGCCTTATCTAGGATAGCTGTAGGAGAGCAAGAAAGGGGCTAAAGATTCAAAAAGTTGGATCTATATTTGGTAATAAAGATGGAGTACTCCAAGAAGAGAATATCCCCTTTACTCTCTCTATTAAAGGCCATAGTACCCCTCATTGTTTTGGGTTACAATTTTTCTTCTCCCTCTCCTCTATGATATCCGTCATTTCCAGCCCCTTAGCCCGAAAAATATATCGGATCCATATCAAATAAAATCAAAAGTGGTTCTCCAAGCAGTTGCAAACCTAGGAACTCGGACCGGGACCAAATCTAGGAACGTTTGCTAATCAAGGTGGAAATATAAGACAACATTTCTGAGGTAACATCCTTTAATCTATGATTGATATATCATCATATTAATATAGTTAGTTAATATATATCTGAACGAATTTATATGAATAATCGTCCAGTTTAATTGTGTTGTTATACATATGTATATATAAATGTAAATCTTCAAATTTCGCGATCAATTAATTCTATTTGTTTCAATTAACAGAACAATTATTATATATATATATATTATAGTAACGAAATTTATATATAACTTTAATATTTTTTAAACATTAAAAACTATTTAAATTGATTTTAACACTGACTTAACAACAAATATAAATAAACAAATAAATATATGTATTTATATGTTTAAAATTATTTTATTATATATTATAAAATAATGTTACAGAAAAAATGAAATATAATTTTATTTTATTTTAAATATAAAGTTGATATATACATATATTATATTATAATGTTTAATGTAACATGTATTGACTAGTATTATATATATTAATATTTTTATTTTATAAAATTATACTTTATTATTGTAACGACCCGCCTTTTCGAATCCTAGAAGTCGACACTAATACATCCACGGTATTCATGTGCCGAAAAGACAGATTGTTAGGGGAAAGAAAGAAGAAAGAGGACAGGAAGACATAAAACAACATAGAATCTCATAGCGGAATTAATAATATATAATATAACAGATCATTACAAAAGAAAAACCATCATTAATATACAAACATCAATCAGAGTACACTAACCTTTTTAAGCCGGACAGTTATAACATACTGTCCTTATAATTGCTGATACACACAACCAACAGACAACACGGTGGAACAGAAAGAAATACGTAGATACGTCCTAGGCCTCCAGCTCGTCTCCTAAGCTCTAATGCATCCAAAGCAATCTGTAAATATGCTCGGCCTGACCCAAGCATTGAAAGGGAAGAACGCTCGGATCATTCTAGTAAATCAGCGTGAGAAAAACACACCCAAATGGAATTTAATGTTTATCAAAAACCTTTCAAATAAAGGTATCTCGTAAGACCATGCACATAAACACGGACCGGTTTTTACCTTACGATAAGCAAAACATTTTCTATAGAAAATCCATTGATATTATAATAGTGTCTAGGGGTCAAGGTAAAAATATGAATAGAGTTGAAATGCTTGCATCTCACGTTCCGGCATAGTTGGGCACAACTAAGTCCGTAAAGCTCGTATTGGAGAATTGATTCCATACTATGACAAGGTAAGGAACTACCTTTCGATGGCACATCTCTAGATAAAATGCATCGGGGTCTGACAAGAACATCTTGTACCTCTGCCACAGAGGATTGGCCTACTAATTGATGAGTACTACCGAATATGATCACCCCACTATGGGCCCCAAAGCATGCATGAGTAGATAGTAATCGATCTAGATTTGGGATGACCATACCCTCATGGAAGCGACCTACATGGCCCTGTTGCATGTTCGATTTTTGTCATTTCCCCATTGATGAGGCTTGAGGCTATGTTTTACCTTTATATAGTACTTCCTACTTGTAATGCTAACACTGCCCTCCAGGCAGTAATGTAGTGACAACATTCATCCATACAAGTTGTTCAGGACATGAAAAAATAGAAGGCACTACTTCTACTACTTTCATTTTGGAATCACCCTTAGGATTAGTAGCAAGCAGCCCTTGCACTTCAAGAGCTTCATCTTCAATTCCATCATCTTCAAGATATCTTCACTTTGAAAGGCTTGGGTTGGATCAAAGTGGTTTTTAGAAAACATATCCGATCTCGGTTTCTTCAAAACAACATTCGATAGTTTCCGGTAAACTCAACCCCGGTTCTTTCAAAAATAAATAGACAAAGATAAGAGCGGAGATCACCTCCTAACCGTTAGTGGATGGGTTTCCTTATCATTTGTCCTAGGAGAACGAAACGAGATTTGTACGCATAGTACAACATCTTCAGAGATGACTGTGCCATATAACTCATGTGTTTCCCCTAGATATTTTCAGAGTTACGTTTAGGGTCAAAATTCGACAGTCGGTTATTTAACTATCGAATAAACAAACATTCAATTCAAAGATTTATTTCCAAAGGGAAAACCAATATTGGCTAAGCACCTAAGCAACCACTAACCTCTTTAATTAATCTTTTCATTAATTAAAATCACATTGTAAATACTTGTATCAAAATGCTTTTACAAATATATATCCACAAATCCCTATATTTTCAATACTCGGATAAAAATATCCATATACTTATCTCAACGGTATAAGTATATTCACAAAATGGAGGAAGATTTCCTTTTTACATAATTCTAAAACCATTTGTAAACTCCTTTGTATATTTCTAAAGGCCATTTATAGACCATTTTATAAATATCTGGAAAATTTTTTAAAACTCTTTTTATACATTCCTAAAATAATTTATAACCCTTTATAAATCCATAAAACCATTTATAAAACTCCTTTTATAAACCCAAATCTGTTTATAAAATTATATTTATTAATCTAAAAAACATTTATAAATAAATAATAATCATTTACTTCAAAACACTATTATATAATAATGATTATTAACAATAACATTATGATTAATAATAATTATTAACTTCAAAACATCCTAAAATAATAATTAATAATTTCAAACATTATTAATAAAACAATAATAATTAAATTTCCCCATTCTTATAAATAATAATAATTAATTTCCAAAACATTATTAATAAATCATTATTATTAATTTCAAACCATATTAATTATTTGAAGAATTAACTTTTCAAAATATTAAAATATTGATAAATAACTTTAAAACAACAATAAATATAAATAAATAACTATAAAATAATATTAGATATAAATAAGTAATCTTTAAAACATTACTAAATATAAATAAATAATCTTTAAAACATTACTAAATATAAATAGAAAATCTTTAAAACATTTCTAAATATAAATAAATAATCTTTAAAACATTACAAAATATAAATAAATAATTTTTAAAACATTACTAATTATAAATAAATAATCTTTACATTTCAAGTGATTTAGAAAAGACACATAATAAAGTTGAAGTAAAATAGAAATTAAATCCTTTTAAAATTAAATATTTTTGAAAACCCCAAATTCAGATTTTAAATCATTCTCCGTCTCAAAAACCAATTCCAACCCAAATGGCAATTTATAGCATTTCAAATTTCTAATTTGAGGCCAATAGCTACGAAACGCTTAACCAATAATGATGTTAATTTCCTATCACTACAGGGTTTACGTTGAACATATAACAATGTCATAATCAATAGAGCCAACAATCAGGTTTAATATCCAATAATTCGTATGATAGGAATATTATTGAAATTAAAATCAATAATGGCGAGGAATCCTGTTGGATCCCCCCAACCTGTCCTCCGCATCTCGACTCATATATATCAGCACACAGATACATATGTATGTATGTATGTATGTATGTATAATTCAACAATGGTGAGGAATCCTGTTGGATACCTCCAACCCATTTCCCTACAATCGATTTCTTATATTGACCGCTTTCAAAAACGACAATTCATCAAAACCAAAAATCAACAAATAAACATCTGGACATCCAATCAATAAATTTTTATCAGCTATATAACGTTACTGGTTAACCAAAAAGGTAAGTTTAACTCCTCAAAATTCTGGTTGTCGCTTGTGCTTATGGTTCCATTTGAATTCGAACAACATTTCTAATTCAGTGTAAAATTCCACTAGCTCTAATCCTAATCAATTCAACTCCAATGCGTAGTGTTCGTCGATACGAGCGCAGCGTAACTGACATCGTTTGATTTGGACCTAATATGAATTAAATGTTGAATTTACAAGATTCTACAATTAAATAATATATTTAACTAAACTAATCACTTTTATTAAACTAATTACCAAATCAAACAATAATCCTTCTTCCCCAACTATAACATTTCCGCCTATACTAGTGCACTCCCCCATGGCCAAAGAAATCAACAAATAATCTCACAATTTTCTTCACCGCTACGAGCTCCACCACCTAAGCACCACAAATCGACAACCGAGACACCCCTTAAAAACGTGACACCCAGCGCCCTCTACTGTAGCACGAGGACGCAACCACCACTAAGGCAACCTAACCTCCCAAACTCCAACCCGAGATGCTAACTCCCCTTCCGAACTCAAATATAAACTCCATACCTCCAGTTGAGCACCACATCATTCAAAAAACCTAACCCTAATCTACCCAAACCCCTCGACTTCACTGTTGAACTCCACGAACCATCGCCTCACCTTCTTATATTATACCTAGAGATAGATCTTATAATTATAAACATAGAGATACATGTTTTGAAATTTATCGATGAGTATTTCATTTTATTTCATTTTTTGAAGTTTTCTACTTCTTTTTCTATATTTCAATTTACAGAACGTTGGTTGAAGAAGGAGAAAGGGTGTATATATAGAATGTGGAAGGGTATGGGCAAAGAATGTGGGGAAGAGTATGGATGAATAGTGGAGGGGTTTGGAGTATATATTAGTTTATGCATTATTTTATTTAAAATATCTGGTAATATACAACCCAAAATCTCGAACTCCAATCAAGGTATGTCGCCTGGCGTTCCATACTAAATGCCCCTATTCCGAACTTAATGGAACAAGTATCGGGCCTAATTCAGTCATATGCAGAAGTTAGCTTTTCAAAATCGTATTATATAATATTAAATTCTTGTAATTTATTTCTACGCGTTTCAAACTCGCACGACCAAATGGTACTTTCGATCGTTGAAAAATTCGATGGCATATAATAATTCATTATTACGGATTCAATGGCGCTAATTTTATCAAAATCCGAGACAGTGCTCCGGAATGATATTTTCATACTTTAATTTAAACAAGTTATTATTAAACCAGTTTAAATCATTTTTATTCACATTACATTCAAAGATTTAACCATTTAAATAAATTCCAATATTAAATCAACAATTCACATTATCAAATAAATTCCTACAGTTGAAATTCAAGTTGTTTGGTTTATAAAACTAATATTTCAATATTTAAAGTTAATTAAATATCTCTAATTCAAATGTCAAAAATTTTGGGTTGTTACATTCTTCCCCCTTATAAGAATTACATCCCCGAAATTTCCAAGGTAAGAAAAATGTCCCAAACCCATTAACTTTTCAAACCGATTAGATGAAACTTGTTATCAAATTTTCACGAGTCTTTAAATTTACGAAAAATTTCGACAACATCTCCTTTGCGCGGCCTGATCGAAACATCTACAAATCGTCACTACAAACCCAATCCAACTAAAGAAATAAAAGCTAAGCGATTGATCATAAAATCATCAAACCAAACAACAATATAAACATGTACCTATTTGTCGAGCAACCAAACTCTACTCGTGAAACCAAAGGCATCAAAATAGCTTTTGCTTCCATGAACCTGCATCTAATTTACACATAATATCCTACCATATAATTTCTAACCATATCATTTTGCATTTTCCAATGTCACACATTTAATTATGATAAAGCCCGTAATATGTTCGTATGCCATCCATATGCAATATCAAATCCCACCGCTTGCTCGATCACACAATTTCATCTCCGAACTAGTATCGTCTAATTGACTTCTCTAGTGCGGACTCCGACCTGGTTCCTTGATTAAAAATCGCTATTATCCTTGCATATCCATATACTATGATAGAGAACTTCGGGATCATATCAAAAATCCGCATCAAGTTTTCGTCGTTAAGAATCGAGTGAAAAATCCTTGTTCAGACCGATGTAAATCATCTTGAAATCGTGTACTTGAATCCGGATCAAACAGCTGTGCGAATAAAATGATCTACATACAACTTACATATTTATTCTAATTGGTTTCTTTAATTATACCAATTTCCTTTATTCATATTCAATTTCAATATTAAAATCATTTATGAACCATTTCATAAACTTTTTACTTAAGTTCAAATTTCACTTCATAGCTTAATTTCTATATCCAATTTAGAACTTCTGATTGTCTAAAAACGTCGGAAATCCCATTTCATTTCAATAAATGAAAAATAACAAACATATCAAATGAGATCCAAACCAATCTACTCTAATGCATAGTCTACCCGCAACCATATAATACTTAGTTGAAAATTTCAAAATTAAACACTCGGATTGATTTCAACTCTATTTTGAAATAATATATAATATATATCTCTTTTTATATAACCAATCATATTTGGGATATAGATCAAAACTTGTTTTACTAACAAATTTTCTATGCTAGCAATCCGTCACTTAGAAACTCGAAAATTAATGTCGATGATGCTGTAGTCATCACCGAAATTATTTTCCAACGACCGAAGTGAGTTTAGTGCTTTCTCTCTCCTTTAAATAACATTTTAAAATATTTTTAATCGAAAATACTTCTAAATAATAATATTATTATTTTTTCTAAAACTTTGAAAAACCAATTCCAAAAATATCGGGATTTAAGTTCTAAAATTCTCAGCTTTTAAACCCATTTTATTTTAAACAATACCTTACAATTAACATTTTATCAACTCTCTTTCTTATATAAGGTCATTTCACAATTTTTTATCCTTGTTTAGATTATAATATAATGAACAATCTTTATTAAAGCACAAACAATAAACAATAAATGATAATAATCGAATATTATCCTCTTTAACAACCAACCACACCATATATAACTACGATAATTTCTAAAAAATTAATCCTTTATATATAAAATGTAATTTATGTAAAATTATTTCATTTACCCAATTTCAAAACAATATTGTGTCAATTGGCCTTGTTCAAGTGTTTAGGGATCCCTATCAATAATGTTAGCTACTCGTATTGACTAGAATCCATAAGCCATTCAACAGATCGATTAACACAATATAAAACATTTTTTATATTCACTAACAAATATGCTCTCATATATATAATACACTGAACTCATTCTAGGGTGCTACTGACCGTACCTCTAATGAGTAATCCACACCAAAGCCTAGGTGTTCGCTCAACCTAAGCTCTGATACCAAGTGTAACGACCCACCTTTTCGAACCCCAGAAGTCGACACTAACACATCCATGGTATTCACGTGCCGAACAACCAAGTGCCGGAAAGACAGATTGTTAGGGGAAAGAAAGACGACAGGAAGAAACTAAACAACATAGAATCTCACAGCGAATGAATAATATATAATATAGATAGATCTTTACAAAAGAAAAACCATCTTTAATATACATACAACAATCAGAGTACACTAATATTTTTCAGCCTGGACCGTTATTACAGCCTGTCCTTACAATTGCCGATACATACAACCAACATACAACATAGCGGAACAAAAAGAAATACATAGATACCTCTTGGCCCTCCATCTCGTCTCCTGAGCTCCAATGTATACAAAGCAATCTGTAAAATGCTCGGTCTGACCCGAGCATTGAAAGGAAAGAATGCCCGGATCAGTCTGGTAAACTAGCATGAGAAAAACACACCCAAATGGAATTTAATGTTTATTAAAAACCTTTCAAATAAAGGTATCTCGTAAAACCATGCCGCACAAAAACATGGACCAGTTTTTACCTTACGATAAGCAAAACATTTTCTATAGAAAATCCATTGATATTATAATAGTGTATAGGGGTTAAGGTAAAATATGAATATAGTTGAAATGCTTGCATCTCACGTTTTAGCATAGTTGGACAAACTAAGTCTGTAAAGCTCGTATTGGAGAATGGATTCCATACTATGACAAGGTAAGGAACTACCTTCCGATGGTACATTTATAGATAAAATGCACCGAGGTCTGACAAGAACACCTTGTACCCCTGCCACACAGGACTGGCCTACCACTTGACTAGTAGTACCGAATATGATCACCCCACTTTGGTCCCTGAAGCATACATGAGTAAATAGTAATCGACCTAGATTTATGATGACCATACCCTGATGGGAGCGACCCACATGGCCCTGCTGCATGCCCGGTTTTTTTCATTTGCCGATTGATGAGGCTTGAGGCTACGTTTTACCTTTATATAGCACTTCTCACTTGGAATGCTAACACTGCCCTCCAAGCAGTAATGCAGTGACAGCATTCATCCATACAAGTTGTTTAGGACGTGAACAAACCGAAGGCACTACTTCTACTGCATATATTTTGGAATCACCCCAAGGATTAGTAGAAAGCAGCCCTTGCACTTCAAGAGCTTCGTCTTCGATTCCATCATCTTCAAGATATCTTCACTTCGAAATGCTTGAGTTGGATCGAAGTGGTTTTCAGATAACATATCCGATCCCGTTCTCTTCGAAACAACATTCGATAGTTTCCGATAAACTCAACCCCGGTTCTTTTAGAAATAATCAGACAAAGATAAGAGCGGAGATCACCTCCTAACCATTAGTGGATGGATTTCCTTATCATTTGTCCTAGGAGAATGAAACAAGATTTATACGTACAATACAACAACATTAGAGATGACTGTGCCATATAACTCATGTGTTTCTCCTAGATATTTCCAGAGTAACATTTAGGGTCAAAATTTAATGGTCGGTTATTTAACTATCGAATAAAAAAACGATCAGTTTAAGGATTTATTTCCAAAGGGAAAACCAATATTGGCTAAGCACATAAGCTACCTCTAACCTCTTTAATTAATCTTTTTATAAATAAAAATCACTTTGCAAATACTTGTATCAAAATACTTTTATAAAGATATATCCACAGATCCCTATATTTTCAATACTTGGAAAAAATATCCATATACTTATGTCAACGTTATATGTATTCACAAAATGGAGGAAGATTTCCTTTTACACAGTTCTAAAACCATTTATAAACTCCTTTATATATTTCTAAAGGCCATTAATAGACCATTTTATAAATATGTGGAACCATTTTTAATACTCTTCTTATATATTCCTAAAATCATTTATAAACCCTTTATAAATCCATAAAACCATTTATAAAACTCCTTTTATAAACCATAAATTTGTTTATAAAACTCTATTTATAAATCTCGAAAACATTTATAAATAAATAATAACCATTTACTTCAAAACACTATTATATAATAATAATTATTAATAATAACATTATGAATTAATAATAATTATTAACTTTAAAACATCTTAAAAATAATAATTAATAATTTCAATCATTATTAACAAAGCAACAATAATTAATTTTCCCCAATCTTATAAATAATAATAATTAATTTCGAAAACATTATTAATAATTCATTATTATTAATTTCAAACCATATTAATTATTTGAATAAATAACTTTTAAAAATATTAAAATATTGATAAATAACTTTAAAACAATATTAAATATAAACAAATAACTTTAAAACAATATTAAATATAAATAAATAACTTTAAAACAATGTTAAATTATAAATAAATAATCTTTAAAACATTACTAAATATAAATAAATAATCTTTAAAATATTACTAAATATAAATAAATAATCTTCAAAACATTTCTAAATATAAATAATAATCTTTAAAACATTACAAAATATAAATAAATAATCTTTAAAACATTACGAAATATAAATAAATAATCTTTAAAACATTTCTAGTGACTTAAAAATGACAGATAATAAAGTGGAAGTAAAATAGAAATTAAATCCTTTTAAAAAAATATTTTCGAAAACCCCAAATTTAGATTTTAAATCATTCACCGTCTTAAAAACCAGTTCCAACCCACATGGCAATTTATTGCTGTTTGCAACCAGATTGGTCACAAGCACCCAAGAATAAATTTATGTAGAGAAGTAAATGAAGAAAATAAAATTAAAATAGAGGAATAGAGTAAACTAACAAGCTAATCAAAGCTATAATCAAGAACACAAGGATTTATAGTGGTTCGGCGTCGTATGCCTACGTCTACTTCGAAGATTCTCTTTTTTGATTCACTATTAATTTGATTACAGTAGCAAACAGCAAGAAGTAAATAAAAAACTTGATTACATTAAAGAACTATGTAACCAGCAGCCTAAAGATCCTCAAAATGACCCCCTAGGCCAGTATTTATAGGTGAAGGCGACCACCAATCTTTCTGAAACTTCGCTTACAGGACCTTCTTATCCACATGAGCCTACCATAAGGGTCTCTAGGCCCAAATCCCAATGAAGTGGGATCGATATCGATCCCTTCATTAGTCGATTCTTGGGTAACGGTCCCTATGGTGGCTTCTTCATGTTCAGACATGTTGGCACTTCAAATATCATGTTTATTGGACAAGTGGAACTCTGCTTTTGCTTGATTCTTGGTTCAGATCCACTTGGAGGTTATCTCTACTGAACCTCTCTAAATGGATCATGCCGATCCCTCATGATTGACTCCTGTATGCCGATCCAAGCCCTTATACGTATGCCGATCCATGCATGCTTAATCATGCTTATCCCTTGAATTCCATAATGTAATGCCGATCCCTCCGATTCCACTAAGCTATGCTGATCCCTCTTATTCCACTATGCTATGCCGATCCCTCTTATTCCACTCTGCTATGTCGATCCCTCATATTCCACAATGCTTTGCCGATCTCTCCTATTCCACAATGCTATGTTGATCCCTCATATTCCACAATGCTACGCCGATCCCTCCTATTCCACAACGCTATGTCGATCCCTTCCATGCCACAACGCTACGCCGATCCCACATATTCCACAATGTTATGCTGATACCTTCTATTCCACAATGTTATGCCGATCCCTCCTATTCCACAATGCTACGCCGATCCCTTGAGTTCCAACCTAACTCCCATATTTCTAGAACCCTGCATCGTCTATCTACCAACTTCGTTCAATCCTGGCTTCATGTAACCATTTGAACTCTGCTTCTGGGTTCTACAGCCATTGCTCCATGGTCATCCTTCTCGATAACAGTCGAATCTATCTTGTGCAATCTGTCCAATATAGCCGGGTCAGGATACCGGGTAACACCTGCCCTCCAAAGTACGTCTTGTGAGTAACTTGACATGCTTTAAATCGAAACAAGCCTGAATTGCCAGAGAGAAGTCCATTTAGCTTCCTGACCGATTGCTATTCCTTTTTCGAGTCATTTTCCAAGGCACTGAATTCTCCATTGATCGCTAAGACGCTTGGTCGACTTCCAATAATATAATTCCAATGTCGTATTTCGTCAGCATATACAAATCCGGTCATGTGGGACTTATAAATTTTTTATTATCTGGTCTAGCCTCGAACTTAAAGGTTTCAGGTTTGATTTCAATTTCTGTTGATTTCAAAAAGGTTGAAAATCACACATGTTTATTCATATACACATTTCTGTCGTCGGCTCCCGGACATGTTTGAACGTTCATAGGTTGTTGCCAATTTTTATAGTATTTTGTATGTTCGCGTTTTCAGTCAAACCTTCATGAGCACTATCGTCATTCATTTTTCACTCATTCATTGTTTTTTCTTTTTCTTTTTCATTTCATTCTTTTTTTTATATGTTGGGATCGACATTCAACATGCTGATCCATTGCTGACGCTACGAAAATAGGGATCGGCAGGTTCCAATGCCGATTTCTCCTCACCTTTGACTCGCTCAACATTTTCGTGACCAAACCCTCCCTCATCCATATAAATATGAGCCTCACTTCTTTCCCTTCTTCACTTTTCATTCTATTTGCCTTAGCACGAAAATTTTCCTTCTGAACCCAGGCTTCCTAAACTCTTGACCTCACATCCAACTTCAACTCAATCCGTCCCACAATCTTGCCTTCCTTCTATTTGGGATTTGATAATTCTCAAATGCTCTTCTCTATTTAAACTTGCATCTCCATGTCTTCATATAGGTACGAGTTTATGATTCTCCTTCTAATTACATGATAAAATTCTTAGGGTGTAATCATTAGTGAGTGTTTGAGGTGGCGAGTTCGAGCATTTTTCGAGCGTCTTTAGATAGACGACTTGATGGGTAGTATTAGGATGTTTGGGAGAGAAGAAGGAGAAGGGTTCAGTTAAAGATCTTGATGGAGGAGAGGCCATCAGCGTAGGAACGTAGGGGTCGGTATGTTAGAGTATGGACGCGGTAGGGTTCGGTTGCTTAGCTATTTTTAGTTGAGGAGATGATGGAACTTAGGAAGATTGAAGACTGGGATTGGGAAGGTTTGGAGAGGGATTTGTATAAGGTGGCGTTATAGAATAGGGATCGATAAAGGAAGCCTTAGATGGAGAGATCAGTGTGAGATGGTGTTATAGGATAGTGAGCGATTCGAGGTAACGCTCATCGAGAAAGCTTAAGTCGCGATGGATCAGGACTTTGGCGAAGTTATATACTGATGGAGCGTCTAATGATCATTGCTCTGAAGTTGGGATTGTGCTTGTAACTCCCGAGAATCAGTCGATTTTTTATGCTCTGAAGCTTGATTTCCCAGCGACAAACAACGAAGTTGAATATGAAGCTCTGATTGCAGGACTTAAACTCGCTAAAGAACTTGGAGTTAAATCTCTTGGAATCTTTTGTGATTGGCAATTGGTGGTGTATTAAGTTAGAGGAGACTACTAGGCTAAAGGACAACGACTTGCCCCTTATCTTACCCGGGTTCAGGAGTTGTTAACTGAATTTGAATACTATGACATTTCACATATTCCACGCGATCGAAAAAGAGAAGTTGATTCGTTGGCAAAGCTCGCTAGTACCGGTGATGCACAGCAGATGAGTTTGGTACCGTCGAAGTATTAGATACCCCAAGTATAAACATGATGGAAATCGATCAAGCACTGGAGGTGAAATCTGAAAGGGAATCGTGGATGACTCCAATTAAAGACTATGTACTATACGGGGTCCTGCCCGATACAAGAAATGAAAAGCGATAGGTCTTTCGCAAAGCTTCACGATATATTATGCAAGAAGGAGTCATGTATAGGAGAGGTTTCTCAGTACCTCTACTCCGATGTATCGCTTATGATGAGATAAAACGTGGTTTGGAAGAAGTTCATAAAGGAGAATGCGACGATCACACTGGAGGGCAAACTCTAGCGAAGAAGATACCCTGTTATGAGTATTATTGGTCAACCGTAAACCGAGACGCAGCCGATTATGTAAGATGATGTGATAAACGCCAAATATATGCAAAAGTTCCAAGAGCTTCGCCAACAGAAATCACACAAATGGTCAACCCATGGCCATTCTCCATGTGAGGTATAGATATTATCGTTTCATTACCAATCTCTAAAGGTGGCGTGAAGTACGCTATTTTTGCAGTTGATTACTTTACCAAAAGGGCCGAGGTGGAACCTTTAGCTACAATCCCGACCAAGAAAGTAATCAACTTTGTCGTCTGAAACATCATATGTCACTTTGGTCTCCCACGGACCATTATAACATACAATGGGACTCAATTCGATAGTACCGAGTTTAAAGACTTCTACCGACGATACCGCATTGAAAAAATATTTTTAGCGATTGCTTACCCTCAGGAAAATGGACAGGTTGAAGCCATAAATAAAATCATCAAGTCAATTCTAAAGAAGCGTTTGGAGAAGGCTAGAGGCAAGTGGGTGGATGAACTCCCTACCACACTTTGGGCTTACAAGACCACTCACAAGTCCGCGACTGGCCATACTCCATTCGCCCTCGATTATGGTTCAGAAGTCGTTATTCCTGTCGAGCTCGAAGTCCCATCACATTGAGTGACTTACTATGATCCTAAAACAAATAAAGATCTTCTCTTGGAATCTTTGGACTTTATAGATGAGAAGTGCGAAGAATCTGATTTGAGAACAGCTGCTGTGGCGTACTGGTAGAGATGTATGCTCCTTTCTATGCCACCTGAGTTCGATTCCCATCATGTTATATTTGGGGTATCTAATACTTCAACTGGTACCAAACCCAACTGTTGTGCATCGCTGGTACTAGCGAGCTTTGCCAATGAATTAACCTCGATCACGTGGAATATGTGAAATGTCATAATATTCAAATTCAGTTAACAACTTTTAAACTCGGGTAAGATAAGGGGCAAGCCGTTGTCCCTTAGCCTGGTAGTCTCCTCTAACTTGATACACCACCAATTGCGAATCACAAAAGATTCCAAGAGATTTAACTCCAAGTTCTTTGGCGAGTTTAAGTCCAGTAATCAGAGCTTCATATTTAGCTTCGTTGTTTTTCTCTAGGAAATCAAACTTCAGAGCATAACAAATCGACCGATTCTCAGGAGTTACAAGCACAATCCCAGCTCCAGAGCAATGATCATTAGATGCTCCATCAGTATATAACTTCCATCGTACAGTGGGGATTTCACTTCCTTCTAGAAGATCATCCTGCACAGTAAACTCTGCTATGAAGTCCGCCAAAGCCTGTCCCTGGATAGCTCTTCGTGGAAGATAAGTAATGTCGAATTGGCTAAGCTTAATGTTCCACTTGAGTAACCTCCCATACGTCTTAGGTTGCTGTAGCACCTGTCGTAATGGCCGGTTGGTGTAAATATTGATCGGATGTGCCTAAAACTACGGGCGAAGCATCAATGATGCAATTATCAAAAAGTACGCCCGTTTCTCTATTTTCGGATAATTCCTTTTTGCTCATGTCAATTGTTTACTGATGTAATACACATGCCTCTGGATCCGATTCTCCTCACGAACCAAGGCGGCACTTATAGCCTGTGCTGATACAGCCAAATAAATGAACAACTCCTCATGATCTACCGGCTTTGACAAAATAAGGGATCTCTCCAAATGATTCACCAGAGCTTGGAACGCATCTTTACAATCCAGCATCCATTTGAAGTTTCTTTTTCCCTTTTTAATCATATCGAAGAAAGGAATGCATTTTTCAGTAGCTATGGAGATAAATTGACTTAAGGCGGCAACCTTCCCATTCAGACTTTGCACTTGTTTAATGGTTCTTGGTGCCTGAATATCACGGATAGCCTAAATCTTCTTTGGATTAGCTTCTATTCCACGAGCATTGACAATAAAGCCAAAAGCTTTCCTGATGCCACACCGAATGAACATTTCAAAGGATTGATTCTCATCTTGTAATATCAGAGGATGTCGAACATTTCTTCCAAGTCTTTAATGTGGTTGCTTGAACATCGGGACTTCACAGGCATATCATCCACGTACACTTCCATTGTCTTTCCAGTCCGATCCTTAAACATCCTATTAACCAAGCGCTGATAGGTTGCTACGGCATTCTTCAATCCAAAAGGCAATTACTACATAACAATACAACCCAACATCTGTAACAAAACTAGTGTGCTCATGATCGGGGATATGCAGTGGGATTTGGTTATATCCCGAATACACATCCATAAATGATAACAATTCGTGTCCTGCGATTGAATCAACCAGCTGATCAATCATGAGAAGGGGAGAACAGTCTTTTGGACATGCTTTGTTCAGATCTAAAAAATCAATGCATGTTCCTCATTTTCCATTTACCTTCTTCACAAGCACGGGATTAAATACCCACTCAGGATAGAGGGCATCGCGGATAAAACCATTGAATTTTAGCTTACCCACCTCCTATTTAAGAGCAATAGATCTCTCCGGATCCATGTTTGGAGTACCTAATACTTCGACCGGTACTAAACCCATCTGTTGTGCATCACCGGTACTAGCGAGCTTTGCCAACGAATCAACCTCTCTGTTTTGATCACATGGAATATGTGAAATGTCATAGTATTCAAATTCAGTTAACAACTCCGGAACTCATGTAAGATAAGGGGCAAGCCATTGTCCCTTAGCCTGGTAGTCTCCTCTAACTTGATACATAGCCAATTGCGAATCATAAAAGATTCCAAGAGATTTAACTCCAAGTTCTTTGGCGAGTTTAAGTCCAGCAATCAGAGCTTCATATTCAGCTTTGTTGTTTGTCACTGGGAATTCAAGCTTCAGAGCATAACAAATCAGCGATTCTAAGGAGTTACAAGCACAATCCCAGCTCCAAAGCAATGATCATTAAACACTCCATCAGTATATAACTTCCAACGTACAGTAGGGATTTCACTTCCTTCTGGAAGATCATCCTGTGCAGTAAACTCTACTACGATGTCCGCCAAAGCCTATCCCTAGATAGCTCTTTGAGAAAGATAAGTAATGTCAAATTGGCTGAGCTTAATGTTCCACTTGAGTAACCTCCCAGATGTCTCAGGTCGCCGTACGACCTGTCTTAACGGCTGGTCGATGTAAATATTGATCGAATGTGCCTGAAAGTAAAGCTTCTGTGATGTAATTAGCAGGTAGTACACCAGTTTCTCTATTTTTTAGATAATTCCTTTCTTCTCCTGTCAATCGTTTACTGACGTAATACACCGGCCTCTAGATCCGATTCTCCTCATGAACCAAGGCGGCACTTATAGCGTTTGTTGATACGACCAAATAAATTAACAACTCCTCATGATCTACTGGCTTTGACAAAAATAATGGGTCTCTCCAAATGATTCACCAGAGCTTGGAACGCGTCTTTACAATACTACGTCCATTCGAAGTTTCTTTTTCCCTTTTAATCAGATCGAAGAAAGGAATGCATTTGTCAGTAGCTCTGGAGATAAACCGACTTAAGGCAGCAATCTTCCTATTTAGACTCTGTACTTGTTTAATGGTTCTTGGCGCTTGGATATCGCGGATATCCTGAATCTTCTCTGGATTAGCTTCTATTCCACGAGCATTGACAATAAATCCCAAAAACTTTCCTGATGCCATGCCAAACAAACATTCAAAGGATTGATTCTCATCTTGTAATATCGGAAGATGTCGAACATTTCTGCCAAGTCTTTGATATGGTCGCTTGAACGTTGGGACTTCACGAGCATATCATCCACGTACACTTCCATTGTCTTTCCAATATGATCCCTAAACATCCTGTTAACCAAGCGCTGATAGGTTACTACAGCATTCTTCAATCCAAACGGCATTACTACATAACAATACAACCTAACATCTGTAACAAAACTAGTGTGCTCCTGATCGGGGATATGCATTGAGATTTGGTTATATCCCGAATACACATCCATAAACGATATCAATTCGTGTCCTGCGGTTGAATCAACCAGCTGATCAATCCTGGGAAGGAGAAATCTGTCTTTTGGAAATGCTTTGTTCAGATCTGAATAATTAGTGCACGTTCTCCATTTTCCATTCGCCTTCTTTACAAGCACGGGATTAGATGCCCACTCAGGATAGAGGGCGTTGCGGATAAACCCGTTGACTTTTAGTTTATCCACCTTCTCTTTAAGAGCGGTAGATCTTTTCGGATCCATGCCTAGTCTTTTTTGCTTCACCGGAACATACTTTGGATCAATAATCAATGCATGGCTTGCAATGGCAGGCGAGATTCCACACATGTCAGAGTGAGTCCAAGCGAATACATTTTTATTCGCTCGGAGAAAACCAACAAGTTCTTTTATCATCGGGGGACTGAGCTGTGACCCAATCTTCAGGACTCGCGATGGGTCGTCGCGGCTGACCATGATATTAATCATCAGCTCAACCGATGCAGCCTTGGTATCGTTGGGCTCCTCTTTATCATCTCTCGAATCTATATCTCTATAGGACCGATTATGGCGCCCGAGCCAAGGCCTAGGCGCTGGTTGTCAATCTTCAGTGGTTAGGATGCGGACAGCTTTGTCCACACCTTTTCCCTTTTCCTTATGTTGAGCTTCCCTCAACTCAGATACATAATAGGCATGTCCAGTCACTTGCACCATGAACAACTCCTACGCCATTATCCGTTGGAAACTTCAGAGTTAAACACCATAGGGCAAGAGCTGCTCGGAATTCAGTTAGGGCCGGTCGGCTCAGAAAAACATTGTACGGAGAGTCACGGTAAGATCCGCAATTTCCCTCGTTCACCTTCACCCAATTCAATAGGTAATTCCACGTATCCTACAGCCTCAGTTGCAACTCCATTAAAACCATGAATTCGAGCTTTAGATGGTTTCAAATCTTTGGCCTCCATTCTCATCTGATTGTACGCCTTTTTGAAGATTATATTCACCGAACTTCCACAATCAATCAATATCCTCCTGACCAACGTAGGACCAATCATAGCTGAAATGACCATCGGGTCAATTGTTGGAGCCTCTACTTTGTCTGCATCCTTGCTTCTAAACACAATATCATCCGCCATGGTGCGCTACTATTTTGCCGGAGCTCAATCTTCCATATTCGAACATCATTCAAAATCTACATGTCTATCGCGCTAACATAACGCTCCATCTCTTGCCAACTCCTGTTTGCAGGATGCGATCCCCTAACTATCATATTAATCACTAGTATTCCATTGGTCCATCCAGGCTCCTCAGCCCTACGCGGAGCTTGTCCTCGATTAAAGTCGTATGTCCCCTGTCTACCATCCTGCGGAGTTTTCACAAACCGTTGCAACTTCTTTTCCCGAATCAATTTTTCTATGACATCTTGGAGGTGCCTACATTAATTTGTATTGTTCCCATAACATTTGTGAAACCGACAATACTTCCCAGTCTGCTTATGTCTCACTGACGACTTTATCGGTTGCGGCTTCCTGTACTGAATGGTATTGCAAGTGGATAGATAACTGTTCTCCAGGGACGTGTTTTGTGGCGTGTAATTTTCATGCATTGAAATCCGGGGCTTTAGTCTTCCAAAATCTCTCTTCCGGTCTCGATTCCTGTCTCCATCTTCCTTTTGTTGATTAGGCTTATTCTGAACATTCACCTGAACTTTCCCAGAACTGTCATCGAACTGTTTTATTGCAATATTACTCTGTACTGCTTCTCCACTCGGTCCTGCAATGTTCTTTTCCTTGGAGGACCCGGCCTCCTCCTTCCTCAAAAGCTGAGCTGCCTTTGCATAGAAGCGCTCCAACATGGCAGGCGGTTTTCCTGCCAACTAGTCGCCAAATTCAGATTCCGGATCAATCCCACTCGTCACGGCCATGAGTATAACATGATCATTTGAGTTACTGACCTCCATGGTGGCGGTATGAAATCTCTCCAAGTAATCTTTCAACGATTCCCCTAGGGCATGGATCACACTGGAAAGGGTCATTACGTCTTTAAGACGAACTGCATGCATTCAGAGTTGCTCTACAAACTTGGTTGCCAGCTCATCGAATCTCAAAATTGACCGCGGAGGTAGTCTCGTGAGCCACATCGTTGCTATCCCAGAAAGGGTTATGGGAAAGTACTTGCACTTGGTTGCATCGTTAGCTCTTGCAGAATCCAACAACCATTCATATCTCATGATATGCTGCCCGAGGTCGGTTTTTCCCTTGTCAGCAGGCATTGATGGCATGTTGAACCTCCTCGGGTATTCTGCATGCAGAACGTTATCAGTAAATAAGGTATGGCTTCTCGAGATTCCCCAGTCATCATTAGTCAAACCTTGATTCTCTCTCACCAACTGTCTGACCATTGCCAATATTTATGATATAAAAATATTTATGATATTTTTATTAATTATATATATATATTCTTAATTTAAATCTGTAGATCCAACTTGTTTTTAAACTATATTACTAATTTAACAAATTAGATATTTTGAAAATGAATTTTTAATTTCAAAATTAATTATTTCTTCAAAATAACTTAGTTTATTTATATTTATGATATTTTATTTTATTTTATATATAGTATATATATTTTTAATTTAAATATATAGATCCAGATCTGTTTTTAAACCATTATACTATCAAAATAGATGTTTTGAAAATGAATTTTGAACTTCAAAAATACTGGCTTATTCAAAATAACTTATTTTATTATAGAAAATTTTAAATTTTAATTATTATATATATATATAATTTAAATTGTTTTGGACAATACACACACACACACATATATATGCACAAGTTAAAATGTTTAATATGGAGCATAGTGAGCAATGCAGTCGAAATATAGTGAGCAATGTTTATAAGAATAACATCATAAATATCTATTGTTGAAATTAATGTAACATAATCGTCATTCAACGTGCTCAAGATAATTCAGATTACAAAAATCTATCGCCTGATACGACTTTGTGTTTTGGCACATATTTTTTGAAATAGAAAATCCTAAATAATAATTTAGAATAGAGTGTCAACTCATAGTAACTAAAGTGTTTCAAAGTTAATGGGAGTGATATAGTGTTTGAAGGTTTCTGGATATGAACCAATGAATCATTCAAGAGTATCATTCGATATGCATCAGAGTTGATGAATTATTTTGATAGAAATATTAAATAGTTTGAGTTTTAGTTAAAATACAATGGAAGCATGTATTTGTAAGAAGAACTATATAGATACTTGATTATTTCTAAAAGGTAAACAAGAAACTTATGGTTATTGATGATGCACCTAAGTTAAAATCATTATAGTTTGGTTTTTTAATACTCAACGTTGGATTTGTAAATGATATCTTTTATAATAAGTATAAAAGGATGTTAGAATTGTCCTAAATGGCATACACACCCCATATTAAAATGTTTAATATGGTGTATGTAAGATGGATTCCTTATGCACTGGTGATAGAAATAATCATACATACTGTATTATCTATAATATCACATTTCACCTACATATTTGATGCATAAAGATAATATCATATCCAAATTAAGATCGCTAAATGGTAAGTAAGGGTGTTCTTGATTATTTGCGAAATAATAGATAATTATTAGTAAAAACAACAAGCTTCTTATGAAGCACTCAAACACGAACTACATAAGTGATATCGAGTATAATATGTCAGTATTAAATTCATGTTCAAACCTTAGTTAAGGAGTTTATGTTGGAAATTTTCCAAATAAAAAGGTCATGGATGATTAACAAAAATAAGCTAAGTACATCACCTTGAATAGCGCCACAATAAAAGCAATGTGTGTGTATCATAAACTTATAACCGTTCTACAAGTGATTCTAAATATTGAGAATCCCATGTCACTATTATATGATAATTATGTCATGATACATATCATGAAAGAACTTGGAGCTTGTTAGAAGTCAAGAAACATATTTTGGAAAGTTCCATATGATAAAGGCAGTTTCTCAATGTCGGAGAGAGTTGATTAATAGAGCAGATAAATTAAAATAAAATAGCATACATTTTCACTAAGGGACTAACTGATTAGTTTTTGAGAAAACCAATTGAAAGAATTAGAAAAGATTGCATAATTAACCCTTGGTGAAAGTGGGAGATTGATAAAGTCAGGGGTATGCTCTAGGGGCAATTATGTAATTTGTCACATATATCTATCTCGATAGCCAATCTTATTCAAAATAAAAGATTTTTTTCTTTCTATTATATACTTATTATATTGTGATATAATTAATTAAGTAATTAATTTAAAGTATATTAAATAAAAAAAATCCTCAAATGATATGTTATGTGATAGTAATTACAATGTGTTGTAATCATGAGAAATTTATCTCATTAAAAATAACACATTATTTTAAATATTCATAGTCAAGATGTTTCATGATAGGATATCGATACATCCATTGAGACTAGAGCACCCAATGCTCTCTAAATGTTGGGCAGTGTATTACTCATAGCTCTTGGGGGCACCAAGTGGTTGCGTGCTGATAGTTATTGGATAACTATAGAATGACTCACTTGAGAGTTTTGTGTTGGTTAATATAACTAAGGTCAAACATGGAATCTTGAAGTGACGATATTATATAGTTCTCTCGACTTCAAAAAATATTGAAACTCAATTTGGACACTTCACTTTGATTATAGTTGAATCATGGCATGATGTCCATCGAACGACTATAGTTATGTCTGAGTGGAAGAATTGGAAATGAAACAATATTCAATAGAGAATTCACCTCCTCGGTTATATGTGGCTAGTATCACAGTCAACTATAGCAAACTAAAGTCAAAGTCTCTGGCTAGAGCAGTACGGTTAATAATAAATATTGTTATTAAACCAAGGGTTTTATGTTTGAACTAATCATGTTGATTGTGGACAATGTTAGATTTTAGCAGAAACCAAATTCCTTAAGTTCTAATGTGACATAGTGTTGATGGAGAGAATTGGTCTAAATAATCGTTACTAATAGGTACCGCTTATAATAGTAAAATTGAATTTTACCAAAAAGATGTGTAAGTGATAAATTCAGCCAAAATGTCAGACCACTAGCAAAGGAGATTTGTGAATATTAATATTCGAATTGTTCGATATTAATCACTGAATAGATTTACAGCTTTGAGTCGCACAATTGTAACGATGAATACTCCGAAAAACAAGACGATTCAATTAATTTACAATCATTGTAAATTAATTAATATTTATTAAATATTAATTACTAAATTTTATTTTATTTGTTTGAATACCATTAATATTTAATAAAGTGCATACATACAAGTTATTCTCGCGCGTACCGTCTTAAGATATCGATAAAATATTTAAATTGGATTTAAATAGATTAACTGCTAGATGGGTTTTGAAATTTTAAGGGCCCTTGTGGCACAATCTAAGGCCAGCCATATGTGCTTAAGGAGGAGAGGATTTGAAGAGATTTAATAATGAATTAAAGAGGGAAGTTTTTAAAGGAGGGAATTAGAATGGTTCCAATGTTTCCTTTAAAACATATTTCTTCCTTTCATCGGCTGATTCACCCTCCTAACAATTCATTTTCTTTCTCTTCTCCCTCCCTCTCATGGTTGAATTCCATGGCTTCCATGGAGAAAAATTCCCCAAAACAAATTTAATTAAAATTAAAATAATATAAATAAAATGCCGTGCTTTAGATTCTTGCAAAATCTGGAGATGATTCAATCGAATTTAGGAGTTCTTGTCTTCATTCAAGGTGTGATTTTGGCTACATCTGTAAGGTAACTTCTAGTTTTATTTAATTACGAAATTCATGATGGTAATACAGTTAGACCTCACGCATGTTGTATCCCTTTTGATTATTTATTCATTGTGTATGTATACTTTTGATTCCAATCGTTCTTTATTGGATTTATATAAGCTTAAGTTATACAATCAGTTTTGTAATTTTAAAGTTGATATTTATAAAAAAAATTATGTAGACTTTTTGGTTAAAAACTAATTTCAATTAATTGTTGTTATTTTGTAATTATCATCTACACAAATGTAAGTATTGAAACCATTTTAAAAGCAGATTTGATGGTTTGTACATTTGTTAGTTTTGAATGTAAATTATTTTGGTTATTGTTTGGATATGTTTAAATGTTGTTTTGATTCAAAATTTATAAGTGGACTTTTATGCAAAATCAAAAACCTACTTTGAATCCTTCTTAATTTAAGGCTAGTTTTAATATGTGAGATTTAAGTTTTAAAACATACTAAAACCACAAACAAACTTCATATACATATGTTATTTTAGATTTAAAATAGAATTTGCAATTATATATATATATATACACACACACACATTTACATACATACATACATACATACATACATACATACATACATACATACATACATACATACAGACATACATATATATATCCATGTGTTATATTTTATCTTTGAAATGGGGTTTATTTAAAATCTTCAATTTAATTTTAAATCTTCCCTAAATTAAACTAGATTTGAAAATGTTTATTTTAGCTTTTAAATCATATTAGTCAAAATTAGGATGTGTTTGAATGTTTAAAATTGTTTTGAAATGGCATTAAAGGATGAGTAAATGGAATGAGATAACTCCTCCACCTTTTTCTCTCTTTCTTAATTACTTACTTAAACACAATTGATTGTCAATTTGAATATAAGTAAACTTTTGATTAGTTAAAATAACTTTATTACATAAATATATACATACATACATACAGATACATTACATACATATATACATATATCTGTGTGTGTGTGTAAATATAAACAAACAATTTATATATATTGTTATTTTATACAAAAAATCTATGTATAACACATGTATAATGGGATAAATAGGTCCGTTGCGGTATAAATCCCAGCACATATATATGGCCATATTAGCCATGTACACTACTTTAATATTACACCTACACTTTACACACATGGGTGTATTTGATACACTTACTACAATGTACATTTAAATTTAAATTAAATTAAAACTCCTTTAAACAAATAAAATTAAATAAATATTTTGATTAAAATATATTTGATTGAATCTAATATCCTTTTAGACTTCATAGGCCAAACAGATCCAAAATAGGATTTTTATGTGAAATCCGCTTAATTCACCCATTTTCGAATGGCCCGATTCCTCTAATGATTTCACAGCCCAATGGTCTATGCGGTCTGAGTTAGCAATGTTAGAGCAAACCGATTAAAGCATACCGATTTATTATGGTGTCTTGAATGGTGGCCTCTAAGGTTGGGTTTGCATAACAAGTACTCTACCATATTTGGCTACTGCCCTGGCTCGAAGGATGAAGTAAGCCCAAAGGTTATCCCTAATATAAAGGCATATTTTGATTTTGGGACTGTTTGAAAATTTAAAATATATTTTAAATTTAAATGTTAAGCTTAAAACATAAAAGTAAAATTTTATAAAAGTTACAAAATAAATTCATTTTTCAAAATTATTTTGAGAAATAAAATTATTAATTTTGAAATCTTGGAATTCAATATTTAATTAATCAACATTAGATTGAATTAAATAATTAATTAAAAGTTAATTGAGTAAAACATGTATATTAATATATTTGTATAACTATAAATATTGTAGTTATTTATTTATCTTAAAATTATTTATGATAAATTAAATTAAAATTTCAATTCAATAAAAAATATTTGATTAAATTGTTTAATTAAATAAAATTTTTTAAATAAAATTAATTAAATGTTAATTAATTAAAGTGTATACATATAATGATATGTACACATAAACAGACTATAAATATTATAGTTGATTAATTATCTTAAATAATTTAAGACGGGTAATATAAAATTTCATAATATTTATACAAAATAAATTTATGATTTAATTAATAAGAATTAAAATGAATTAAATTTGATTTAATTAAAAAAATTCATGAAATTAAAATTAACTTAATATGATTTAATTAATAATATACATGAGAATATTATATAAGTTAATTAAATTATAAAGGGTTATAAATAAATTAAACTGTATAATATAAGTGAAATTATAAGAAACCCAACTTTGGTTTAAGGAATGAGTGCATACATATTGTACATATACCATGATTTTAGATGTGTATGACACTTGAATCACAAGGATATTTCATAAAATACATTGTTCTGTTAACAAATATCACTCAAAAGAATATATATTAAAAATTATGAATCCTTAATATATTGGTTATCCTCCATCATTTATATATTAGTAGATTACTTTCATACTCTTTAGTTCTTGAGTTTCCTCAAGCAAGAGATGTTATGTATAATACTATTGATATATTGACTAGATGAGGTAAGATGCATGATGTATTTGTTGAGTTGCTTCAAGGTATATGCATTATGCTTAGGTCATTACGAAATGGTGGGTACAAGTGAATAATCTCGTCTGATCTGTTGAGTTTCCTCAAGGATGAGATGAGATTAGGACAAAGATCATGGATTAGGAGTTGTATACGATACAACCGATAAGGTGATGTCCATCACATGCGGGACTATGATTTGCTGAGTTTCCTCAAGTTCAAAATCTCAAGGCAAGCGAGTCCTAATGCCCACTAGAGAAATCAAACGATTTCTATGTTTATCTTAGGGTTCTAACAAACATAAAATTCTAATAGGATCCTTATTTGAAAAATGAAATGATAACATTTAACCTTTCAAATATTGTAAGAATATCTGCTATATAAAATTAAAATAATCTACATCGATAAATCTATGCAGCTAACAAAATTGATAAAATGTTTATCGGCTAAGATATACAAATGAACTAAATTAAAGATAAAATATATTTACTTTTAAATCCTTTGGCCTGTTTTCGCTTCAAGACCCACACAAGAGCCAATTAGTATAACTACTAAAACATTTGTGCCTCAATCTCTTAATTGTTTATTGTACAAGATTATGTATTGTCTTCTACAAGTGTTGAATTCTAATAACAAAAGAAGAATATGGATATTTTATCCATATTCAATCACATATAAATGTTGTAAGGTGAACGGTCGTTGTTCATAATGCACGAAACTTCAATGAAATTAGTTCATTGGCAATAAGAAAATAAACCATAATGCAAAATCATGTATTCGATATAATTAATTACAGACCATTTTGGAAAGGAAAGCGAACATACGAGAGTGGATGAAAATTAGGCACAGTGGGGATGAAGTGAGTGAATGGTCACCTTTGTTTTATAAAGGGACATTAGAAATGCGAATTGATAGAATACTAAAGGGTAATTGATATGGAATGAGAAATGTGATTTCTACTCCAATAGTGTTAGAATATAGAAAATTGTTTTCTATAAAGGTTACTTCTATGTGTTTAAAATATTGATCAAAACTCTCAACTATAAACTAGGTACAATAAAATGAACAAATATCCTACAATATGTATTTCAATGAAGCTTCATATTTCATATGCTATTATAGTAATGGTAGAAATAGTGGAAGCATGCCATATAATATTTATAAGTTGATGCATCAAGATATAAAAAATTATTTTCAAAGATATACCAAATATAATTTATGAAATAATAACTATTTTTCAGTATTGACTGAAAATATATATAGTTTTATTTGTTATGAATTATTCGTTATGAAATAAGTCTATTAAAATAATGGTATTTGTTGCATTAGCCATATAACATAGAAGTATCTAAAATTTTAACAATTATTTTTAGGATTATAGATCAAGCCATATCTTGTAAGAATACTTTTTTAAATTATATGATTATGAATCATATGGTACCGGTGAATAGTATCTTAGAAGATTAAGCGCAAAACAACCATTCGATGAGAGCGACAAAAAGTGTTAATGAAATCTTTTGATTGATACATATAGATATATGTAATTATAGGTCTAATGATACCAAACGGTTCCACATACTTTATCGAAAGTCATCAATGAATTGTCATAGACATGAATATGAGAATTTGATACACATGTAGTATGTTTATGATAAGTTCATAGAATACAATACAGAAGTAAATAACATGACAAGAAAAAGAAAATAAAATGATTCCATATGATCAAATATGTGAGTATATTAGAAAGGAGTACCAAGTTACCTAAAGATGAATAAGGTTTGCCTCAATAGTCACCCCTTCCTATGGTAAATAATGATATATCGACAAGGAGTGATCAGACTTTGTTGGACAAAGTCTTATTGATGATGAGTGAAGTTGAGTCTACTTCTTTCTGTTAGGCTATGTACTTAAGATTAAGCATATAAGGTTAAAATTTAATTTCATCTTACAAGATCATACAAGATAAAGTTTGTAAGAAACCCCTACAGTTCCTAGGTCAAGGAGTTGACAGGTTATACGAGTCGAGAGACTGCACATAATATTCACAAGGGATCTTGCGTGGACCACCCTAAACGAGTTTGGGACCAATCAATAGTGATTGACTAATTTTTGTTATGAACATAAGTTTTGTAATCTTAAAAACCAAATCCGTTTACACAATTTATAAGCGATTTGTATAAAGTGTTTATGAATACCTATTCTATTGCACAAAGAAACAATTCTTGTTTCAAGTACAGCCAACATCATGAAAAAGGAATTTGCTAGAAATTATTAGTAGTAAAATGGTTTTGGATACAATCCAAAGATAAAATTGATTATAAAGGATGAAATGAAATTGACGAAGCCTAAATGGACACAACTAATTAGAATGTCTAATAAGAACTCTAGCCCAGTAAAGATAAATTATGATTTTCTTATCGATATAGAGAAAAGAATTTGCTCATTTGTCAATAAGCCATTAAGAGTATTGACTCTATCATATGGTATGATACACAAATCCTGAATAGATTCAAAGTACATTATCATAATATAATTTTAATATTTATACCCGAAGGTGTATGATCCATCGGTCGTGAATGTGTCTTCAAGAAGGAGACTAATGCAGTTGGAATATATTGAGCAACATTGATACAAATAACATTGTAAATTTTAGTTGTTGAAATTAAAGTAATAGATTCATCATTTAACATGCTTGAGTTACTTTGGATTTTACTTGCAAAATTATCACCTGATATGACTTTGAGTTTTGGTACATGTATGTTGAAACAGAAATTCTAAATAATGATTTAGAATGAACCGTTTGCGCATAAAAACCAAAATGTTCCAAAGTTAGTGGGAATGATAACTAAGTTTGTGAGTATTGGATATGATCCAAGAACTGATCGAAATATCATTTTATAAGCATTGGAGTTAAGCAAGTATTTTGACGAGAAATCAAATAGTTTTAATTTCAGTAAAAAAGTAGAGGAAGCATGTGCCTGTAAGAAAGAACATTAATAAGTACAAAAATATTTCTAAAACTACAAGCAAACAACTGTTATCTGGGTTTTTAACCCAACAGAATCCAGAAGAAGTTGAGACAACTTCATCAAGTCAGAATAGCACAAAAGCCAACCAAAGGAACCAGAACAAGAAGCCAAAAGAAGTCAAGGAAAAAGAGTGAAAAAATACACTAAGGACATGGATCGTTGGTGATCCATGGTGTTAACTCATCGGTTCTTCGACCTTCTTACACCATGATTCAATTTATATTATGGGAGCAATGACTAAGTTTGATAAGATTGCGAGCCAGCTAAAATCAAGAGACAAGCATTCGTATGGTCCAATCAGCAGACGAATACAACTGGTAAGCAAACCGTCATCAAAATAAGGCAACGTGCTACGAGACTACACGAACAACATCAACGCAAGATAACAGAGGCAAACCAGAAAGCAAAGTCCAAATATAGACTAAGTATATGGATCGCTAGTGATCTATACAATTTTATTGGGTCGCTTGGACCTTTATGGGATAAAACAAAGGATGAATGCTAAGGAATTGGCTCGCATTCGAGCATATTCTATGGATCGCTAGCGATCCATCACTTTGGTTAGGATCATGATGAAAACTCCAATGCGCCTTCCTGTGATCATCTGCAAGCATCTAGCGAACAGGCTTGGCCCAGGAGCTCCCCAACCTTTATAAGTACAATCCTACCTACAACATAAATAGGATCTTCTGGACTGGTTGTTGAAACTCTACAGAAAGCTTTCTTCACTCTTCTCCTTCCTCACAACAGTCATCCAAAGAGTTCATTATAATTCTCCAGTGAACTCTGGCATTGGGGACTTGATCTAACTAGGGATATTCAAGAACTTTGCAACTCAATCAACTTTGTAACAGCTATCAGTCGATAATAAAAACTATAAAGTGGACGTAGGCTTCATTAATAGCCGAACCACTATAAAAATCTTCTTGTCTTCTTTCTATTTCTACTCTTTTACATTTATTCTCTATATTATTGCATTGTTAGGACAAGACTGATGCTTTCACACTCAACCCAGGGTGTTGATCCATTTTTTGGATTAACATTTTGGTGCTTTCATTGAGAATCCAACTCAGGGTTCAGATCTAGCTATTTACTTTGGATCAGATTGGTCCAGAAGTTAGATCCTCAATCTTTGCTTGCAAAAATATGTTGCTTGGAATTAATAGCTCCAGGAAGTAAGAGAACTACCTTTGGAAGGTCTATAGGGACAGTAGTAGCTGGAGAAGACGTGAATCATTAGCAAACTAAAGTAAATGGTGCCAACGTAGGAGATCAGGTGCTAGCATCTTCCAATCAATGCGATGTCGTTACAAGAGACGAGTTAAACAAGATGGTTGACAAAATCAACCAAAAAATGGAAAACAATCAGAGGGCTTTGATGGATAAGCTCAATGCTCTCTTAACCTTACAGTCAGATCCTGCTCCAAGAACTATGGCTAAGCCCGCCGCTGGCACAGAACAAGAATTTTTTTCCATTTATGGCCTTAATAGAAGAAACGGGAAACAACCGCAAAGAAAGGTGATAGCAGGAATTATGAGAATCAACGCAGATGGAAGTACAAGTTCTCCGCTCGTCGCAAGGCAACCAACCTTGAACTTGAACCAAGGGGCGAAAACCCCACGAGAGGATATAGCCTGGACCTCTCCGACTCAGAAGATGGAGAACAATTCAATGATGATAAGTTAGAAGAAAATGCCAACGCATTTGATAATGCTGGAAATGCCCAAACTGCCCCAATTAGGCCAACCACAAGCAAACGGGATCCCGAGGGAGTGGTTCTCCCAAAGATAGTAGGGCCTAGGCTTAAGCCACGCGCCAAGGCCGTTTGTAAAGCCAAACACTTGGTCTAGTGACTGACAGCCGTCCCCAGGACTACCGAACATCAGAGGCATTTATCGCAAATATGGTTAAGCGATTGATGGATGAGAATAAACATAGAAGAGATGATGAATGAGGATCCACACCAAGTCGGACTCCCTTTACTGATGAGATCTTGAGTGAGTGATATCCAGAATAGTTCGCGATGCCAACTATTCCATCCTATGATGGGACAAAAGACCCAAAACCCCAATTGTACAAGTATAGTTGGTACATAGATGGAGCAAATGCTTCGAAGGCTGTTCGGTGTAGATGTTTTCCCATCTTTCTGGAAGGAATTGCTTCCATGTGGTTCACTAGGCTTCCGCCGAGATCCATCTCCACTTTCGACCAACTGGCAACAAGATTTCTCGATCAGTTCAGGCTCCATACCACGCAACCCAAAGATGTGATGTCCCTGTCTGGACTATTCCAGGGATGAAACGAATCACTGAAGTCTTTCATGAACAAGTTCAATAGCACGGTGATAGAGGTGAGCAATCCAAATGTGGACATGGTTTTCATGGCCTTGGTCTGTGCCATTCATTCCAAAACTGAATTTGGGAAGTGGATCAAAATGAAGCAACCCACGACAAGGAAGGATTTCAATCGCAAAGCAAGTCAATACTTGAGATTGGAGGAGGCGCAGAAGCTAGAAAGGAAGTCTACTGGCATGCACCCGATGAACATCGGGCAGAGTGATGTGGCGATGAATCAAAATAGAAACACTTCCGGAACTGCTGAAGGAATCACAAGGAAAGATGGAAATCAAAAAAGGAAGAATCAGTATTCCAATAAGAAAAATGGAAACAATAAATGCCTTAAAGGCTACAGGCCTGAAGATTACACCCCTCTCAACGAAACTCCAGAAAACATTTATCTCATGACACAAGGGACTGAGGAATATAAAAAATCCCCTAAGAAGGATGCAACTGAATAATAGAAGTGCTCTGGGAAGTTCTACCGCTTCCACGAGACACTGTCACAACACAAACGAATTCCACCACATAAAGAACTTGATTGAAGAGCTGATTCGGGAGAACAAGCTTCAGCAATACGTGAGAAAATCACAGAATCCTGATCAGCCCGTGGCTCCTCAGGCCCCTAGGAATCAAAGAAACCAAGTCGGAACCAGTAAAGAGGGATCGATGCGAACTGACCAAAGACTCATCATTGAAATGATATCTGGAGGCTCACATCACACGCAAAGAAGTTAGGGAGAGATGGAGCGGTATGCAAGTTCACTAAAGTACGCTCCGAAGGAATCATGTATCACAATCGAAGATGGGGTTCCAACCAAGTAGAAGAAAACCTTGAATGACGATATCGTATTCAGAAATCGAGATACCGAAGGAATTGAAGCTCCAACTCTCGATCCAATGGTGGTGACAGTAGGAATCAGACCCGCTGTCGTCCGACGAGTATTGGTCAATAGCGGCAGTTCTTTCAGTATTCTCTTCAAACACACCTTTGACCAAATGAAGATCCACATGAAAAGCATTTCTGCATGCCAAACAAAAATCCAAGGGTTTACTGGCGAACCCAAACAACCCGTAAGGATGATTGACTTGCCAGTGTAGCTTGGAGAGGGTGATCGAAAAGTCACCCTCATTCAGACCTTCGTAATAGTGGAGGAAACTTCCGCATATAATGCCTTCTTGGGATGACCCACCTTAGCTAATTTCAGAGTCGCCCTAGCCCAATGGTGCCTTACCATGAAGTTCCCAATGGCAAACGGAATCGGGGTGGTCGAAGGAGATCAATGCACCACCAGAGAATATTACATTGTAGAGTTACGCGAATCTAAAAGAAGAGAAAATGGGAAGGATGTATGGAGAACTCTCCACATTCGTGAACCTTCTAAATAGAAACTACAAAGCTGCCCCTGGCTCGAGGAACATAGCTGATTCAACAAGGCTTTGGACCCTAGAAAGAAGAGTTCAGGGGAGGATCGGGCAGCACCGGCAGAATTGACGATGTCTGTCCCAGTCGATATGGATGTCCCAACGAGAGTCTTGAAAATTAAATTGCATCTTGGAAACAAGATGTGATTGGAGCTTACGAAATTTCTTCATACCAACTTGGATGTGTTTGCTTGGACGCATTCTGATATGTGTGGGATATCACCAGAAATCGCATGCAACACACTCAACATTGACCCCAAGTTCGCACCAGTAAAGCAAAAGAGGCACAACCTGGGCCCTGAATGGTCCAAGGCGTTAAGAGAAGAGGTGGACAAGCTAATATCCAATGGTTTTATCCATGATGCAACTTATCCCAAATGGGTATCTAACCCGGTCTTAGTCAAAAAGTCCAATGGGAAGTGGCGAACCTGCATCGACTACTCGGACTTAAACAAGGCTTGCCCGAAAGATAGCTTCCCCCGACCCAGAATTGACCAGCTTGTGGATGGGACGGTAGAACACGAATTTCTATCATTTATGGACGCATACTTAGGGTACAACCAGATCCTGATGCACGAACCTGACAAAAAAACACCAGCTTCATCACTGATCTGGGACTATACTGCTACAGGGTAATTCCATTTGGCTTAAAAAATGCTGGGGAAACCTACCAAAGATTGGTAAATACCATGTTCAAGTGTCAAATTGGGAAAACCATGAAGGTTTACATGGATGACATGTTGGTCGAATCGCGAGTAGCCGCCAATCACTGGATAATCTCGCTGAAATGTTTGAAGTACTCCGGAAGTATGGAATGAAACTCAATCCACTCAAATGTCACTTCGGAGTAACCTTTGGAAAGTTCTTAGGATTCATAGTAAATGCCAGGGGCATTGAAGCAAATCCAGAGCCAATAACTGCCCTACGAGAAGTTCAAGCCCCGAAGAACAAGAAAGAATTACAAAGCTTGAATGGGAAGGTCGCAGCATTAAGCCGATTTATCTCGAAAGCCACCGATAAGCGCATACCGTTCTTTGATGAGTTAAAGAAAGGAAAGAAAAGATTCGAATGGAGTGAGGCAAGTCAAATTGCATTTGAAGAATTGCTACGACACATGGAAGCCCCACCGATCCTATCAAAGCCAGTGGACAGAGAGGACCTATTCATTTACCTAGCAATCTCACCTCATGCGTTGAGCCCTACCCTTGTGCGTGAAAAGGCGAAAATCCAGCGACCTATATACTACATTAGCAAGCGGTTTACCGGGGCCGAGAAGAATTAACCAAAGCTGGAAAAGCTAGCATATTGCCTCCTGATCGTGTCTACGAAGTTACGATCGTATTTCCAAGCACATCCAATCAAAGCACTGATTGATCAGATTATGAAGCAAGTACTGTACCGACCTGAAACTTCCGGACGATTTCTCAAGTGGAACATCAAACTAAGCCAATATGATATTACTTACCATCCGAGAAGGCTATCAATGGGCAAGCGCTGGCAGATTTCATCGTCGAGTTTACCATACGGGATGACGGAGAAGAAACCCCGCCGGAAGTGGAGATGCAATGGAAACTCTTCATTTATGGCACATCTAATAACCTCTATTCATGGGCTGGGGCAGTGCTTGAAACCCCCGAAGGACGAGCCATTTACTATGCCTTACGCTTGGTATTCCCTGCAACAAATAATGAAGCAGAATACGAAGCATTGATAGTAGGGCTGAAAGTTGTGAAAGAACTTAGAATAAAGTCCGTCCACATCTACAATGACTTCCAGCTGGTCGTCTACCAAGTAAAAGGCGAGTACCAGGGTCGAGGGGAGAACCTTATCCCATATCTATCTAAAGTACATGAGTTGCTGAGTGACAACGAACATTATACCATAACTCACATCACACGGGAGCAAAACGCCAAGGCTGACTAATTAGCTAAACTGGCAAGCTCCGAAGAAGCTCAATCGTTGGGAATAGTCTCGGTTGAGACTCTGACTACCCCGAGTATAGATGAAATGGATGTCGATTGGATTCTCGAGACCATCGCTGAAACGGAAACACGAATGACGCTAATCAAGGACTACTTACCTACAGGGAGCCTTCCAACTGACCGGAATCAACGGAAAAAGCTTCTCCGAAAGGCGCCATGATTCGTAATACATGATGGGATACTCTACCGAAGGGGATTCTCAATCCCCCTTCTTAGATGTGTGACCAATGAAGAAGCTCAATGGATCCTGAAGGAAGTGAACAGAGGCAAATGCGGAGACTATACTGGGGGACAAACCCTTGCAAAGAAAGTTCTCCGGTACGGGTAAACCGCGGTGCAGCAGACTACGCCAGACGGTGTGATTGTTTCTAAAGATTCGAAAAAATTAAAAGAACTCCCTTAGCAGAATAAACATAGATGGTCAGCCCATGAGCATTTGCAATATGGGGAATTGACTTGATTGGCATATTGCCAATAGCTAAAGGAGGAGCCAAATAGGCTATATTTGTTGTTGACTATTTCAAGAAATAGGCCGAAGCAGAACCGCTGACCACCATTACTACAAAGAAAGTCATTAATTTTGTTACTAAAAATATTATTTGCAGGTTCGGTGTGCCACAAAAAATCATCACTGATAACAAGACCCAATTCGAAAGCACCAAATTCAAAGACTTCTATAAACGCTTCCGAATTGAGAAGAGCATTTCCGCAGTCCCTCATCCGCAAGCAAAAAGGAAAGTGGAAGCAATAAACAAGATCATCAAGTCCACTATCAAAAAGCGACTAACAATAGAAAAAGGGAACTGGGTTGATGAACTTCCACTCGCACTATGGACTTACTGGACAACTCACAAAGTGGAAACTGGTCACACTCCGTTCGCCTTGGAATATAGCTCAGAAACAATGATTCCCATAGAACTAGAAGTCCCCTCTCATCGAAGGAAAAATTTTAATTAGAAAAAAAATGACCAGCTCCTACTCGAATCACTGGATATGATTGACGAAAGGAGGGAAGAAGTCGAGTTGAGGACCGCTACCCACCAAAAAAGGGTTGCACGATTCTTAAACTCTAAAGTTCATAACCAAACCTTCGAAATGGGAGACCTCATCCTGAAACGTGTCTATCTTGTGCTGGGAGCCTTCGAACCAAACTGGGAAGGGCCGTATGTGATCAATCAAAAGCTAAGGGATAGAACTTTCATACTGACAACCGTCGAAGGAATCCAAATACCCAGAGCATGGAACGACGAATCGTTGCACCGCTACTTTACTTGAAAACTACGTTATGTACTTTCTATTTTTCAACAAATAAGCCATCCTGGGATGTCGGGGGCATTGTAAGTAGACAAAAACTTGCCCAACTTTTCTTAATAAGATTAATTCGCTTTTTGGACCAACAAAACTGCATTCATAATAGTAACCTGCTGAGTCGACGAGGTCAAATCGACTCAAAACCATGCAATTTCTACTTAAGAGAGTGGAATCATGCCCAAGTACTCCCCACTTACCGACAGGGTCGACGGAAACAAATCAATTCAAATCGTTGGATCGGCGGAACCCGATCCCAACCTTCTAAGAACCGGTGCTGCCCCCGCAGCATCGGGAAGGCTCGAATAAAAATAGCCACGCATCCTATAAGCTGTGCACTAACTTTTCGAGCCGTGAAATCACGCTCTTAAAACATAAACTCCTCACGTTGCTCGAAGATATGCAACATGAGAATTATAAAAACCGCGCATCCCATAAGCCATGCACTAACTTTTCGAGTCGTGAAATCATGCTCTTAAAACATAGACTCCTCACGTTGCCTGAAGATATGCAACATTGAGAAGTATAAAAAGCCATGCACTAACTTTTCGAGCCGTGAAATCACGCTCTTAAAACATAAACTCCTCACGTTGCCCGAAGATAGGCAACATTGAGAAGTATAAAAAGCCATGCACTAACTTTTCGAGCCATGAAATCGTGCTCTTAAAACATAAACTCCTCATGTTGCCCGAAGATAGGAAACATTGAGAAGTATAAAAAGCCATGCACTAACTTTTCGAGCCGTGAAATCACGCTCTTAAAACATAAACTCCTCACCTAGCCCGAAGATAGGCAACATCGAGAAGTATCAAAAGCCGCGCATCCATAAAGCTGCGCACACTTTTAAGTACCGGAATTGCCCGAAAATACCGGATCAACCCACTCCCATTATCAAGAGTAAAGGGTGCAAATCCAAAAAAATCGAAGTGCTACAACCCGACAGAAAACTCCAATTGCTAACACCCAATGATTAACTATAACATTTAACGTGGATAACATTTAGCTATCTATAGTTAACTCATACAATGTGCATGCTCTAAGCAATGAAGCGCGTATTTGAGGATTACAAAATTCCTAAGAAATAATGTGCATAAGTATTTACTCACGTTCTTGAGGAATGATAAGTGGGTTAACTTTCAAAAATTTGCAAAAATTATTCATTTACCCGAAGAGTATTTCCGAATTCTTTAATACAATCTTATAATTATATATTTTGCACTCAATTTACATTGTTATGCACATTTCTAACATACATGTGTTACACACTTTCCCGAATTGCATAAAAAGCAAACTACATACTAAAATTGTGAAACTTACAGGAAATCAAATTGTAACTTGGTTTTATTCCAAGTTTTTGTATGTAGACTATTCGAATCATATGTCATCGATCGTTTGCCAAGTGTTCGAAGTAAACAACCTTGTGAACTGGAGGCATACACCGGTACTCAAGTAGAAATGCTCAAAAATAAAAACAAAAATACTTCAAAAGTTCTGTTACTTCAAACAAAATTTTTTGGTAGTAATCACATGACTTGATAAAATAAAATATAAGTAAGCAAAGTAGATATAAGTGCACAGAACATAGATAAGCAGACAAGTGAAGTTATAGTCAAAATATCAGCAATGTATTACTTATAACTCTTTTCTGTACAAGGTCAAAATGTAGGGGTAGACTCTGCACTTGAACAAAACAACACAAAATGACTCAAAATCAGATTAACCACCGTCCAAGCTTCTCAACGCCTTTTTCTGCCACTCCTATTCTCGCATTTCGTCTGAAGTTTCTACTTTGCCTCGGGAGTAGTATCGCTGCCGGTAATGTCAACTATGTCCTCGGTGCTGATATCTTCTTTCGGCTCTTTAACTTTCTCGGAAGCTTCCCCTTTAGTCTTGCGCTTCAGAGATCTGCGAGAGCTCTTAGAGGACTTTATCACTTCAACTATCTCCTTCTTGATGGCAACTAGTTGTTGTTGAGATTTGCACGGCTGCTCTATCTACGTCTCTTACTCCGGAACCTTGAAGTCACCCTTTAAAGATATGAAAGGATCATCCAAGCCATGTAATGCAGCAATTTTCTCGGACTCCGGCCTTGGCTGCGACTCGGACACGGCAACCTGAGCTGCTACAGTGATAAGCACGGACGTGGTTGAAATATCGACAGGTCCAGGCATTGAGGAAACCGGCAGATCGGCAGACAAGGAAGACGGACCTATAAGATAAAAAATGAAAGCGTTAAGTTCATCTTGCTCTTGCGGCGTGAGTTTAAAGTTCTAGAGCTCGGGAGAAACAAGGAGATTACCTGCACCAGAGAAGTGACCTAGAATGTCAACCTCATATTCACGACCCTCTCCCTCCTTGGATGGTTCCACAACCCGTGGAGAAGCTTCAAGCCTAGAACTTGTCGTTGGATCACAGGCTGCCTCAATGATTTGTCGGGACCGGAACTAAAGGCTCTAGCAACGCTTCGGCAGTCGTTGTCGTAGTAGCATCAGTAGCCTCTTTCTCCCTTTCAATTCACAAAATCTTCCGGCCTTCTAGCAACTCTTTCTTTGATTCTTCATTGAGGTAAGTGTTCTCTAGCTCTCGCTCGGTACAAACATCCCCGCTATCACAGAAGCAGGTCAAGATTTCCTCCCAAACCACGGCGAGAGTGCGCGGGAATTTAGGGCCCAAGTAACTGAGTCTCCCTTGATGCAGCAGGGAGTTGACTTAAAAGTTTAAGATGGTCTCATCCATCTTCTCCATCTTTCTCTCGAAGACGTTCTGAAGCTCCAAATAATCCGCTGTAACGGTAGCCTTTTCAACTTTGCCATGAGTTTTATTGGCGGTATGCTGCGTAACTCAATCCTAGAGCATGGTGATCATCTCAGCTTAGTCGGAGATGGTTTTATCGTGCGACTTCACGACTTCTTCATATTCTGCAATCGTTTTATTATGCCCCTCTACGATAAGGTCGTGGTCAATAATGGTCTTCTTTTGGGCCTCAATTGTTGTGCTGCAAGCTGCCACCTCCTCTTTTAGCTTGGTTTCTTCTGCATTAGCCTTCTTGATTTCATCCCTGTAGACAATCTCTATTCTCTCATGAGCCTCTTTTAGCTCTTTCAGCAAGCCGACATTGTTCTTACTTTCTCAAAGCGCCGCGTCTCTTTCTTCTTTCAGCCGCTTGACTTTGGAATCGCGTTCCGCTAACGCTTTTTAGTAGTCATCCTTCTTCGATTCAAAGGAGAGATTTCTTGATAGTTATTGTGGTTCGTGTCTATCAGTTGTTTGCACAATTTCTCCCACCCCTCGGCCTGCTGTAAATCATTCTGGATTGCCTGAGGTGGGGCATGTATGTATCTATGCAAATTGGATGAAGATCGTGATCACATTTAATTCCCCTTAAAAACCACCCGGGGAGCGCTGCTTCAAGCCTGGGAGGACCAGATGGAAGAACATAGGTAGATATCTGGTGCGGGCATGAAGAACTGGGGGCGAGTGCCACTTGAGATGAGGGAACTTGAGACAAAGTTGGAATGAAGACAGATGAGACTGGGATTTCAGGATCGATTGAAGCGGGTGCCGGAGCGAAGGCCTGTTGTTCTGAAGAATGAGAACCACGATCAACTTTTTACTTTTTAGACGACTCCTCTAGCCATCGAAAGTCTTTTTTTTCTCGTATCCACCCTTGTATGCTCGACCCCGTTCCCTCTCCTCCCGGCAACGAGCTTCAGTCTTTGAATCTTTTATCCTTCTCCATTCCTCCTTTGTTTCGCGAGGATGGTGACGACTGGCTGATCGTTTCGACCAGCGTTGAGAGTCGGTAAATTCCTCAAGATCGTCGTAAAGGCTGCATCCTCTCATGGTAACTGACATGAAGGATAAATAAAGAACCTTAGAAACGAAGAATAAGCATGAAAAATATATGTATAAGTGAGTGTAACCTTAGAAAAACATGTAATGTGTTTGGGGGAGAGCCTAAAACGACGTCACAAACCAGATCGGGCAGACGTCATGGAAGGAATCAGACTAACTTTGGGTGCAACATGGCCCAGACGAGGAGACACCTCCTCAAATTTGAAGTCTTCCCCCATGATTGCGTCAAAATCGACGTAAACATTTCTCAAATCTCTAAAGTCTGCGCCATCATCTTTAATCGAAGAATCCCGACGTCGTCTGATTTCTGGAGCATCATCATTATCACTCATGTCTGGGGGAGGCGAGCTCAGAACAACGAGACTCATCCCCAGAGTCTCGTCGCATGATTCAGAATCTCCATTGTCGGATTCTGCATTGAAATCATCATCGTCACTCGAGGAGGACACATCGCTACTACTCCCAATCTCACCCTCCTCCTTTCCTATGTCTATCGTGGCTTTGTCTTCTCTTTGATTAAATTCCTCTTCCTCTTCTTTCGGAATCTGAGGCATTCTAGTTGGGCAATTGGCTTCGGTTGCGACGTCTTTTCCCTCGCGAGTCTCTTCAGCCGACTCATCAGACAAGCCTTCCCTCTCTTGAAAAACACCCTCTTCGGAACCATGTGACGAAGAAGTGGATCACGTATGTATCCTAGATCGAGAAGGGGATGGGAACTCAACTAGGACTGTAGATCTCCCTGGATGCAATAGCCCGTATCGAAGCAGGGTTTCGTCAGTCAATAAGAATTTAACTGATCTCTCCTCGGCATCGACAGCCTTCAGGGTTCAGAAAGTTTCGTCGAGAGATAAGTCCTTGTTTGGCCTCAGAATAACTGTAGAAAGTATTTGACTCGTTAGAAATCCCGTAGCAACATATTGTAGTTCTATAAGTGAGAAAAAGAACTTACCCCCTGTTGTCCAGGGACGATTGAATCCCTTAGGACATCTAACAAAGAAGTATTGAGTCTTGAATTAACATAAATTGCTCTGCAGATGCAATATAATTTTATGGTTTCTCTGGGCCTCAATCACAACTAAGGATGGACACTCATCTCTTCTTATGAACAAGAGAAAATATCTTAATTCATCGAAACTCGGGGCATGATTAAGAGTCCGCATGAAAAGAACGTGTAGGCAGGTTAGAATAGCTTATCCGTTGGGATGAATCTGAAATGGAGCGATTCTCAAGTTCGAGAGGGTTTCTCTCAAAAAGTCGTTGAAAGGTGGCACTGCTCCGTTCAAGCACATATACCGATGACAAGCAGTATATCCCGGAGGTGGCATACGAGCAAATTCATCTTTCTCTAGAAGGCGCATGTCTTCCTCTAGAATTCCATGCTGGAGGAAGATGTTGTGCAAGACTTTAGCAAAAATCACGGAGGAGGCTCTCTCCGGCCGATTGAGAAGAACTCTAAAATTAGGAGGAGTTCGGTCCAAGACCGGACCGACTGGAACTAGCTGGCCATATTCAGCCGGTGAAGTAGAAGAAGGAGGGGCGACTAATGACGACTCGGCCTTCGAAAGCGCAGGACTTCCTCCTCTAGACTTATGGTGAAAAGATGGGTGCTTCATTCTAAACAATAGGACTTGCGTCCAAAACAGTCAGGTAATTCTACTCTAAAATAAGAATCCCCCCTACTACAGTTGAATTCCGAAGAAATATTGGTTCATGCTGACTCATCGAATTTCAAGTATGTACCGGGTTGAGTGCTGTGTGTTATCCATCGGTGGTGAGCTCGGTGTCTTGAACACTACGAACGCTCTATCCCGTGTAGATAGTATACTCCCAACTGAGAGGGAAAAGGACTTCCCGTATCGTTTCTGTTTGAAGTTACTTCTCCTACACTTACCCATTATCGATCAATGATCGATAACGGATCCGTTGTCCGAAATGACATGGAAAGTTCCTTCTAGTACAAGTACATCGTGTGTGCAAAAGAAAGAAAAACCAATCCAAATCCTCTAGAAGGACAAAACCTATCCACGATGTTTTGTGCGGTATCGGCAATCGGACCTAGCACAAGTCAATTCTGGCTCAATGGATGAAGACAGCAAAACATGTCATGCACCGAGGAAAGGCCCGAATGTCGTTCTGTGAAGAACTCAATACTTGATTTACTATCTTCCTCCATTAAGCCGCAATCGACTCAGACTTTTCACGACTAACATCACGAATACAACTCCATCGACAAATAAACGTCATAATCAGCAAACCCACCTTGGATTAATGATCAAAGCACCAAAACAGCCGAGGCTTTCAAACCAGCGAGCTAAAAAGATGAATCGGCGGCGACCTATGGAGATAGACAAAGGAACTAGGTTCAAATCGTTGGAGAAATCGACAATCCAAGTAAGATGTCATGGAAGAATTAAGTGTAGCGGCAAGGTGAAATCGGCGGCGACAGAATCTTGGTGGAAGCTTTGTCGGGGTTGAGCCAAATCACATGAAAACTTGAATCGAATTGTTGGGTATAATGGATCAAATCGCTAAAGGTAGCTCGGATCGCAGAAGGAATTAGGGAGATCAGGTTGCGAGGAACCAATGTGAACTGAAATAGGTCAGCTAAAGGCCTTTAAATAGAAAAGCAACAAGAAAAGAAAAAATGTTAGGTAATAGGATCGCTAGCGATCCATCTTCTATGGATCATTGGCGATCTATAAAGTTGCTGGCAAACTTTCTCAAACTTGTCTAGCAAGGTCTATATACAACTTCAAGGCATGTTGGGAAGCTACAGAGTAAAACTCGGTCTGGTACGACAAGCAATGGCAGTCTAGGTCAAAACTTAGCAAGCGGCAGCATAACCTAGTTCAAATTTGTGTGGCCCTAACACGACCACTTGAAATTCAATAAGCAAAAACTGAAAAGCGATTACTTAAAGAGCACGCCTTGTTTCCAACGAAGACATACTCCAGGAGGAAAATGTTATCCGAGTTTTTAACCCAGCAGAATCTCGAAGAAGTCGAGACAACTTCATCGAGTCAGAATAGCAAAAAAGCTAACCAAAGGAACCAGAAAAAGAAGACAAAGGAAGTCGGGGAAAAAGAGTGAAAAAATACACAAAGGACATGGATCGCTAGCGATCCATGGTGTTAACTCATCGGATCTTCGACCTTTTTACATCATTATTCAATCTATATTCTGGGAGCAATGAATAAGTTTGATGAGATTGCGAGCTAACTAAAATCAAGAGACAAGCATTTGTATGGTCCAATCAGCAGACGAATACAACTGTTAAGTAAACCGTCATCAAAATAAGGCAATGTGCAATAAGACTACACAGACAACATCAACCCAAGAAAACAGATGCAAACTAGAAAGCAAAGTCCAAAAATAGACTAAGTATATGGATTGCTAGTGATCCATACCATTTTATTGGATCGCTTCGACCTTCATGGGATAAAACAAAGGATGGATGCTAAGGAATTGGCTTGCCTTCAAGCATATTCTATGGATCGCTAGCAATCCATAGATTGGATCGCTAGCGATCCATCACTTTGGCTCGGATCGCGATGCAAACTCTAGTGCTCCTTCCTGTGATCATCTGCAAGCATCTTGCGAACAGGCTTGGACTAGGAGCTCCCCAACCTCTATAAATACAATCCTACCAGCAAAATAAACAGGATCTTCTGGACTAGTTTTTGAAACTCTGCAGAAAGCTTTCTTCACTCCTCCCCTTCCTCACAGTAGCCATCCAAAGAGTTCACTGTGATTCTCCATTGAACTCTAGCATGGGGACTTGATCTAACTAGGGATATTCAAGAACTTTGAAACTCGATCAACTTTGTATCAGCAATCAGTCGATAATAAAAACTATAAAGTGGATGTAGGCTTCATTAACAACCGAACCACTATAAAAATCTTCTTGTCTTCTTTCTATTTCTGCTCTTTTACATTTATTCTCTATATTATTGCTCTGTAAGGACAAGGCTGGTGCTTTCATACTCAATCCAGGGTGTTGATCCATTTTTTGGATTAACAACAATAAACTTATTATTATTAGTGATGTACCCGTGTTTAAATAATTATAGTTTGGTTTATTTAGTTCTCAATATTGGATCTGAAATTGACATCTTTTATGTGCTAGGGGTGATTTCAAATGTTGAGAATTCCATGACATTTTTATATAGTAACAATGCTATGATATGGTTTGTAGAAGAACCTAAAGCTCACTAGAAGTTGAAAAACACACTCCAAAAGGTTCCACGTGATAATGGCAGTTTATCGGCATTAGAGAGAGTTAATTGACAAAGTAAATAATTAAAACAAAATTACATACCCATTCATTAAAGGACTGATTCGATTAGTTTTTCAGAAAACGGATCGAAGAATTTAGAATTAGATTCCATAATTGACCCCACGTACAAATGGGATATTAATAGAGTTAGGGGTATAACCTAGGGGAAATTATGTAATTTGTTACATATATTTAACATGATAACCAATCTTATTCAAAAAAAGGTGTTTTCTTCCTATTATATACTTGTTATATTGTGATATAATTGATTAAGTAATTAATTTAAATTATATTAAATAGAAATCTTTTAAGTGATATGTTATGTGATAGTTATTACAATATGTTGTAATCATGAGAAATTTATCACATAAAAAATAACATATTATTTTGATTATTCCTAGTCAAGAAGCTTCGAGATGGGATATCAATACATCCGTTGAGATTAGAGTGTAACGTTCTTCAAATGTTAGGCATTGTATTATTCATGGTTGTTGGGGCACCTAATAGAGTTAGGAGTGTGCCCTAGGGGCAATTCGGTAATTTGTTGTAAACTATTAACTCTGTAATAAAATCTCACTCAAAATAAAAGGTGTTTGTATTTCTATTATATACTTGTCATATTGTGGTTTACTAATCAATTGTACAATTTAAATATATTAAATAGAAAATCCCAAAATGATATGCTAAGTGATAGTAATTATAATTTGGTATAATCGTGGGAAAATTATCACATTAAAATAATATCACTACGCCATAAATGGCCTACTGCAACACAAAAAAAGTTGGCTCAGGCCCGAAAAATGTTGCCATAGGTCTATGGCAACACTTTTAGGGTGATGCAATTTTTGCCGTTGCCTTAGACCTCAAAGGCAACATTTTGACTATCTAAGGCAACATAAGTAATATTGTTGCAATAGAACCCTATTTGGGTCTATGGCAACACCCATAGGTATCTGTAGCAACATTCCAAAATGTTGCTATAGATATGAACTTTTTGAATTTGTGGGGCCCACAATGTAGAGCATATTTGATTTTTTAATAAAAATAAATATTTACTTAATAAAATGCTATTACACAGAATTTGATATTTAAACAGTAATTTATTTAAATAAATATTTTATTTCAACATTTGAAATAGTACAAATTCCTGACTCCACTATTTTACAATTCAATGATATATAACACTGATATTCACATATACAGATATTCCTCACTACATCACTCAGTTCACTCATTACATATGCAGTTTCAATTTATACATACACCGACACTGACAAATATATGCCGAGCCGAAGGCGAGCCGAGTGCCGAGCCGAAGGCGAGCCGAGAAGCGGGTCCGGGCGCAGCGCCGGCGGGGGTCCGGGGCACCGCAGTCCCGGCGGGGGCCCGATTCATCCGATTTTGGAAGATCGAGCCTTCTTTGAAACCTGTCTTCAGCTCATGCATTCATACACTCATGCACATTTGATTTGACTCTGTCTTCAAGCTTGTATCCAGCTGTCCAGTCTTCAATACCTGTCATATATAATTCAAAAGCAGTAATCTGGAAAATAATATTTAACTCAAACAGAAAATGAAAATATTTTTTTTATAATATTTGCCTCAGGTATTTGGGTTGTTTCTTTTCATAAGTGCATAAGCCAAACATGAATGCAACACATGGATACAAGGACACGACACAAGGTCAAACCCAAGTCATCGACTGGATTCAACTCAGGGCCAAGCAACCAACAAAACAAACAAGAACCAGGTTCAGCAAAATATAGACAAGCCAGTGCAAGAAACACAGCAGTACACATAGGCAGCCCATCAAGCAAAAACAGTGAATGCATCAGGCATGTACAAGAGAAACATAGGCAGTAATATGATATACAAAGGACTTGGAGCACCAGTTCATGTTTTGGTTTAACAAATGCAGCAGAAACTAGCTAACAAGCTCAGACCATAAATCAAAAACAAGCCAGTGAATCAAAATCCAACATACCAAATAATATCACATCGCAATTCATCATCGGCAAAGCAAAATCAAGCCAGTGAACCAAAATCCAACATACCAATACATCATCGCAATCCAACATACCAATACATCATCGCAATCCAACATACCAGATTTATCAAAGTCCAACAGAAAGATTAAACCCGAGATTATAGGAAATAAAGCCTATAAATAAATCCCAATTCATCATCGGCAAAAGCATGCGAGTGTAACCAAAATCGAGAATAATCAAGTAAACCAGAAGGCATAAAACATACCAAATAATATCACATCGCACCCGACGACGAAGTCAAAGCAATTCGAGCAATCAATCAAGGAATTGAAAGTGGTTTTATGATTGCTGGCCAATTTGAAAATTTAAGCGGCATTCTCTCAAACAAGAAATCTGCGTTTGACATCTTCCTTGAATCCGAAAATGGTACTTTTTGAAGCAATCGAGCAAAGCTTCATCAGAATCGAACTTCTTCTGAACATTGGCGAGAAAGATTCAAGCATCAGATCTGGTCAAAGTATCATAAATTGCCAACCCTGCCATCACGAAACCACCAGATTCGAGGAACAGCGGCTGAGCCACAACTATCGCCGACGTATCCTCCTCGATGGGTCCGTTAAGGCAGATGATGCGCTCTTTGAGAAGCCGGGAAAAGATATCGCAGGCACGCTGGCCACGGGATGTGTGCTCGATGACCATCGGAATCAGGCTGTAGAAACAGAGGGGGGTAGTGGAGTTTTGTTGGGGGCTGCGGTTGGTAGGATTTGGGAGAGGTTGCGTATCGACATGTAGGCAAACAGCAGCGAAATTGGGGGTGAGAACGAAATGGGAACGAAAATATGATTTGGAAATTGGGGATTTGGATTTGGAAATTGGGGGTGAGAACGAAATGGTATGAACAGTAAAGCAGGAAAACGAAAATTTAGGTCAAATTGTAGCGGTGATCCATGTTAACAATCAAATTAAATGTAGATCGTTGGATCGTATTCACGCGGATTGCTTATTTTATTAATTTTTTAATTTGAAAACATCTATAGCAACACTATATAAAAATGTTGCATCGTGTTACACTTGTTTAGCTAGAGCAACACATTTTTATGGCTAAGGTAACACCAAAAATACAACGTTGCAGTAGGACCAAAATTTTATAGCTATCGCAACATTTTAGCTGACAACACCTTGCAAAAATGTTGCAAAATGTCATTTATGGCGTAGTGTATATTATTTTAAATATTTCTAGTCAAGATGTTTCAAGAAAAGGGTATCGGTTCATCCGTTAAGACTAGAGTACTTAACGCTCTCTAAATATTAGGCAATGCATTACTCATGGCCGCTAGAGGCACCGAGGCATTAGGTACCGATAGTTATTGGATTTCTGTGGAACGACTCACTCAAGAATTTTCTATTGGTTATATAGCTTAGGTCAAACAAAGAATCTCGAAGTGATGACATAATTCTATCGATTTGAGTATATTATTGAACTTTAATAATGGCACTCTACTTTGATTATAGTTTAATCGTGGCATGATGTCCATTAAATGACTATATTTGGGTCTGGTTGAAGCATTGGGAGTGAAATACTATTTCATAGAGAATTCATCTCCTTAGTTATATGAGGTCAGTATTAGGGTCAACTATAGTCGACTCAAATCCAAAGTCCCTGGATAGAGCATATAAAATTTGCTATTATCTAACTGAAGGCTTTGTGTCTGGAAAAAAAGTTGAATGTGGACGATGTTGGAATTTTGGTAAAAACCAAAGTACATAAGTCTTAATGTGATATAGTGCTAACGAAGAGAATTGGAGTAAATAATCATTACTACCGGGTACCGCTTATAATAGTAAAATTTTATTTTATTGAAAAAGATTTGTAAGAAATAAATTTAGCTAAAATGTCATACCACTAGTTAAGGTGACATGTGACTGTTAATATTCGAATTGTTCAACATTAATCGCTAACTGCATTTACAAGTTTGAGTCACACAACCGAAATGATGAATACTCTGAATAAACCACACGATTTAGTTAATTTATAATCATTGTAAATTAATTAAATTAACTAATATTTGTGAGTTATTAATTACTAAATTCTACTTGATGTTTGAATACCATTAGTATTTAATGAAATGCGTATGTATAAAATTTATGCTTATGTGTATCGATACACGATATCAGTAGAATATTATAATTAAATTAAATGGAATAAATACTAAATGGGTTCGAAATTTTTTGAGGCCCATTCTTCCCCATGTTATGGCCAGTAAAGGGAGGGAGGAAGATTTTTTCAATTTGAATTGAAGAGGCTAAAGAATAATTAAAGGATGGTGAATCATCCCTAGCTTTAATTAATTTTTATTGCCTCCTTTAAAGATTTCATTATTCAGTCATTTGCCTTTCTGTCCCATTTTATTCCACCGAAAACAATGGCCTCCAGGATTCGAAAAAATTCCAACTTCAAAATCAAAGTAGAATAAAAACAAAAGATGGTTGTTTTCTCTTGATTCCTGTAAGATCCAGAGGTCAATTTAGTTGAACTAGTAGCATTGTTCATTACTTAAGGTGCAACTTTTGGCAACATCCTAAGGAACTATTCTGATTTTATTTAATTGCATATTTATCTTATTAACATGGCTTGGATTCTATATGCACCATCTCATTTATTTGATTGTTTATCTTGCGATACATATAATGCATATCCCTTTTGTCCATCTCAATTAATTATATGTTTATTATGTTGATTTAATTAAGATACCTTTTTATTCTATATTTCAATTTACTATACGTTCATCGTGATCGAGGTAGTTAATAGCAGTATCGGGTAGTATCGATCAAGTAGTGACATGAGATATATTAAAATATCATGATAATATCGGATAATATCGATAAAATGTCAGACATGTGTGGAACATATTATAAACGATATTGTACTATGTTATAATGTTATATTGATGTTAATTTTTCAAATAATTGGATAAATAATGCCAAATTATAATCATTGACTCGTTGCATATAGTTTATAGATTACAATCTGTCTACTTCGATATCCCATTAAATACAAATCATAATATAGGTTCATAAAAATTGAGAAATTCATATATTGTACATCTTTATTATTTTCTTCATTTTTACTATATTCATTATTTCTTCAATCATCTATATTACTTTCCCAAAATTTTCATATTTATAGTTTTTTCGTTTTCATTTTCACTTAATTTATCGAATAAGCAATGTTGATTTGACACCAATGACTACTTTAGCTTATTACTTATCGATATGTCAAACATACAACTTTACTACTCTTTAACTTTTAGCTCATGATGCACGATAATAACTAATAAAATAAATTTTCATAAACTAACTTACCAATTTGAAATGGTGAACAAAAAAACTAAAAAGATAAGTAGCTCTTTCATGATCTTGTTTTTAGTGGTAAAGTTTTCATGGAAAATAATATACATAAAATAATGGAATAAGTAGAGTTTTCTTTATTGGAAGACAAATAAAGAAGACTGTGATGACCCGCCTTTTCGATTCTTGAAAATCGGCACTAATACATTCTCGGTATTCACGTGCCGCAAATTCAAGTATCAAAAAGGCATATTGATCGAGGTAAAAAGAAAATAACACAGAAAAGAGTAGAAAACAGAATCTCACACGAATGGAATAATCATATATTATTAACCATAAAATCTTTTACAGCGGAAAATTTTGAATACAATATCAGAGTCTAACATTGATTCAGCCTGGACGGTTATAAATTCTCTGTCCTTACAAATGTTGAAAAACAATAAAAAAAATGCAGTGAAAAATAGAATACGTCCATAGTTGATGAATATCTCCAGCTCTCCTCTAGAAACTCCAAGCGTCTTTAGCTAAACCTAAAAATACTCGGATATAATCCGAGTATTAAAAATACTCGGATCAAGCTTGATAAACCAGCATTAGAAAACTCGAATTATAAATGTATATGACAGTGTCATAGATCAGATTGATGCCAATCAAAACCTTTGAAAAGAAGGGTATCCCGTAAGACCACGTCGCATATAAACACGGACGGGTTTTTACCTTACGATAACCAAAACACTTTATACCAAATAAAATTTGATATTATCATTAATGACATTGGTTTAAAAACACTTTTCAAATAAATATATACACAAAGTAGGTATCAATACCCGGATAATGTCAAACGATGTATATGATGCCAAACGGGTAGCTGAAATGTTTGCAAAGCTTTACAGCTATTTTGAGAATACAACCAAAACCATAAAGCTCGTATTGGAATTGGATTTCTAACATGATAGGGAACCAGTGGCCATTTCCTCCGATGCAAAATCCATGCATAACATCATAGTCTCCGGTGACTATTCATTTTTCTCAAGCAAGGCCCCATACTACATTGTTACACTACTATGGAACAGTGTATTTCAGTGGCTTTGCTCTTTCTCAGTCAACCCTCCAGTACCTACCCATTTAAACCATTAAGGGTCCAGACACTACTGGACTCGTCTATCCACAATAAAACTGATAGCTCGAAATATGTCCTGCAGACCACATAATTGCCCGTATCATCTCTAGGATGTGAGGCTCGTGAAGCTACACTCTATTTTTCACAAAGCCACGCTTTGCTTTTCATAAAGCCACGCTTTTCTTTTCATAAATCAAATCCCACTTAGAATGCCACATTCCCATTTCTAACAACATACTATTGATTTCCACAAAAGTACAACCTCTGAGCTAGTACATCTCAGAGAAGGGTATTAAGTACATGTGGGGTTACCTCCTACAACACCAAACAGATGTACATTTGTAGAGATCAATGTACGTAGTTTAGGAATGCAATGTCAGATACTAATCCATACAAGTTGTCTACGTGAAGGACAAACCAAAGGCAATCCTCCTACTACTTCCTGTTTAGGAATCAACCCTAGAATTAGTGGCGAGTAGTCCTTGCAAATCGAAGATTTTTCAGAACGAAGGCACTACTGCCACCATATACATATGATATGTGGATTAACCCAGAGGTTAGTGGCAAGCAGCCCTATATCATGACGATCTCCATCTTCAAAATCATTGTCTTCAACATATATTCACTTTCGAACGTATATTGGTTCGAAGTGGTTTTCAAATAGGAATTACCCAAATCCGACCCCGGTTTCTCCGAACTAATCATCGATAAAAAGATGTCAAGTATTTAGTTGATTATCAAACAACATCTAATCAATTTATCTTTTTATCAAATCAAATGTCTATCAGAGATATATTCTTTTAAACTATCCTTTATCTTTTTTTAGAGTATATGGAATCATTAAGCCTCATTTATCAAATCCTCTGGTTAATTAGACCTTTTTAATCTTGGAATAATTCCAAATCATTTCACTTTTACTTAGGAAAACGTTTCCAAATCATTTATTTCAATCTTAACAAAGTCATCTTGTTTTCAAATCATAACTTTTAAATGGTTCAAAACTGATGTTATTTAAGACATCATTTACCGTAAACCCAAATCAATTAGTATTGAGTAGAAAAGGATCCATAGAGATTAGACTAATTATACTCAATACCGATTTCCATATTCAACCTGTACTATTCATCGAATAATAATGAAACACCTTTTAAATTCACTCGGATAGTACTAGTTCCCTCCTCGGAATTTACAACATAGTTTAATTAGGCTCTATACCACCAAAATTGCATTTTAAAATCTTGTTTAACTTTTGAAATACTCCAAATCTCTTTTTCTTTAACTTAAGAAAATGCGGTCCGAGTAGATCTAATTAACTATCTCCTTCATTGGGCCAGTCCGGATAGCTAGTTCGGAACACAAAAACTGATTGTCCAAGCTCGGGTCTAGAGACTATCTCTCTGTCACCCATAAGGTGCTCAAGTTATTTGATCAACTCTAAATCCTTTATATGATCTTTTAGAGATGATTTTCATTTACCTAACACTATTCCAAATATTGTTTAAAATAATTTTCCTTTAACCATTTATTTTAAACTCCTTTAAAATAATCATAAAACTTCCAAATCAACTTCAAAATACTCAATTACTCATTTGAAAAGATTACTAAAAAGATTAAGGAAGAATAATTAAGTTGAAACCATGATTTGCAAAAGTTACCGAAAGCTGTCGCAAAAACCACAGTGAATAGTGTTTTTAAAGCTTCTCAGCTCTAAATATATATTCCACCTCATATATGTCGAAATTTTCTATTCAAAAAGCTTTTAAAATATTTTATCATATTTATGGAATTTATTTTATATTTTTAAAGGTATAAGATATTCATTTTGAAGAATTTACCTCTTTGATTTCCGAACCGCCAAAACATGATGTTTTTGAAAACTTGATTTGGGCATATTTCAAAATCTACTAAATGAAATCTTGATTTTCTTCTTTTTTTTGCAAACTATACTCTAATGGGTTCTAAAAATTCTTATTTCAAAGAATTCTGACATATACTGCATCCTACACATTGATTTAACTTTCAGGTCGGAAAATTACGAACTACCGCTACGCGACGTGCTCGATTTGGCTTAATTTTTCAGACTTCATTAAACTTTGCCAAAACTTGTTAAAATGTTTAAAATACCATAATAAACCATTTTAAATCATTTCAAACTATTTTTACAGCATTAAAAACTCATTTTCCATTTTATTCCAAATTATAATATTATATTATTATAATATTCATTTTTCAACCTTTTTATATTCAAAACCATAAAGAGGCTTACTAACTCACACACACATATTAATAGGGATTTTTTTCCATGAATTAACTATGGTTAATTTATTAACCATTTCTATTTTGGATAATTATGATTTTACCATTGTTGGTCATATTTATCACAACCAAGTTATCAAGCATATAATCAACTAATTTTCAAACATCCATATGAATCATTCAAGTTATTAAATGGTCATGTCATGATACTAGGAATAATTATAGATGTTATTCAATAATTACGAATGTCGAGTACTCACCCTTATTCAAACCACACTTCTAACCAACATTCATTTCAACAATGCTTCACTACATACCCTTCACTAACCAAATCTTCACCAAAACGACCTTTCCTTCCTCCAAAACCATACAGCCATCACCACCTCCCATCCTATGCTCACGACCAACCTCCTCTACCACCCTTGCTTGCACCAACACCACCTCCACTACCCTAAAAACCCACGGCCTAGCCCTTTCCCTCCTCAAAATGCTCACGGCCATGCTAGGTGCGCCAACAAACCTTTGGGCCTTTGACTCTAACTTATTATACAATCTTCCATTGATGATGCAAGATTTTTTGCCAAGTTTAAAAGTGTTTCGACTTTGTTTGATATAATTTCTAGAAAGTTATAGAGAAGGAAGAAGTGAAGAAGAAGCCATTAGAGAACATGGAAGAAGAAGAAGAGAAAGAAGAGAAAAGTGTATTTGTGAATAAAATGGAGGGCTATGCATGTGTATTTATAGGAAAAGTAAAAAACGGTAATTTACCAAATTAACCTCTCACCAAATTACCAAAAACCCTTGGGTATTTCTTTTAAACCACACATCACCATTTTCAACACCTACCATCGCAACATTACATTGTCTTTTGTCTCCCTTCTTAGCACCTAAGTAATGACATGAAATGACATGTTTTGATGTTTGCTTTTAGTTAAAAATATCTTCCTTACTTACTTTTACTAATTATATTCTAGAATTTTCTAATCATGCTCAGTAAAATTAAACTTGTTTAGTTATTTTGTATTATATGCCATGTTATATATATATATATATATACATATATATGTACATATACATGTTAACAAAGGTGCAACAACGTTGCGACAATTTCCGTTTGATAAAAAGTCGATTTTTTTACAAAACGTTTTCTGGTCACATTTTCAGTTTTTAATCAAATTATTTATTTATGTAAACAAAACATGAAAATAAATTTCTTATCATCTCTAAATAATTAAAAAAAAGTTTATTTGAGCTATAAAACCATTTTAAATAATATTAAAATCCAATTGTAAAAATACGACGTCGATCTGCCAAAATGCGACGCAGTTTGTATATTTTTATAAAACAAGTTCATATATTTGTAGAACTATTGTAAAGCATTTATTTTCATTATATAACATTTAAAATGGATTATTAAAACAATTATTTTGAGAAAAAACCCATTTTTATCGAAAACCGAATTTTGTCACTTTTTCGACAAAAATCTAAAATATCTATTTTGTAAACGAATTTCAGAAATTAGTTCACCATTATTATCTATTATACAAAACATGATTATTTGTTTAAAATAATCCTATATTTGAATATTTAAAATTAATTGAATATTCCAATTCAAAGTGATAAAATTACGGGTCGTTACACTAAAGCTGTATAGTTAATGCCTAAAATTAGCATATTGGGATTTCTAGTATGGTCAAGATATTGTCATTCAATATATACAGAAAAAATATTGAGAATATAAAGATATTTATTTGTAAATACATTTTCTCTAACACATACAGTGATTAACAATACTATTAAAAAAATCGAGTATTTTACACTAAATATCATAGCGATATATCGGCAAATATCGGGCTATATATCGGCAACGATATTTTAAGCGATATTTTGAAATGGTGTCGGCTTAGGAGCGATATGAGTATATCGATGATGTATCAGCGATATTATCCGATATTAAGTACATAGATCAAGATTGATATACTTTAGGTCTTCTATCTCATTTGACTATTTTTTGTTGTTCTTTCATAATTTAGACCTAAATGCTTTTACCATGAATTTACATGCGTATGCTGTTCGATTCCTTTTTTTGTAAACTATCCCGAAAAAACTAAGTGGGAAACCATTTTGTAATTTTATAACATTTGCATACACAAATAAAAAAAAACTATATATGTTAATTATTTGAACTTACCTTGAAAATTGATTTCTTATGTTATATGGTTGATATTTATATATAATTATTTTAGATATTGTTTACATAGAATAAAAGTTTTTCACATTTGTTTTACACTGATCATTTTGCTTTTACTAATATTTTCAAAGAAATGAACATTGAAAATAAGTTATTTGCTAGGTATGATCCACGATTTTATTTTATATGCATTAAAAAGTGGTACAAATTCTGGGAAAAATAATAGTTTTAGATTTGATATGCTATGATAGAATTTTTCTTGATTTATTCCCATCCAATTAAAAAAGGAATATTTTTTTAGTTTTTAATTATTTAAATTTTTAGTATTTTTATGACTCTTGGTGTTGATAGGCTTTTAGAATTCATAAGGGGCTTTTGTGCAAGATTCTCAATCTTTTGTTTCCTTTCAAAACTTCGAGTTTAGGGTAAAATCCCAAATACTTTCCTTTTTGAATTAAAAGTTTGATTTAAATTGTTCACTTTATATTTAAACATAATTATACATATATTTTAAATTCATTGTTTACATATATAAGTTGTTTTAATTCTAACACGTTACTTGCAATGTTTATATATATATATAGGAACATATATGTGTATGTTTCTATCTCAAATTCATAAGATGGATTTTGTGTGAAACTATATTATTTAATCTCAAACTCTTCCTTAATTGAAACTAAATTCATTATTATTAATTTTAGATTTCAATCAAATATAATTTCAACATATATATTCACATACTTCCATACATTTGTCATTATATATAAAATTTTAAATCAAAATCATAGACAACAAAGACATATGTAAACGGAAAATGGGTTCGTTGCGGTGTAAATCCCAGCACCTACATATAGTCACATTAATTATGTACACTTTTTATCTATAGCACGCGCACTTTACACAATCAAGTGTATTCGATACACTTAATAACAAAAACCTAATATATCAAAAAATCCTTTTTAACAAATAAAATAAATTAATGATTTTATTTAAAATATCTTAAATAGGAATTCATAGTCCCAATAAAGATCTGAAATGATTTTTTTGAAATCCTCCTATTTAACCTACTTCCGACCGGCTCATTTCTTTAAGTGGAATTGTAGCCCAAATACTATACGTGGTCTAAATTACCAATGTTTCAGCTAATTGATTAAAGCCTATCCAATTAGCAGTGTGCCTATAAAGGTAGAGTCAAATGTTGGAATTGTGTAATCAAGTACTCTGCCCTCCTTGGTTGTTGATCTGATCAAAAAGTTGATGTAGCCCAATGGTTATCTCCAGTATAAATGCCCAAATTGATTTTGGGCCTTAGTCTAATTTATTAAAATATATTTTGGTATGAAAATTATATTTTAAATTTAAAAGTTAAGTTTAAAATATGACATGTTATAAATGTTATAAACATTTCAAAATTGGTTTTGAAAGTTAATGTATTAATTTCAAAATTTTATCTTAATTAATTAATTATATTAACTGATTAATTGATTAATTAAAAACATATATAATGGTATGTGTATATTTGTCTTAAAATGTTTAAGGTAAATGATGATTAAAATTTGAATTTAACAAAAATTATTTTTATTAAAAACCATTTTTAATAATTAAGTTAATTAATAGTTAATAAATAAATAATATACATGTATAACGATATGTGTAAATAATTACTATAAATGTTATAATCTATATTCAACTTTAAATTGTTAAAGAACGAATACAATTAATTAAATATGATTAACAATTAACGGTTGAAATCTTGATTAAAAATCAAGGTTTTAATTAAAATAATCAATTAATAAACTTAAAATTAAATTAATTATGTTTTAATTGAATAGAATGGAACTATTAGAAACTCATATTAGATTTAATGAATGAATACATATGTATAGTACGTATACCATGATTTCATATGTGTCTGACACTTTTGTTAGAACCTCCACTCTATGGTTTCAATGAAAACTATACAATCACATATATTATATATCTTATTAATTTACAGGTATACACTACAAGAGATTTCTATGCTTAAAGATATCAGGATTCGTAGACAACTAAAGATTTATGGACCATACTAAGGTCATATTAATGTGTTAATAGTCTTAGATAAACAATGTGAGATCTCCTTGAGTACACATACACATACAAATTCAAATATACAAAGATTTGCATCAAAATAAATTTCATTTCTGAAATTGCCAGCAACAGACGTCTGTGGAAAACCGACTGATGTCTATGACAAGGCTCATGATTTTTATTTCTGAAGCCACATACGTCTATGGAAAACCAACAGATGTTTGTCACATGGCTCGGCTTTATTATTCCCAAAGCCACAAATGTCCATCGTTATCCAACAGACATATGTCATCTGGGTAACTGCAAAATTATAAATGGATGTCTCTGTTCATATTGAAAGAACTCTTCTATTTCTCAAAAGTTGCAGCCATTAGATCAAAGAGATTTTATCTAATAGTAACAACTCTTCATTTACATCTTGTTGATTCTATAAATACATCAAAAATTAAGATTACAAAAACTGAAACACCCCACAACCCTTAGTATACCCAAAAAGGCATACTAAAGGATATGGTGCATTATAGGTATAGCTAAAACATTACAGAGACTAAGTTTCACAAGACAAATATGTAAAAACAGCGGAAACATTTAAATGGTAACTTATTATTCAAAATAAAACTTCATAAATAAGTCTAAAAAACATTACATGTCTCAAATACCAAATACACATGTTTTATGAAAAATGCATCTCAGTCTCATAAAATCAGAGTACAATAAAAATAATCATCCCTCTCATAAGTACCAGTACATCAAAAGCCAAATGAAAAGAAAACTGAAAAGAAGAAGAATACATGAAGAACTCCGGGAATGAATCTCCAAGAAATCTGAATCTCCCGTCCTTGCCTCTGCTGGCCTATGGGGGGAAAAGGGGAAATAGAGGAGTGGGTTAGACTAAAAGTCTGGTGAGTGAAAGTAATTACTAGCATTTCTAAGCAAGATAAATATAATAGACTTAGCAATAGTTCTAGTATAAAGGAAATAAAGGAAAAGACAAAGATGGAATAAAATACTGTTTAACAGATTCTGTTTGCTTTGATTATGATTGTTTGCACTTGTCTTAGATTGCTGTGACTAGGCTGAAATCCTAATCCTATTTTAATTAGGCTGAATCCTAATTCTACCCGTTGATTGGCCTTCTATCTCTAATGTGCCACTGTGAGCTAGTCCCGTCATGTGGGTCCCATAACAAAAGACACCTGTTTAGCGCTTGGGACATAGTAGTGACTTATTGATGCCGCACGCTCGGTCATCACTGGTACACACTAAATGTCGCTCCCTCTTGTGACCTCTTATCTACCCTAATCAGCATAAGCGTGCCCAGCCTCACCTGATCTGTTGTGAGACCATCGGTCCTAGTCTGAAAGGGTCCTACCCAGCCTCACCTAAGTGTTTTGTGAGACCATCAGTCCTAGTCTGAAAGGGGATGCTATTGGTGCAGGTCCTATCAAACAAAATCTAGTTGCGCCCCTTGCCCAAATCCCTAGATTTGAGCCTCCATCTATTGGCCACTTATTTACCCTGTGTCCCAGCCTCACCTAACTATTGTGTGACTATCAGTCCTAGTCTGAAAGGGTCCTGTCCAGCCTCACCTAATTTTTTGTGAGACCATCAGTCCTGGTCTGAAAGGGAATGCTGTTGGTACGGGCCTTATTTCTGTTCTTGCTTATTAACTTAGTGTAAGTTCTTAAAATAAGCCTCTTCTGTTATTTCTGCTCTATTTGCTTATTAACTTAATTATAAGTCTTAAAATAAGCCTTTTCTGTTATTTCTAATTATAACCTATGTTATAATTTTCTTATTAACTTAGTCAAAGTTTTAAAATAAGCCTTTCTGTTCTTTCGCTTAATTATAGCCTACGTTATAATTGTTACTCTTCTATTTTATCTGTTTAGTTATAACCACTAGTTATAAACATGCTTGCAAATGTCTTAAATTTGCCTATTTCAATATATCTTCTTTTTATTAAACTTTTTATTATTTTACATCTAATTTTTGTAAATTTAATGTTTTCTATTTTAATCCATATATGCAAATTATTCTTTTTTTTTTAAATATTCTTATATTTTATTCGCGCAAAAAGGAACAAAAAGAAACTAAAATTTACAGGCTAAATTCTAACGTAAAACAGATGTAAATAAATGCAAATAATAGTAAATAACTGTAAATAGCTGAATAAAATAGCTGAATAAAAACAACCGAATAAAATAGACTGAAAAGAACTTTAAAAACTAGCTGTAAATAACTTATATAGAAATTGTCTTAAAATTGCAAAAAAACTACAAATATTGAGAACCCTATTATTTTAAATTACTTAAAAATCTAAAATAATTACCAAACACTCACCTGTGGTCCTTAGCTCTAGTCCTTTGTCTTCCTTGATCCACTTTTAGAGCGTAGAATATTTTTATCAAAAAGATTTCCTCCTTAGAAAAATTTTCTATTTAGGGTCCAGCCTCTGGCAATGAACCCAAATAGGAGAAAATCTGAATGCGTAAAATAGCTAGGCCTAGGGTCTTATTTATAGTGTAGTTTAGGGATCTCAAACCGTTGGATTTGAAGATTAAATCTGGTGCAACCACGTCATAGGCTCACTTGGAACCGTTGGATGGAAGCACGAACACACAGGAATGAAGAGAAATTGCAAAACGACGCGTTCGCTTCGTTCTGGAAAAATATACATCAAATAAACAAAAGCGGGTCGACCTAGCATCATTGAGGGTCGACCCCTAGGTCGACCTGAGTATAGTTGGGTCAACCTGACCCTAGCTTGGGTCGACCTAGGCTCTTCTATTTTTTCCTTCAATTCTTGTTTATTTCGTAATTTCTTCGTTTTAGCTCAGATTTTGACAAATTATATATGGAAATTGACCAGAAATTTACCACGGACACAATGGTACAATTCCCGTTGCTCAATTCTGATATATTCACAAACTTATTTTATTATTTAGTTAATTCATTAATTAATTATTATAGCTTAAATTTTGAGTTGTTACATTCTCCCCACCTTAAAGGATTTCGTTCCCGAAATCTCTAAGGATAGAAGAATGAAATAAATATTTTCATCCAAATTCTACAACCAAATATTCAACCATCATCCATTACATCCATTGTCCTTAAGCTTTCTAATGCAATTTATGTTATATGCAATAGTGTAGTGTCAATGTCCTTAACTAATGAAAAAGATTAGGCGGTCTACCGATTCAGTCGACCTCCTTTTTATGCGTTCATGTCTGTGCCATGTATCCAAATGAATGCAAATTCCTAATGACAACCGATAGTTCTACATGCGTGCTACTATCATCATCCAAATGCAACACTCATATGCTAATCATCCATTTATAGCAACCATGGAAATAAAAAAAATGCAAATGAGCACACATCCATATCATATGCTTTAGTGACCTAGTTAGGCCGATCCCTAAGAGTTAACAGTGTTTAGTGTATATATATGCATCCATTAGCATCCACTAGCAAACACTTGCAACTACTAGTGTCCATCATACATAACATGTTCTAGTAACATGTTTATATTCAGTCCTACCATCCATAGGTTAAGTAGTAAGATCTACCCTCCCAAAGGATACTAAATGAAAGAACCTATTCAAAACTAAAGATGAAAATAGGAAATTCAAAACGTTCCATCGAAAAGAAACGGATAAGAGGTACGAATTTTCTCTTCGGCCTCCCACATAGTGTCCTTAATACTATCTCCCCACTGCACCTTAACCAAAGGGACTTCCTTATTCCTAATCTTCTTGATATCACGCCCAACGATCTTGGTAGGAATGCGACGAACCGATGCTTCTCTCTCCACTTTAACTTCCTCAAGTTGACTAGGTTTCACTACCTCTGCTGAATCATGTAAGCACTTTCTCAAGTGCGAAACATGAAAAACATCATGAACTCCCGCGAGCCTCTCCGGTAGCTTTATTCGATACGCCATCTTCCCTACTCTTTCTATAATGGGGAACGGTCTTACGAATCTGCGAGCAAGTTTCCCACTTGATCCAAATCTTACTACCTTTCTTAGTGGAGATACCTTAATGAAAACCAAATCTCCTACCTCAAACTCAATAACCCTTCTCCGCTTATCTGCATAGGATTTCTGTCTATCTTAGGCTATCTTCATTCTCCTTCTAATCAAATCAATCTTTTCCGAAGTCTCTCTAACCACGTTGGGACCAAGTAGCAATCTTTATGTACACTTTAACCAACACGAAGATGACTTGCAAGGTCTTCCATAAAGAGCTTCAAAAGGTGCCATCGCCTAAAAACTATTATTATATGCGAACTCCTCTAAAGGAAGATGCTTCTCCCAAGTTCCTCTGAAACCAAGAATGCACATCCTCAACAAATCCTTAAGAACTCTATTAACTCTTTCCATTTGGCCATCCATTTAAGGGTGATAGGACGTACTAAATCTAAGCTGTGTACCTAAAGCCTCTTGCAAGCTTCTCCAAAACTCGCTAGTAAAGATAGGGTCTCTGTCGCTTATTATGCTAGAGGGAACTCCATGAAGTCGGACTATCTCACAAACATATAAGGATGCCAAATAAGGTGTTGTCCTCTTACTCTTGACTAGAATGAAGTGGGCGCTCTTAGTCAAACGATCTACAATCCTCCAAATACTGGTATTCCCCTTCCTTGATCGGGGTAAACCATCTATGAAGTCCATCGAAACACTATCCCACTTCCATTCGGGTACATCTAATGGTTAAAGCAATCCACCAGGCTTCTGCTGCTCCACCTTAACTCTTTGGCAAACAAGACACTTGGCTACAAACTCTGCCACATCCTTCTTCATGCCGCTCCAATAAAACACTCTCTTCATGTCCCTATACATCTTATCACCACCCGGATGAATAGTCATTCAGGAACGGTGTGCTTCTTCTAGAACAGCTCTCATCAAATCACTAGAGTGGGGGACACAAAGTCTTCCATCTCTCCTTAGCCACCCTTTACTATCAATGGAATAACGTTGGAGATGTCTAGAGACCTCTCCTCTACTAATCCTATCCAAAATATCCACATTTGCGAATAAAAGATATGGTGCGTTATGATTAGGCTAAGGTTACACCCGGTTAGGCTGAAATCCTAATCCTATTTTAATTAGGCTGAATCCTAATTCTACCCGTTGATCGGCCTTCTATCTCTATTGTGCCACTAAGAGCTAGTCCAATCATGTGGGTCCCACAACAAAACACACCTATTTAGCGCTTGGAACGCAGTAGCGACTTATCGATGCCGCATGCTCGGTCATCGTCGGTACACACTAACTGTTGCTCCCGCTCCCTCTTGTGACCTCTTATCTACCCTAATCAGCATAAGCATGCCCAGCCTCACCTGATCTATTGTGAGACCATCAGTCCTAGTCTGAAAGGGAATGCTGTTGGTGCGGGTCTATCAAACAAAATCTAGTTGCGCCCCTTGCCCAAATCCCCAAATTTGAGCCTCTATCTATTGGCCACTAATTTAACCTGTGTCCCAGCCTTACCTAACTAATGTGAGACCATCAGTCCTAGTCTGAAAGGGACCTGCCCAGCCTTACCTAATCTGTTGTGAGACCATCAGTCTTAGTCTTAAAGGGAATGATGTTGGTACGGGCCCTATTTCTGTTCTTGCTTATTAACTTAGTGTAAGTTCTTAAAATAAGTCTCTTCTGTTATTTCTGCTCTATTTGCTTATTAACTAAATTATAAGTCTTAAAATAAGCCTTTTCTGTTATTTCTTATTATAAGCTATGTTATAATTTGCTTATTAACTTAGTCAAAGTTTTAAAATAAGCCTTTCTGTTCTTTCTGCTTAATTATAACCTACGTTATATATGTTACTCTTCTGTTTTATTTTTTAGTTATAACCACTAGTTATAAACATGCTTGCAAATGTCTTAAATTTGCCTATTTCAGTCTATCTTCTTTTTATTATAGTTTTTCTTATTTTACATCTAATTTATGTAAATTTAATGTTTTCTATTTTACTCCATATTTGCAAATTATTCTCTCTTTTTAATATTCTTATATTTTATTCACGCAAAAAGGAATAAAAGGAAACTAAAATTTATAGGCTAAATTCTAACGTAAAACAGATGTAAATAAATGCAAATGATATTAAATAATTGTAAATAACTGTAAATAACTGAATAAAATATCTAAATAAAAATAAATGAACAAAATAGGCTGAAAAGAACTTTAAAAACTAGCTGTAAATAACTTATATAGAAATTGTCTCAAAATTGCAGAAAAACTACAACTATTGAGAACCCTATTATTTTAAATTACTTAAAAATCTAAAATAATTACTAAACACTCACCTGTGGTCCTTAGCTCTAGTCCTTGGTCTTCCTTGATCCACTTCTAGAGTGTAGAATATTTTTATCAAAAAGATTTCCTCCTTAGAAAATTTATCTATTTAGGGTCCAGCCTCTGGCAATGAGCCCAAATAGGAGAAAATCTGAATGAGAAAAATAGCTAGGCCTAGGGTCTTATTTATAGTGTAGTTTAGGAATCTCAGACCATTGGATTTGAAGATTAAATCTAGTGCAACCACGTCATAGGCTCACTTGGAACCGTCGGATGGAAGCACAAACGCATAGGATTGGAGAGAAATTGCAAAACGACGCGTTCGCTTCGTTCTGGAAAAATATACGTCAAATAAATAAAAGCGGATCGACCTAGCATCATTGAGGGTCGACTTGAGTATAGTCAGGTTGACCTTAAGGTCGACCTGACCCTAGCTTGGGTCGACCTAGGCTCTTCTATTTTTATTGATTTTTTTTTCAATTCTTGTTTATTTCGTAACTTTTTCGTTTGAGCTCGGATTTTGATAAATTATATATGGAAATTGATCAGAAAATTACCACGGACACAATGGTGCAATTCCCGTGGCTCAATTCCGATAAATTTATAAACTTATTTTATTATTTAATTAATTCGTTAATTAATTATTATAGCTTAAATTTCGGGTTGTTACAAAAGCTAACTATTCTTTTGATTTCTACTACTTTCTATCTTCATATTTATGTACTCTTTGCTTACATATTCTCAATTAATCATAACCAATATATTATATGGTTAGATCACTTCCTACAATTCAAAGCATTCACTTTCATATACTCAAAGGAGATTATATGAAGAATTGTACTACAAGTCAATATTTGCGTTATTTGGAACATAATGTCGAAGAAATACTTTTGTATTAGCCTAGTCCCTTGGGCAAAGTGAGGGTTATTGGTTAAAGGAATTACCAAAGGGGAGCTTCGGGATATGACGTAGGACGGGAGGTCCAAACCAGTATAAAAACTCTGGTATGCTCATTTTTATTATTTAACTTATTCATGCTATGTTAATTTACCCTATTTAGTATAATTATTATATACTCTCGCATTAGTATATAAGTTGCATTATATAAGATCCTTTAGACTTTCATTTGGTATCAGAGCAAGGTTATTTCAATTTATAGTAACATATAATTGAAAACTTTCTAATATGGCTAGTACATTTCAAGAAGGTCAATCAACTACTCGTCCTCCACTATTTACTAGTTCTAATTATGCTTATTGGTCAACACATATGCGAATTTTAATGGAAGCCAATGGTTTAGAAATTTGAAAGATTACTCAAACTAGATATGAAGAACCTACCATGGACATAAGACCCAGACCGATGCACAAAAAAACACATCAACTAATAATGTGAAATCCATGAATGCTTAATTTTGTTCACTTGATAAAAATGAATTTTCATGAGTTATGCTTTGTACTACTGCATATGATATATGGCGCACTTTGCAAATTACTCATGAAGGCATGACAAAAGTCAAGAAAACAAATATCTTTATTTTACAAAATCAATTTCATCATTTCAAATGAAAATAAATGAATCTATTAGTGACATGTATTCTAGATTTTAAACTATACAGCCTGATCTCATGACACTAGGGGTCAAATTCACTGATTTTGATTTAGTTACGCGAATCTTAAATTCTTTGACTGTCGAATGGGAAAGAAAGGTTTTAGCCATAGAAGAAGCTAATGATCTCTCTCAACTCAAAGTCAAAGAACTAATAGGAAATCTGATGTCATATGAAGCTAATTTCCAGGCAAGAAAGAAGCCAAATCAAGAAAAAAAGAATATTTCTTTTCAAGCAAATAATAACAATTATGACTTGGATGAAGAAAAATTGTATTCATTGATAAGATCAACAACAAATTCAAGAAATTTAAAAGGATGACAAAATTTCAAAATGGTGGCAATTCAAATTCATCAAATCAAACATCAATCAAATGTTATGGATGTGACAAATTGGACTATATGAAGAAAGGTTGTCCACAACTCAATAATGACAAAAAGAAAAGCAAATTTGAAAAATTCAAAAAGAAGCGAAGAGCTTTTCAAGTAACTTGGATGACTCCGATTCATCTTCTTCCTCTGATAGTGATAGTGAAAGTGACGTAGAACAAGCTAACATATGTTTTTATAGCCAATACTAATAAGGTACGTCCCGAATTAACATATGATGAAATTTTGGAAATTAATATAGAATTAGATGATAAATATAGAGAATCCAAGAAACTAAATAAAGAATATATAAGAAAGATAAACAGAGCAGAGATAGAAATTGGTTTATTAAAAGACGAAAAAACAATTTTAGAAGAAGAACTAAAAATAGGTCAAAAAAACTGTAAAAAGTTATCCTCTAAAAATGATACTCTATTACATGATTTAGAAAATAGTAGATTTGAAAACACCAAACATGAAAAAGAAAAACTATAACTTAAGGCAAGTGTAGATTCTGACAATATTGAAATTTGTCATCTTAAGAATAATTTGGGTAAAATAACTAATAATGTATCAAAATTTAATAAAGGAAAACAAAACTTAGAAAATTTAATCAAAATATCAAGACCATCAGGAAATCGAAATCGAAATCGGTTAGGATTTAAAGCTAAGCAAAAACATAGAAACTATAATACACTATACACTAAATCCAAGAAACCTATTTCAAAAATTAAGATTAATACTCCTGAAACAAACAGTTTCAAAATATGGATCCCTAAATCAAATAACTAATTTATTAGGCAAAAACATATAGATGAATACTTAAAAAATATTGTTTATATTAAAAATTATGTTTTTAAAGGTCCCAAATCCACTTGGGTATGGATTCCTTCACCCACTAACACATAGAACCCTAACAAGTGGAAGTGAGTACCAATTAAATCTTTACTATTTTGTACGTACTCAAAATTAAAATTAAAAGTAAAAAGAATTGGATAGTCGACAATGGATGCTCTAAGCATATGACAGGAAATGCACACATGTTATCAAATATAACATATATCAATGGTGGCACTGTGACATTTGGAGATAACTCAAAAGGATTTGTCATCGGCATTGAAGATGTTATCAACGTCGGTATATCCACTTCTCCTCTTATTACTAATGTTTTGTTGGTTGAAAATCTTAAACATGACTTACTAAGTATAAACAAATTATGTGATAAAGGATTTAAAATTTATTTCGAAAAAGAATAATGCAATATATTTGAAAATAAAATTTTAATTTTTGAAGGTTAAGAAAGCAAAATATTTAAATTTTAGATATGAATATTAAAAATAATAGTGATTTATGCTTAATTGCCAATCATAATGTCCCATGGCTATGGCACAAACACTTTTGTTACGTAAATTTTAAATATATAAATAAATTTGCAAATAATGATTTAGTAAGAGGATTACCCAAAATAAATTATAAAGTTAAAAATCTATGTGGTGCGTGTCAAGTTGGAAAATTAAAGAAAAGCTCTTTTAAATCTAAGAAAGAAATTATTACCAAACAACCACTTGAATTATTTCATTTAGATTTATTTGGCCCAACTCAAGTAAATTCAATAAACCATAACAAATATGTATTTGTTATCGTCGATAATTTTACACGATACACTTGGAATCTATTTTTAAAATATAAAAGTGATACTTTGGAAATATTTAAAATTTTCGCTAAGAGAATTAAAAATTTAATGAACTTAAAAATTAAAAGTATATGTAATGACCCAGAATTTTAGTCATCCGAATTTGGAATATTTAATTGATTTTAAATATTCAAAAGTTAATGTTATAAGTTGAATAACTTATATTTCAAATATAATGATTTATTTGATAATTAAATTGTTTAATTTAATATTCGAAATTGTTAAATAATTGAATTTTGAATTTAATATGAATGAATATGATTTATAGAGCTTTTTTAAAATCTATTTAAATTAAAATGGTGTTAGTGAATTTTTAAAATTGATTTAAAAGTTTAAGTAAAAATTGAAAATTAATTGATTTAATTAACATGTAAAAATAGTCATTTTTGACACTGTCTTGGATTTTGACGAAACCAGTTTCATTGGATCCGTAATGGTGAGTTATTATATGATTTCAAGTTTCGTAGTGATTGGACTTACCGTTTGACCGTGCAAGCTTGAAACACATAAAAGTTAATTAATGGGAATTTAATTTAAATAACTTGATTTTGAATGTTATCTTCCGAATACGATGGAATTGGCTCCCGATATATATTCCATTGTGTTCAAAATAGAGGTAAAACACACAAAACGTCAGGCGGCACGGTTCGTTTGGAGTTGGAAATATTTCAGGTGAATAGTGTTTTATAAGTGGTTATATAAGGACCCTAAACTAATTTCATTTGCCACAAAACCCTAGAAACTAGAGCCAGTCGTCACCCTATATACGAACGGCCAAAAATTCACCACCTTCTTCCTCAATTATCTCTCAATCCACAAATAATTAGCTCATGGCTTCAACTACAAAGTTGTAGAGCACATTGAGATCTTCAAATCCATACGGTTGGATCGTCGTGTAGCGCGACGATCGGGGTGAAATCCTCCTTTGTTCGCCAGCGTTTTCTTTGGGTACATCGACGATTTTCATCGACGTATGTGCATGCCTGAGTTGTGCATGGCCTGGCATAGGCGGAGGCGAGGTGGCCCAGCACTATGGGGGTCTCGACGAGGTCGACGGCGGCAGTTTTGAGCAGGTGCGCACGCGTTAGTTCGAGTAGGAAAAAAATAAAATAAAGTCGCTATGGGTTCTTATGGGAAGAAGGAGGGAAACCAAAATTTGAGGAAGGTTTAAGTTTAATTATAATAAGTTAAGTTAATTATATAATGAATTACTCGAATGGTTATTAACTCATAAATCTTACATACGAGGTCGGATTCGCATGAAACAAGCGGGGTTGGATTCGTATTGTTGAATACTACGCGTTTGAGTTGGATTGGGCTGATTTGAAGCACGTAGGAATTTTGGTTAAATTCGAACCCATGTTCGTTTTAATTGAAATAAACGATGCAACGATGAATGCAACCAAAGTGAGTAAACACACCTCTCTGGGTCGCTTATATTTTGTATAAGTGGGAAAAAAATTATTTATGATAATTGATGCTTTTTTGGATGATATACTATATATTATATATATGTTAGTTGGTTTGGATATATTCCCGCCTATTGGAGCGGATGAGATCCTATTGCGTTCCCGTGTATGAGTGGATGACCCTTTTTATACGAATCCCGCCTCGGAGCGGTTGATTTTTATATTATTTGATTATATGCTGTATTTTATGCAGGAGGACAGGTTGGAGGGATCCAATAGGATTCCTCACCACTGTAAGTTTATTTTCATATATATGATGATATATGATGTTATGGATGCCATGATGATGTTTTGACGTGATTTGACTTATTTAGTGCTATGGTAGCACTAGGCCTTGTTTTCGATATTTTGGAAATATTGAAATTGATGATTTTGAATTGAAAAGGTTTTCGAAGTGATTTTGGAAGTAAATATGTTTTAATGATTTTTGATTTATTTTAAAAAAGAAAGGAATTTGTTTTTAAATAAAAGTTATGATTTTTGATTTATAGAAGTATGGTTTTATGAAATGCTTTGAAAATAGATTTTTGAATAAGTTTATATAAAAGATTTATAAAGGTGATATTTTTATAAGTAAAGAAGTTGATTTATAATTGAAATTTATAAATGATAGTAAATGGTTTTGAAGTTGTTTTGTAAAAGGATTTGGAATGGATTTTATAAATAAATTTTATTTATAAAGAAAAGGATTTGTAAATGGATTTTTGATAGTAAATGAATTTTTATAGAAGAATAATTTATTTATAGAATTTTGTAAATAAAGGAATTTGATAAAATAGAAGTTTTATAAAATTGAAAGGAGATTTGTAAAAATGGTTTTATAAGTATGGATTCTTATTTAAAGGAGTTTTGAAAGTGATGTTTGATGGAGTTAAATGTTTTAAAAGTAATTTATCTTTTAAAAGTAATGTTTTGGGAAGTGATGATTATTAAATGGAATTAAATGGTTTTGAAAAATGTTTTAAAATGTGATATTTATCGAAAACATAGATTTCAACAATTTTTGTTGTAATAGACTTTTTCGATAAAGTATGGAAAGCAAGGACTATAACACTATTGTTATAGTAAATGATTTCCGAAAGGAAATGTTTTATATAGTATATGGGATTTATTTGTCTATATACTTATTTATCAAATCCCTATACTAATGTTTTTGGGTTGTCGTAACGATGTTTTACGCAACATTCGTTTTGACCCAATAAAGCGTGTTTTGAAAAATATAAAGCTTTCCTAAAATGATTTGTAAATATGCTTATACTGTGAATATAAGTATATAAAAATATTTTCTAAGTAATGAGATAAAGTGATTTGTGAATATGCTTATGCCGTTGATATAAGTATATGAAGATATTTTCTAAGTGTTGGAAGTAAAGTGATTTGTGAATATGCTTATACTGTTGATATAAGTATATGGAAATGTTTTCCAATATAGAAAGATTTGGAATGGTTTTGAGGATATATCTTTTTAAAGATAATTTGAAGAAAATATTTGGAAATTTATTTAATTAATAAAGATTAATTAAATGGCCCAGTGATTGCTTATGTTGCTAGATTTTTTGTTTGCTTTGATAGTTAAATAACCAACTATCAAATAATTGGCCTTTTTATCATTGTTGGTTCGAAGAGACCGAGGTCGGATTTATCTGAGAACCACTTCGGACCAATGTGTGCGTTCTAAAGTGCAAGTTTATGATTATGATTTTGAAGATGGAGATCTTCATGATGTAGGGCTACTTGCCACTAGCCCTCGAGGTGAAATTTACCATATCATATGTTTATGGTGGCAGTAGTGCTTCGTTATGAAAATCTATGATATACAAGGACTTCTCGCAACTAATTCAAGGGGTAATTCCCGACAAGATGTGGTGGGAGAGTGACTTTGGTTTTTCCTATTCCTGGACAACTTGCATGGATGGATGTTTGACATTGCATTTTTGAGATTGTTTGTTGACTTTTATAAACGTACATCGTTTGGTGGCGGAGAAGGCAACTTCTCTAAGCTTAACACCCTTCTTTGAGACGTATAAGCTCGGAGGTTGTATGTTTGTGAAAGTCAACAGTGATCGAAGGAACAACAGTATAGCATTCAAGTGGAATGTGCTCTGCGAAAGGTAATCGTGACCTTATGCCTCATCACCCGGAAATGACAAAAATAGGGTAGAAGCGGCAAGGCTATGTGGGTCGCACCCATAAGGATATGGTCATCACCTTTCTAGATTACCCTATATATTCGAGTGTTGTATGTTGTGGCCACGGATAGGTCGGGAATGACCGGGGTGATGTCATATTTGATACTATCCAGGAAGGGGTAGGCCGGTTCTGTGTTGGTTTAGGCGTTCAGTATCTGGACCCTAGGTACATTTTTCTTGAGATGTACTGTACGGAAGGTAGTCGCTTACCTTGTCATTTGTATGGAATCCAATCTCCAATACGTGCCTGCCATTTTGTTTGTAGAGCTTAGTATGCTAGATGTAACATCCCACCTTATTGTACGTTTGAGCAGACACACGTGCCAACTCAAACCATACAGAAGGGCGGATTGTTATGGGGTAAATAAGAAAAAAAACAGAGAAAGAGAAAAACAAAACAGAATCTCGCAGCGGCATGACAAAATATAATAATCAAATAATAGGTCATGAAGCTGTTTACAAAACATTTGTTTATACTTATACAATACAGAATCAGAGTTACATAAATAGAGAATAAATATTCACATGCAGTGGAACAGTATGAATACAGTGGAATAAATATAGTAAATAATAGTAGTACAAATCTTCGTCTTCGTCCTCCATAAATAAGGTCTTCAAATCCTGAAAGGCTCAGGCTGACCCGAGCAAATTGAAAAGACAAAACAATCGAGTCAGAACTAAAAGATCTTATGTGAGTTAAATCAACGGTAAATAACTATGAGTGGAACGATGTCAGAGATGTTTACGGGGTTTGACATCTCCTATCCAGTGTCTAACGTGAGTGTAATAACTTAAAGAGATGTTCGGGATTCACATCTCCTAAGGATCCGTTAAACTATCTACTATGTAGTACAATACGTTATTATAATATGTCTACAGTAAGATAAACTATTAAAATAGTGTTAAGGCGTTACCCATTTCCCCCTTAACACATCTTTATATATTCCCATAGTCTATACAATACCGTAATCTCGTCCGTACTGGACGTCGTTAGAGGGCACTCCATAGGTATGGTACAAAACAAACTTTTAGTGGTCTAGATAAGGTAGGTGACATGGCATAACTAGGCAATGCCAGGGTAGATATACCAATTACACTTCCGGACTGGTGGTAACACATAGCAGCTACTACCGCCCACCTCGGAACACACTCCCAAATCAAAAATCAAGGCCCGATCGGAGGAATGACCTCACTTGGCCCGTCAATTGCTCCTGTTTTAGCCACCTTAAGCTAACTCATAGGAGTCAGGTCCACGTATATAACTCATATAGGATCATCGCCAACCATCCTACTTCATTCTGGAATCTCCACCGCGTACACAGTTGTCATAGTGGTTTTCGGTATTGGCAGAGAGTATGACAATATCCGATCTCAGTCCCTTTAACAACCAATCGCTTATTACACACCAGATGGTTCTTTTACATTTCCAAAATCATTTCATAATTGATATCAAAATATCTTATTCAATTCAAATCATATCACTTTCGAAATCATTACTTACTTCCGAAATCATATTCATCTTTGAAATCATATCACATTTGAAATCATAGTTTGAAATTATATTTCCTTTCAAAAGTCATATTTCCAAAATAGGCTAAACTCTCATTTCAAAATATCATATTAAACCAAATATGTTATTTAATTCCCAACTTAGGTTATAACATCATTAACCATATTCACTAAAAAAATCGAGAATTTGAATATACACCCATCCATTTTACTTAGTTTGGAATTTAGAAGAAAATAGTTATAAATAGTTAATACAGATTTAAAATAGATTAAATATATTTAAAATAGATTAAATAGCTTTAAAATAGATTAATTAGATTTAAAATAAGTTAAAACAAGTTAATTAGTTTTAATAAATTAAATGGTTTAAAATAGGTTAAAATGATTTAATATAATTAATACAGGTTAAAATAGTTTAATACTTTGAAATCTTAATAATTAGAAATTTTGAAATAATATATTTTTAAAATAGTTTATATTAAAACATGAATTTGGAATTTATATCAAATTAAACTATTCATTTCATTTCAACGCATTTGGACCATTTCAATTTCCAGGTCAACAAACCAAATTCCAAACCTTTCAATTTAACATTTAAATAAACTATTAAATTTCATATCGTTTCAATCCATGTTCAAATATCAATTCGGATTACTCCAATTTCAAAAATATTTCAAAGTTATTTTCAAATAGCTTCAGTAACTTAATTTCGATAGAATTTCATTTATACTTAAAAGTTTAACTTTAAACTTCCAATTTAATTTCTTAAAGCAATCCCTTTTAAACCAATTCACATTTCAACACAAAACTTGATTTTCCAATAATACTTCCATTTATATACATCAAATTTTATTTCAAGAATCATTTAATTAATTCAGAAAAAAAATTAAGAAGTTCAAAACCATTAAATTTAACCAATCCGGTGTTCGTATATAATTTTCTGCCCTAGGGTCAAGTGATACAGATATTTATCATTTCAATCCGCAATTTAATATATTACGGTTATATATATCATTTCAAACTGCAATCCCGAATTAATAATAAAATCCATAAAATAATAATAAAATCCATAAAATCGCTCGAGTCTATCATTTCAACCCATAACGATTTTTCCTTAATCTATTGATCATTCGGGTATGTATCATTTCAACCCATAGTGAACTTGCAGTTTATAACGATATAAAATAAAACATCCATTCATCCAATATCAACAATCAACATCCATTACAAACATCATCTAAATCAATCAATAAATATCAATATAGAACTGATAATCAATAACAAGTATTTAACTGGCAATTTATATTCAATAATAAATTAAATAACGATTTAATTCAAATAAATTCAAATTAACTGAGATGATGATTTAAAATATACTAAACAGTCATAAATAAATTTCTAATCACATCATAAATTTAATTTAACAAACATAAGAAATTTTAGAAGCTGTGAGTGGGTTAAAACACTCACCTTTGGATTTAAATTAAATTTAAATCCAATTTAAGCTCAAAATTAAAACAACCTCAGAGTTTGTCCAAACCAGCGTCAAAATGTCCGAAATTTCGATACGATCCCAACGCAAGAAATCGCGCGTGAATCAGACCTCGTATGTAAAAGTTATAAGAGTTAGAACGATTTGAAATTTAAATAAAAATTAATAAAATAGAAATTAACTAATACACGTCACCTTCTTCCTATACAAGCAAAACCCTAACCCTCCTCCTGTTCGCAGCCGCCACGAGGCCTTCACCCTAAAACACACGCCGCCACTTCGACAACGGCACGCCGCCACCTTCCACTGTCCATCGCGGCCAAGCGCGCCACCCCAGCCGACCTCCACCTCGTCAACGCCACGTCGAACGACGCTCGAAAACTCCAGCTGTAACGATTTGGATTCTCGCATTCGAAAATCGACATCCATACTTTACATCGTACTCGAATGCCATAGATTCGACCATTCAAATCCGAGTCGCCGGAGCTTATAACACAATTAAGTAAATAACACAGCGGAAGAAAAAGAATAATACATTGATATACAATATCTGATACAATGTCTGATACAACAGAATGATAAAATGAATATCAATATACATCAGAGATATGATACAACAAATAGCAGCGGAAAAGAAAACGATAACATCAGCAGCGGATAATCTCCATCTCCAAAGCACTAATCCAGAAATAGCTTGAACTCTCAATAACGATGCACAAAGATAAGCAAGTGCAGTCCGATCCAAAGACTGAACTAGCTCCAGATAATCTACTAAATCTGAATATCTGAAAAACCCAACTCTAGACTGCTCGTGTCGAAAAATTTTGAGCACCTAGAGTTTAGGAAAGAAACAATAAACTCCGGATCAGTCATGGGACTGGTGTGAGCAACAAAAACAGTTTATCTTTAAAAACAAATAGCAAAAGAATTTAAAGTCAATTCGCAATGCTTTTGGAAAATGAAACTACCATAAGGCCTCCCGCCACACACACAATGCAAACGCAGAATTGGAGAATATTTCTCCTTATGATAGTCAAAGATGCTTACTACGCAAAATCAAATCATTTGATATTATTACTAGTGCATAGTGCAGAAAACATTTCGAAAGTATAATATCAATCTTAGCCAGCATAGACATTTCGAACTATTCCTGCTATAGCTAACATCCAAACAGTGGGGCGCCACCATAAGTAGATGGCAGGTTCTACAACTAAAACTGTACAAGGCTCGTATCGGATGAATGGATTTTCCAACAAATGGTCAGGCTAAGGAACTTCCTATTCCACGAAAGAAACGCCTCTGGCGGGATGCTCCAAGAGACAAACTGCTCTCTGCCAAACAAGGCCGGCTACCCCCTTCCCAGGGGATATACAAAACTTCAGATATGCCACCCCCGGTCCTTTGGGACCTTTAACCGAGGCGCCTCGAAACCCACATCACACAAAATAAATAAAGTGTGTCAACATGAGTAAGTATCTGGGCTCCATACCCTGATACTACCCTTTTCCAGAAGGAATGGTCATACCCTAGGGCAGCTACCCCAGAAACCTTGCCGCACAATTCCTGTTTCGACCATTACCGGGTTGTGAGGTTCGACGAAGTCTCGTCCACAAAGCTACGCTTTTTCAAAAAGCCACGCTTTGGGTCAACAGATGATCAAAGCAATTATCACAAAGATAAATGATCAAACAAATGATCATATCACAAATGATCAAACAATGATCATCACACAGCAACACTCAGCATGCCACATTACCAAATTGGGAATATATCGCTGATAAATTTCAACTACATAACCTCTGAGCTCGTACGTCTCAGAGAAGGGTGTTAAGCTAAGAGAATAAATTCTCCGCCACCAAACAGAAATGTATTTGAAAGAAATCGGCTTTATATCTCAAAGTGTAATGTCAGACATACAATCCATACAAGTCTGTTCCGGGTTCGAACAGAACCGAAGGCACTTCTCACGAAGCCCTTGCAATTCCGGATAATTTCCAATCACGTCCGAACTTCCCGTCACTAAGGGTGATAAAACCTCTATACCGGAGATCAGCCGAGTAGAGTAACTCGACGGTAATCCTTCTGTTTTCAAAAATATCCGGTCTTCAACACCGGTCATCAAATGCTATCCATATACGTCGTATCATTATTCGGAATGGGTTATATGACACAAATGTCTTTTCCCGGCTAACCCGAATAACGAGCATGATTATTAGAAATCATATGGATACTGGGGTCTCAGTTAAGTCACAACTTATTACCCAAAACCTTTATTTTTAATGGTTAAAACAAATTACCATTTCCAATCTTTTAAACAAAAAGATTCAATTCACAAAGTTAACCCCATTCACAAAGATTCATTCATATATTTCAAAACAATTTCCATTTCAGTTGGATTAACTCGTTAAATCTTTAAATCAAGATTTAACTTATAGCTTTCAAAACTCGTTTCCAAAGATTCATTCATAGCCTTTCAAAACAATTTTTTTTTCAAGTTGGATTAACTCATTCGGTCTTTGAATCAAGGACTCATTTCATAGATTTCAAAACATTTCAATTTCATTTCAAACTTGAAACCTTTCAACACAATTTTGGAAATTCATTCTAAAAATGAAAGCTTTTATTATTTGAAAACAATAGTTTCATTTCAGAAAAATCCAGTTATATTTACACGAGTTAAAACCCTTAAATTAAATTCAAATTCCCAAATCAATATTTTTAAAATCGTTTAACACAATATAACTTGTACAACATTTTTAATCCCTAGTTTCAAATTATAGGATTCAATTTCAAACTTGAATTCAAATTTTAAATCAAATTATTTAAATTTTCAAAACTCGATTAAGTTATTCAAAATAACTTTTATCTTTGAAATTCTATTTCAAAAGCTTTTCATTTTAAACAAATTTCCAATTTCAAAATCAATTGAAATTAAAATTTCAATTTCAAAAACATCAAATTTAAATTATCTGTGACTTAACCGATTTCCATGTGAAATCCATTATTTATGTGTGTAAAGGTGTGGTCCAGGGGTTTTAACACACAATAGTGCAACATCATAAATCATACCAGATCATAATACAGAAATATAGTTGATAAGCGATATAAACTATAACGCTCATCTTCATTCAGAAATCACAGATATATATCACAGATAAGTAAATTACAAATCACAACATAAATCAGGATGTATCACAAAGCATCACATATCAGGGATATCAAATAATCAAGCCATTCAACGAAATCCAAACATCCATAAGTAGAATCAATTAATATCTGATTATAATTAATTTATACCAGATTAATTACTTATGAATAAACTACAAATCTTTGTTAATTAATCATTAATTAATTATAAACCATTTTAATTAATTAACCTTTAATTATCAATTAATTCTTTAATTAATTATCTTAACAAATTTACCTTTTATTAATCACATTAATTAATTAATCACGTTAATTAATTACCATTTAATTAATTATTCTTAATTAATTACCATAATAAATCATTCTTAAGTCAATCACATAATTAAACTTTAATATTAAGTAATAAATTAGGTAATTATTCTTTAATTAAACAAATCATTAATTACTTAATAGATTAAAAGATTACATCTTTCTATCTTTATTAATTCCTTGGCAATGTCTTACTAAATCCTTAATAAATTAAAACGTTAATAAAAGTCATCATTTTAAAACATGAATTAAAAATGTTTTAAAGTTGGATTTTATTATAAAGTAAAACTGTTTTACCACAGACCCGAGACCCGCTTCGAGTCTTACCCGAGACTTCAAGCCATCTACTTCGAGTTTTCCCAACAATTTACCCGTGTGAAAAATTTCCAACTTAAATTTGTTTAAGTATATAACCCTCCCCTGCACACATGAACTCACTCGAACTAGAACTCGAGCCAACCCACAAATCTCCCGAAGCCACTTCGAGTCAAAGTCCTTCTTCCCCAAATTTACCCCACTGACACCATCACCAGGATGTGCACGTGTACATGCGATTGGACCACCTCCGGCCATCGTCGCGATCACCACCACGTCGTCGACAACCCACTCGACTCACTCGACCACCCAGAACCCACGAACCACCTTGCAATCAAAATCGAGCGTGCCGATCACCACAAGAACAAAAACTCAATCACCAAAACCCTTCACATCGCCACCTCCGATCATCTAGGGCCCCACCAGTCAACCCAAAGCTGCACCACATCCTAACGCATCGATTCCCCCTGGTCTTAATGATTTCGATCCACCATGGACGTAGCATGATCTCGAGATACGACAGCGACCAAAAAGCTTTCAAAAACCCTAAATCGAATTCGTTCGACCAACTCGCGCAGTAGACAATTTTTTCGACAATTTTCCTGGAATCAACGATTGCCAAGCTTGCTTCAAGCAAGATCTCAACATCCAAAACTTCCTCGATCGATAGAAATTGATAAGAAGGCATTTTCAGTTCAACTGAGATCTGCTCCTAATATACTTAACTAAAAATTACCAATTTTGTTTTAAAAATCTTATTTTCGAATGTAGTTTCAAGTTATATAATCGAATTCAAAAATTACAACATTCGAAGTTGGCATATATTTTATCTGTATGCTCTGTAAAACTAAGTTTACAGAGGCATTTCATCACTATCATACTCAAACAGAATATTAAATTATAACCTATGCTTAAGCAAATCTATTTAGTTTAAATATTTTAGGCCTAACAAAGATTGGATGATGATATTTTGAATTTTGATAATAACAAATCAATACTGTGACTATAATCAGGGATGACCAGGAAAAACAGATTTACACTGAACACTTATATATAACACAGAGCTATATGAACAAAATGCATAGGCAAGCACCATATTATCACAAGTTTAATCATACTTAAGCCTATAAAAAATTACGTTTACTCACAAACATCAAGAAACCAAAACAAGTTAGGCTTTTAAAAATAGAAGTTGCTCACCGTGGTTAAAAGAAAGAACAGAGCACTTCTTTTGTTTTGAAACAGCCTTGTGAAAAATGCAAACTGAAGTCCTTTTCTTTGATCCCTGATTTGTTTTGATAGGTGTTGTTTATGTTGAAGTTTAAGATGATATTTTACTTTAGTTTCTCTCAGTCTGGAATGAACGAAACTAAGAGGAAGAGATTGATAAGTGAAAATGAAGCATACAGGGGATGATATTATTCATCTGTACTGGTGATGTTTGTTCATACAACAGTTATGGGCTGAGATGTTTGTATTAAATGCTGGAAGTATGTTGCATTTTATTCCCTTAGTCCTTTGCTTTCGGCTGAGATGATGTTGTTATGTACAATATGATAAAATATTGTTTGTTCATTATGCAGATCTTGATTGAGAGATTTTGTTATATTTCTCTTCTTTGTTTTGATGGCTGCAGCTTATTGTATTGGGCTAGAGATGAAAGAATTCAATGCATATGTACCCTATGTCTTCTTTGCTTATCTTAGTTGTACAAAAGATGTTTTAATTTTTATCTTTTCTTTTTATATTGCCTGACCTTTCTTTGTTTCGGCTCTTCATTTTGCAAGCTTGTAACAGTGATGTTATAATTTGTACAAATACAGAGATTTTTGTTTTAATGGGAGGCTGAAGTGGTGTTTATTTTGGTAGCTGATAGAATACAATTCAGGCTAACATTTATTACTTTGTACAATTCTTTACTTTTATAAGTGTTGTTTCTTTTGTTATTATTTTATTTCTTCATTTGGCAAGGGTATATGACTATATGTTTTATTTACTTTGTTTATTTTGCAAACTTGTAGATATCTTATTTTATCTTTTGTTTAACTTGACTATGTTTGCTTAGTCTTCGTATATATTTATTTTTCTCTTAACATGTTCTATTCAAAGGTTTAAAAATTTAATTTGTACATATTACTTTGTAATCAAATTCCTATTTTATAATTCAATTATTTATTTTACTTTAATATTTATTATTATCATTTATTATTATTATTAAACCATTTAAACTTAGATTTAAACTCGAATTCAATATACATATATATTAACTTCAAATTTTCTCATATATCCCGTATACATATATATTCACATATATGTATAATATTTACAATATTATTAAATTTAAATGATTTATATAAAATTTATTTTGTATCAGGGAAACTCGCTTTCATTTATAATCAATTCTACAAATTTTTATTCAAAAATTCATTTAATCATCGATTTAAATTAAATTAAAATTCGGGGTCGTTACACCAGCCGCCGTCATTATTAACATGACCTAATCGAATTTTTACAGGCAATCAAGCCATCATTCCACCAAGCGAACCACTCTGATGCACATCACCCTCGACTCTCTACACACCCATGCCAATGATTAGCCGATCGGACAAAGTTCATCGTCGAGCGATGAACGGCCGAAAACAGTTCAACAATTTCTGGCCACATCGAAACCCAGATCGAAAAACGAATCACATATTTGACTTGCGTTTGTCTAAAGCTTCAAATCGATATATAATTCAATATAGTTTGAGGAGTTTGAATTTTGATTTGGAATTTGATTTGAAATTGAACGGAGAATTTGTTTGTCTGCCATTGGAATGAGGAGTTGAGAAAGAATGTACGTATAGACAAAAGAGAATGAGGAGTGGCTAGGGTTTATAACGAGGTATTTATAGGCAGATCAGAAAAATAGAATGAATGGATACGATTTATTTACACGTTGAACGATAAATGACCCGAAAAGCCCGTTCTGTCTCCAGAACGAAAATGGGTAATCCCATATATCAAAATTGAAGTTTTCAAATATTTTAAATTCAATGGAACAGGTTTCGGGTCCTAATTCCATCGTATGAAGAAGTTATATTAAAATCTGCTTATTTCAAATTGATTTCAATTAAATTGATTTCTAGGCGTTTCGAGCCCGTACGATCAAATGACAAGTCCGATCGCTACGAAATTTGAAATCCTATAATAATTCATTGTTACGAATCCGATAAAACTAGTTTCGTCGAAATCCGAGTCAGTGGCCAAAATGGCTATTTTCAAGTTAATTAAATAAATTAATATTAAATTAATTAAATCACATTTTTATTTCAAATTTAATAACTAACAAATTTCATCATTTTTGATTGCTTGGACATTCATAATAATTTAAAGTAAATTTACATGTCAATTCAGTGTTAATTATTTCAATAGTTACAGTGTACAGTTGCAACTGCAATTTATCCCATTAATTAAAATTTAATTTCAATAAATTGTTTTGATTTGATTCCAGACTTTATAACCAATTAATTATTACTCATCTTACATAGTTAACATTGTTTTATATTTCATTACATTTATATTTTCCAAATTTCATCTTTATTTGTATCAACTACTATATTTCAATTATATTGGAATTTTGTAATTTTAAATATTAATAAAAATTTAAATCCCAATTAATTATTTTATCTTGGTTTCATTCTTTTTATTACATCAATTATTACCCTATGAATAAAATTAACATTTCTATTTAATTTATTACATTCACAATTACAGTCATTGTCTTAACTCACATTAATGTAACATTTAATTCCATTCAATTACAATTGATTTCCAAACTAAATTTTTAGCAGCCTAAATAAATAGATACTTCCAATAATTGTTACCCTAAACTTTTATTTACATTATAAGTTTATTGTTTACAGACCAATGTTATAATTACTTACATAACCATGGTTTTACTCAATTACCATTCATTATAATTTATCTCATTCATAAATTCAATATTTACATTCATTTCCTTATATTAAATTTGTAACCAAGTTATAGCATTTACATTATTTCAATTTATTGTAATTTCATTCAATTTATCAATAATTAGCTTTAATTACCATTGTTACATTTCATTCTTAGTTATTATTACATTATTATGTCACAAATTTTGATTTCTCCCAATATTAAATCCCGGAATCTTATTAACTGAACACTTTTTAATTATCAAAAATTTACGGGTCGTTACACTAGAATTTAATAATGGTAACAATTTCGGCTATTTTAACTATTATTTGTATACTAGTCACTAGTATAATATCAGATGATTTGATGTGAAATGTTTTGGTTATCGTAAGGTAAAAACTCGTCCGTGTTTATATGTGGGCGTGTCTTACGAGATACCTTTGTTTTGATAAAAGAACGCTTTTATAGCTTTAAAATTAATTCAGTTGAGATGTGTTTTCTCATGCTGGTTTACCAGATTGATCTGGGTGTTCTTCCTTTTCAATGCTAGGGTTAGACCGAGTATATTTACAGATTCTGATTTGGATGCTTCAGAGCTTCAACAGACGAGCTGGAAGTATTCTGGTCGTATTCCACGTATATGTTTATTTTCCGCTGCATGTTGTTAGAGTTATCAGCATTTGTAAGGACAGGTTATTATAACTGTCCAGGCTGATGATTTTGATTTGATTGTTGTACACTGATTGATGTATGCATATTAAAAGATTATAGTTTCTTTTATTAAAGATCATTGATATGAGATGATATGTTTTTCCGCTACGATTGTGAGATTCTGTAATTGTTTTAGTTTCTTCTGTTTTCTTCTTCTCTTTCTTTTTCTTCTCTCTTCTCTTTCTTCTTTTCTTTCTCTCTTCTTCTTCTTCTTCTTTCTTTTCATCTCTCTTCTTTATTTCCCATAAAGATCTGGTTTTCCATTCAGTTTGGGTTGGACATGTGTGGTTTATTGCCAGCATGAACTGGGCGGATTCCCGGGCCTTTACAGCTGGTGTAACAACCCAGATATTCATAGCAATTAATGATCGTCACTAGGTATTCATAGCAATTAATGATCGTCACTAGGTATTCATAGAAATTAATGATCGTCACTAGGCGATTAAATCGTTCGCCAAATTTTATTGGAATTTTATCAAGTTAAAATTGCTTTGAAAAATCGTTCGACCCGTTCCCTTTCTTATTTTTGTTCGACCTGATTTCCCCCCTTCACGGTTCATTCTTCATTTTGATTGCAGACCCTTTCCCCTTTTAAGCCGGCCCATTTCATTCTCTAGCCCGTTGCTTTTCTCTGGCTTGTGAAAAATGGCGGCTTTGTTAATCTCGTTCGTTCCTCTTTGCAACTGAGTTAGGGCTTGTGAAAAATTTGGGGCTTTCGTTCCTCTTGCGCTCTGAACTTTGGGATTTTCGAAGTGCCGTCCCTACGTCAATCATTTTGTGGGTTGTTCGAGAATTGCTTGGCTCGATCGATTTCTCTTTGCTCTCTCTGGCTACTTCGACGAGTTCGATTCTTGCTTCTGGGATTGGTCTCGCGTTCGTTCCTGTGAGAATTGCTATGGCTTCGGCCTTGCTTTTGGGGTTCTTCGAATAAGGTGAGTAAACTTGTACTCACATCTAATTCAATTCTCCAGTGCGTGTTTTTGGGTTTGAGTTTATATGGGTTCGAAATCCTGTTTTCTCGTTCGTTTATTCTATGTTGAATTCGTCTTTGGCTGTTCGATATTGTTTGAATGATTGCGATGAATTCTAACCTTTTCCATATGCATATATTTGATTTCTTCTGACTTTGCTTGGCCACCACAGTATGATATACTCGGCTTTGACATTTTTCTGGTATCATACTCGTCGACATTGCTATCCTCTTCACTGTGAGTTAAGACTTGAGTTTTTCTGGCCCCTGTGAGCTTTGTCTCTGGCCATCTATTCTTTGTTGCACTTGTAGTTGCGTTCCACTCCATGTTTGAATTCCTTACTGTCCATTTATGTTTTTGCATACCTTGTAGTTGTTGTACTTGTCTGCATTGTACTCGAGTTGATCTTGTACATTTGATAGTCGGATCCTTGTTTCCTTTTGTTGTACACTTACCTTTTGGTATGACAGTCTTCATCCCAGGCAGTTTTCATATTGCATTTGCATTTGGGCTTATGTTTGAAACTGATTCCTTGCATATGCTCCTGTTAGGATTGGTGTAGTTGTTTCCATTTGCACTCAAGTTCAACCTGTAGCTTGCATTGTCAGTTGCACTTCATTGTTCATCTGATTACTATACCCTTGTAGTTGCAGTTTTACATTTGACTTCCTTGTTTACTTTGTTGACATTGCAACTGTGTAGTCGAACATTTGAGTCCTGTACTTGTTCACTATAGCTGCATTTAAGTTGTTACTTGATCCAGTTGAACTTGAGTCCGTGGTTTTGTTTAAGTCCAGTTTTGTAAGACTATTGTACCATGATTTTGAACCTGCCTTAAGTATAATTTGGGACTAGTTTATATGATGATTTTTGGTTGTTTTGTATATGACATTTCACTACTGTATATGTATACTGTTCTCTGACCATATGACATTGGCTTCATTACCTTGTTGCTCCTGCATGTAGTTTGACCATTTGTGATCACTGTGTATTCATGTGCATTGATACTCTAGTCTTGATTCACTGTTGCTGTGCATTCATTGTAGCTGCTTCCCTGTGCACTTGTTCTTGATCATCTCTGAGTTCTTCCCTGTTTATTAGCTCATCTGGAATTTTGTCGTTGACCATGGCCTTGACATTATTTACTGTTGATCATTTTGTCTAGAGTAGGTTCTGCATTCATGCATATTGGCATTCATGCACTTGATTGCTGTACTTGATTCATCTTCTCTGTTGAACTGCATTGATGAACTTGATCATCTTGGTCTTGATTTTTCTGGTTGATGTAGAAGTTTGTAGCTTGACCATTTGTAGCTGTGCACCTCATTGTTTACTAGTTGTCTTGCTCAGTTGATTCATACATGCTTGCATCCATGTAAATGTTGACACTGGTTGTAGTCTGGTCTTTGATACCTGTCTGCATTGCATACATTTGATATTGCAGTTTATTGAGGCACTGTTCTTTGAGTTGCTTGTTTATATTGCTATATCCAATTTACTTCATATAAACTTGAGTCTGCATTTGAGTTCATCCTCATTTGTACTGTTGCAGTATCATGTTGACAGACTTGATCACTTGAGTTTGCCTGCTTCGTGGCTTTTGTTGTTGTCCATTTTGCACTTGTCTTGTTGAACTTGTACATGCATTTGCCTTGTTGCAATTACACTTTGAATTTTGATTGAGGCCATTTGCGATATTTTGAATCGTATTTTCATTTGGTTTAAATTGATAATTTTTATTGTTAATCGCCGTTTTCGGCAATTCCATTCTTTTCTAAATCATCTTCATTTAGAAATCTTTGCATCTATCTCTGTTGATGTTTTAAATCTGCTGATTTTTGTTTAACATTGTTAAGTGTTATATCGACCATCATCCGATTTCTTTGTTTAAAGAGTCGGGTAGACGGGAATTATTTTGACTGTCGTCTATTTGATTATTATTGCTTCTATGCACTAATAGCTGAGTTTGAATTAGACTGACCCGTGTATTATTTTCTTTTGAATGTAATACTCGGGTCAGACCCGAGTTATTTCAGGTTGTAGATTTCCTGCTTTGAGTTGCTGAAGACTTTTCACTTCTTTTGGAGTAGTCGTGTCATAGTATAGGTTGATATGTATTCATGTATATTAGTCGATAATGTACTTGTATATATATAACTTCCAGAGTCGACAGCTGTAGTTGTATCATATGTATTGTGTCATATGTATTCTAACTGATATCAGTTAATATATATATGAGACTTTTCGTTCCATCTGTATTTCGCATTTACGTTATCTGTGTTATTTTTATATCTATTGTTCTAAACTATTATAGCCACTGTGTAGTAGCTTCGAGTTTGTATCGGTATGTCGGATTTCCTCTAAAAATGAAATGCATATTATACTATCTGACATATCGGTGCTCGCACAAAGCAATTACACGGATGGTCGCTCCTCAACAGCCTTATTCTCCGTGCTAGTTGACAGCACTACACCGTAGTGTTCTTGGCTAGCGCGGGTATAGAGGTGGGGCGTCACAGCTTGGTATCAGAGCCTGGGGTTTAGGACAATTATAAAACATAACTTAGATGGAACATGTGTTACAACTATTTGTCGATGTTTTATCTCTCATCTTTGCCTATGTTTGATTTTGATTTCGTGAAAGTGTTTTTGGCTTCTGCCTCCGTTTGCTTTACGAACTCAAGTTGGGTTTTTGATGATGAGGATTTTGTTCTTGTGTTTTCGGCTTTGAATTGATTTAGCCGATGTCGATTTTGTTCGAATCTCAGCAATTTTGAACTTGATATTTTGTGTTTTTCTCAGTTTGAATTCCATTCGACTTCGGTCATTTTGTTTTTGAGAAACTGCTAATTTCTTGATTTTCAAGTCTCTGACTTTGTTTGCTATTGGATTCTTTGACGATGATATTGATTCATTTTGTACTCGACAGTGACCATTAATTGTTGACTTCGACATTGACTTGACTCTTATTTTTGTTGAAGTCATTTATGCATTTATGCTCGTTTTGCTTTGTTTTTCCAATTGATAATCGATTCTTCTTTTCCAATTAGTTGTTATCACCTTTATTGATTTTGATAACTTCTATTTCAGGAATTTTTGGGTATTCCTACTTTGATGAATTTGGAATCGAATTCTTTGGATTTTATTCACATCTTCGAATGTGCATTTTAGTGAATTGATTTGTTTCCTAATTTAATCAATTCCTGATCATTTCCCTGATTTGTTGCTATCGTTTATTTGCAACTTTAATGACATTTTCTTTGGGATTTTTGTGAGCATACTTTTAGATGGATTCGGTATCGATTTCTTTGGATTCTATTCACATCTTTGTATGTGAATTCTTATTATTGATCGTTTCTACAATCATTTTTGTGATTTGTCACTTTAAAAATATAAAGGTTTTCTATACTAGTAGTAAATATTAAAATCCTTTTCTCCAAACGATTTCAAAACTATTTTACTACAAAGCTCTTTTTCTTAAACCGTTTTCCAATCTATTAGTATATACAAGCCTTTATTTCACTCATATGAGAAATTGAATTAAACGACTTAGTAAAACGAGTGGTATGAAACGCTTGCGTTCACTTCGTCGGTTAACTCCTGGACTTGTTCGATTGAACCTTTTGTGACAATTTTCTAGTGAAGATTTACAGTTTGTTCGTAAATATTTGAGTTAAGCTAGTGGTTATGGGACATGAAGCTAAACTCTTATATTCACTAACTTAATGTAATTGACACTTATTAATGATCATGACGATCATTTTTGTGATTTGATTTAGGCTAGCAATTGTGCGATGCCTCTTTGTCTGCGTGGGAGACTATACCCCGTTTATGTGATGTTTCGCCATCACATATGTAGGGTAGCACACTACGGTCTTCGGGCCATTCCTCTGTGAAAATTTAATGGATAGCTTCCATGAGATAGCTTCTCGTCATGTGTTTTACACGTAGGTGAGTTTTCATGCTCCCATTCATGTGTTAGGCCTTTTCCCCTTTTTTTTTATGATTTAGACTAGCGATTGTGCGAAGTCTCTTTGGCTGCGTGGGAGACTATACCCCGTTTATGTGATGTTTCGCCATCACATATGTAGGGTAGCACCCTACGGTCTTCGGGCCATTCCTGTGTGAAAATTTAATGGATAGCTTCCATGAGATAGCTTCTCGTCATGTGTTATACGCGTAGGTGAGTTTTCATGCTCCCATTCATGTGTTAGGCCTCCCCCCTATTTATGTGTTTTCTGGATTTCTTGTGTGATTTCTGGAATTTATGCTTCACCAATTTTCATGATTTTCATTGATATGATATCAGTTTTTGTGCATTGGTGAATTCATGTGTTATTAACTTGTTATGAATACAAGTTTAGGGTATGATACCCTATTTTATCTTTGAAAAGATTCATGTGATACCGGTAGGTGAGTTTTCATGCTCCCATTCATGTGTTAGGCCTCCCCCTCTATTTATGTGTTTTCTGGATTTCTTGTGTGATTTCTGGAATTTGTGCTTCACCAATTTTCATGATTTTCATTGATATGATATCAGTTTTTATGCATTGATGAATTCATGTGTTATTGACTTGTTATGAATACAAGTTTAGGGTATGATATCCCTTTCCATCTTTGAGAAGATTCTTGTGACATTTTTGATGAATGAAAATTCATTGGTATTATATTTTGATGCCAGTTATTTTGATGAGATTTTGACGTGTTAACTTCATTAACCGTCAACTTTTGAAATGGATTTACAAGCGGTTCTCCCGCAATGCTGATTTTGTTATCCGTTTTTACTGTACTTTGAGAAGTGCAACTTCCTTATCAAAGTTGCTACTGATATTGCTAATTTAATCACGTGTTTTCAAAATTCTTTATTTTAAAGATTGTTTCAAGAATATAAATTAAAAATTGTTCTCAAAATTTTTACAGTTTACATTTTCAAAAGAACGAGGAAGTGATTTAAACGTTTCAGAAAAATCGAGGACTATGACCCCTTTCTTTTACTAATTCGTTTAATTCCGGACTTGTCCGTTTGAGAATGTGAAATGTTATTTTTAAAACACACAATTTTGCACTTTCAAGGAAACGATAAAGAGATTTAAACGATTTAGCAAAAGTACGGAGTATGGAACCATACTTTTACTACTTCGGTTAATTCCGGACTCTTTAATTGAATATTTATGACTTCTGATTATCGTTTTTGATAATCAGATGTTTGTGTTTCTGATTATCGTTTTTGATAATCGGATGTTTCTGATTTCTGATTACGGTTTTGATAATCGAATATTTCTGATTTCTGATTATCGTTTTTGATAATCAGATATTTGTGAAATTTAATTATCGTTTGAGATAATTAAATATTTTTCGATTTGATTAATCGAATATTTGTGATTTCTGATTATCGTTTTTGATAATCAGATATTTGTGAAATTTGATTATCATTTGTGATAATTAAATATTTTTCGATTTAATTATCGTTTGAGATAATTAAATATTTTTCGATTTGATTAATCGAACATTTGTGATTTCTGATTATCGTTTTTGATAATCAGATATTTGTGAAATTTGATTATCATTTATGATAATTAAATATTTTTCAATTTAATTATCGTTTGAGATAATTAAATATTTTTCGATTTGATTAATCGAATATTTGTAATTTCTGATTATCACTTTTGATAATCGTGTCGTTTCTGGTTATCGCTTGTGATAATTAGATATTTGAGATTCTAATTGTCGTTTTAATAATTAAATATTTGCGATTTGAAAATTCGATTATCGTTTTTGATGATTGAATATTTACGATTTTGAGATTTGAGCTTTGTCTTTTTCTCTGGCGATTAAGGTGAGTAATTTGATTTACTCACATTCAATTCGTGTAGTACGTGAATTCTGCTCTATTTTCCTTTTCTTTTAAATGCTGGAACTCGATTGATACTTGCTTTTGATAGTCGTCTGATTTTGATTCCTTGATCCCCACGATGTTGATTCTTTTGATTTCATATCTAATACCCCCCTGCTGCCATTTGCTTTGCTTATGCATTCGACATTGCCATGCTCTTTTGGTTGTTACCTTTTGTCCATTTATTCCTTATGATTGCGAGGACGCAATTTCTTTAAGGAGGGGAGTCTATAACAACCCGGATATTCATAGCAATTAATGATCGTCATTAGGTATTCATAGCAATTAATGATCGTCAATAGGCGATTAAATCGTTCGCCAAATTTTATTGGAATTTTATCAAGTTAAAATTGCTTTGAAAAAACATTCGACCCGTTCCCTTTCTTATTTTTGTTCGACCTGATTTCCCCCCTTCTCGGTTCATTCTTCATTTTGATTGCAGACCCTTTCCCCTTTTAAGCCGGCCCATTTCATTCTCTAGCCCGTTGCTTTTCTTTGGCTTGTGAAAAATGGCGGCTTTGTTAATCTCGTTCGTTCCTCTTTGCAACTGAGTTAGGGCTTGTGAAAAATTTGGGGCTTTCGTTCCTCTTGCGCTCTAAACTTTGGGCTTTTCGAAGTGCCGTCCCTACGTCGATCATTTTGTGGGTTGTTCGAGAATTGCTTGGCTCGATCGATTTCTCTTTGCTCTCTCTGGCTACTTCGACGAGTTCGATTCTTGCTTCTGGGATTGGTCTCGCGTTCGTTCCTATGAGAATTGCTATGGCTTCGGCCTTGCTTTTGGGGTTCTTCGAATATGGTGAGTAAACTTGTACTCACATCTAATTCAATTCTCCAGTGCGTGTTTTTGGGTTTGAGTTTATATGGGTTCGAAATCCTGTTTTCTCGTTCGTTTATTCTATGTTGAATTCGTCTTTGGCTGTTCGATATTGTTTGAATGATTGCGATGAATTCTGACCTTTTCCATATGCGTATATTTGATTTCTTCTGACTTTGCTTGGCCACCACAGTATGATATACTCGGCTTTGACATTTTTCTGGTATCATACTCGTCGACATTGCTATCCTCTTCACTGTGAGTTAAGACTTGAGTTTTTCTGGCCCCTGTGAGCTTTGTCTCTGGCCATCTATTCTTTGTTGCACTTGTAGTTGTGTTCCACTCCATGTTTGAATTCCTTACTGTCCATTTATGTTTTTGCATACCTTGTAGTTGTTGTACTTGTCTGCATTGTACTCGAGTTGATCTTGTACATTTGATAGTCGGATCCTTGTTTCCTTTTGTTGTACACTTACCTTTTGGTATGGCAGTCTTCATCCCAGGCAGTTTTCATATTGCATTTGCATTTGGGCTTATGTTTGAAACTGATTCCTTGCATATGCTCCTGTTAGGATTGGTGTAGTTGTTTCCATTTGCACTCAAGTTCAACCTGTAGCTTGCATTGTCAGTTGCACTTCATTGTTCATCTGATTACTATACCCTTGTAGTTGCAGTTTTACATTTGACTTCCTTGTTTACTTTGTTGACATTGCAACTGTGTAGTCGAACATTTAAGTCCTGTACTTGTTCACTATAGCTGCATTTAAGTTGTTACTTGATCCACTTGAACTTGAGTCCGTGGTTTTGTTTAAGTCCAGTTTTGTAAGACTATTGTACCATGATTTTGAACCCGCCTTAAGTATAATTTGGGACTAGTTTATATGATGATTTTTGGTTGTTTTGTATATGACATTTCACTACTGTATATATATACTGTTCTCTGACCATATGACATTGGCTTCATTACCTTGTTGCTCCTGCATGTAGTTTGACCATTTGTGTTCACTGTGTATTCATGTGCATTGATACTCTAGTCTTGATTCACTGTTGCTGTGCATTCATTGTAGCTGCTTCCCTGTGCACTTGTTCTTGATCATCTCTGAGTTCTTCCCTGTTTATTAGCTCATTTGGAATTTTGTCGTTGACCATGGCCTTGACATTATTTACTGTTGATCATTCTGTCTAGAGTAGGTTCTGCATTCATGCATATTGGCATTCATGCACTTGATTGCTTTACTTGATTCATCTTCTCTGTTGAACTGCATTGATGAACTTGATCATGTTGGTCTTGATTTTTCTGGTTGATGTAGAAGTTTGTAGCTTGACCATTTGTAGCTGTGCACCTCATTGTTTACTGGTTGTCTTGCTCAGTTGATTCATACATGCTTGCATCCATGTAGATGTTGACACTGGTTGTAGTCTGGTCTTTGATACCTGTCTGCATTGCATACATTTGATATTGCAGTTTATTGAGGCAATGTTCTTTGAGTTGCTTGTTTATATTGCTATATCCAATTTACTTCATATAAACTTGAGTCTGCATTTGAGTTCATCCTCATTTGTACTGTTGCAGTATCATGTTGACAGACTTGATCACTTGAGTTTGCCTACTTGGTGGCTTTTGTTGTTGTCCATTTTGCACTTGTCTTGTTGAACTTGTACATGCATTTGCCTTGTCGCAGGTACACTTTGAATTTTGATTTAGGCCATTTGCGATATTTTGAATCGTATTTTCATTTGGTTTAAATTGATAATTTTTATTGTTAATCGCCGTTTTCGGCAATTCCATTCTTTTCTAAATCATCTTCATTTAGAAATCTTTGCATCTATCTCTATTGATGTTTTAAATCTGCTGATTTTTGTTTAACACTGTTAAGTGTTATATCGACTATCATCCGATTTCTTTGTTCAAAGAGTTGGGTAGACGGGAATTATTTTGACTGTCGTCTATTTGATTATTATTGCTTCTATGCACTAATAGCTGAGTTTGAATTAGACTGACCCGTGTATTATTTTCTTTTGAATGTAATACTCGAGTCAAACCCGAGTTATTTCAGGTTGTAGATTTCCTGCTTCGAGTTGCTGAAGACTTTTCACTTCTTTTGGAGTAGTCGTGTCATAGTATAGGTTGATATGTATTCATGTATATTATTCGATAATGTACTTGTATATATATAACTTCCAGAGTCGACAGCTGTAGTTGTATCATATGTATTGTGTCATATGTATTCTAACTGATATTAGTTAATATATATATATGAGACTTTTCGTTCCATCTGTATTTCGCATTTACGTTATCTGTGTTATTTTTATATCTATTGTTCTAAACTATTATAGCCACTGTGTAGTAGCTTCGAGTTTGTATCGGTATGTCGGATTTCCTCTAAAAATGAAATGCATATTATACTATCTGACATATCGGTGCTCGCACAAAGCAATTACACGGATGGTCGCTCCTCAACAGCCTTATTCTCCGTGCTAGTTGACAGCACTACACCGTAGTGTTCTTGGCTAGCGCGGGTATAGAGGTGGGGCGTCACAGCTGGTATCAGAGTTAGGATTTTGCTAACACCTAGGCTTTGATGGGTACTCAGTATAGATAGGGTCGGTAGCACCCTCAATTGAGTTTGAGCGTATTATATATATGAGCATGTATTTTTTAGTGATTATAAAATGTTTTATATTATGTTTACTTATCCGTTGAGTTGTTTATGAATTCTGGTCGGTGCGTGGGAAGCCATGTGATCGATAGGGGTTTCTAAACACTTAAACGAGGCTAGTCGACATTATATTATTTTAAAATGAGGTAAATGAAATATTTTTACCTAAATTATATTTTATATATGAAGGAATAATTTTCTAGGAATTATTATAATTATATATGGATGTTTGGTTGCTAGTGGATGGTAATACTTGATTATTATCATTCGTTGTTTGTGATTTAATAAAAGCAGTTATTATTATAAATATAAACAAAGATAGACAAATAAGAAATGGCTTTATATGACCCAAAGTGAAAAGTGAATTATATATAAGTATATATTTATAAACGTGATTTATAAATAGAAAAAGGAATTTAAAAGAAATAAATAACACTAAACTCAGTTTAGTCACTGGGAAATAATTCGGGTGATGACTGTAGCATTATTAGTATCATTTTCGAGTCTCTAAAGTGATGAATTGTTACCATTAATAATTTTCTATTGAAGTTTTGTTTTGATAAAACAAGTTTTGATTATAAAAATTCCAAGTATGATTTGAAAATAATAAGAATTGGCTGTTTTGGTGAAAGCATAAGAAAATAAGTTTTGTAACTTATAAATATTGAAAATTAGTAAGCTGAAACAAAAAATTTTAATTTGTTGAATATGAATGTTAATAAATGTGAATTTGAAATTTAATTATGGAATGGAAATTTAATTTAAGTTTAGTTAAATAAAATGAATTTTGAATTGAATTTGACTTAAGAAAAGTTAAATAAAAATGAAATTGAATTTGATTTGTAATAAATTAATGGAATGAATATAAACTTAAGTAATGGTTCATAAATGATAATAGCACTTAAGGAAATGTTTATGAACTTAAAGAGGAAATTTATGAAAATGATTCCTAATGAATTTAATATGGAGTATGTTTTGAAATGGTTGTTAAACATGAAAATAATTTAAAGTGTATTACATTAAATGAATTAATATAAAGAATGAATTGAATTGAGCTAATAAAATAAATTAGTCAATGAAATATGTTTTGGAATGTTGTTGTTAAAATTGAATATTAACTGAAGTTGTGAAGTGAAAATAAACATAAGAGGTGTTGTATAAAATGTTAATATAATAAGTAAACTGTATATGGAATGAAATGTTGTCAAACATAAATTAAAATTAAAGTGAAGATTAATAAGTGAATATTAATGAATTGAATGTAAGTGAAATTAACATGAATAACTGAATTTGATTTTAAAGTGAATACGAATCGAACGAATGTAAAAGGAATTGAATGTAAATAAAGAATCCGAATAAGAATGAGATATAATAAGAAACCAAATGGGAATTAATACATAAGTTGTATGTATATTGTTTTATTCGCATAACTGTTGATCCAGATTCAAGTATACAATTTCGAGGTGATTTACACCGATCCGAGTTAGGATTTTTCGCTCGATTTCTTGAAGGCGAACCCTGGATGTGGATTTTTGATTGATTCTGATGTTCTCTATCATAGTATATGGTTATGCAAGGAGAATGATGGTTTTCTAATCAAGGAACCAGATCTGAATCCGCACTAGAGTGGTCGTGTGAACGATACTAGTTTGGAAGTGGAATTGTGTGATCGAGCGAGTGGTCAGTTATGGTTTTGCATACGGATGATATATGGACATCATACTGGTTTTAATAAAATTAAAAGTTGACGTTAGAAAATTTAAATTGATATTTTTATGAATTGATTGGATGAATATTAATTTGTTGATGGTTTCTCTTGTTGCATTTGTTGCATTTGCTATGTTTGCATATAGTTGTTGTATTGGTATATATTATATATTGATATTATTTTCTATATACTTGTTCTCATTGGTTATTGAATGTTTAGTAGGCGCGGATGGTGTATGCTTCACATTTGGAGCTCTCTTTCGCACTATATTGCTTGTACATGCTTGCTAAATATATATAAGGTACATATCTCGGATTACATACCATACTTTTATATATTTTTCCCTACGGGATGCCTCATCCTCGAAGATGAAATGTATATTTGTGATATATATATATGTTGTGATTCTACTACGATCGAACCGCGTGAAGGAGACGCTGGCGGAATTTTTCGTAAATTTAAGGCGTTAGAAATTTTTTGAGAATTTTGTGAAATTGTTTTTTGATAACTAAAATTTGGTTTTTTTTTTATAATTTTGAAGAGTATTAGTAAATAACTAAGAATGAATTTGAAAACTTAGAAAAGTTTTTATGAGAATTTTTGACTAATGGATTTTGAATGTTAAAAGGTTTAAATGAATTTGGTAATCTATTTTAACTATTGTTTTTGAAAAGTAAACCCATTAACTTTTGTGACATTTTTCTTACTTGGTAATTTCGGGGACGAAATTCTTTTAAGGGGAAAGTATGTAATGATCTAGAATTTTAGTCAATTGAATTTGGAATATTTAATTACTTTTAAATATTCAAAAGTTAATTTTATATGTTGAATAACTTATATTTCAAATATAATGATTTATTTGATAATTAAATTGTTTAATTTAATATTTGAAATTGTTAAATAATTGAATTTTGAATTTAATATGAATGAAAATAATTTATAAAGTTGTTTTAAATTCTATTTAAATTAGAATTGTGTTAGTGAATTTTAAAAATTGATTTAAAAGTGATTAAATAAAAATTGAAAATTAATTGATTTAATTAACGTGTAAAAATAGTCATTTTTGACACTGTCTCGGATTTTGACGATACTAGTTTCATTGGATCCGTAATGATGAGTTATTATAGGATTTCAAGTTTTGTAGCGATTGGACTTACCGTTTGACCGTGCGAGCTTGAAACACATAGAAGTTAATTAAAGGGAATTTAATTTAAATAAATTGATTTTGAACGTTATCTTTCGAATACGATGGAATTGGCTCCTGATATATATTCCATTGTGTTTAGAATAGGGGTAAAACATATAAAATGCTAGGCGGCATGCTTCGTTTGGAGTTCGAAAATATTTCGGGTGAATAATGTTTTATAAGTGGCTATATAAGGACCCTAAACTAATTTCATTTACCCCAAAACCTTAGAAACTAAAGCCCAGCCCCCACCCTATATATGAACGGCCAGAAATTCGCCACCTTCTTCCATAATTATCTTTCAATCCACAAATAATTAGCTCACGACTTCAACTACAAAGTTGTAGAGCACATCGAGATCTTCATCCATACGGTTGGATCGTCGTATAGCGTGACGATCGGGGCGAAATCCGCTTCTGTTCGCCAGTGTTTTTTTGGGTTCATCGATGATTTTCATCTATGCACGAGCACGCGCAAGGTGCCCGTGGCCTGGCATAGGCGGAGGCGAGGTGGCGCGGCATTGAGGGAGTTTCGACGAGGTCGACGACGACGGTTTTGAGCAGGTGCGCGTGCATTTGTTCGAGTTGGAAAAATAAATAATAAATAAATTCACGATGGGCTCCTGTGGGAAGAAGAAGGGAAATGAAAATTTGAGGAAGGTTTAAGTTTAAGTTTAATTATAATAGAGTTAAGTTAATTATATAATTAATTACTCGAATGGTTATTTATTCATAACTCTTACATACGAGGTCGGATTTGCACGAAACAAGTGGCGTTGGATTCGTATTGTCGAATACTACACGATGGAGTTGGATTAGACTGATTTGAAGCATGTAGGAATTTTGGTTAAATTCGAACACTTGTTTGTTTTAATCGAAATAAACGCTGAAACGCCGAATGCAACCAAAGTGAGTAAACTCACCTCTCTGGCTCGCTTATATTTTATATAAGTGGGAAAAAAATTATTTATGATGATTGATGCATGTTTGGATGATATATTATATATATGTTAGTTGGTTTGGATATATTCCCGCCTATTAGAGCGGATGAGACCTTATTGCGTTCCCGTATATGAGCGGATGACCCTTTGTATATGAATCTCGCCTCGAAGCGGTTATTTTTATATTATTTGATTATATGCTATATTTGATGCAAGGGGACAGGTTGGAGGGATTCAATAGGATTCCTCACCACTGTTGGTTTATTTTCATATATATGATGATATATGATGTTATGGATGCCATGATCATGTTTTTGATGTGATTTTACTTATTTAGTGCTATGGTAGTACTGGGCCATGTTTTCGATATTTTGGAAATATTGAAATTGATGATTTTAAATTGAAAAGGTTTTCGAAGTGATTTTAAAAATAAATATGTTTTAGTGATTTCTGATTTATTTTAAAAAAGAAAGGAATTTGTTTTTAAATAAAAGTTATGATTTTTGATTTATAGAAGTATGGTTTTATGAAATGCTTTGAAAATAGATTTTTGAATAAGTTTATATAAAAGATTTATAAAGGTGATATTTTTATAAGTAAAGAAGTTGATTTATAATTGAAATTTATTAATGATAGTAAATGGTTTTGAAGTTGTTTTGTAAAAGGATTTGGAGGATTTTATAAATGAATTTGATTTATAAAGAAAAGGATTTGTAAATGGATTTCTGATAGTAAATGAATTTTTATAAAAGAATAATTTATTAATAGAATTTTGTAAATAAGGGAATTTCATAAAATGGAAGTTTTATAAAATTGAAAGGAGATTTGTAAAATGGTTTTATAAGTATGGATTCTTATTTAAAGGAGTTTTGAAAGTGATGTTTGATGGAGTTAAATGTTTTAAAAGTAATTTATCTTTTAAAAGCAATGTTTTGGGAAGTGATGATTTTTAAATGGAATTAAATGGTTTTGAAAAATGTTTTAAAATTTGATATTTATCGAAAACATAGATTTCAACAATTTTTATTGTAATAAACATTTTCGGGAAAGTATGGAAGGCATGGACTATAACACTATTGTTATAGTAAATGATTTCCGAAAGAAAATGTTTTATATACTATATAGGATTTATTTGTCTATATATTTCTTTATTGAATCCTTATACTAATTCTTTTGGGTTGTCATAATGATGTTTTACGCAACATTCGTTTTGACCTAATAAATCGTGTTTTGAAAAATATAAAGCTTTCCTAAAATGATTTGTAAATATGCTTATACTGTGAATATAAGCATATGAAAATATTTTCTAAGTGATGAGATGAAGTGATTTGTGGATATGCTTATGCCCTTGATATAAGTATATGAAGATATTTTCTAAGTGTTGGAAGTAAAGTGATCATTGAATATGCTTATACTGTTGATATAAGTATATGGAACTGTTTTCCAATATAGAAAGATTTGAAATGGTTTTGAGGATATATCTTTTTAAAGATAATTTGAAGCAAATATTTGGAAATTTATTTAATTAATAAAGATTAATTAAATGGCCCAGTGATTGCTTATGGTGCTAGATTTGTTTGTTTGCTTTGATAGTTAAATAACCGACTATCAAATAATTAGCCTTTTTATCGATATTGGTTCGAGGAGACCAGGATCGGATTTGTCCGAGAACCACTTCGGACCAATGTGTGCGTTCGAAAGTGCTGGTTTATGATTATGATTTTTAAGATGGAGATCTTCATGATGCAGGGCTACTTGCCACTAGTCCCTCGAGGTCAAATTTACCATATCATATATTTATGGTGGCGGTAGTGCTTCGTTATGAAAATCTACGTTATGCAAGGACTTCTCGGTACTAATTCCAGGGGTAATTCCCGATAGGATGTGGTAGGAGAGTACCTTCGGTTTGTCCTATTTCTGGACAACTTGTCTGGATGGATGTCTGACATTGCATTTTTGAGATTGTTTGTTGACTTTTATAAACGTACATCGGTTAGGTGGTGGAGAAGGCAAATTCTCTTAGCTTAACACCCTTCTCTGAGACGTACGAGCTCGGAGGTTGTATGTTTGTGAAAGTCAACAGTGATCAAGGAATGGCAGTGTGGCTTTCAAAGTGGAATGTGCTATGTGAAAGGTAATCGTGACCTTATGCCTCATCACCCGAAAATGACAGAATCAGGGTAGAAGCGGCAGGGCTATGTGGTTCGCACCTATAAGGATATGGTCATCACCTTTCTAGATTACCCTATATATTCGAGTATTGTATGCTGTGGCCTTAGATAGGTTGGGAACGACCGGCATGATGTCATATTCAGTACTATTCAGAAAGGGATAGGCTGGTTCTGTGTTGGTTTAGGCGTTCAGTATCTGGACCCTAGGTACATTTTTCTAGAGATGTACTGTACGGAAGGTAGTCCCTTACCTTGTCAGTTGTATGGAATCCAATCTCCAATACGTGCATGTCATTTTGTTTGTAGAGCTTAGTATGCTGGAATTTAATAACAATTTAGCCAATTTTAACTATTATTTGTATACTAGACACAAGTATAATATCAGATGAATTGACATGAAATGTTTTGGTTATCGTAAGTAAAAACCCGTCCGTGTTTATGCATGGGCATGTTTTACGAGATACTTTTTTTTGATAAAAGAACGCTTTTATAACTTTAAAATAAATTCAGTTGAGATGTGTTTTCTCACGCTGGTTTACTAGACTAATCTGGGCGTTCTGCCCTTTCAATGCTCGGGTCAGACCGAGTATATTTACAGATTCAGATTTGGATACTTTGGAGCTTCAGCAGACGAGCTGGAAGTCTTCTGGTCGTATTCCACGTATATGTTTATTTTCCGCTGCATTGTTGTTTGAGTTATCAGCATTTGTGAGGACAGGTTATTATAACTGTCCAGACTGATGATTTTTATTTGATTGTTGTACTCTGATTGATGCATGTACATTAAAGATTACAGTTTCTTTTTTTTAAAGCTCATTGATATGATATTATATGTTTTTCCGCTGCGATTGTGAGATTCTGTATTGTTTTAGTTTCTTCTGTTTTTGTCCTCTGTTTTCTTCTTCTCTTTCTTTTTCTTATCTCTTCTCTTTCTTCTTCTCTTCTCTTTCTTCTTCTTTCTCTCTTCTTCTTCTTTCTCTTCTTCTCTCTTCTTTCTTTCCCATAAAGATCTGGTTTTCCATTCAGTTTGGGTTGGACATGTGTGGTTTATTGTCAGGTCGAACTGGGAGGATTCCCAAGCCTTTACAGTATAGGAAGCAATCACGGTGTTGAATTTTAAAATAATATCTTTGAAAATTTTTGCAATAAAAAGGAAATTAGTCATAATTTTTATTTTCCCCAAACATCACAATTAAATGGCATAGTAGAATGGAAAATCAAACACTACAAAAATGTGCACGAACACTACTTAGTGGTAGTAGTTTACCCGGCCGAAGCTGTTGCTACTGCATGCTATAGTAGAATGGAAAATCAAACACTACAAAAATGTGCACGAACACTACTTAGTGGTAGTAGTTTACCCGGCCGAAGTTGTTGCTACCGCATGCTATGTATTAAATCGTGTAACAATTCGTCCTATGACTAAGAATACAGGTTACAAAATGTTTTTGGAAATAGAACCTAAAGTATTATATTTTTAATTTTTTGGTTCTAAATGCTTTATTTTGAATACTAAAGATAATCTTAGAAAATTCGATCCCAAAGTTGATGAAGGAATTTTTGTTGGATATTCGGATCGTAGCAAAGCATATCGAATCTTTAATAAATGAACTGAGATTATTGAAGAAAGTCTTCATGTTTCTTTTGACGAAAATTTTCAAGATAACAAAAATGACGACGATGAAGAAATCTATAATAATAATAGTATCTGTAACTGAAAACAATAATACCATAAATAATAATAATTATCTTTTAAGATCACCTCCTCGAATCTTAAAAGGTCATCCAATCAATAATATAATTGGTGATTTAAACACAAGTGTTTCAACGAGAAATCAATTAAATCAAATAAGCCATGTTGCATCTATATCTAATTTTGAACCTAAAAATTGTAAAGAAGCATCGAAAGATGATTTTTGGATTATCGCAATGCAAGAAGCATTTAATTAATTTGAAAGAAATGTTGTATGGGAACTTGTACCAAGACCAAATGATCAATCCATAATTGGAACAAAATGGGTTTTTAAAAACAAAGCAGATGAAAATGGAAATATTGTTTGTAATAAAGCAAGATTAGTCACTCCAGGATACAACTCGGAAGAAGGAATTAACTATGAAGAAACATCACTCCTTTAGCATGTCTTAAAGCTATATGAACATTGCTTGCTTTTTTATGTCATCATAATTTTAAATTATTTCAAATGGATGTTAAGAGTGCATTTTTAAAAGGTTTCATAAAGGAAAAAGTTTGTGTTAAACAACCACTCTTATTTATTCAGGAGAAATATCCAGACCATGTTTTCAAACTTAAAAAGGCATTATACGGCTTAAAACAAGCACCCCGTGCTTGGTATGAGAGACTAAAAACACTTTTATTAAATTTCGATTTTCAAATTGGGAAAATTGATTCTACATTATTTATAAAAATAGAAGATAGTAATATACTAGTTATACAAATATAAGTTGATGACATCATATTTGGGTCAACCGACGAAAAACCATGTAACGATTTCTCATATATAATGAAAAATGAATTCGAAATGTCGCATATGAGAGAATTAAATTTCTTCTTAGGTCTACAAATAAAACAACTAGAAAAAGGAATTTTTATAAATCAAGAAAAATGTTGTAGGGAATTATTAAACGGTTTGGAATGGATAATACTTTAAGTAAACCAACTCCAATGAGCACGAGTTTACATTTAGTTAAAGAATAAAATGGAAAAGATTTCGATCAAAAATTATACCGAAATATGATAGGATCATTGTTATACTTAACGGCTAGTACACCAGATATTATGATGAGCATATGTCTATGTGCAAGATTTCAAGCACAACCTATGTGTAACGACCCTAGATTTTAATTTATTTAAATTGATAATTAAATGAATTTTTGAATAAAAATTTGTAAAATTTATTATAAACGGAAGCGAGTTTCCTCGATCCAAATAGAAAATATATGTGTATATTGGATTTGAAATAAAATCTTAAATGAATGGTTTTAAAAATAAATATAGAGTCAAATTAATAATAAAAATTTAAGCTAGAAATAAATAATGTAAAGATCAAAATACACTTACAAAATAATAAGACAAAAGAAAGGAAAATAAAATATATACAAGTATGGAATGGAATAAGTAAACATATAGAAGATAATAAAATATATAAGTATATATGAAGACCCTAGTATATAGATAGGTATACATTAGCTTGTAGTAGAAGATACTAGAATATAGATAAATAAACATATACTTGTACATGGCAATTAATGCAAATATCTTAGTACACCACATTTTATCATTTCAGCCGAAACAATATCACCTGCACAATATTAAGTGAAGAAATATATAGATGTAGGCTTGCAAAAGAGGAAAATAAGTATATATTTTGTACAAGCCAAATTGATGTTAGCCTCCTTAGTACACAACCAAAATCCTATCAGCCTCCAAAAGCAAAAGAATCTCTGGTATGTTGTACAAACTCAATTAATGCAAGACATCTTAGCATACAATATAGGTGCATATCAGCCCATCAAAACGAGAAGTATCTCTGGCCTAAAACTTTAAACAAATATTTTCAGTACCAATGAAGAAAAAAATAATCTCTGATTTCTTGTACAAATCATATTATCATATTGCACAAAATATATCCATTAGCCAACAAAGATTAAAATATCACTGCTAAAAATGTATAAAGCCATGTTATAACACCCTGTAAAACAAAAATATTATACCCTGTAAACTCAGTTTTATATATCAATCTATCCACTTTAGTTTTCGTCCATTATAAGCTGAAAAAGAAACACTAAAGTAAAACATCTCAAACTTAAAAACAAAAGCAATTCAAAGTCTTCAAACCTGGGAAGATTTCAAAACCTGGAAATCAAGAGCAAAGTAACTAATTCAACTTCAAGCAAAGATCATCTCAGATCTAATAAGCAACATATGGATTCGACTCAAATACATAAGGGTTAAGGAAAAAAAACAAAAGAAAAAGTAATATCAGACTTTCAAAAGAAGGAAGAAAACTGTAGTTTTCAATATAAAGCTCTCTGTTTTCAAATATTGGCAAAGGTGAGCAAACCTTTCAACCCTTACATATATATGATCTGGTTTGCATATGATCTATATTGGATATATGTTATGGAATAATTTTGTATAGAATAAAATTATATTGGTATGTCCATATATATATGTATATCTGTAACTAAAATATATATACAGGTATATGTACCCGTTTCTCTGTTACAGGCTAAACAAATTCAAACAAAAAAATTCATATCTCCTAATTCAATAAAATTTATGCTTAGATCTGTGAATGAAAAATGATTATAGTAGTGTAATGTTAATTATAAAATTAGTTCCAGAAATTTATATTAGAAAGTTGTCTCAAAAATTTATAAAAGACAATGAAAGTCAACTATGGGTTATAAATCGATCACGTTAATTTCAAGTTTTGATTATATATCCAGATTAGTATTGTAAAATGATGAATTTAGGTGAAGATATCATGATTTTTAGTTGAGAGACTGTCGAGATAATCAGTGTTGAATAGAATCGACATTTTTGTCGATTGCCGGTGATCGGCGTTGAGGTGAGGGTCGAGATTTGATCTAGAGGTGGCCGGGGCGTAGTCGATCTCAGGAAAAATGGTAGTGGAATTTTCTGGTGATTGTGGCGTCGGGGCGAATCGATTGTAGGGTTTGGGTCAGTGTTTTAGATAGGGTTGGTATTCGATGAAGTTCGTCATCCTCAAGATGATTCAGCCGATCGCACCAGGAGGAGTAGTTGCGTGGGTCATCGGGGAAGCTTTGGACGTGGTGGCGCGAATTCAGGTGGCCGTTGGTGACGATGCTTGGAGATTTTGATGAGCAGTTGGGTTCTAGAGTGTAATCGAACTTGCTCGATTTTGATTCTATGATGATTTCGCAACCTGGATAGCTCGAATCGCTTAGGGTGGTCGTCGATGACCTGAGAGTAGCCACAGCGTTGATCGGAGTTGGCCAATTCGCCTGTGCACTGATATGCGTGTCAGTGTGTATATGTTTTACTGATAAGTTTGGGAAAGGCGACGTTTTATCAGGGACGAACTCGAAGAAATTGGGTTGGGCCGGGTTTTGGCGAGATGATGCTCGAGAACAAGGGTTAGTTGCCTGCTAGAAAATTTTGATCTGAACTTAAGTTAACTAAAGGAAAAAAAAACAAAAAGGGGAAGAAGAAACGAACGCGAGAGGGAGAGGGGCATGACTCGTGAATGGTGGAAGGAAACTCGAAGCGTTTTTCGAGTGGAACTGGGTAAATCTCGGGTTTGTTGTTTTTCAAACTGTTGTTTTATTTATGAAAACAAGTTAAAATGTTTAACAAGATTAAGTTAAAACTTTAATACAAGTTTTAATTATTTTAAAATCTTAATTAATGTTTTAAATTAAGTAATCATTAAGTTAAGTACTAAATTAATTAACAACTAAGATATGTAAATAATGATAAATTGATTTTCAAATTTTAAAGAAGACTTTTAAATGTTAATTAAGATGAATAATTAATATTAAGTAATTAAATTGGAAAGTAATTAAGGATAATTACTTTATAGTTGAAATTAGAGATTAATTAAAAGTGAAAGGAAATGTTATTAGTTGATGAAGATAATCAACTAGAAATTATTAAGTAATTAAATTAATATGATTAATTTTGATAATTAATTAGATTAATCAATTGAAGATAATCGATAGTAAATTTTTAATTACTGTAACGACCCGGAGTTTTCGAACCCGAAAATTCCAGATAGTTAGGAAAAAAAAGATAGAGATAGAAGAAGAAGAAACAGAAAACAAGTCACAGAATCTCACTTCGCAGCGGATCAAAATATAATATCACATAATACCATTTATACAAGAAACTGTATCAGTTAAATTATACTTTTATACATCATAGTTACAACATATACACAATCACTGGACATATATAATCAACATGTCCAAACATACAACAATATATCACAGCGGGATACACTCCATACGTTCCTGCCATCCAGCTCGTCTCCTGAGCTTCAGAACGTCCTTACCTGAAAATCTGTAATACTCGGTCTGACCCGAGCATTATATCAAAGTAACACCCGGGTCAGGCTGGAAACCAGCGTGAGTAAACCCATCAAACATGAAATGCAGAAGTATATAACTCATATAAACCCGGGGTAACTTATCAATCTTACAACTTCACGAGTTGCTATAGACATCAACCATTTCATACGACAATTTCTAAGTGCCAAACTTAGATTTAAATAGTCCAATTTACTTAAGTCATTACACTTCAGCCTGTTAGTTTCGCATATCCATTTATAGGAATCGAAGTGGTTTCGGATATTAATTAATACCCGTCGTCGGTCTCTTCGAATTCAGTTCATCTTAACACACGTTATCCAATTAAATAAAATTCGACTTTAATTTTTGGGTTTCGCCTTTACACCACGATTCATAATTGATAGGTTGCTCATCCAACATATCATAACATAAAGCAATTCATATAAGATAATGGAAATAATTAATTAACCACCTCCCTTAATCAATCCCAATTAATCATAATAGTAATTACCCCTCTGTAATTATTTAATTAATTATTTCCTTACTTAATTATTAATCCATTTTGATTAATTACACTAAGTAATTTATCTTTAATTACTTCTACTAAGTAATCACCCTTAAACCCAATTTAACAAACTTTAATTGCAGATTAATTATTCTTTAACTATTAATTAATTAATCCTTAAATATTAATTAATTAACCTTTAATCATTAAATTAATTAACCATAATTAATCTTTAATTACTTTCCATTAAGTAATTATCATTTAAATCTTATCACTAAACCTTTGGAAATAATCATCATTAATTAACTTAAGACCTTTGAGTTGAATTAGAAAACATTTCATTTCCTTAATTGGTTTACTTAATACAATAATTAAGCTTATTTAAAATGAACTTTAAAACAAAGGTTATATAATTAAAACACTTTAAACTTAATAAAGTTGTAATAATTTAATTTAAACCTTTAGGCAATCTCAACTTAAACAGACATTGATTATTTTAGAATAGAGAAGTGATTTAACAAAATTGTTTTAGCAAAACTTAATTTGTTTAAAAATTTAACTTGTTATTTTACTCAAGCATTCAGACCCGAGACCATCCTTTCATTTCCCCGAGCCAAATTTAAATCTTCCCGAGCTTCCACGTTCCCTCATCTCCTCCGAGTCTAACCCTATTCGACCCCGGGCTCAACTACGAGGCAAAGCCTTTCTTCCCAAACTCCTCAACGAACCCAGATACATCGTGTACGTGTGCACGTTGCACACCGCCCTGTCCACCTCCGGTCGATGCTACGACCATCAACAAGTCGGCGATCATCAACTCGACACACCAAAACACCCAGCGTTGAGAAACTTTGACGAATTTGAAATTGGACTGTACGACCAAAATTCGAACAAAAATCGAGCCACCATTAAACGCCTCGTTCTCCCTCCTCAGATCATCAGCGGTTACGATACTCCACCCTAAGCTCCGCCAGAATCCACTCCTTCTTTTCCCATGGGTGCGATCGCTTCCGATCCACCATGGTTGTCGAAATTTACGCACTTCCTCTTCGAACCAGACTGGCCCCTTAAACCCTAAATCAGTCTTGCCCATCCTCCACGGCGAACTCTAAAATCATCAACCATTTTTGCCGTGACCTCCTTCCTTCCAGCCACCTTCTTCCTTAATTTCGACCAATAACATTCCGCCGATCAACCGGAATTGACCAAAGTTCAAAGTTCATTCAACTCGAGCGTTCTCTTTGAACACTCACTTAAAAATCATGATTCCACCGCTAAAATTCATCATTTTCGGAAACGTTTAGGATGATATGCTTGAAACACGAAAACATGATATTTGAATTTCAGCATAGTTCCAAAATTTTCACTGTTTATTATATTTCCAAATAATATCAAAATAATTCTTCTCAGAAATATTTTTAGTACCTAAATCTTGATCTTACAAACGATTTTTGTTCAGATTCTAAACCCTAAAAGAATTTGAGAAGAAGCTTTTGATTTTTAGAAACAGGTTTGAAAGCCTGTAACCAACAGAGGAAAACATTGCCTGTAAATCAGACATGCACACTTATATCTGTACACATATATACACATCTATGTTCATACAAACGATTTACAATTCTATTTAAAGCGTAAACTCAAACAACAAACCAGAATCCGGGTCTCGAGGAGGTTTACTTACAAACTTAAATTTCAAACAGATTTAAGCATATTCAACATGAGTAGTAGTTTACTTACATAAAAATTCCATATAAATTTTTTTTTACATGATACTTGGTTGATTCAAACATGTTTTCTAAAAAACATCCTAACCCAATTGTTTTAAATAAAAAGGAATCGGTTTATACTTGAAACTATTTTTTTCTAGGCCTGTAAACCCAGAACAGAGACTACATATACATATATATATGTAGATGTTGATGATCACTCAGGTAATCCATATTAATATACAAACAACCCATTAATTTATACATGCATTCATTCCACACATTACTTCCTTATCACATGCATCAGAAATCAAATTCATCCATAAAAGTGTAGTTTACTCACATATAAATTAGTTGAACAAAGGACCACACTTCCTGGATTTTCAGAAAATAACAGCTTGCTCTTCCTTTCTTTGTTTAAATCTCCTTGCTTATTTGATTCTTGAAACTGTTTTAGTTGCTGTGTTTTAGTTTTCAGTTTGCTTTCCCTTTTTTTTTAGATGATCAAACTGAATTGCAGATTGTTATAGAAGAAATGAAGTATGCGGTGATAATATTTGTACAGGGTGAAAGATCTTGTTGTACAATATAGCAGAGATTTTTATCTTTGCTTACTTCGGCTGGAAGGATTTTCTTACAATTGAATTGACAAAATGTTGTGCTAATTTAAATGCCTGTCCTCATTTTAGTTTACACATAATTAATACTGGCTGATATGTAAAGTTTGTACAAAGATATTTTGTATGTAATGTAGACTTTGCAGGTGGATATTTAGTCTTGTGTGTATATGAAGATAATTTGTTTCATTATCTTCTTTTGCAAGCTTCATAGAAATTTACACTTGCTTTTTTTCATACGTGAATGTATTTGCTTACTTTCTTAAGTTATATTTCTTGTATTATGAATGAATTTTATTTTATTTATTGTTTTACAGGCATGATTTTACTTTGTAATTTCAAATGGATTTCTAAAATCATTAGGTTGTTAAAATTCTCTAATGCATTCACTTAATATTTTACATACTTTATTAGTACGTTGTTTGACTTTATAGTTCATGATTTATCATATATATCTATATATATATTTACTTTGTCTTTCCCAATCTGTATTCATTTTACTTCTTTTTAAAGTTAAAACTATCAATATATAACTTACTATTTATTATTTGTTTTCATACTTACTCAAAATTTATTTGTGATATTATTTATTTCAAATAAGACTACTTACCTTTATATCTTATAAAGGTTAACTACCCAACATATAATTCACTTATTTATTATATTATTTAATATTCCAATCCATATTTTACTTCACTCTTATATTATATATATTGACAAGGTAGGTTTTATTTATATTAAATACATATAAATATCTGTTTTAGAGATAAAAGTCTATATTCATTTTATCTGATTAAATACTCGTTAAAATAATATTGCTAAATTTCCGGGATGTCACTTAAGTTGTATTTAAATTAAATATTTACCAAAATAATAATGTCCAAAAATCTCGGGTTATCACATTCCTTCCCCCTTAAAACTTTTCGTCCTCGAAAAGGAACGAAACCAGAATTTATGAAAATGTTTAAAATCAGATAAATTTTCTTTGATTCTTTTTAAAACACTTTTTAATATCCATATACTATTATTCAAAAATAGTTTTTATAAAATACTTTTTATAACTCGATGTTTCAACAAGTCCATTCTTGTTCTCACAGAAATTCGGTCATACGTTGATCAGGCGTAGGACTGAAAATCTATAAGTACTCAGTAGACCCATTTCAACACCCAGTGAAAATACTTGGAAAATAATTTTATTGAAAATATCGAAAACATTTTTGAAAATAGAGGAAATATTTTTGGTAAAAATGCTCTAGAAATCATCACCCCCATCCATGGTCGCAGTTAACCCGATGGTTACGTTGCCGTCCCGGCAAAATCCACAGATAACTGTAGGTCTCCGCGCTCCTCGATTACGCCATGGAACCCGCTACAGATCGCAGTTATATCCGGGCCTTACGTTGCTATCACAGCACAAACCCATATAACTGTAGGCATCAGCGCCACCGAATTTCGCTGCCAAAAGAATGAAACTCCTCCACTCGACCATAGATCGCAGTCTACCGATGTTGCGCTGCCATCCCGACAGAATCAAGTGTAGACTGTTGGCACTCATCCTCCACACGATTTTCGCTATGGTCCCCACAGTAGATCGCAGCGACATCGAGTTACACTATCGTCACAGCATAACCCAAATGCCCCTGTAGGCATCAGCGCCATCGAATTTCGCTACTGAATAATCCTCAGGAACTAGTTTGTCCGGACTCCTCACAGGATCAACTTTAGAACCTCCCCTTTAGAGGCTCAAGGCAGTACCACTCAGTGGTACTCCTGAGAAGTTCATTCAAGGGAGCGCCTTTTTCCCCAGAGCCACTTTCAAAATACTCTATACTATACACATATAGTATTTTCAAATCATACACCGAGTATGAATCACATATACAGCTCCTTTACAAAATCGATTCCCAAAATCGATAATTCTCATATTAGGCTTTCCAAATTTCAATATTGATTTTTCCCAAAATCAAAAGCCTTCCCAAAATTCAAAGGTTCTAGAAACCCTTCCTCAAAATCATTTTCACAAATCCTTTTTATAAATACATATATATAAAAGTTTTGAAAAATCTTTGAATCAATTTGTACTTGTATAAATTCATTTTTATACTTCAAATACTTTCAAAAATGATTTTCTTCTGGCAATAGATCCAACAAGGGAAGTTTTATCACATATATAACAAAGATGTGTAACTTTGTTTATTCCAAATCAAATATTCAAATTTGATTACTTTATAAAGTCACTTGCCAAATTTTCTTACTTTTATTATAAAGTAAACTTTAACTCAAAAAAATATTCAATTTCCACTTTATTTCCATAAAGTTAATTTCTACCATAGAAATATAAATTTTAAATCTATTTTATTTTATTTCCTCATATATACACAAATATATTTTCCATTTCACAAATCATCTTATAACCTTTTACCTACAACTTCAAAATCAAATTTCTACCTTTATTCATTGTCAATTTCTCAAAATATACTTTCAATTTCAAAAATCTTTTCAGTTTTTATCCACAAATTTTCAATGCCAATTTCATTCAAACCCGTACGATGTCCCCATATCATTCGTACGCAATACCAATCTGATCGCTCACTCGATCACACAATTTCACTTCCGAACTAGTATCGTCCACCCGACTTCCTAGTGCGGACACAGATCTGGTTTCTTAATCAGAAACCGTCATTCTCCTTGCATAGTCTCACCTATGATAGAGAATATCCAGAACCAATCAAAAACCCATATCCAGGTTCGCCGTCGAAAATCGAGCGAAAAATCCCAACTCGGATCGATAATACTATCTCGAAATTCTGTGTTCGAATCTGGATCAAATCACTATGCGAATAGAATAATATACGTACACCTTACGTATTTATCTTCATTGATTATCAGTTAAATCAATTCCCTTTCTATTCACATTCACCTTAATTTTCATTCACTTATTCACTTTTGCCTTAATCCCCATTTGGATTATCACTCCAATTCTTATCTCAGTTGGGTATTTAACCAATAACAGTTTGAACTCTGATCGGTTTATATTTAGAAAATAGATTGAAAATTTAAAAAAAATAGATAAGTAGTTGAAAAATAATTTATTAGTTTGTAAAATAGCTATAAGATAGTTAAGAATTTGTAAAAAGTTGAAAAATAGTAACATAACTTCAAAATAGCTGTAAAATAGTTAAGTAATTGTAGAATAGTTGAAAAATAGTAAAATAATTACAAAATAATTATAAAATAGTAATTAGGTATAAAGTAGTTGGAAAGCAGTAATTAGTTTATAAAACAGTCGTAAAACAGTTAAACAGTTCCAAATGTAATTGTAAAACAAGTTTAAAAAATGTTGTATAGTAAATAGTTTGGAAAAATAGATTTATATTAAAACAATTTGTTTTGAAAATAGTCCAGAGTCAAACCGTTCAGCTTCCCAATCTCCAATTCCAATTAATTTCCACTTCCCTTTAAATTGACTCAATTTAAATTTAAATAACTTCAATTTCCACTGAAATTGATTTAATCTCATGTCCAATTGAATTAACCTCAACTCTTTCCAAATTTAAATCAAATTCCACTTAATTTAAAACATATTCACTTAATTTACAATTCCAAATTATTTAAATTAATTTAAACTAATTTCACATTGAATCCTCTTCAATTTCAAATCATTCCAATATCTATTTGAATTAATCCCAATTCCCATTTGAATTTGAACTTATTCAACTTCAATTTCAATTCAATTTAATCCAATTCAAATTTTCCATTTAATTGTATACTTATCCATCTTCACTTCTAATTAATCCAAACTAAATTCAGCTTGAACCAACGAAATCTAAATCTCAACTTTAAACCATCTCGAATTATATAAATTCGAGTTAAATTTTCAAAGGTTGGTTTAACTCTTTAAACCAAATTAACTTTTGTTTAAAGTTTTTAAACAATTTAATTTCTGAGTCCATTTCTCAAAATTCCATTTTAATTTATCTTTACTTATGTATTTCCAAGTTCAAATAAGAGTTCAATACAATTTTATTTTAAAAACTTAATTTATTACCCAATTTTATCTTCCAGTTCGAAGCCAGTTCTTTAAACAATTTTAATTAACAAATTTAATTATTCAAATTTTCAATTTAAAGTAATTCCACATCCTTAATTTCAAATTACCGTTAGATTTCCCATTTTTCTCCATAATAGATATATTACCACACTTCATTTCTTATTCATTTAAACTAAACCAATTCACAATTTAAAGATTTTACCAACAATAGGATGCTATCATCCAATTTCCTTTTACACATCCATTCATATACAACTTCCAGACCTCAAACCCATTTTAAGGCTACACAAACCCCCAATTCAAATTAACCATTTAACCTCCCAAGTTAAATCCCAATTTCATCCTGAAATTTCCAATTCAGGTTGTTCGTACCAAACTTATTTAACTTCCTTTAAGTTAAACTCAATTTAATCTTGTCAAACTTACTCAAATTTGAATTCCCACTTCAAATTTTAAACTCCACATTAATAATCTTATAAGTTCAAAACTTATCACCTTGGATATCACATCTCCTTTCCTAAATTTAAACTCAACATCTAGAGTTTATTTCCATTCATCATTGGTATTATGTACATTCCTCATATATACATTTTCTTTACACACCAAGTTATACCTTACATTTTTAAACCACCTTTGGTTTTAATTCAGAACAATTTCTTTAAAACAATTTCAAGTTCTCTGGACTTAGATTTAAAACTTCACAATTTAAATCCGTTCTAATTTACAAGTTATACTCATCTAAGTTTATATCCTTAACATATTTTATTCCACTATTAAATACAACAACCATTTATGATAATAACCAAGATTGTCATATCTGGAAACCAATTCATTATCATCTTTATTCTGAAAACACTTTTACAAATTCAGGATTTTAATTTCAGTTTGGATCCATTTCAAATTTATCTTTACTTTCATTTTAGTTATATTTCTATTACCACTTAATTTAATTCCAATAATTTTACAACAAATCTCCTTAACGTTTATTGGTAAGAAATATTGCTTTATATATCAAAATATATACTGATAAAGTCATTTAAAATCTTTATATATGAAAATAACAAGTACGCTCTCATATATATATATATACACTCAACTCATTCTAGGGTACTATTGACCCTATCCTTATGAGTATACCCACCAGAGCCAAGGTTTTCGCTTAACCTTCGCTCTGATACCAACTGTAACGACCCGGAGTTTTCGAACCCGAAAATTCCAGATAGTTAGGAAAAAAAAGATAGAGATAGAAGAAGAAGAAACAGAAAACAAGTCACAGAATCTCACTTCGCAGCGGATCAAAATATAATATCACATAATACCATTTATACAAGAAACTGTATCAGTTAAATTATACTTTTATACATCATAGTTACAACATATACACAATCACTGGACATATATAATCAACATGTCCAAACATACAACAATATATCACAGCGGGATACACTCCATACGTTCCTGCCATCCAGCTCATCTCCTGAACTTCAGAACGTCCTTACCTGAAAATCTGTAATACTCGGTCTGACCCGAGCATTATATCAAAGTAACACCCGGGTCAGGCTGGAAACCAGCGTGAGTAAACCCATCAAACATGAAATGCAGAAGTATATAACTCATATAAACCCGGGGTAACTTATCAATCTTACAACTTCACGAGTTGCTATAGACATCAACCATTTCACACGACAATTTCTAAGTGCCAAACTTAGATTTAAATAGTCCAATTTACTTAAGTCATTACACTTCAGCCTATTAGTTTCGCATATCCATTTATAGGAATCGAAGTGGTTTCGGATATTAATTAATACCCGTCGCCGGTCTCTTCGAATTCAGTTCATCTTAACACACGTTATCCAATTAAATAAAATTCGACTTTAATTTTTGGGTTTCGCCTTTACACCACGATTCATAATTGATAGGTTGCTCATCCAACATATCATAACATAAAGCAATTCATATAAGATAATGGAAATAATTAATTAACCACCTCCCTTAATCAATCCCAATTAATCATAACAGTAATTACCCCTCTGTAATTATTTAATTAATTATTTCCTTACTTAATTATTAATCCATTTTGATTAATTACACTAAGTAATTTATCTTTAATTACTTCTACTAAGTAATCACCCTTAAACCCAATTTAACAAACTTTAATTGCAGATTAATTATTCTTTAACTATTAATTAATTAATCCTTAAATATTAATTAATTAACCTTTAATCATTAAATTAATTAACCATAATTAATCTTTAATTACTTTCCATTAAGTAATTATCATTTAAATCTTATCACTAAACCTTTGGAAATAATCATCATTAATTAACTTAAGACCTTTGAGTTGAATTAGAAAACATTTCATTTCCTTAATTGGTTTACTTAATACAATAATTAAGCTTATTTAAAATGAACTTTAAAACAAAGGTTATATAATTAAAACACTTTAAACTTAATAAAGTTGTAATAATTTAATTTAAACCTTTAGGCAATCTCAACTTAAACAGACATTGATTATTTTAGAATAGAGAAGTGATTTAACAAAATTGTTTTAGCAAAACTTAATTTGTTTAAAAATTTAACTTGTTATTTTACTTAAGCATTCAGACCCGAGACCATCCTTTCATTTCCCCGAGCCAAATTTAAATCTTCCCGAGCTTCCACGTTCCCTCATCTCCTCCGAGTCTAACCCTATTCGACCCCGGGCTCAACTACGAGGCAAAGCCTTTCTTCCCAAACTCCTCAACGAACCCAGATACATCGTGTACGTGTGCACGTTGCACACCGCCCTGTCCACCTCCGGTCGATGCTACGACCATCAACAAGTCGGCGATCATCAACTCGACACACCAAAACACCCAGCGTTGAGAAACTTTGACGAATTTGAAATTGGACTGTACGACCAAAATTCGAACAAAAATCGAGCCACCATTAAACGCCTCGTTCTCCCTCCTCAGATCATCAGCGGTTACGATACTCCACCCTAAGCTCCGCCAGAATCCACTCCTTCTTTTCCCATGGGTGCGATCGCTTCCGATCCACCATGGTTGTCGAAATTTACGCACTTCCTCTTCGAACCAGACTGGCCCCTTAAACCCTAAATCAGTCTTGCCCATCCTCCACGGCGAACTCTAAAATCATCAACCATTTTTGCCGTGACCTCCTTCCTTCCAGCCACCTTCTTCCTTAATTTCGACCAATAACATTCCGCCGATCAACCGGAATTGACCAAAGTTCAAAGTTCATTCAACTCGAGCGTTCTCTTTGAACACTCACTTAAAAATCATGATTCCACCGCTAAAATTCATCATTTTCGGAAACGTTTAGGATGATATGCTTGAAACACGAAAACATGATATTTGAATTTCAGCATAGTTCCAAAATTTTCACTGTTTATTATATTTCCAAATAATTTCAAAATAATTCTTCTCAGAAATATTTTTAGTACCTAAATCTTGATCTTACAAACGATTTTTGTTCAGATTCTAAACCCTAAAAGAATTTGAGAAGAAGCTTTTGATTTTTAGAAACAGGTTTGAAAGCCTGTAACCAACAGAGGAAAACATTGCCTGTAAATCAGACATGCACACTTATATCTGTACACATATATACACATCTATGTTCATACAAACGATTTACAATTCTATTTAAAGCGTAAACTCAAACAACAAACCAGAATCCGGGTCTCGAGGAGGTTTACTTACAAACTTAAATTTCAAACAGATTTAAGCATATTCAACATGAGTAGTAGTTTACTTACATAAAAATTCCATATAAATTTTTTTTTTTACATGATACTTGGTTGATTCAAACATGTTTTCTAAAAAACATCCTAACCCAATTGTTTTAAATAAAAAGGAATCGGTTTATACTTGAAACTATTTTTTTCTAGGCCTGTAAACCCAGATCAGAGACTACATATACATATATATATGTAGATGTTGATGATCACTCAGGTAATCCATATTAATATACAAACAACCCATTAATTTATACATGCATTCATTCCACACATTACTTCCTTATCACATGCATCAGAAATCAAATTCATCCATAAAAGTGTAGTTTACTCACATATAAATTAGTTGAACAGAGGACCACACTTCCTGGATTTTCAGAAAATAACAGCTTGCTCTTCCTTTCTTTGTTTAAATCTCCTTGCTTATTTGATTCTTGAAACTGTTTTAGTTGCTGTGTTTTAGTTTTCAGTTTGCTTTCCCCTTTTTTTTTTAGATGATCAAACTGAATTGCAGATTGTTATAGAAGAAATGAAGTATGCGGTGATAATATTTGTACAGGGTGAAAGATCTTGTTGTACAATATAGCAGAGATTTTTATCTTTGCTTACTTCGGCTGGAAGGATTTTCTTACAATTGAATTGACAAAATGTTGTGCTAATTTAAATGCCTGTCCTCATTTTAGTTTACACATAATTAATACTGGCTGATATGTAAAGTTTGTACAAAGATATTTTGTATGTAATGTAGACTTTGCAGGTGGATATTTAGTCTTGTGTGTATATGAAGATAATTTGTTTCATTATCTTCTTTTGCAAGCTTCATAGAAATTTACACTTGCTTTTGTTCATACGTGAATGTATTTGCTTACTTTCTTAAGTTATATTTCTTGTATTATGAATGAATTTTATTTTATTTATTGTTTTACAGGCATGATTTTACTTTGTAATTTCAAATGGATTTCTAAAATCATTAGGTTGTTAAAATTCTCTAATGCATTCACTTAATATTTTACATACTTTATTAGTACGTTGTTTGACTTTATAGTTCATGATTTATCATATATATCTATATATATATTTACTTTGTCTTTCCCAATCTGTATTCATTTTACTTCTTTTTAAAGTTAAAACTATCAATATATAACTTACTATTTATTATTTGTTTTCATACTTACTCAAAATTTATTTGTGATATTATTTATTTCAAATAAGACTACTTACCTTTATATCTTATAAAGGTTAACTACCCAACATATAATTCACTTATTTATTATATTATTTAATATTCCAATCCATATTTTACTTCACTCTTATATTATATATATTGACAAGGTAGGTTTTATTTATATTAAATACATATAAATATCTGTTTTAGAGATAAAAGTCTATATTCATTTTATCTGATTAAATACTCGTTAAAATAATATTGCTAAATTTCCGGGATGTCACTTAAGTTGTATTTAAATTAAATATTTACCAAAATAATAATGTCCAAAAATCTTGGGTTATCACAATTACTTAATGAAAGCAATTAAGGGGTTAATTAATTAAGTAAATAGTTTAAGGTTAATTAATTAATATGATGTATAAATTAAGGAAATTAATTTGAGGATAATTAAAAAAATGATTTAAAGGTTAATTAATAAAAATGGCTTATAATTAATTAATGATTAATTAACCAGGATTTGTAGTTATTCATAAGTAATTAATCTGGTATAAATTAATTATAATCAGATATAAATTGACCTTACTTATGAATGTTTGGATTCTATTGAATGTGAATTGTTTGATATCCCTGATATGTGATGCTTTGTGATATACCCTGATTTATGTTGTGATCTGAAATTTCTATTTCTGTGATATATTACTATGTGAATATGAAACCCTTGGCCCGTAAAACGGCACTTGAATTTCGATGCGACAGGGAGTCGGATTCCAGTTGGTTATCCGAAACCCACATCGAATTATAATAGTGAATCTTTGTGACTGATAAATTTATTTTATCTATGAATCTGTGAATGAAGATAAGCGTTATCGATTTTACCGCTTATCGATATATCTGTGATGATTGATGTTGCACTACTGTGTGAAACCCCTGGACTACACTTTTACACACACAAATATGGATTTCACGTGGAAATTGGTTAAGTCATAGATGATTTAAATTCAATGTTTTTGAAATTGAAATTTTAATTTCAATTGATTTTGAAATTAGAAATTTGGGTTTAAATGTGAAAAGCTTTTGAAATAGAATTTCAAAGATAAAAGTTATTTTGAATAACTTAATAAAGTTTTGAAGTTTAAATAATTTGATTTAAACTTAAATTCAAGATTTGAAATTGAATTCTATAATTTGAAAACTAGGGATTAAAGATGTTATACCCGTTATATAAGGGTTAAACTATTTTAAAAGTATTGATTTTGGAATGTGAATATAATTCAAGGGCTTTAACTCGTGCAAATATAATTGGAATTTTCTTAAACGAAAACTATTTGTTTTCAAATAATAACAGCTTTCATATAAGAAGTGAACTTCCAATTTGTGTTGAAAGGTTTCAAATTTAAAATGAAATTGAAATGTTTTGAAAGGCTATGAATGAATCCTTTTTGAAAGCTATGAATTGAATCTGTTTATTTTTAACAGATTTGAAAATGGTAATTTGTTTAAACCATTCGAAATGAAATTGTTTTGAAAGCTATAAGTTGAATCTTTGTTTTAAAGATTTAACGAGTTATTCCAATTGAAACGAAAATTGTTTTGGAAACTGTGAATGAATCTTTGTGAAAATTAAGTAAACTTTGTGAATTTAATCTTTTTGTTTAAAAAGATTAAAATGGTAATTTGTTAAACCATTTGAAAAGAAAGGTTTTGGGTAATAAGTTGTGACTTAATTGAAATCCCATTATCCATTTGTTTTTGAATATTGCGCTCATTATTCGGGTTAGCCGGGAAAAGACATTTGTGTCATATAACCCATTCCGAATAGTGATACGACGTATATGGATAGCATTTGAAGACCGGTGGTAAAGACCGGATATTTTCGAAAACGAAAGGACAACTCGTCGAATGTCTCTGCATCGACTGGCCCCGATATAGAGATTTTATCACCCTTTGTGATGGGAAGTCCGGATGGGATTGTGAATACCCGGAATTGCAAGGGCTTCGTAAGAAGTGCCTTCGGTTCTGTTCGAACCCGGAACAGACTTGTATGGTTACATGTCTGACATTACACTTTGAGATATAAAGCCGATTTCTTTCAAATACATTTCTGTTGGTGGCGGAGAATTTATTCTCTTAGCTTAACACCCTTCTCTGAGACGTACGAGCTCAGAGTTTATGTAGTTGAAATTTATTAGCGATATACTCCCAATTTGGTAATGTGACATGCTGAGTGTTGCTGTGAAATGATCATTATTTGATCATTTGTGATATGATCATTTGTTTGATTTTATATCTTTGTGATCATTACTTTGATCATCTGTTGAACCAAAGCATGGCTTTGTGACAAAGCGTAGCTTTGTGGACGAGACTTCGTCGAACCTCACACCCCGGAATGGTCAAAACAGGAAAGATGCGGCACGGTTATTGGGGGTAGCGCCCCTTAGGGTATGTTCATTTCCTTCTAGATAGAAGTGGTATCATGGTATGGAGCTCAGATACTTACTTATGTGGATGTCGCAAATATATATATATATATCTTATTTTGTGATTTGTTGCTGGGGCCCCGGTTAAAGGTTGGTTACAACCGGGAGATGGCATACTCGTGTCAGTAGTTACCCAGTTAGGGGTAACCCGGCCTTGTGTTGGCAGAGATCCGGTTAGGTTCTCGGGACGTCCTTCCAGAGGCGTTTCCATGTGGCAATGGGAAGTTCCTTGGCCTGACCATTGTTGGAAATCCAATTCCCAATACGAAACCCTGTACGGTTTTAGTTGTAGAACCTGCCATCTAATATGGTAGCTATAGTAGGCATAATATAATGGTACCTATGCTGGCTAAGATTTATATTCTACTTTCGAAATGTTTTCCACTATGCACTAATAATAATATCAAAAATGATTTGATTTTGCGTAGTAAGCATCTTTGACTAACATAAGAAGAAATCTCCTCCAAGTCTGCGTTTGCATTGTGTGTGTGGTGGGAGGTCTTATGGTAGTTTCATTTTCTAAAAGCATTTCGAATTGACTTTAAAATTCTCTGCTATTTATTTTTTTCAAGATAAACTGTTTTTGTTGCTCACACCAGTCCCATGACTGATCCGGAGTTTATTGTTTCTTTCCTAAACTCTGGGTGCTCAAAATTTTTCTACACGAGCAGTCTAGAGTTGGGTTTTTCAGATAGTCAGGATTAGTAGATTTTCTGGAGCTAGTTCAGTCTTTGGATATGGACTGCACTTGCTTATCTTTGGGCCTCGTTATTGGGAGTTCGAGCTATTTGTGGATTAGTGCTTTGGAGATGGAGATTATCCACTGCTGATGTTATCGTTTTATTTTCCGCTGCTATTTCTTGTATCATATCTATGATGTATATTGATATTCATTGTATCACTCTGTTGTATCAGATATTGTATATCAATGTATTATTCTTTTTCTTCCGCTGTGTTATTTACTTAATGTTGTTATAAGCTCCGGCGACTCGGATTTGAACGGTCGAATCTACGGCATTCGAGTACGATATAAAGTATGGATGTTGATTTTCGAGCGGGCAAAATTTTCGATCGTTACATTATGGAGTCACATCATCGAGCGGTTAAAAGAATTCTACGATACTTAACCCACACCAAAGATTATGGATTTTCCTATCCTAAAGGCAGCTCTTTCGAACTTGTATCATATAGTGATGCAGAATTTGGTGGTTGCAAGACACAAAGAAAAAGTACGAGTGGCACATGTCATTTCATTGGTCAATCTTTGGTTTTGTGGCTCAGTAAAAGCAAAATTGTGTCTCTCTCTTAACATGTGAAGCCGGGTATATATCAGCAGCCTTAGCCTCTGCACAAGTAATTTATATACAGCAAACTCTTCAAGATTTCGTTAAAATTATAACCTATTCTCCTTTTTATTATGATAATACTTGTGCTATAAATTTATCCAAAAATCCAATTAACCATTCTCGTACAAAACATATCGACATTCATCACCATTTTTAAGAGATAATGTAGAAAAAGGAATTATCTTCCTTGAATTTGTTAACACTGAAAATCAAATTGTCGATATTTTCACCAAACCGTTATGTGAATCAACCTTCAAAAAGCTACAGCGAGGCCTTGGTATATGTTCAATTAATGAATTAATTAATTAATTTATGCCACAATTATTCCTCATTATTTTTTATAACTTAAATTTAATTCAGTCAATCTTTTTACAACCATAAAAACAAAACGGTTAACAAATTAATGGTTAGAACTACTCTATTCATACAAAATTCTAACTATAAATAGATTATATAATCTATTTATACATGATAAAAGAAAAATAAAACCATAAAAGTTATTTAAAAATTTAAATAAAAACTAATTTTGTCTTCTGATTACGACTCCACTTATTTAACCATCGACTTTAGCTCACCTTCATCAAATAACACCTGCTTATCACCAAATAAAATCACACCTCCGTTAATTCGAGCAGCCTCGCTAAAACATTATGACATCACCTACATATCACACCAGCATCTCTCCTAAGGAAAAGAAAGCCAAATGAGCAATTGATCTAGAATCAACATCTCTCAACACCAAAGTTGATGCAATATATCATTATCAACAAGAAATGATGGGAGTTCAACGAGAAATGTATTACAAATGACAATGTCAAGGATCTCATTTTAACTTTCTCGAAATGTTTTCTAACATTTTGTGGTCATTCACCAACTAAAAATTGCATTCATCAAAAATCTCCTCGTTTAACAGAAACTCCAGTAAAAGCTTATAACATTACTCCAAGAAATTTGTGCAAGCCAGGACCATCAAATCAAGACTGGATTGATACTCCGGCTCGCCCAAGTTGGTCTCCACTTAAGCCTCAAGATAAGAACAATGGGACAAACTCTTGGGATCAATCTAAAATCAAAAGTTCTTCCGATAATAATTAATTCTTCATACTTATATATATACACTTATATATATAGAAATTAAAATTAAAATCATATAATATATAATTCTTTGTATAATTATTGGTTATAATAATTATTTCTTACGATGAATCTATGAAAGTATTCCGTTCAAATAAAAAATTCAACCATCAAAGGTACATATTTAATTCTGCCTCTCCACAGACATCTATGAAGAAGAGACAGACATCTGTCATATTGCTCGGGAAAACAATATAGAGTGATCTCAGACATCTATCACTCCTTCTCAGACGTCTGAGCCAATTATCGGCTACTACCAAAGGCCAATTCATATATTTATTTTACCCTCACTTCAACTATTTACCAAACTATCATCAAATCTAAAACTCCAACTCTAGAACCCTAACTTCTCGAAACTCTAATTCATCAAAAATGGGTCCCAAAGTAAAAAATCCCGTTAGGAAAAGATTAAATAGAGGTCAATCTTCATCTTCTACAAACCCATCTTGTCACCGATGCTCACATTCAAGAGTGGCTTCGAAATAGCACAATTGCAAACCAGTGATTTGAAGAACTGAAACAAAAAAGGCTTCATTCCGTTCCACCTACTGTGCAAGTTTGGAGAATATGGTATTCAAGAACTCACCATCGCCTCTGGTTGTCGAGATCTAATCAATTTTGACAAAAATGTGGTACAAATTGATCAATTGGCCATCTTTCTTTTTTATGCGAACATATGTAGTGTCGATATTTTGACATCTGAGAATGAAGATGGTAGGTTGTGGATAATTGTTTACGACCACGTTTTGAAATTTGTGTAAATATATTTGTCCATTTACTTGATTGTTCCTCTATTGGACTTGATTTAGATGAAATTCTTGACCAAAGAAATATACCACGTGATGAAACAACACATCAAATTTGGGAGGATAGAATGCCACGGTGGAAATCCGTTTATTTACGCCCAAAAGCTAGGCTATTAAATCGTATGATAACCAATATGATAATTCCCCATTTAGGAAGTCATGAACAAATATACGAAAATGATCACAAAGCCCTCTATGCTATATTTCGTGGGATTCAAGTAAATTGGGCTAAATTTATTCATGACGAAATTAAAAGCTTTTGGTCTTACCACCGACGCACAATTATATATGCTCTATATGTTATGCGTCTCTTACACGGTCTCGAGGTACCTTCTTATATTTATCATTTTAAGGAAACCCTATCAAATAAAGTGGTATAAGGTTTTTAATCTTAATGCACCTTCTCGAAAGATCACCTCCAATCATATTGTTGGCACAATAGACTATGCAGCAGCAAAACCAAATGTATCCAGTCCCTACTCAACAATAACATCCTCCTTCTCCACAACAAACTCATTCAGCTCGTCCTTCACAATAACCTGGTTCCTCTTATTTTACTACCAAATACAATTCCAATTTGGAGAGACAAGAAGCTCGCACTGAACCAACACAAAATGAATCAATCCGTGATTTAGCGCTTAGAAATCAAACATTAATAACGGTCGACCAGCGAGCTTTGAACACTAAAATGGCCGGTTTGGACGATCTTTTTCAACAAGAATGACTAAAATGGAAAAAACTTTGGAATAGGTTGTGTGCACTTTAGGAAAAGTGATAAGAAAAGTACGTGGTCGGTCATCTTCTCGACCATTGTCTTCTCCTTCACCTACACCGCCTTCTCGATCACATGCAACAATCTATCATGCTCATATCTCTCATAAAGGAACTTCTCAAGATAAAGGCAAAAATATTGACCAAGACCAACCGGTAGAAGAGGAAGAAGATAGTGACGATATGTCTTTGTTCGATCCTAACCAACCTCACCAACAACATTATATGGCTTTCCAAAGGCTTTCAATTCAAGAAAATGAAGAATATAGTGATCAAACTTAATGGCCATCTGAATACCAGCAAGATCCATCTACCTACTGGGAATATTTTGAAAACTATGGCGGACTGTCCTATTCATCAAACCAGCATCACTAGCTTCTTTTATTTGTTCTCTTTTCTTTTGAATTTTGCTATTTAACTTTTATGTATTGTTGTACTACTTATATTTTTGTTATGTCTGTTGTTGAACTAATGTTTGTTATCGTTAGTTTATCTTATGTTCTGTTTGTGTTTGACATGTCTATATGTTGTTTATGTATCTATTTTATGTTGCGTATAATTTCTTTTATTATGTTTTGATAATGACAAAGGGAAAAAAATATAACATATACATAGGGGGAGATAAAATTTAGGGGGAGTTATTTTCATCACGACTCATGATTGTATAGTCGTCATCATAAAAAAAAGAGAAAATGCTAGAACCTCCACTTTATGATTTCAATGATAATAACTATATGATCGCATATATTATATACCTTATCAATTTATAGGTATACACCACAATAGATTGCTATGCTCAAAGATATCGGGACTCGAAGACAAACAAAGATTATGGACCATCCTAAGGTCATACTAATGTGTTAATAGTCTTAGATAAACAATGTAATATCTCCTTGAGTACACATACACACACATATTCAAATATACAAAGATTTGCATCAAAACAAATTTCATTTATGGAATTGCTAGCAACAGACGTCTGTGGAAAACCGACAAACGTCACAGACAAGGCTCATAATTTTAATTCCTGAAGCCATAGAAGTTTGTAGAAAACCAATGAACGTCTGTCATATGGCTTGGGATTAGTATTCCCAAAGCCACAAACGTCTGTCATTTTCTAACAGACTTTTGTCATCTAGGTGACTGTAAAATTATGAATGGATGTCTCTGTTCATATTGAAAGAACTCCTCTCTTTCTCAAAAGTTGCAACCATTAAATTAAACAGATTTTATCTAGCAGTAACATCTCTTCATTTACATCTCATTAATTCTATAAATACATCAAAAATTAAGACTAGAAAAACTATCTATTCTCTTGATTGATTTCTACTACTTTCTATCTTCATATTTGTGCAGTCTTTGCTTACATATTCTCAATTAATCATAACCAAAATATTTGTGCAGTCTTATTCATACTTTGTTAATTTACCCATTAGTATATAAGTTGCATTATATAAGATCCTATGTACTTTCAACTTTAATCACGAGGGTATTTCAAAAGAAATACATTATTACCTAAATCGATATCACTTAAATAAACATATTAAAGACTATAAATCTATCATATAAAAGTTGTCCTCTACCATTTTTATGTTGATAAATTACTTGCAAACTCTCTAGTTGTTGAGAAAAATCAAGCTAGAGATGTTATGTGTAGTATTATCAACATGTTGGTAGACGGGGTAAGGTACATGTACGTATTTATTGAGAAAACTCAAGGTATGTACATCCATACTTAGGTCATCGCAAAATGGTAAGTACGAGTGAATAATCTCTTTCAACATGTTGAGCAAACTCAAGGTCAAGATGAGATTAGGACAAGGACTGAAGGTTAGGAGTTGTATGTGATACAATAGATAATGTGTTATCCATCATTTGTAGGCCTATGATTTTTGAGCTAACTCAAGGTCTGAATCCTAAGAGAAGCAAGTCCCAACTATCACTAGAGAAATCCATAGAATTTTATGTTTCCTCTTAGGGTTTTATGAAACATAAAAGTCTAGTTGGGAGCTTATTAGATAAATAAAATGTTACCTTTTAACTTATCTGATATTATAAGTACATCTACTATGTCTAAACTGTCCTAATCTATTTAAATTAAAATTGCAGCAAAATGACCAATCTAAGACTATTTTCTGAAAACAACATGCTTAAGACCTAACTACATTGACAGGCTAAGAGCAATCAAAATAGCACATATGTACGAAAAGCCATGGTCATCATAAATGAACCTTTAAGAGAGGAACCCACTGAGGGTGCTGACCCTAAGGAAGTTATGTCTTATTATACTTAGACGGCCGATTGCGAAATCTCTCAAGTTTTCATGCTGTCTACTTTAGACTAGCCGTTGCAAAGGTAAAACAAATATATGTTTGTCAAAAATCTTTGAAATCCTCAAAGCCTTAGTTGGGAAGAAATCTCATTCCATAACATACGATAATACTAAGAAGTTGTTCGGTACGAACTTGGGCAAGGGTAGTCATTTTTGGGATTTCGTCTTGACAATGAAAGCCTATATTGATAGACTTTCTTAGCTAGACATCAATTTAAGCAATGCACTGCAAGTGGATTTGATCCTTGTCTCATTGACTCCATAGTTTGATATTCATATGGAATTACAATATGAACTAGTTGAATATTAACTTCATCCAGGTACTCAATATGTTAAGATCAGCCTAGGGTTCGTTCAAGGATTTGAACTCGGTATTGGCTATAAAAGGAAAGGTGTCAACTTTGAAAGCTTTGAAGAAATGTAAGTGGGGTTCTAAGAAGAGTAAGAAGGATGCTCCTACTGATAAAGGTGAATGTCACCATTATGACAAGATGGTGCATTCAAAATAGAACTGTCCAAACTAAATGAAACTTGTCAATGAGAAGAAAATGAAAAGTTTTAAAGCTCCTACTAGTGTGTTTATGATTCGAAATTGTTTTCCAATCAATAAATTATCTTGAGTTTTGGACATTGAATTTAGAACTCATATCTGTAATAAGGACTTTAGAGCAAATAACATTTGGCAAAAGGTGAAATGAGGCTTCAAGTTGCTGATGGATCTATTGTAGAAGCAACTGCAGTATGAGACTATCAATTACTTTTTTCCAGTGGTTATGATTTAGCCATGAATAATTGTTGTTATGTAAGGAACTTTATTTGCAGTATTATGTCCGTTTCAAGATTGTCTAAAACTGGTGATGCTTTTCATTGTACTAACAGTATTATGAATTTTATGTTTAGAGAAATAATGTCTATGATGATGTTCTGAATAATGGCAGTTACGTACTTAATCTTAATTGTGCATTTGTGCTGTTAATAATTCTTCCAATGTTAACATACATAATAATTATCTATGGCAATGTAGGCTAGGTCATATTAGTGATTAACTATTGTACAGATTAAAACCGAAGGTTTTCTACCATCATTTGATTCTGAATCATTTGATACTTTTGAGTCATGTCTAAAAGGAAAAATGACCAAGCACCCGCTCGGTGGGAGAAATGACAAAGTTGATGAAACCCTAGGTCTCATGCATATTAATATTTATGGCCCGATGCCTATAATTACCAAAGATGATTCTTCTTACTTTGTAACTTTTACTAAAGATTTCTCGAGACTAGGATATGTATATCTTATAAGAATAAATTCGATGTCTGTAAAAAATTTAAAGAGTATAATAATTAGGTTAAAAATCAAATGAGTCATAAGGTTAAAATACTTTGATCTGATCGAGGAGGTGAGTATGTTGGACAAGAGCCTCAACAGTACTTAAAAGATAATAGGGTTATCTCTTAGGTTTCTCTATCCTATACTCTGTAACACAATGGTGTTCCGAAAAGAAGGAATCGAACCCTATTAGAAATGGTTTGTTACATAATGAGTAAGGCCTACCTCTTTCCTATAAAGGATATGCGTTAGAAACTGTAGCACATATGTTGAATTTGATGCCTACCAAATATGTGCCTAAAACTTATGTGATGTGGTGTGGGAAGAAACCGTACTCTACTATTTGACAACGTGGGGTGGTCTAACCTACATTAAGAATGTTGGCCCCAATAAGCTTAAGGCAAGGCGACATTGTGTAAATTTATAGGATATCCTAAGACTTCAATATGATATATTTTCTACAATACCGAGGAACAAAAGCTTATTGTTTCTGTTTGCACCAAAAATGGTCACAAACCCCGTTGAGCGTGATTGTAGAGAAATGAACAAAGAAATTAAAATTAAAATATGGATAATATAGCAATCACACTTAGCAAATAGATGAACAATAAGAAACATAAGATTTATAGTGGTTCGGCGCTGTTTTGCCTACGTCCACTTTGAAGATCAATCTCTTATTGCTTTTTGACTCCAGTACAATGCTTGTAATAGCTAATGATTGACTACAATTAAATCAAAAATAAAAGTAGCAGCATGTAGAGTCCCCGGCCAAAAGTCCCTTTTAGTTGCAATGGAGGTGCTATTTATAGGTGTGGAGCTCGAAATATCTGCCTTGGATCTTCGAATATTCTTTCTCAAGCCCAGGTGGGCCCACATGATCGATTTGGAGCCATTTAGGATCGATCCTTGATCGACTCGTAGCATTTTGTATCGATCAAGAAATGCTCTAATCAAGCTGTGATCGATCATGGCGGCTTCTGAAGTGTTATGTAACTTGCTGTGAAAATCTCATTGCATTTGGAGTTGTGGTTGCGGAGTTATTAATCGACCAAGATTGCAATTATGGAGTAACCGAGGCCCTCGTATCGATCCATAAAAATTCCGTATAGATAGGAACACTTGTCACATCATGATGAAACTTGCTGGAGTGGGTCCCCAAAGGGTTAGGAACATTGTGTTAAAGTTTGAGATCGATCCAGTGGGTTTAGCTATCGATCCCCAATGAGATAGACGTTCTTCGTATCCATATGATCGGTACGAAAATGATCGATATGGAAAATATTTTTCTGTTGAATTTTTGCTTGAGATCGATCGTGCAAGCTTCTTATAGTATTCTAAGAATGGCCTCAAAGTTTGGAGTCGTTCGGATCCGAAATGAGTGAGATATACCCTGTTTCGTGTCAAAAAGCAACATTCTCGTATCCATCAAATCGATACGAAAATGATGGATACGAAGGATTTTTCAACTTCATTGTTTTGACTTGTAATTTTGTGAGTGGGCTTCCTACACTATTTTATTGACTTTCTAAAAGTTTCAAGTTGATTGGCTTTGTAGATTTTGAGATATTGATCGATCCTTGCTAATTTGAATAGTTTCTAGTATCGGTCCTAGATGGAGTACATGAGTGCCAATTTTGCTTATAACTTGAGCATACGAACTCCGATTTTTAAATAAGACTTCCTAGAGCTCTGTAAATCATTCCATACTAATTGCACTTGGATCGGAGCCGGGGTCCCGGCCGACCGTATTTCGTTCATAGCTTGGAGTATACCGATTTTATGAAACAAGCAAACAACTATAATCAGTCAAATTTCTTGGTATCACGGCCTTGCCAAAATACAGAATAACAGTTTCTCGGATGGTTGTCTTTTTTGAAAAGGAATTTCTTGCAATTAACAGTGAGGTTGTAGACTTGGATGAGATCTGACAGAATTTACTAAGTGGTCGAACCTCTAAATGAAACAAATTCACCAATTTATGAAAAGGTGCATCATATTAGAAAGTATAGTATGGAATCTCGCGCTCTAGAGAGATACTATGGATATTTTATGGTTATAGAGAAAGAGGATTGTGTCTTAGAAGACAATGTTACACTCTCATTCCAGCAAGCACTCAAAGTAAAGACTTTGCACTTTGACTTGAAGCTATCAAATCTGGGATAGATTCCTTGTACAATAACAAATTTTGCACTTTAGATGACATACCCTAAAGGGTTAAACCCATCGGTTGCAAATGGATTTTTAGGGAAAAGCTAAATCTGAATGGATAGGTAGAGGCCTATAAGGCAAGGCTAGTTGCAAAAAGGGTTTTGCCAAATTCAAGGTATTGATTTTGACGAAACATTTTTGCATATAACCATGCTTAAGTCAATTCTGGTAATATACTTGTTATCACCATGTTGACAACGCAATATGGAAAATGGACCTAAAAATAGAGTTTCTAAATGGTGATTTAGAAGAAACCGTTTACATGTCACAGCCTGAATGTCTCGAGGTTAGTACGAGTGAGAGAAAGGGTTGCAAATTATTAAGATCAATCTGTGGTCTTAAGCAAGCTTTGAGAAGTTGGTAAAAGTGTTTTGACAAAGTAATCAAACAATTTGGTTTTTATTAGAATATAGAAGAAGCGTGTGTATCTCTAAAAGAACGTGGAAATGCTATAGTGTTCATAGTCCTGTACGTAGATGAGCTACCCCTAATTGGCATCCCGGTGTTAATCAGAAAATGCATGGTTATCCATGAACTTCTCCATGAAGGATTTGGAAGAAGCATCCTACATACATTGTATTAAGATATATAGAGAAAGATCTAAGTGGTTGTTGGGATTGTTCCAATCCCTGTACATAGATACCATACTGAAAAGATTCGGTATGGAGAATTCCAAGTGTAGAATGGTTTTGACACAAACTAGAATCGTTCTTTTTAAGAAGGACGCTCCTCATACTGATAAGGAAAGGGAGCATATGAAAAATGATACCGTATGCATCTACAATTTATTCTATCATATACGCTATGGTATGTACTATACCATATGTGTTTTATGCATTAGGATGCGTAAGATGATATCAGTCTAATCTAGGAGAAAAACATTGGACAGTAGTGAAATGCATTTTTAAATATTTTAGAAACACTAAAGATTTATTACTTATATATGGGAATATAGACGTCTTTATGAAAGGGTATACAGGTTCGAGCATTTACAGTGATGTTGATGATAGTAAGTTGGTACCTAGTATTTATTTACATTGTAAAGTGGAGTAGTCAGTAGGAAAAGTTCCAAGCGAGAGACAATGGATGATTCAACGATGGAGGCCGAATATACTACCCTCAACAAAGAAGCGTTCTTGATAGCTGAGCTAGGAGGGTTTTCAATGTTGAGAAATCCATGATATTGTTATGTGATAACAATGTAGCGATGCAGACTACAATGGAACCTAGTCTCACAAGAAGTCAAGACATATTCATCGTAAGTTCCACCTCATTAGAGAGTTTGTCACTGATGAGGAGATTATGATTGAAAGTGTAGATACTAAGGACAACATAGCATATCCATTCACGAAGGGACTTATTAAACTAGTTTTGAGCAAATTGATCAAAGGGATGGGATTGAGATTCCATAGTTGGCCTTAAGTACAAATGGGAGATTGATAGAGGAAGGAGTGTGCCTTAGGGGCAAATCTATAATGTATTGTAAACTATTAACTCTATAATAAAATCTTGGTCCAAAATAAAAGGTGTTTGTCTTTTTATATATATACTAGTCATATTGTGATATGTTAATTAATTATACAATTTAAGTACATTAAATAGAAAAATCCCTAAACGATATGTTAGTCTATAGTAATTATAAGGTGTTGTTATCATGAGAAATTTATCACATTAAAATAACATATTATTTTAAATATTCCTAGTCAAAATGTTTTGAGAAAGGATATTGATTCATTCATTGAACCAAAGTATGTAAGGCTCTCCAAATGTTGGGTAGTGTATTATTTATGGCTACCGGGGCAACAAGGGTTTATGTACTAATAATTATCGTATAATTATGGAATAACTCACTCGAGAGTTTTCTGTTAGTTAATATAACTAAGATCAAACAGAGAATCTCAAAGTGATGATATTACAGAATTCTCTCGACTTTGGAATACTGTTGAACACCAGTGTGGACACTCCACTTTGATTATAGCTAAATTATAGCAGGCGTCCATTGAATTACATAAGTTGGGTATTAATTGAAGCATCGGAAGTGAAACAATATTTAATAGAGAGTTCGTCTCTTCGGTCATATGATGTTAGTATTCGATTAACTATAGTAACTCAAAGTCAAAGTCTCTAGCTAGAGCAGTACGGATAGTGATAATTGTTATCATTGAACCAACGACTTCATGTTTCAACAAACAAAGTTAAAGTGAGCGACGTTGCAATCTTGACCAAAACCAAATTCCATTAGTCCTAATGTGATAAAGTATTGATGAAGAAAAGTGGTGAAATAATCATTACTATCGGGTACCAATTATAATAGTAGAATTAGATTTTACCCAAAAAGATGTGTAAGTGATAAATTGAGCCAAAATGCCACACTACTAGCTCAGGTGACATATTTATAGTTAATAGTTAATATTCGAATTGTTCAGTATTAATCGCTGACTAAATTTACGTCTTTGAGTCCCACAACCAAAATTATGAATACTCCGAATAAACCACACGATTTAATTAATTTATAATCATTGTAAATTAATAAATATTTGTGAAATATTAATTATTAAAGTTTATTTCTTGTTTGAATACCATTAGTATTAAATAAAATGTATATATATAAAAGCTATGCATACAATGTATCGATATACGATATCTGTATAAAATTTAAATTAGATTTAAATGGAATAAATAATAAACAGGCTTAGAAAATATTAAGTCCCATTCTTCCTCATGTTATGCTGGCAATGAGGGAGGGGGAAGGAAACATTTTTCAATTTGAATTGAAGAGGCTAAAAAATAATTAAAGGAAGGTGAATCATCCTTAACTTTAATTATCTTTTATTGCATCCTTTAAAGATTTCATTATTCGGTCATTTTCTCTTCTTTCCCATTCTATTTCAACCGAAAATAATGGCATCCAGGACTTGAAAAATATTCCAAATTCAAAATTTAAATAAAATAGAAAACAAAATGTGGTTGTTGTCTCTTGATTCTTGCAAGATCTAGAGATCAGTTCAGTTGAATCTAGAAGCATCGTACATTATTCAAGCTGCAGTTTTTGGCTACATCATAAGGTATTATTTTGATTTGATTTAATTGTATATTTCTCTTGTTAACATGGTTTGGATTCTACATGCATCATCTCATCTATCTGATTGTTCACCTTGTAATACATATAATTTAAATCCCTTTTGTCCATCTCAATAAGTTGTATGTCCATTATGATGATTTAATTCAAATCCCCTTTTGTTCTACATTTCAATTTACTAAATGTTCATCATGCTTGATTTTTTTATGCCTAAAATTTCAAGCATGAACAAGTTCATTGTATCAAAATGAAATTAATGAGGCCATCGCAAGTTGAAGGGCTAGAGCCATCACAAGTTTTTATGGTTGAGTCATTGCAAAGTGAAGCTATAATAGGTTGATGTAAACAAGCTATCGTAAATTGATAAAGCCGAAGCATAGCAAAGTGTTATAAACAAGCCATCGTTGGTTGACTTAAACAACTCATCACAAGTTGGTGAACCTGAAGCTATCGCAAGATGATATAGACAAGCTATTGCAGGTTGATGTAAACAAGCCATCACATGTTGATAAAGCTGAAGCTATAGCAAGGTGATATAAGCAAGCTTTTGCAAGTTGATATAAAAAGAATATATTGCATATCAAACGCGATAAAGCTATCGAATATTGAAGGCATCAAAGCCATCAGAGGTTGAATAATACCATCGCATATTGAAGGCACCAAAGCCATCGTAGGTTGAATAATACTATCGCATATTGAAGGTATCAAAGCTATCATAAGTTAAGAATAATACTACTGCATGTTGAGGAAACAACTAAAAAGAAATACTCTAGGTAGCCACATAGTAGCATCCTATCGGTCGCTGTGCCACGTCACCGCAAAGAAAGTGGAAATATGTCATGCCACATGTCAAATAGACAACGCGTCATGTCAGCAAAATCTTAACCATCTATTCCTTTTGGGCGCCATGGGTCAAAAATCTAAGGGTCTGAATTCTCTATAAATAGGCATGTATTCCCTACTAAAAGTTGGATTTCGAATTGTTCTTTCTTCTCATTTTTTAATTTTCTTAAGAATAAAAAAAGAACTTGACTTTGAGATTTTAATGGCTGATTAGGTCAAATTAAAATGAGTTTACGACTTAGCACTTGAACAGTCATCTACATGCATACTCGATTATTTTGGACAGGATGACTATTATACTTGCTCAAAAGTCTGATCTCTTGCCCAAGTATCACCAACTTGGTTGATTAAGCATATATTTTAGGACCAAATTTTGACCTAATATTTTTGGGGCCGACTTAGAGTAGATCTAGAGAGGGTGACAAAGGAAAACACGGAGCTTGCTAAGGAAAACTTTGAACTAATCAAGAAGAACAAATTGCTAGAAGACCAACTGCAAAGCAAGTCTAGCATTCTGGATTATTCAAAGAAAATTATCAGTGATGCCAAGAAATATGTCACTTCCTTTCTCGATGTTGATCTTCCCAAAATCATTGAGAAGTGCTATAAAGATGTTTTATATTTAGCATATGCCAACAACATTCGATAATGCCTAGACTTGGACTTTCCATCGCTTCCGGCCTTGAATTTAAAGTGTAAGAGAAGGTTCACTCTTTGGATAAAAAGGCTCTTAAGGAAGAATTCCACGGCGAGGAGGAAATCGATGCTAAAAAGTGGCCGTCATTTGATGATGCTTCTATTGACGAAGAGCCAAAACTTGATGAAGAAAAAGATGATGACAATGATGTTAAGAATGATGATGATGATGATCGCAATGACGACCATAGCAATGATCGTGATGACAACAATGATGATGAAGGGAGAGGCGATGGAATTGGTCTTTCTGGTCAACCAGATGAAAGGATGGATCTGGTAACACTAACTTAGAATTAGCTGTTCAAGATACAGAAATTGCTGACATGAAAGACCCTTCAAAGAAAGATTCTCCTAATAAGGGCAGTACTTTCGAACGCCAACGGTCCAAAGTCAAAGGAAAGATCTCATTGTCTTCAGTTCCGCTCTCTTAGGTATGGATCTCTTTATCCAAATATCGCAAGCTATCAAGTAACTTTTGGTTAATATATTAACAGTTTTAGTTAAGGTGAAAACTGGAATATTGTTGTGACGTGATGCTTGAAAAGAAACAAATGGATATAGATCGTCTAAATAGAGAATTGGACAAACAACTGAAAGAATACAACGAATTGTCTGAGAAGTACAAGAAGTTTGCTAAGATCATGTTAAAGTTAAGATATTTCAAAGAAAGAGAAGTCGATGATTGGATGAAGAAAGCCCGTCGTCGCCGGGAAATACTTGTGAAAGAGAATTTTGAACAAATGACCCACTTTTGGAAGTTAATTGATGACAGAAACGCCCTAGTGGAGTTTCTGCATAAAGCTTATTGTAGGGGCAAATTTGTCGATTTCTCATACTTTGGCGACAATTGTAGGGGGTTGCTCAGACACTTTCATCGTAGATATTTGGATGAGTATGGGTCCGATCCCTATCTTGAAGTGTGTTGGAACCTTCCCAGAGTGGCCTCTATCCCACTTTCTTCTCACTCTCTTCCCCACGAAAAACTCAAGTACAATAGAAAGAGATTTATTCTTGAAATGTATAAGAAATTGATCTTGTACGATCTCGAATGTTTGTAATATGTAACTTGGTCTGCTTATGGATTTTATCACTTTAGTTTCCTTATCCTTAGTCTAATTTCAATATGTTATACAGAATAAAGGTCTCTCAAGCAACATGGTCTCTAGGGATCTCTAGAGTAAATTTGTCAAGCTATGAAAATATTTTAAGGAAAAATCTTCAATTCTCAAAACATGGCAGTTGGCAAGACATTGCTTTCTTAGAGATTTACAAGAAGTCAACATGCGTTACCCTCATTTTTGCTTTGACTTCCTACGTGATGAAAAGGAGAATTTGCTCAGTGAAATCCGATCTTATCACACCAAAATAATATGTGGTCGTGATAGCCCTCTAGTCAGGGAATGAGATTATACCCGATTCGCTCCTGTTTATACCCCGGAAGGACTTAAGGCTTTTTTCGATTCTATACTTACATCGTCTGCTAAGTCATTTGAAAAGGCTAAAACCGTAGTCTCGAACCTTTGAATGTTGATTAGATGTTTTTGAAATATAATTGTGACGTAAACTTAATTCTTTTATTACTTGTGAACTCTGCTTATTATCAATAGAAAAGTTTGTTTCTCATATATTAATTCTTGTATCCCATATTCTTAATAGGAGACTCAGTAAGTGCATACATATGACTCTCTAGATGCTTCACGAGTTATTGAGATTAAAGATAGGTTGTTGGCTTATGTAGAAGAGAAATGATCATCCTAAGATGAATCAACTTTGTGATTCCTAAATAATCCCGAGGCGCAGCAGTGGCATAGGAACTACTTCATATTAAAATCAACATTTAGGACTTACAAAGAAATGACTGCTTACATAGAGGAGCAGCTTAAAGAAAAGAAAACGAGCTTCTGGCATTGAAAAAGAGAATCGACACGGTTCAAGGATTCAGTTTTTCAATCGAAGCTGACGTTGAGATATCTAAACTACATCAGAGAATAAGTGATCTTGAAGTAGATCTAATAAAGAGCCAAAGTTATTGCCAATCATTAGAGCTTATTGCGAGTGAAGGCGAATTCGGCCTTCCTATCCCTACTCCTGGTAGAATGACCAGATTTCGGTCTTTCGGGAGTTGGGAATTCCCAACTTTAGTAAACCCTCCTCCAGGCTTAAGTGATGAAACGATCTTAATGTGGGTTAGAAAGGTTTAATTTGAATGTATCCAGCACTTTATCAAGAAATGGGATTAGAAAATATTTTGATGCATCAGTGAATATGAAATAAAGTCCAAAAACTTGAGCATGAAAAATATGATCTTAACCAGAAGATTGAAGCGCTAAAGAGTATGGTTCGTACTTTGCAAGGTGCCAACAAGACTTTCCAACGCTCTTTAAGAACTCATATTACTTCGATTGACGATGTAAATACCATTCAAAAGAAGGAATATAAACTTAATTTTTTTAGATGTGGCCATTTGCTACATTACCGATCCTTTACTTGCCAAAGACTTGGAAAAGTCAGCATGAAGCATTGAGCTTTAGCAATGATCTGCACCTAAATAGATTTTCTTTTCTATCTAATTTTTGTACCTGCAACTTTGTATATAATATATTAGTTAGAAATGAACTTGTATTAGAATGAAAGTTACCTCAGATGTAAAGTATGTGGCTTTGAATCGAATTGTCAAATTATCTTGCTTTTGTACTCTGAGCTTTTGATGCCCAGATCAACATTCTGGTTGTTAAGATAATTGAAATTTTCATATTATAATTTGCTTTCTCTTACAAGACCAAGAAATCCATTCAATGGTTAATAATGGAAAACTAGAAATCTATCTGCTAGAAAAAAGTACAAAAATTCATATTCGATAATAACAGAAGAAGACTGATAACCCAAATCTGGCAACAATTATTGTTATCTGGTCTTTTAATCCAGCAAAAGTCATTCAGATTGGACAAGTTGCACTTGGAAAATATCAAAGCAAATGATCCAAGAGAATAGCCAAAAGGCTCAAGGGAGTGGTCGAACCGAGTCCAAAAACTAAACAAAGTTCACCGCTCCAAAAATAGTGGGACCTTCCCCAAGTCTATGGTTCGGTACCGAACCATCAATGGTTCGGTACCGAACCCATAGTATCTTATAGGGGTGGTCCTATCTTCTCATTGCATGTAAGAAAAGGTCCTAGGGACTCATTCCCAAGCTCCAGTTATCGTTTGCATGTTATACTATTCTCCATAAGTAATTCAAATGAGCTACTTCAGCCCCCCACCGATCCATAAACTAGACTTAAAAACATGTCAACAATGACTCAAACAACTATGAGGCCACAAATCTAATGATAAGGCAACCAATCTCCAAAAGTCCAAAACCCATTTTGGTAAAGTTTTATGGGTCAGTACCTACCCATAGCTGTGGTTGGGTACCGACCCATAGAGGTTATTGAACTGGCCACATCTTCTTCTTCAGCAACTATCCGGAGATCATGGAGAACATAGGTTTGGACGTGCTTGAGGCTTTCCCGCCAACCTACACCTATAAATAGACCATGGGAGGCTTCATTTAGAGGATTTTTTTAGACTCTCTAGCATTCGTATTAAATTCTTGTTATAGCTTATCGTTCGGAGATGAACCATAAGAACATCAGTTGTACTTTCAACAATAAAAGGAGAAGAATTGTTAAGTGGACATAGGAACATTACGCCAAACCACTATAAATTGTTTATCTACTGTTTATTCCTCATTTTTCATTTATAATTCATCATTTTATTTCTCTACATATTCTATTGGGTGTTAGTACCACTTTTGATGCTAACATTTTGGTGCTTTCACTGAGAGACAATATTCTCGGGCTTGTTGGATCCATCATCTATTGTTGGATTGTCTAAATCCGAGAGATAGATCCAGTTTTTATACTTTTTCAAGTTTCTTACCACTCAAATTTTCGGGAAATCTATGTAAGTGCTTGCTACTATGGCACCCAGAAGATACCGTTCCACCACTTTGCGTGCTGCTGATGATGTTGAGGAGATTGATCCCGATCTTGCTGGAGAGGTTGCACAGCCAACTACTACAGATATTCAGAACCTAGTTGATGTGGTCACTAGCGTTGAAATGGATTGCATGATGAAATAGATAGAGGATAAGCTTCAGGAGAGCCGCAATGAATTAAATGCACAGATGAAGCATAGTTTGGATTTATTGAATTTTAATTAACCAGCAGTCATAGGAGGAACGGGAGCGACATAACTCCTTCTGATTTAGAGTTAGATAGTTCATCATCCTTGGAGTATAGACATAGGGATGGAAAATAGAAATTCAGATGGAATCCCGGAATAGCTTAGAAGTGTGACTGATGATATCGTCTTCCATAATAGAGATTCAGATGGAGTGGAGGCTCCAACTATTGATCCACTTGTTATTTCGGCCATGATTGGCCCTACCAAAGTAAGGAAAGTTCTGATTGACTGTGGTAGTTCGAGCAACATTTTGTTTAAAATGGCTTATGATAAGATGTTTATGGAAGAAAAGGACTTAAAGCTGTGTAAATCTCAGATCTAGGATTTAACGGGTCGTCTATTGAGCTAGTGGGTTGCGTGGATCTACCGGTGGTTCTTGGAGAGGACGATCGCAAGCGAGTGTGAGTCATGCCTTTCATTGTGTTAGATATATTTTCTTCCTATAACACTTTCTTGGGTCATCCAGCCCTTGCAATTCAGAGCGGCCGTCGCTCCTTGGTGTTTAACAATGAAGTTCCCTACTGAGAATGATGTAGGGATTGTTCAAGGGGACTAAGGGCTTGGCCGCAACTATGTCGATGAGCTAAAGGAGGCGACGCGTAAAGAAAAAGGAAAAAGTATGGAGGGAACACTCTACATCAAGGCTCTGGATGCATAGCAACCATTGCCTGAGCCCTGGCTCTGGCAACATAGTCGGTTGCGAAAGAATATGGTGTGTCTAACGAACGATGTTCTAGCATTAGAGTGGTATTAGTCACTCCTGAGGAACATCCAATTTGTTAGGCCTTGAAACTCGATTTTCCCGTAACAAATAATGAAGCAGAATATGATGCCTTATTTGTTGGACTCAGAATTGCCAAAGAACTTGGGGTTAGAACCTTGCATATTTTTTGTGATTCCCAACTGGTGGTGATACCAAGTGCGGAAGGAGTTTCAATCAAAAGGAGCATGGCTAGCTCCTTATCTAAACAAAGCACTTGGCTGCTCAGTGATATCGAGTACTACACGATTGTGCATATTCCCAGAGATGAAAACGCAAAGGTCGATTCATTAGCTAAGTTGGCCAGCTCAGGAGATGCGCAGCTCATGGACCTCATAACGGTGGGAGTATTATCAGCACCAAGCATCAATGGGATGGATGTCGATTGGATCTTGGAAACTGAACCTAAGAACAAGTCGTGGACGACTCTAATAAAAAACTATCTACAGAGAGGTATCTTGTCAAACAGAAAGAATGAAAGGCAACTACTCCTTTGTCAACCTACCAGATTCATCATGCAAGAAGGAGTACTATATCGAAAGGGATTCTCAGTTCCTATGCTTCGATGTGTTGCCAATGACGAGGCCAAGCGAGTCTTGAAAGAAGTCCATGAAGGGGCATATGGTGAACACATCGGGGCGGAAACCCTAGCGAAAAAGATCCTTCACTACGGGTATTTCTGGCCAACAGTTAAACGAGATGCAGCTGATTTCACAAGAAGATGCGATAAGTGCCAGTGGTTCGCTAAAATACCGAGAGCCCCGTCGATAGAAATTACTCAAATGGTCAGTCCATGGCCATTTGCGGTATGTGGTATCAATATCATTGGTGTTTTGCTAATAGCCAAGGGTGGTGCAAAATACGTATAGTTGTAGTTGATTACTTCACTAAGTGGGCCAAAGCAAAGTCGTTGGCCACAATCACTACAAAAAAAGTAATCAACTTTGTCGTCAGAAACATTGTTTGCCATTTTGGGATTCCACGAACGATCATATCAGACAATGGAACCCAATTCGATAGTACCGAGTTCAAAGACTTCTATCGCATGCATTGTATCGAGAAAAGGTTTGCTATAGTAGCACACCCCCAAGTAAATGGGCAGGTCAAATCTGGAAATAAAATCATTAAGTCCATTCTTAAAAGTGACTAGAAAAGGCCAAGGGGAAATGGATCAATGAACTACCGTTAGCACTATGGGCTTATCGAACGACCCACAAATCAGCGATTGTCACTCTCCATTCACTCTAGCATACAGATCAGAGGCTATTAAACCATAGATGAATGGGAAACTCCAACTAGAGTCCCTAGGTATGATCGATGAAAAATGTGATGAGGCTGAGTTGGGAGTTGCTATGCACCGAAATCGAGTCGCCTTATAACACTAAGGTAAGAACTCGAACCTTTGAGGTTGGCAATCTCATTCTTAAACGGATCTTTTCGGGCCCTGGGAACTTGGGTTCATCGTGGGAAGGTCCATATGCAATTGAGCAAAAGCTTGGAGATGGCACATTTAAGCTGGCAATGATAGATGGTATCTTACTCCTGTAGGCGTGGAATAGTGAACATTTACAATGCTATTTCACTTGATTTTAAATATGTAAATATTTTTTCATTGCAATCAGACAGACTTTGTCGTTTCTGATGTTTTATTAAAAGAAATGACTTTTGAAGCACATTAAATTTGTTTATAGCTGATCTAACACTACAAATATTGTTGTGTCTACATAAGTTTGCATGTGAAAAATGAAAATATACAAGTACTCAGGAATAGGTGCCAACCAAACTTTCACGGTCCATGATAGGACTGCAAAGTACAATTGCATTTAGTATTCAGAAATGGATGTCGAACAACTCCTCTAACCCTTGAACTGGGGGCAGGAGTATATGTGTGTGTGTGTATGAAGCCCAATGTTTGAACGAGATAGTTCTCTTGCAGAACCTTGCCTGGGATAGGAAAGACAAAAGGTCTACACCTGGAGATAAGCGAGATCCTATGCATAAATGTCCTAGAAAAGGATATTCAAACCGCTATGCTAAGTGGTTAACTTTGGCCAATGCTTAGAATTTAGCATGGTCATGGACATCCGGAGAGACGTTCGATGATGATTCACTTTAACAATAACAATGAGAAATGAATTGCAAAAACATTGAATGTAAATGGCATTTCTCAAACACAAAGACAAATTTCCACAAGATTTAAACTAGAAACAAAAGTCCTTTCATTCCACAACTAAAATAACTACAAGTGTAATTAACAAAAAGGAAAAGTGGATGTCAAGTCCGCATAACACTGGCCGAAAAGCAAAAAGAAACAAAAGTGCCTAATTACTGCAACAAAAGCATAAAGGAGGTAGACGATCATTTTTTCCTGTGTTTCTTTGCATTTTGCTTTCCCTCAATAGAAGACTACCCACCTCTGTTTGCTTCAAGCTATCTCTTGTTATCTCATCCTCCAATTCCTTGGCCTTTAACCAGAGTATTCTATGATGAGGAAACAAATACTCTCTGAGTATTACCGCCTAATGGAATGGATTCAGAAGGCGAAGCAATGGATAACAGAATTGGAGGTGGGTCGATTGGTTCCTGCTTGATCTTGATGGCTTCCAGTACTTTGTCAAAAATTTCCTATATGGTAGGCTTTTGTAGAGACCCCATAGTCACCACCTTTAACATGTCTTCATCAATTTGGAACTCTTGCAGATCACAGGTCCCTTCTTCTTCCAAGGCTTGGAATTTCTATGCACCAGGACCGAGGGCATCACTGACCGAGAGGCTTGGAATCATCCCAGAAATAGACACAACCGTTGAGTCGATCATTATCGCATGTGATCTCGGTTGAGAGCTATCCTTTGGAAAATCTAAAATGGTAGGTTGACCTGTAATTTTAGAAAGATAAAATGACCGATTAGCAACGTCGATTGGCGACATGATTACCCTATCAAACAACGATGAAGTTAATGATATACCTCCACTAGAGTGTGGTTCTGAGAGTGCAAGTGTTCCATCTAAATTACCTTCTTGAATAAGAGTTAACATGCTAGACTTGTGTTAGTATGGATCATCCGGATGATATCCAGGACCCAATGAAACAACAGAAGTAGCTGGTGGCCCGAGGATAGGATCTATGGCAACATCATGAGGGGTAGTGCTGGAGCCTTCAACCTGATCCTCCTGGGTGATTATGGCTTGTTCGGGGTGTAGGATAAGCTCGCCAACTCTAAGTACCTTAATTTCTTCTTCACTAAGAAGTTCGTTCTCCAATTCCTCGTCCACTACTCCTTCCTTAGAGAGCTTTCTTTTGTCATCAACTAATTTCTCCCATACCATCGCTAGAGTGCGAGGATAAGCCTTGCCAAGCTAGGCCAAATATGTAAACTTAATGAAATTGGCATTGTATTTTGTGATAAGTGGACCAAAGCTATCTTTGATCTGTCTCTCTGTAGAGGCGACCAATTCATCAACTCTCTTTGATTTATCCAGCGCTTCATCTCTTTCTATACGTGCGTCATCTCTTTCCTTTCCACTTCCAACTTGTCATTACAGTAATTATGGGTCGTCATAAGCACCTCACTTCTCCTTCTTTTCTCTCCAAAGCCGAGATTTTAGCATCTTGACTTCCTCAGCTAGATCATGATTCCTATGGTGAATGGACTCCACCTCGATAATGTGACTTTTCCGCTCCTGATCAAGAGTTGCTTGCAATCCCTTAATTTTCTCATCAACCTCCTCTTTCGCGTTCTTCAATTCAGCAACCTCCTTATCAAGATGAGCGATGGTTACATTACTCTGATCCTCAATAAGCTTTATTCCTACAATCTCAACTTCTAATCCATTGGAATATTCCGATATCGTTTCAACTAAGTGAAATACTGATCATAGGTGTCATTGACATAAGTTACCATCTCGGTCTGGTATTGCTTAGGAATATCCTTTATATTTGGAAAAAGTTTACAAGCTTTGAAATTGATTTTAGGAAAGAAATGCTGCAAGTCAGCTACCAAAGAATTCAAAGAGATCGATTGCTAAGTTTGTACAACATGCTGCTTGTCAGGTTGTTCGATGGGTTTCTCCATAGGTGCTTTGTCATGTTTGTGTTGAGAAGAACCAGACGCGGTAGATTTGGTATGATGTTGAGATTGCTGAGAAGTATGGGACAATGTTGGTTGCTTGGCCGGAGGAGAAATATGAGATGTATCATCACATAGACGATTGTCCCGACGACTAGAATGCCTCTCAGTACCCTTAGACGGGGGAGATCTGGATATAGAGCGATGCCTAGACGACGAATCATATGGCCTATGGTCCTTCTCTTTGCTTCCACGATCTCGGCTCAAGTGCCGACTGTACTAGATCCATGACTAAGCTTATAAGACCAAAAAGTTGGTTTACGTCTCGGATGATATCCTGCATGCTTCTGGAAATCATCATATAACCCGAGTCGATCCATCGAATCTATAGATAAAATAAGAACAAATTATTCTTGAATGAATTCGAACACTGCATCAAAAAATTGGGGAGTGTGTGTGTATGCAAGTGTACTAGTGTACCCCTCGATGGACCATGGGTTCTTATTTTGCTAATAGGGGTAATCTCCCATGCTTTTGTCGAAGGAATGCCTTCATGATGGCCAATAGGGGATGCAACACCCTAAGACTCATGTTGGCCAGAGGATATGATTCAATCACATCTGAAATGTCCCCAAAGGCGGCATAAGGGTCTTTAAAAGTCTGAATAGGAGTCTCGAATACAGATGTTGCTGGAGGATGCAGAATCTGAGTCTTTTTTTAGGAAGCTCAATCTTAAGGCTTTTCCTCTGAAGTGGTTGTTAATCGTTATCGTCGTCACCTTCCTCATCCTACCCTCCTGCTTCTTCATCTCCACCTCTGATTTAACCTTCTTTATTAGGCTCCTGGGCATCCCCTATTTCAACCACTGAACTTTGGACTGGGGACACCGATGATTCACCTCCGTCATTACCAGCCGCTGGCTCATCTTCTTTACTGTCTGTCAGCTCATCTTCTTCACTGTCTGTGACAATTAAAGTTGGACCGACACTATGATCAGGAACCAATAAGTTATGAGCTAAGAGATTTTTGTCGGTAAGTAACAATTTAACTCTTCTCTCCATTACTGGGAGTGCTTGGAGCTGCCGTACAGTATTAGCCAAGGTAGCATTCCTAGCTCTATAAGGAACATTTGCGAAAAGCGGAAAGTCAATTAGAAATCGTAAAATCAAGGATATAGATTTATATCTGAGAAACATGAATGCAACTTACATCTAGATAGCCACCGTTGTGCGATCCCAGTGGGATAACGCATAAAAAAGAACTCTTCCTTGAAATAACTCAATTTATTCCAGGTTCCAACCATAACTTTGCACATCCTGGATGACTCAAGGAAAATATGAGAAGGGCTTCCCTGTTGACGCTCAAAACTATAAAAATATCGGATCTCTTGAAAAGTCAGGACCCATTGAAAATGACGAGCAAAGATGATGTGTACGCAGCTTAGAAAAGCATAGCCGTTTGGATGGAGCTTGGTAGGGCCAATTGCATTTGAAGCAAAATTTGTCTTATGAACGGTGGTACTCCCCCAATATGCACATATATTTGTTACAGATAGTATATCATTTAGGAGGATGTTGTGCCCTATGGTGACGAGCCGGGACTAACACATCGTCCCATAGAAAATTACGTTTCTCGCAGATCCTTCGGAGCGATGCCTCATCAACTTTAGAGGCAATTGAATCAATAGGGTCTTCCAATATAATCATGTCTGGAAGAGTGTCAGGAGCATGTTCCACTTCCGGTCCATGTATAGGGTCTTTCGAAATCCCCTGAGCAGGCCGATCTCCTTGAGGAATGTTAGGTTGGACATTTGGTTATGCCAGAGTTTGTTGCTTTGGAGACGCTCTTGTAGAACTAGATTTTATATCAGATTCATTACAATGTACCGTCGGTTGGTCTTCGACCATAGCAAAGAGGAGTATTGAACGTCTGACGTCCAAAGCTATAAAAGAAAACTCAACATGATAATTAACATTAGATGAATTAAAAGTCAACACCCCTATGCTATAGTGAATCTAGTACAGTGTAGTGCAAATGTTCGATATAGTGCAACTATCGATTCTAGAAATCGGAGATCACTCAAAGTGAACGTCATTGTCGGCCTTCTCAACAAGCTTTATGTCGTCAGAAGCATGCCTGGAATGCATTGGAACTTAGAGTATCGAGTGCAATAGAGTTTTTCTGCACTTGAACAAAGAGAAAAAAAATCGAAAAATCGCACTAAGGGGATGGTTGGGCACCGAAGTGTACCATTAAGGGAATTTTAATTTTTCTCCTTTTCTTCCTTTCAATACAAGCATCTTGGCTCTGTGACGACCCATATTTTGGAAGGTTTAAATCAACAATAATCCACACATGTCCAACTTAAACAATCTGGAACGTAGATAATCAATGGGGTTAATTAAGAAAAATAAGAAGTGAAGAAGAAAACAAACACAGAATCTCACAGCTGAACGATAAAATATAATAATCAAATAATCAGGGTGATAAAGCTGTTTACTACACATTTGATTACAATCTATACACATTTATCAGAATTATATATATACATCGGGGATAAATAACCAATACACCAGAATAACATGATGCAGGGGATAATAATAATAGTAATATACCAAATCTTCGTCTGCGTCCTCCGGAGAATAATCTTCAATACGCTGAAAAAACTAAGGACTGACCCGAGCGTAATGAAAAGACAAAACACTCGAGTCAGGACTAAAATACTCTTGTGTAAGTCAAATCAATATCACGAAATATGAGTGCAATAACTTAAGAGATGTTACGGGATTTTCCATCTCCTAAGGATCCGTTAAAATATTTATATATAATAGTATATGTTATAATATATAATGTCTATCAGTAAAATAAATATCAAAATAGTGTTAAGGCTTTACATTGATCCACCTTAACACATTTTTACAGTTCTAAACCAAAGTCGTAATGGGATCGTATAGGGATAAATATGACAAGGCACGTGAGGCAATGCCCAAGGTAGGATTCTACCAGTTTACCCTTTCTGACTGGTCCTAATCTATCCGTGGCCGACCGCGACAATCAATCCAAAAAAAAATGGTGCACCCATCAAATACGGAATCACAATAGTAATACGAGGGATCAACGTCGCTAGAGGTAGCTAACCTCATTGGCCAGACATAGGCTCCTGTTTTAGTCATTTTAATTATGACACGAGTGTCAAAGATATCCATCACCGTTCTCTTACTTCATTCCAATAAACGTCGGCAATTCAACCACTACATTCTGGATATCATCCACCGCGTACATAGTTGTCAAAGTGGTTCCAATATTGACAGAGAGTATGCCAATAAGTGGCCCCGGTCTCTTTAACAATCAATCGTTGTTTTACAGATCGGTTGATTCTTTTACATTTCGAAAATAGTTCGTACTTGATACCAAAATATCATATTCGCTTCAAAATCAAATCCATTTCGAAATTACCATATTCGCTTCAAAAATCATATTTTACTTCAAAATGTCAATTCAGTTCGATATATCGATTTCACTTCGAAATTTGATTTGAATTACAATGTAGGTTATAACTTCACTTTAACCCAATTCATATTTAAATCCAAGATTTAAATATAAACATTTCACCCCTTTAACCAGTTTGAATTTTAGAAAATAGTTTTAAATAGTTTTTAAAATAGTTAAATAGTTAAAACAGTTTAATAGAAAATAATTTGAGTATTAAAAATGGTTCATATAGTAAAATAGTTTGGAAAATCAAAATAGTTTGAATATTTAAAGAAAATAGATTTGAAATAGTTTATACTAAAATAATTTATCTAAAAATAGTTTCAAAATCAAACCGATTCAATTCCAAATTTCCCAATTCAATCACTTCCAATTTCCATTACGATTTAATCAATTCAATTCCGATTTCAAGTCGATTTTTTTTACTGCGATTCCAAATAAATTTCGATTTCAATTCCAAATTAATTTCAATTCCAATTCCAAATTAATTTGCTTCAAATTCCAAATTAATTTAAATTTCAATTCCAATTTAATTTCAAAAATCCAATTCCAAATTAATTTCAGCCCAATTCTCAAATTGTAAACCATTTCGATTTATATTAATTCCGAGTTTGATTTTCAAAATATAAATTCAAGATCTTAAATTGAATTTTCCTCCAATATCCAATTAAAAAATTCAAACCTTCAAATGAAATTAAATTCCAAGCTAAATTTCAAAATATCATTTTATATCACTTTCCTTAACAACATTCAAAGTTCGAATAAAAGTCTAATCATTCAAAACAAATCAATATCCAAAAATTCAAATCATATTCCGATTATAACTTAAAATCTCAACTTCGATTAATTAAACAATTTCGTTTCATGTTTAAATTTTAACATTTCGAGTTCCAATTAGAAAATAATTTGATTTCCATAAATTCGATTTTTATTTCTTAAAACCAAATCATTTAAATAATTTCAAATCAAAATTTTAAAGTCGTTTAATTTAACCAATCCGGTGTCCGTATATAATTCTTTATCCTTTGGCCAAATGAATCAATTATTTCAATTTAATTCCAGGGATGGATATATATCATTTTAATCCAAAATAAATGCCATAGGTATATATCATTTCAACCTATTTCTTAATTTATTCGAAATAATTCAATTTACGGTTTTATATACTAAAAAAATACAGGGTGATAACGTGATAAATAAACATCCAAAATATCAATCAATGGCATCCATCACAACCAATCATCCAAACAGTCAGTATAATTCACAACAGTTTCATAATTATCAATATCGGGTATTTCAATGTCAGCTAAATTTATCAAGCAACAATCAATAAATTCAATTCACTTTATGATATAATTCAACTACATAAAAAAATATTTTAGTACTTGTGAGCGTATAAACACTCACCTTGGGTTAAATTAGAAAATTTCAAATTCTCCAAACAATCACAAATCCAGCTTCAATGCATAGTGCTCGTTGATATGAATCTAGTGCAATTTGTTTTGTCTGAAACGGAATTCGTACGAACATAATACGAATTTATTAACATTCGAATTCAATTAAATATATCAAATATACTTAATCAAACTAATTACCTTATCAATTGTTAAACCACGAAACCTTACTGCTGCCTCGTTCACAAACTCACGACCGCCATGAACAATCAACGCCGCACCGCCTCTACAACACGCTGCGACCCACCTGACCACCACCGAATGCGTTGCCGACCTCGCCTGAACTCCCACGACCATCAGAGCTTCCCTCCGAGCGCCATAAATCGACCAAGGAACCCAGCCGCCATAGTCGTTGCCCTCACCACGCAGTCGTCGTCATTTGAGGTCGCCCTCCCTCGCGTGCTCTCAGGCACCGCTGCACCCTATTCAACACGATTCGATTGTGACCTGTAGTCGTCTTTTTTTCGATCGTGACATTTTGTTCGATCGTTATTTATTTTTGGCAATTTTTTTCTCTTGAACGATTCGAAATAAAAGGAATTCGAAATAAAAAGGGGAAGATAGAGATAAATAGGTGGTTCTGTAGGCACAAGTAAATATATATTATTATTTAAGTTAGAAAATATCTAGCTTAAGAGTCCAAATTTTCTCGAGCTCTAAACAAAGCGTGCCGCCTGGTGTTTATAATGTTTTACCCCCATTACGAACGCAATGGGACTGGTTTCGAGGCCTAATTCGATCGTATGTGGAAGGTAGCTTTCCAAAGGCAAATTATTTTATCGAATTCTGAAATAAATTTCTACGTGTTTCAAGCTCGCATGGCCAAACTACAAGTCTGATCGTTACGAAACTTGAAATCCTACAATAATTCACTATTACGAATCCGATGGAACTGGTTTCGTCGAAATCTGAGACAGTGGCCAAAATGGCTATTTTCACATGCTAATTAAAAAGAGAAATTTCCAAAATTTAATTTAATCACTTTATATTCCATTTTAAAAGTTAAACACCTTCGTTCATATTTAAAAAAAAATATTAAATCAATTTTCGATGCCATTTTCATTCACATTAAATCCAGAATTCCATTATTTAATAATTCCCAATATTAAATTTAACAATTAAATCATCCCATATTAAATTTTAAACAATTTAATTATCCGATAAATTACACTAATAAGTCATTATTTTTTTTATCTCTAACCAATTATATCCAATAATTATATCAATTCTAAAATTTAAAATAGTTAAAATACGGATCGTTACATACTCCCCCACTCAAAACTTTTCGTCCTCGAAAAGGCGTTAAGTACGGAATTTAACATACAATATTTTATTCAAAATTATCAACTTTATAAAACATTAAAATCTTATTTGAAAACTATTTCTATGCTGCTGCTACACCACTCTGATCGGCTTATGGAATTTACAAGTTAGTTAACAAAACAAGTTAATTTTTTTTAAAACTTCAAAAATTTTCTAACACCCAGGTTTACGGAAAACTTCGGCAGAGTCTCCTTTGCGCGGCTCGATCGGAATTTTTTTTACAATACAATATATATCACAATATACCAAATAGATATCAAATATACATCGCATCTCAATGATGAGTCATCCCGTATGGAATAAATATAAAATCGCTATATGTAATCTGAGATACGTACCTTATTGTTAATAATACGAGCGAATTCGCTCGTATTAAGCAAGCAAAAGCACATAAAAACCCGCATATACGTCCAAACGTCTTCGTATGTACCCATCTCAACTCAATTTAAGATATTAGTTGTATATAAAGATATAGAAGCATGTATGTCTAATATAACCATATAACATGTATTTTGAATCCAAACAACAAATACAAGCACAAATACGCAACATACAACAATCATATGCAATCAAAACAGTAATAACAATGGTTTGCAACAAAAGAAACCATCCAACCATCAATATCCGTCCAATTAATCCAATTAATTCATAACCATGTGAATTTACATTATCAAACGTCAATTTTTTAATACCCTTCATTTCTTATTAACATTCACTTATTAACATTTTAATTGACTCACTTTCAATTAATTTACATTCACATCCAATTTATTTGTATTCACTTTATTTACTCAATTGATTAACATTCATTTCATGTTGACATCTAATTGATTTGCTTTCATTTTATTCCCATCTCATTACATGCATATTTTTCCCTCACACAACATACAACTACATTACACAAATTTTTTCTTTCTTATTTGCTTTTTATTTTTATTTTGGTAGTTTCTTTGTTTTGATTTATAGGAAAAAAATATAGGGTTGCTGCATTTTCTCTGAAAGAAATAAAATTCAACTGTTGTTAACCCTATATCTATTTCACTCTTCTTTAATTCTACTTCTGATACATGTATCATTTCTATCTTCAACTCTTAATACAAACTAACAATATGTCATTTCACGACTTATCATTTCGTACTATTTCCGATTTTGTTTGGAAATAAAACAATGTTTTTTGATTCGGCAAATCGAAATATTTTAATTACATGCTACGCGAGATGTTGATAATGACTACGTATAACTTGAGAATAGTGAGTTCCCAATGTTCCATGGTTCTGTTGGTTTTGTATCGGTCAGATCATATCCTTGAGTTCAAATGGTGATGAAATTGGTATACATTGATGTTCATGTTTTGGTTTGGGTTCATCTCCTCATTCATGTTTGATTGCACATAAAGTGTTCGAAATAATGATAACTTCTAATGAGTTTGAATAATCATGTTTCTCCTTTTTGTGCTTATAAATTGTTGGAAATGAAGATTTAACTAGCTTTTTCCCCATATGAATGTAGGTTTGAGCTAAAAGTAAAAAAAAGCTAGTTTTCAAAGAAAACCTTTGCACTTCATGCTACTACTATGTCTACAGTATTTTGCAATCATCATTTTTTCTCAATAGGATGGTTTTTTTTCTTTTGACCTAGCATCTAAACTGACATAATTTCTATTTGAAAATGAAGTTAACTTTGGCAATTGTGGTAGGCACAAACACATTTTACACTAAGTGAACAAATCATGTGCCTAAGTAAGTTTACCTTTGCAAAATTTCTTTAATTATAGCCTATAATTTTGTCTTTTCTGTTATTTTCTATATTTATGTTATTGCTATTATTTGCTTCCAAAGTAAACAATTTATGTTCTTTTTCTTGCATAATTTAGATGATGGTCAATGCTTCAAGGCCTATGGAGGCATCAAGTTTGATATGTTATCGTTTATTTTCTATATATTGCCAGATTCTAAGTTTTGAATAGTGGAGAAAAGACTATTAGAGTTACTTGAAACTTAGTAGGTCTAAAAGAATCAATTTTTCATGCTACTTCATTGTTTCTTGTAATGTATTAGAGATACATAAGATACACCACATGAAATATTTGTAAAATGAGACAATAGGTAACATACCGAGTCCAAATGGTATTTGCATTATGTTCTTTATATATTTCTAAGTTATTATAATAGTAGTATTCGTATGCCCTTTTGTTTGCTTACAAAAAATTTAATCATTTTAAATTTGGTTTTATTTTCCTATTCAAATTTATAAGTTACAAACTTATTTTTATCTATAATAATTTCAATTTATAAGTTCAATTTTTTTCATATATTTATCAAATCATACTTAGAATATTTTTCACAACGAAACTTGTTTTGGTCGAAAATTGATTTCTTTTGGTAGCAATTCTCACTCAGAAACTCGAAAATGAATACTGGTGATGCTGCAGTCATCCTCATAATTATTTTCCAGCGACCAAAGCGAGTTCCATGCTTTTATTTTTTTCAAAATATATTTCTCATCAAAACACTTTAAAATAATATTAATTTTTAAGGCTTCGAAAACAACTGTTGAAAACAAAAGGATTTTAAATTCTAAAATTCTCAATTTTTAAAAGTCATTTTTATATATAATCTATATTATAAATCCACTTATACAAATTTCATTACCTTACATTTTTATTATTTCAAACATTTTTTTGTTTTTTTAGATTTAATACCATTTAATTATCAAATGCCTCATAAAATAAGATTCATTATGTATTCGTTTTATTTTAGTTCAACCAATAATCGATGATAATTAAATATTATCATCTCCTAACAACTTCATTAATAATCATTTTATACACATAATATAATTTAAGTAAAATTATTTCATTTACTTGATTTTAAAACAATATTATGTCGACTTACCTTGTTTAAGTGTTTAGAAACCCCTATCGATAACATGGCGTCCCACGCACCGACCAGAAATCATAAACAACTCGACGGATAAGTAAACACAATATAAAATATTTTATAATACTAACAAGTACGCTCTCATATATATACACACTCAAACATACTCATTCTAGGGTATTACTACCCTATCTCTAATGAGTCAAACTCCACAAAGCCAAGGTTATCACTAAACCTGGCTCTAATACCAACTGTGACGACCCATATTTCGGAAGGTTTTAATAGACAATAATCCACACATGTCCAACTTAAAAAATCTGGAACGTAGATAATCAATGGAGTTAATTAAGAAAAATGTGAAGAAAAGAAGAAAACTAACACAGAATCTCACAGCGGAGCAATAAAATATAATAATCAAATAATCAGGGTGATAAAGCTGTTTACTACACATTTTATTATAATCTATACACATTTATCAGATTTATATATATACATCGGGGATAAATAACCAATACAGCAAAATAGCATGATGCATGGGATAATAATAATAGTAATATACCACACCTTCATCTTCGTCCTCCAGAGAATAATCTTCAATGCGTCGAAAAAACCCAGCACTGACCCGAGCGTAATGAAAAGACAAAACACTCGAGTCAGGACTAAAACACTCTTATGCATGTCAAATCAATATCAGGAAATATGAGTGCAAAAACTTAGGAGATGTTACTGGGTTTTCCATCTCTTAAGGATCCGTTAAAATATTTATATATAATAGTATACGCTATAATATACAATGTCTATCAGTAAAATAAATATCAAAATAGTGTTAAGGCTTTACATTGATCCACCTTAACACATTTGTACAGTTTTAAACCAAAGTCGTAATGGGATCGTATAGGGATAAATATGATGTAACGACCCGGTATTTCAAACCATTCGCATCCACACATGTCTGACTTGAATTGCTCAAAATATTAGATTGTTAATTTATATTTGGCAAAACTCAGCATATACAGTAAATAAATCAATCACAGAATCACAGACACAGAGTATTACAACAATAAACAGCGGAAATAGATAAATAGTAGTTCATGAAGCTACTATATAAAACAACAGAGTTTGAAATAAAATACAACAGAATATCTAAAATACAATGTAGTCTCGAATACAAACTGATGACAAGTCTGAACAAAGTAACTGGATAGCTGAAAGCTGAATAGATACAGATGGATCTCCAAGCGAAGCTCCAACCTCCAAAGGTGAGTCTCAAATGCTGTGACACTCAGTCTAACTCGAGCATAAAGCAAAACACAAAACACTCGAGTTAGGTTTAACATTCTTATATCAATAAATTCAACTCAAGTGAAATGTCAACTGAAATACAAGTAACTTAAAGGATAATTGGGATTTCCATCCTCTAAGGATCCGTGGAACTATCTACTATGTAGCAATATACGCTATTATAATATGTCTAAAGTAAAGTAAACTATTAAAATAGCGTTAAGGCGTTACCCATATCCCCCTTAACACATTTTTATAATGCCGTAGTCTATACAGATACTGTAAACTCCACCTGCAGGTGGGATATCAGGGAGCACTCCATAGGTACGACACAAAACAAACTCGTAGAAGGCACGATAGGGCATGCGACAAGGCACTCGAGGCAATGCCAGGGAAGATATACCGTTTGCATATCCAGACTGGTGGTAACGAATAGCAGCTACTACCGCCCACCTCGTGACACACTCCTAAATCAAAGGGTGCACCCAATCAAATCACAAAGAAATAGAATGGTATCGAAGAAATGTGCCCGATCGGAGGAATGACCTCACTTGGCCCGGCGTGGCTCCTGTTTTAGCCGCATCAAGTTGACTCACGGGAGTCAGGGTCACGCAAATACCATATAGAATCGTCACCGAACCATCCTACTTCACTATGGAATCTCCACCACGTACACAGTTGTTAAAGTGATTTTCGGTATTGGCAGAGAGTATGATAATATCCGATCCCGGTCTCTTTAACAACCAAACGTTATTATAACACCGTGGTCATTTCATTTCAAACAATTCATGATTCATATCAAAATATCAAATCATTTCAAACCATATCAATTTGGGATCATTATACACTTTAAACCATATTCATTTCCAAAATCGTGACACTTTCAAAATTATAACACATTCGAAATCGTAACACTTTTGAAATCATAACATTTGGAAATCATAACACTTGGGAAATCATAACACTATTGAAATCATAACACTTTCCACCTAAACAGTTTAGATGTTGAAAATAGTACATATATTAAATACTTTATAAATTAAAATAGTTTATATATATAATAATAAATGAAATTTTTTTTATAAATTTTTTTATATAATAAAATTAGTTTCCTCCAATCTTGCAAATCGATTTAAATCATCTTGAATTCCAAAAATTCAATTGAAATCAATTCCAGTTTAACCATTTCAATTTAAAGTTCAAGTTTATAAATTCAAACATTTACAATATAAACTTCATTCATTTTTCAATATTAACTTTAAATTTATTAAAATTTGAAATTACTCCCTCACACCATTTTTAAAACAATTTATTTAAATCCCAATTCATATACCTAAATTAATATTAAACGTTAAATCTCAATTTTATTACAAATTGAGAATATTCATTTAATCACTTTTTATCAAATCAAGTTATAAACCAAGTTATAATCATATCTTTTCGAAATCTCAAAACCAATAAGTTTAAATCAATTCTTTCTTAAATTCAATTATTAACCAATTTAAATTCCAAGTCAACATTAATTTATCTTTCCAACCTTTATTATTAAAGTTATAAATCTATTTTAAAATATTAATATAAATTTTTAAATAAATATTTTAAAACTAATTAAATTAAATTTTATTAAATCAAATCTTATTATCATGTTTATTTTATATTAAACTTATTTTATATATTTTAAAATAGTAAAATTATAAGTAAATTCTTAAAATTTATACTTTCAAAACTAACTTATAACTTTAAAATTTCCAATAATTTTAAAATCTAAAATTTAAACATATATAGAAATAACATTTATATATTATATTTTAAAAATAAATATTTATTAAAACCATATATATTTCTTTCAAAACCTTGGAAATCATTTTCAAAATATATATAGACCAACGGTGTCTGTATATAATTTTCTATCTTATGGTCAAGTGATACAAATATTTATCATTTCAATCCGCAATTTAAATATCTACGGGTATATATCATTTCAACCCGCAATCCCAAATTCAACTAAATGAAAATCGCTTGGGTTTATCATTTCAACCCATAAATATTTTTCTCCTTTTCTACAAGATCGTTCGGGTATATATCATTTCAACCCATAGAGAATTCTATACTAACATGGGACTTGTAGAGTGAAAACAGTTATGATAATGATATAACATATCAACAACATGCATATATCATCAATAACCAATTAAATAAAATATAAACAATAGGATATGGTGTCATATCCCACAGGTGAACAATTTCAGATAATAGCATATCATATATAGCAATTATAAAATTAACAGTTCAATTTAGCAGCATATTTCAATTGTCGTTTCAATTGAAATCAAATTTAATAAATATAAGAACATTAATCGTGAGTGATTGTTCACCTTTCGAGGCTAGAGAGATTCAACAAATGAAACGAGTTATGAATCCAAGCACGAATTCCGAAGCAAAACGGGATTGGCACGAGTTCGTTGAACAGAGCTGATAATAGAAATCGATGAAAACAAATCAAATCAGTATTGATATAAATTGAAAATATATATATATACATTATTATTATATTATATATATATATTTCCCAATATTTTAATTTAAGACAAATATTAAAATAATATAAAATTTCAAAATTATTATTTTTTAAACCCATGTTCTCAAAATCCAAATATATAGAAATACAAACTATCTTTAACCAATACTAAATTAAATATTGCCTAAACATATATTAAACTGTTTAGAGCTGCAAATAAATAAAGTATAAAATAATGTATTCTGACATATAACAGCATATGTTAATAAGATATGAACAGCTTAAAATATAACAGCTTAAAACAAGGAACAAATGAAAAGCTGCTAACTTACCTTTACATAAGTTTCTTACTGCTATATATATACTCATTAAAATCAAAGTACTGATACATATGATATTCAAAATCTTTACAGACTATATATATACATAGACTAACATAAGTACAACTTGCATAAACACATATATATAAACTTTTATATACGGCTATTATAACTTCCCAACATAAACCATTTTATAATATATATATATATACACACAGTGAAATCAAAGTTGCTAACAAATATACGTACGAACGTATATATATAAGATGATATGTTATAAATTTTTTACATTAATATATAGATCTTATATTCTGAAACACTTTTAACATATTATAAATATATTGATATATCCACTATGTAATATATCAAGTTATACATATGCAACTTTGAATACTGGCAAGAGAAATATGTATTCAACCTATAAAATATACATATTTCAATAAAACATGCAACAGGAAACTACAACATATATAAACTTTATAAACATTATATATAAACTAATATATATATTAATATATATACTCACCTACCTAAATGCAACAGAGGCGAAAAAGGGGAGGCCGGGCAACTTGAAGGTAGTTGAGTTGCGGGGAAGGGGGGAGCTCGGAGCTCGGTAGAGATGGTGGCTGGAAGAGGAGGGTCGTGCATGGCTGCCGCAGCGAGTGGAGGATCGGAGGAACATTTGGTGAGGTGGAAGCTCGAGGAGATGGCAGCCAGGTCGGAGCTCCGATGAAGGATGGATGTTGGCGAAGTGGAAGCGGGTACGATTGCATGCTAAGGCATGGGAAGAGGAAAAAGGAAGGAAGGCGAGAGGTGATTGGGAAATAAATGGGAAGAGGAAGGTTACAGGCAAAACGAATGCATAGTGCAATAAACTTTTATATATAAAATTTCCTTTTTTTCAAATGATAGTGACAGAACGAAGAGCCGAAGAAAATAGGCAAGCAATTAAATATGAAGGCACGTTATAAAGAAACGTATATAATTTATAACTTATAATTTCAATGAAGGGGCACGATGAACAGAGAGAGAAAGGAAAAGGTTTCAGAATATATTCTAGAAAAATGAATGTAATATAAACGGTCATACTGAGATTCAGCGGAAAGTTATCAAAGCAATTTATTAGATTGCTTGGGCTACACGTTCAAAATTTGAAAAGCAAGAAAAGCTAACGGTCACAATTTATGGTACCGATACGATGCACCGTTTTATCGTTTCCGTCACATACCGGACTTCAAAATACAAAAATAAATATACTGTGAAGATCAGCACGACGAGGCGAATAGAACGGTACACAAATATCAACGATACGATCGAATTATAAAAACTTGAAATTTCGCTATCGAAAGTGCTGCTAAAATGCAAAAAATAAGATAAACGGAGCTATAGAAGTCCAAATTTGACGAAATGAAATATGACGTCTCACTTAGAAGATGATTAACATTTTTATTATGTAAAAATATTCAGGTTTGGAAAACATTTTATTATATAAAATATTCAGATTTAAAACGTATTTTTTATCAACAAATATTAACTGATTTAAATTTAAATAAAATTACACAATAAATTAAACTTCCATATTTTCTTATGAAAATTTACCAGTTGCTATGTTTATATAGGCGTATTTCAAATATCAAACTTTTATTTCCAAATTTAATTACTTAAAATTTCAGTTAATTACGTTATTTAAAACCGTTAAAATTTACGGGTCGTTACATATGACAATGCACGTGAGACAATGCCCAAGGTAGGATTCTACCAGTTTACCCTTTTTGGCTGGTCCTAACACATCCGTGGCCGACCACGACAATTAATCCAAACAAAAAAGGTGCACCCATCGAATACGAAATCACAATAGTAATACGAGGGATCAACGTCGCTAGAGGTAGCTAACTTCATTGGCCAGACATAGGCTCCTGTTTTAGTCATTTTAATTATGACACGACTATCAAAGCTATCCATCATCGTTCTCTTACTTCATTCCAGTAAATGTTGCTAATTCAACCACTACATTCTGGATATCATCCACCGCGTACACAGTTGTTAAAGTGGTTCCAATATTGACAGAGAGTATGCCAATAAGAGGCCCCGGTCTCTTTAACAACCAATCATTGTTTTACACACCGGTTGATTCTTTTACATTTCAAAAACAGTTCGTACTTGATACCAAAATATTATATTCACTTCAAAATCAAATTCATTTCGAAATTACCATATTCACTTCAAAAATCATATTTTACTTCAAAATGTCAATTCAGTTCGATATATCGATTTCACTTCGAAATTTGATTTGAATTACAATTTAGGTTATAACTTCACTTTGAACCAATTCGTATTTGAATCCAAGATTTAAATATAAACATTCCACCCCTTTAACCAGTTTGAATTTTAGAGAATAGTTTTAAATAGTTAAATAGTTAAAACAGTTTAACAGAAAATAATTTGAGTATTAAAAATGATTTATATAGTAAAATAGTTTGGAAAATCAAAATAGTTTGAATATTAAAGAAAATAGATTTGAAATAGTTTATACTAAAATAATTTTTCTAAAAATAGTTTCAAAATCAAACTGATTCAATTCCAAATTTCCTAATTCAATCAATTCAAATTTCCAATACGATTTAATTAATTCAATTCCGATTTCAAGTCGAATTTTTTTTACTTCGATTCCAAATAAATTTCGATTTCAATTCCAAATTAATTTCAATTCCAATTCCAAATTAGATTCGCTTCCAATTCCAAATTAATTTAAATTTCAATTCCAAATTAATTTCAAAAATCCACTTCCAAATTAATTTTAACTCAATTCTTAAATTGTAAACCATTTCGATTTATATCAATTCCAAGTTTGATTTCCAAAATATCAATTCAAGACCTTAAATCAAATTTTCCTCCAATATCCAATTAAAAAATTCAAACCTTCAAATGGAATTAAATTCTTTCGAAATATTGTTTTATATCACTTTCCTTAACAACATTCAAAGTTCGAATAAAAGTCTAATCTTTCAAAAAAATCTATTTCCAAAAATTCAAATCATATTCCGATTATAACTTAAAATATCAACTTCGATTAATTGAACAATTTCATTTCAAATTTAAAATTCAACATTCCGAGTTCTAATTCGAAAATAATTTGATTTCCATAAATTTGATTTCTATTTCTTAAAACCAAATCATTTAAAAAATTTCAAATCAAAATTTTAAAGTCATTTAATTTAACCAATCCAGTGTCCGTATATAATTCTTTATCCTATGGCCAAGTGAATCAATTATTTCAGTTTAATTCCGGGGATGGATATATATCATTTCAATCCAAAATAAATGCCATAGGTATATATCATTTCAACCCATTTCTTAATTTATTCGAAATAATTAAAATTACGGTTTTATTACCGGAAAAAAAATCAGGGTAATAACGTGATAAATAAACATCCAAAATATCAACCAATAGCATCCATCACAACCAATCATCCAAACAGTCAATAAAATTCACGACAATTTCACATCCTATCAATAAATCTAGGTGTAAATTTCAAAGTCGGTTAAATTTATCAAGCAACAATCAATAAATTCAATTCACTTTATGATATAATTCAACTACATAAAAAAATATTTTAGTACTTGTGAGCGTATAAACACTCACCTTGGGTTAAATCAGAAAAATTCAAACTCTCCAAACAATCAAAAATCCAGCTTCAATGCATAGTGCTCGTTGGTACGAATCTAGTGCAATTTGCTTTGTCTGAAACGGACCTCCTACGAACATAATACGAATTTATTAACATTCGAATTCAATTAAATATATAAAATATACTTAATCAAACTAATTAACTTATCAACAATTAAACCACGAAACCCTACTGCTACCTCATTCATAAACTCACGGCCGCCACGAACAATCAACGCCGCACCACCTCTACAACACGCCGAGACCCACCCGACCACCACCGAATGTGTTGTCGGCCTCGCCTGAACTCCCACGACCATCGAAGCTTCCCTCCGAGTGCCATAAATCGACCAATGAACCCAGCCGTCATAGTCGCCACCCTCAACTTGTAGACGTCATGGTTCGAAGTCGCCCTCCATCGCGTGCTCTCAGGCGCCACTGCACCCTATTCAATGTGATTCGATCGCGACCTGTAGTCGTCTTTTTTTTCGATCGTGACATTTTGTTCGATCACTATTTTTTTGGCAGTTTTTTTCTTGAGCGATTCAAAAAAATGGGAATTCGAAATAAAAAGGGGGAAGATAGAGATAAATAGGCGGCTCAGTACACGTTGGCAACAAGTAAATATATATTATTATTTAAGTTAGAAAATATCTAGTTTAAGAGTTCAAATTTTCTCGAGCTCTAACCAAAGCGTGCTGCCTATTGTTTTGTTTCCTGGAGATTTGACTAGGCAACTAGTGCTCGGCATCAGGTAGCACTCGGCATCAGATAGTACTCAGCATCAGGTAGTACTCGGCATCAGATAGTACTCGGCATCAACTAGTACTCGGCATCAGTTAGTACTCGGCATCAGGTAGCACTCAACATCAGATAGTGCTCGACATCAGGTAGTACTCGGCATCCAGAAGACGTTCGGCATACATGACTACTCAACATGACAGTATCGTTCGACCAAAAGGATCGTTCGGCCAGAAAGCATCGCTCAGCCAGAAAGCACGTTAGGCCAAGGAGGATCGTTCGGCCAAAGGAATCGTTCGGCCAGAATGCATCGTTCGGCCAGAGAGCATTGTTCGGTCAAGAGCTTCGAACAGTGGCACGTTCGGCTTCGACTGACAACCATTCTGCACTTCCCACACATCAAACATACCGTTCGGCATAAAAAGGGTGGATCGGCGTCATTGTGTTCGGCCTATCTGGTTCGGCATGCGGCGACCACTACACTTGGGCTAGAGTGTTCGGCTACCAAGCCCACCTGGGAAGTCCAGCCCATCTTTGTCTATAAATAGAGGGGCAGGGTCACAGTCAAGAGGGATCTTTTCGGGAGAACACTGGGGAGACTCTGCCATTTTTCAGACTCATCTTCTCTACTTAACAACTTCATTCAAGCATTTGATTCACGAATTGTATTTGTAATCAACTATTAAGAAGATCAATAAAGTTTAACCTCAAAGTGGACGTAGGCAATTACGCTGAACCACTATAAATTTGGTGTTCTTACTTTCTGCATTTAAATTAGCATTCTCTTCCTTGTTTAATATATCTTCATCACTTATATCTCTACACAATCTTTCTCTACGAGGTTAGTGACCAATTTTGGTGCTAACACTTTGGTGCTTTCACTGAGAATTGAATTCTCAGACCTCAAGGATCTGCTTTGAAGCTACTGGATTGAACAAATCCCCCAAAGAAGATCCGACTCATTGATAGTACATCCGTTGATTCTACTTAGAGTTCATACCAATAACTCTACAATGGCGAGACCACATACCAGGTCAGCTTCTCATAATGCGGATGCCCATGAAACTACTAGCGTACAACAAGCAGGACCTAGCAATCAACCAGCGATTCCGGGTGTGGGAATTTCCACCAAGGACCAAACTCCAGTTGTCACCAGAATAGAGTTCAACGACTTCATGAGAGAACTCAGGGAAAGCAGGAGACAACTAGGAGAGCAGATGCAAGCGAACGCCAACCTGATGGCACAACTCACTCAACAGCAGCAACATAATGATGGGGGCAATCCCGCTCCTTATTCCTCATCCGACAGCTCAACTTCCTCTGATGAACCTCCTAGGCGCAGACGCCGTAAGACTGAAGCTGCGCGGGCGGGTGCTGCTATTCAGACAGCTGGAGACCGTAACCAAGCCGGAGCTGGAAACCTAGGAACTGGAGTGCAGGTTGAGGCTGGAGGACCAGACCATCAAAACACTAATGATGTCGAACCTCAAGATGCACGTTTGGCAGACCGCCAGGAGAGGAGGCATCAGCCTGGCCAGTCACGTAGAACCGACTCCAACCTTCCACATTCCATACAAACACCAGACCTGACAGCCATGGTCAGGCAATTGATGAAAGAAAATCAGGGCTTGTCGAATGACGATTGGAGAGTATCAAGGAGTCGCACTCCGTTCACAGATGTTGTGTTACAGGCGGCGTACCCCAGAAAGTTTAGTATGCTAACTATCCCTGCGTACGAGGGAAAGACTGACCCCAGACCGCATGTCATGAGGTACGAATGGATGATGGATTCAGCTAGAGCAAATGATGCCACCAAGTGTAGATGCTTTCCAATCACTCTATCTGGGATCGCTACTATGTGGTTTACCCGACTTCCTCCGCGGTCTGTATCCAATTTCGAGGAGTTGGCAAAGAAGTTTATTGAGCAGTTCAGGATACACACTACTCGTCCAAAGGACGTAATGTCTCTGTCAAGTGTAATCCAAAGTCCCGGGGAGTCATTGAAGGAATATTTACAAAGATTCCATGTTGCGGCAACTGAAGTCAGTAATCCTAATGATCATGCAATTCTAATGGCTGTAATGAGAGGTGTGGATCCGGAGTCTGAATTTGGAGACTGGTTGGCAGGGAAACCTCCGAGCACACTAGAACGTTTTTACTCAAAGGCACATCAGTTCATAAGAAGAGAGGAAGCTAGGTGGGTAAGGAGAGATAAGGCACCAGGACCTATCCAAGAGTCCGTGAAAAGCAACATTGTTGTGAAGCAGTCCGGAGACAACACAGGAAAGGTTCAAGTCAATGTCCAGAACAAGCCTGGGTAGCCTAAGGAGTCCGGAGGAAGAAATCAAGGGATGAAGAGAGAAGCGGGGAAGTGGAAATCGAGAATTCCAAGCTACAACGAGTATACCCCGCTGAATGCGCCTCTTGAGAACATTTACCTATCTACCTGCAATACTTTTCAGTACAGAAAGCCACGTCCAAAAGAATCAACCGAGGAGCAGAAGCGAACCGGGAAATATTGTCGCTTCCATGAGACTAATGGGCACAATACGGAAGAGTGCAGACACCTGCACGACGCTATCGAGAAGTTGATCAGGCAAAAGAAGTTGCAAGAATTTGTGAAGGATCCACAGGAAGGAGGATAGGGAACGTCCAACCCAGGTCGCGCACCAGCTCCGCGTCATCCCGAAGAGCCTGCCCGGACCGTGGGTAGACTAGTCATAAATACAATTATCGGCGTACCTCACCCCGCGGATAAGAATTGGCAAGAGATGGAGCGATATGCAAGTTCCCTGAAGCATGCAGAGTTTGAGTGCTGTTCGAACGTGGAGGATGGGACCCCTGCTAAGCAGCAACGCGTAATGACGGACGATATAGTGTTCAAAAACAGAGATGCTGATCAAATAGAGGCTCCAACCATCGACCCGATGGTCATATCTGCCACGATCGGACCGGCATATGTGAAAAGAATTCTGGTTGATTGTGGAAGTTCTGTCAACATCATCTTCAAGAAGGCTTATGACCAAATGAAGATGGAAACCAAGGACTTGAAACCATCCAAAGCTCGTATACACGGCTTTAATGGTGCAGCGACCGATGCAGTGGGGTATGTTGAGTTACCAGTTGAACTGGGACAAGGCGAGCGTCGGAGGGTGCGAATCCTACCCTTCGTAGTTTTGGATGTGGATTCTCCATATAATGTTTTCTTGGGCCGACCGGCCCTGGCTGAGTTTAGGGCAGCATTAGCCCCGTGGTGCTTGACTCTGAAGTTCCCAACTGACAAAGGGGTAGGTATTGTTCATGGCGACCAAGCAGCTGGTCGTTCCTGTTATGTGGCTGAGCTCCGGGAGGCCCATCAGAGGGAGAAAGGAAAGGTTGCGGACAATCCCATCTGCATCCTTAACACGGATAATTAACAAGTAGTGCCCGAGCCCTGGCTCGGGCATAATTCTCGGATCTTCAGAGACATAGATCCGAGAGACGACGATGAGAAATCCACGGAAGAAAAGGCGGCGCCGGCTGAACTAACGATTGACATTTCAGTTAGCCAGAGCGACCCTTCGCGAATACTGAAGATCGGATCACATCTAGGCCCCGCAATGACTGAAGACCTTAGTGACTTCCTCCGGGCGAATCTTGATGTTTTCGCCTAGACGCATTCTGATATGTGTGGGATTTCTCCCGCCATCACGAGTCATATGTTGAACATAGACCCGAAATACGTCCCAGTTAAACAAAAGAGGAGAGGAATGGACCCGGAGAGGTCCGCTGCTCTCAGAGAGGAGGTGGACAAACTCAAAGCCAATGGGTTCGTCCGCGACGCCCTCTATCCTGAATGGGTATCGAACCCCGTACTGGTGAAAAAGGCAAATGGGAAATGGAGAACTTGCGTAGACTATTCCGATTTGAACAAAGCGTGCCCCAAGGACAGTTTCCCGTTACCAAGGATCGATCAGTTGGTCGACTCCACCGCAGGACATGAGCTGTTATCATTCATGGATGCATACTCGGGATACAACCAAATCCCGATGCATATTCCGGACCAAGAACACACTAGCTTCGTTACAGATGTCGGGCTATATTGCTATGTAGTAATGCCCTTCGGACTGAAGAACGCAGGAGCGACTTATCAGCGTTTGGTGAATCGAATGTTCAAGGACCAGCTTGGTAGGACGATGGAAGTCTATGTGGATGACATGCTCGTGAAGTCACGACAGTCAAACGACCACATTCGAGACTTGGCTGAAATGTTCGACATACTCAGGTATTACGGGATGAAGATCAACCCTCTGAAGTGTTCCTTCGGCGTTGCGTCGGGGAAGTTTTTGGGATTCATCGTCAATGCTTGGGGAATTGAAGCTAACCCCAAAAAGATCCAAGCTATTCGAGATGTGCAAGTACCCAGGACTATAAAATAGGTACAGAGCTTGAATGGAAAAGTAGCTGCGCTAAGTTGATTCATATCCAGGGCAACTGACAAGTGCATCCCTTTGTTTGATATAATAAAGAAAGGGAAGAGGAACTTCGAATGGATGTCTAGTTGTGAAGAAGCATTCCGGGATCTGGTGAGGCATCTGCAGAGTCCACCAGTGCTGTCAAAACCAGTAGACCACGAGATGCTGTACGTATACTTGGCTGTATCACCACATGCGATAAGTGCGGCTCTGGTTCGCGAGGAGGACCGGATCCAGAAGCCGGTGTATTATGTTAGCAAGCGCTTAACGGGGGCAGAAAGAAATTACCCTAAAATCGAGAAGTTGGCCTATTGCTTGGTGATTGCATCACGTAAGCTACGCCCATATTTTCAAGCGCACTCAATCAGTGTTTATATCGATCAACCACTGCGGCAAGTACTCCAACGACCAGAAACTTCCGGAAGACTGCTAAAATGGAACATCGAGTTGAGCCAGTTCGATATCGTCTACTTTCCACGAAGGGCCATACAAGGACAAGCACTAGCAGATTTCATCGCTGAGTTTACCATACCCATAGAACCAGATAATCATGACGTCACTACCCCCGTTCGTTGGAGATTATACACTGATGGGGCATCAAACGACCGTTGCTCCAGCGCGGGTGTAGTTCTTATAACTCCGGAAAATCGATCAATCTGTTATGCTTTGAAGCTTGATTTCCCAGCTACAAATAACGAAGCAGAGTATGAAGCACTGATTGCTGGCTTGAAGCTCATCAGAGAACTCGGGATCAAATCAGTTGAGATCTTTTGTGACTCACAGTTGGTGGTTTACCAAGTGCGGGGAGATTACCAAGCAAAGAGACAAAAGCTTGCTCCGTACCTAGTTCAGGTTCTAGAACTATTGTCAAATCTTGAGCGTTATGACATTTCGCATGTCCCGCGCGAACAGAATAAAGAAGCCGACTTATTGGCTAAGTTTGCAAACACAGGCAATGCGCAGCAAATGGGATTATATCCCGTTGAGGCCTTGCACGCCCCGAGCATAGACGAGATGAAAGTTGATTGTGTATTGGAAACGGAAATCGAGAAGGAATCGTGGATAACCCCGTTCAAGCTGTACCTGACAACCGGGGCTTTACCAGAAAAAAGGAGCGAAAGACGTCAGATCCTTCGAAAGGCCGCGCGATACGTGATGCAGGATGGATTAAAGTATCGAAAAGGGTTCTCAGTCCCCTTATTACGGTGCATCGCTCATGACGAGACAAAGCGAGTCCTGAAAGAGGTTCACGAAGGGGAATGTGGTGACCATACCAGGGGGCAAACGCTAGCAAAAAAGATCCTCCGCTATGGATACTACTGGCCGACCGTGAATCGGGACGCTGCAGACTACGCAAGGAAATGTGACAAGTGTCAAAGATATGCGAAAATCCCGAGGACTCCATCGACGGAACTCACGCAAATGGTTAGTCCCTGGCCATTTGCAATTTGGGGAATCGACATAATCGGCTCTTTGCCTATATCCAAAGGTGGTGCGAAATACGCGATAGTTGCAGTCGACTATTTCACAAAATGGGCTGAGGCCGAACCCTTGGCCACAATCACCTCTAAAAAGGTCATTAACTTCGTTGTACGAAGCATTATATGCCGCTTTGGTCTTCCTCGCACCATCATTACAGACAACGGGATGCAATTTGAAAGCAGAGAGTTCAAAGAGTTCTGTTTAAAGTATGGCATCGAGAAGAAGTTCGCCGCCGTTGCACACCCAAAAGCTAATGGACAAGTCGAGGCCGTTAATAAAATAATCAAGTCAATACTGAAGAAGCGTCTGGAGAAAGTCGGAGGCAAGTGGGTAGATGAACTCCCGACGGCATTATGGGCTTATAGAACTACCCACAAGTCCATGACCGACCACACTCCATTTGCCTTGGCATACGGCTCTGAAGCCGTTATACACGTGGAACTTGAAGTTCCATCGCACCGGGTGACATATTATGATCCCAAGACGAATCAGGACCTCTTGTCGGAATCACTAGATTGTATCGATGAAAAACGTGAAGAGGCCGAATTAAGGGCCGCAGCACATAGGCACCGAGTCAAGCGTTACTACGACGGCAGAGTCCGCCCAAAGATATTTGATGTGGGTGATCTCGTTTTGAAACGAGTTTTCCTAGTACCTTCGCGTATGAATCCTAGCTGGGATGGTCCGTACGTCATTGAACGAAAGCTTGGAGGGGGAACGTTCAAGCTAGCGACCGTTGATGGCATAACACTCCCCCGGGCGTGGAACAACGAGCATTTGCGACATTATTACATTTAGTATGTTTCTTTCCTGTTTTAGGCACAGTTATTTCCTGTATGTTTTCATTCCGTCGCAACTTAGTTTCCTTTTAACTATGTAATCGAGCAGTTTAGTTGTTTTTCATTAATAAAGGCTTGAAGCCGTATTTTCCACGAATTACTAATGTTTCTATATCTCATAGTCGGGTGATGAATTACTAGAACTACATTATCCTGTACGATACACGAAACTCGTATAAACGATTTCAAATCTCCGAATCCCCAGAGCGCGGACCGAAGTACTCTAAGTCCCCAGAGCGTGGACTAGAGTATAAACGATTTCAAATCTCCGAATCCCCAGAGCGCGGACCGGAGTACGCTAAGTCCCCAGAGCGCGGACTAGAGTATAAATGATTTCAAATCTCCGAATCCCCAGAGCGCGGATCGGAGTACTCTAAGTCCCCGGAGTGCGGACTAGAGTATAAACGATTTCAAATCTCCGAATCCCTAGAGCGCGGACCGGAGTACTCTAAGTCCCTAGAGCGCGGACTAGAGAATAAACGATTTCAAATCTCCGAATCCCCAGAGAGCGGACCGTAGTACTCTAAGTCCCCAGAGCGTGGACCAGAGTATAAACGATTTCAAATCTCCGAATCCCCAGAGCGCGGACCGGAGTACTCTAAGTCCCTAGAGCGCGGACTAGAGTATAAATGATTTCAAACCTCCGAATCCCCAGAGCGCGGATCGGAGTACTCTAAGTCCCCGGAGTGCGGACTAGAGTATAAATGATCTCAAATCTCCGAATCCCCAGAGCGCGGACCGGAGTACTCTAAGTCCCCAGAGCGCGGACTAGAGTATAAATGATTTCAAATTTCCGAATCCCCAGAGCGCGGATCGGAGTACTCTAAGTCCCCGGAGTGCAGACTAGAGTATAAATGATCTCAAATCTTCGAATCCCCAAAGCGCGGATCAGAGTACTCTAGGTTCCCAGAGTACGGACTAGAGTGTAAACGATGCGAACCTATGAATCCCCTGAACGCGGATCAACTTACTCTAAATCCCTGGAGCGCAGATTTGGAAGAAAGTCCAAGTACTCGAGAAATGTGGAGCAAGAAGTATGCCACGTCTGGAAATGTTTGAACAACACGAGAGTAGACTTAGAGATAATGCAACTCATAAGAACTTGAGTTATGACTACAGTTAGTCAGCGAACCAAAGAAAAGCAAGAGAATCATTCAAACAAAAAAGAAACTAAACTTCATTCAATAGTTCAAAATGGGGTTACACAGTTATCCCTCCAAAGCTTGGAGTCAAGAACCTATCTATACTAACTACAGAGACGAAAGATAAAAGTAATTACAAGACTTAAGTAAGGAACTCGTTGAACAAGTGTAGCGATTATTTCTTCGGTTTCTTCTTCTTGTATTCTTTTTTTTTTCTGACGACTCCTCTCCCTCACGCTTTTTCTTGGATTTCTTGCTTGCTAAAGAAGCGGAGTCAGGAGTAGGAGACGGAACATCTAGTGGTTTGGACCTGCCCGGGAGAATGATTTTCAATGGTCTGTTCCGCGGGTCGGTAAGTTCCAGTATTTCAGGTTCAACTTTGACCTCGACCTTTTTCTTCTCCTCTTCGGCGAGGCGGTCCTTCATGCTCATCTTTGAAGTATGCTCAGAGGCGCCAGTGATTTTGATTTCATCACTCCCTTCGGCAGGAGATGAAGTGTCAAGCTTATCATCATCTAGCGCCCCAATCACTTGAGCATCGGGACCAGGAATTACTCCCGCGTGAACAACGTCGCTTGTTTTCTCTGCCTCCTCCTTGGCGTCATCGCTCCTCGTAGTTGGCTCGGGGTCAGAGCAGACTGTATGAAAACATGAAGAATGAACATTAGAACGAATAAATGCTGGAAAATAACAAGATCTTTTGACTTCTAGAAAAGAAGAGTTTCCTACCGGGTTCTGGTTGGCTATCGATTGTGCGTGGGGTTTCACCCTCCAGGATAGGAGATAGCACGTGAACGCCAAGCCCGGGATCTTCAGGATCATAGCCGGCATGCTGCTCGAACGGGTCAAGTGTCGGCCGACCGGCCGGTTGAGCAGCGGGAGGAGCAGCAATATGAGGAGCCGTAGTCTCAGCCCCAGACGGGCCAGCTTCATCACTTTTCTCTTTTGGAAGGGGAGAGCCTTTGTTATAAAGCGCCAAAGCTGCGGATAGATCCGCTGGCTCATTCCCCCTAAGAAACTCCTTCACCAAGGCATCCTCATCGACCTCTTCAGAGCCCGACTCGATTTTCTTGATCTTTACTAAGGTTTCCCAGGCCTCAGCTAGGGATTCAAGATAGCCATCGCCCAAGAATGTTAAGTCACGATGCATAAGGACGCGGGCTCCATACTCAGCAATCAACGGGTCAAACATGCATTTGACCTCTTCCCTGCCGGCTTCTGCAGCCGCCTCGAGGCGAGAGTTAATCTCCTCCGCAGCTTTTCTTTTGCCCTCCTCAGGGGCTTCGTCCTTCATTTTCTCAACCCCAGCAAGTTCGTCATCGAGCTTCGTTTTTAGGAGACGAGTAGCAACGATTTCATCACAGTATCGTTGTGATTCTTCTTGAGCAGCTACTCTGTCCTCTTTCTCCTTGGAGAGTAATTCTTTCAGCTCTCTGACTTGTATGGCGAGCGCGACCCTTTCTTTTTGAATGGAATCTTTTTCTAGGGCAATGGCACCGCTGTGCTGGACTGCTTCATCAAGTTCCTTCTTGTGAGCCATCTCTAAACGAGTAACTGCCTCAGCATTGTCTTTTGCACTTTGTTCAGCGGCTTCCAACTTCGACTTATACGAAGCAAGCTCTTCGTCTTGATGCTTGATGATGTTCTTGTCGCAACCAGCCTCCAATTTCAGGCGATCAATCTCATATTGACGCTCAACGGACACCTCCGAGATCTTTTCAACCAAGTGTACAAACGCGCCATGTTGAACATAGACGTCCTTATTACAGGCAATGGCACTCTGCTTCACGTGCCTAGGGATATGGTGAATAGCCAGGAGGAACTTCAGACCATCGAAGCAAATTTTTGGAAACTTGGCCTTGAGATCGACCATTTTTTCCGCTACAGTTGGATCAACCGCGGGAGCAGGGGGAGGAGGCTTTGAAAGTTCTGCTCTTTTTCGTTGCTCCCGAATTTGCCTTGTGCTCGATGAACCAGAGTGTTGTTCTCGAGGAGCGTCAGGTTGGTAACCCTTCTGTGTAGACTTCTCTCTATCCAGCTCAGTTGGAGGAAGAGGATCACGAGACTGTGAAGATTGAGAATATGCCTTCTTACGGTAGGACGAATCGCGGGGACGATTGTCTCTATCTTCATAATCATCTCTGTCCCTGCGTCTGCCTGAACCTGAGTCCCGTCCGGAATGATGAAATATGGAAGAGCCATGAAGGCGATCGAATCCGTGAGAGCGCCCCATGTCACCTGCAAAGAATGGAGATAACAACGAGTTAAGAAAAATCCGGGAAATAAGAAAAAACTTGAAGTGTATGATGGAATGCGTATGTGCGTGTGTGTCCTAGTGTTCCCCCCGACGGACCAGTTCTTTTATCTTTACTAATCGGAGTATTGTCTCCTTGGATCGGGAGTTGAACTCCCGCGTTACCTCTAGCGGGCGAAGAAAACTTGAGGGCTTCAGGATCGTCAAACCCGTAATTAAGTATATCATCGGGAATAGAAAGGTTCGACAGACCCCTCAGGGAACTTTCCAGGTGCTGTGAGGAAGCCTCTTTCTCGGGCGGGATAGGCATAACTTTTGAAGTGCCACCAACTTTCTCTTTCCGAATTTTTTATTTTAACCTCTTCTTTCCCTTCGAAGGGGAGGATGACGTTTCAATGTCGTGAACTTCAGCAGCCGGATTCCAAGCAGGACCCACATTCTCGCCTTGGGTCTCAGGAGCTTCGTCCTCTTTGTGCTCGCCTTCTTCGTGCGCATCGGGAGTGCGGCGTGATGACGATCCGGCCTATTTTTTCCCTTTACCGGATGCTGGCTTGGGAATGGAAACGCCCTCCGCGAGGCTAATCCGACGACCTGGGGCTAACAAGCCGAACCTTGACAATGATTCATTCGAAATGAAGGTTCGGATGTCGCATTCCTCGGCAGGAAGAGCTCTAATGGCCTCAACGGCCTCAGAATATCCTCGGCCCTCCGGACGCGGGTTGATACCTGAAAAGATGAAACGAGGAGTTAGAAAAAGCATGACTCCGATTGATCGCGAATGATGACTCAGCGAAGAGACTTACTGCCTTCAACCCATCTCCTCGCAAAACCAGGAGGGCAACGCACGTAGAACCATTCCTGTTTGTACACGGCGAATTTACTACATGCCCCTGTCAAGATCTGGCATTTTTGGTATGGCTCGAGGAACATGAAGGAAGGGCTGTCTTTCCGCTTCTTGATCATATAGATGTATTTGATATCGCCAGAAGTTGGAGGTCTGGAGAAGACAACCATGCAGAGTAGGTAAGTCCCATGTAGAAACGCATGATCGTTCGGGTGCAGCTGCGACGGGGCAATGTCGATGTACTGCAACACGTCCCGAAGGAGCAAGTTAAACAGAGGCACACTGCCCATCCAACACATGAATTTGTTGCAAGTGGTATATCCGACTGGGGGAAGGTGAGGACGATCGTGTCGCGAAGGGACTAACACATCGGCGAAAGGAATCCCGTGGATGGAACATATCCGTCGGAGTGCGGCTTCATTGATCTTCGAAGCTTGTGAATCGATCGGATTGTCTAGTAGAATTGTTGCCTCCAGGGCATCGGGTGCTAAGTTATGAGCAGGGGAAGTCGACGGATTAGAAGTATCAGCGGCTTCTTGCCTTGATGACGGCCCAGGCCTGTCGGATACAGTGGCGGAGCTAGACTTTCTTGACATCCCCAATAAATAATGAATCTGGCTAAGTGCCTGAGAAAACTATACTTAAAAAACGTTGAACGTTAGAATTAACAACACGAATTTTCCCCTCACGTGATGTGTGAACTAGTACAAGCAATCGTGTACAAGCAATAAGAATCTAGGGATTTCAAAGATATAAAAATGAGCTTCGAATCGTCGCCTTCGAAGACCGTCATCGCTGACCGTCTCAAAAAGCCCGCCTTGTGGTGACTACAGTTTCGAATTCAGAAAACGAATGTTAATCTAAGTTCAGATTTATGTCTACTAAAGCTAGGGAGTTAATGATCCGGGTGAGTTTCATGTGATAGTATGTTTAGGTCCTGGTCCTTGTTTTGCTATATGAATAGGCAAGGTTAATAAGTGCTCGGCCTAGTTCCTGCTCGGCTAAAGGTACCGTTCGACATTCATGTGGTTCGGCATCTGTGTTGTTCGGCGTTTGTATTGATCGGCATTTATATATTGTTCGGCATTTATGATGTTTGGCGTTTGTATTGTTCGGCATTTATATTGTTAGGCATTTATGTTGTTTGGCATTATACTATTCGGCACCCATGGTGACTCGGCATTTGTGACTGTTCGAAAAAGCATCATTCGGCCAAAATATTGTTCGGTCGAGACCACATTCGACATCCTATTTGGCTCATACTCCCTCCACATCCTTCCATTGCACTATCCGACATATGACGAATCGTGCCGAGCCAAGTTTGCGCCGAGCGCCAACGCTCGAACACACCGTCCTCTACAGCAACCTCATTCCCCCTTTTTTCTTCCTCCATCCACACCGAACCACGAGGACGAATCGTTCGGTGAGTCGCACCGAACCGTCCTGTTCGGCATTCTAACCAACTCCTACCTTCCTCCACATCATCTGGCCCTAAAAATCCACACAACACCTATCAATTTACAAACTCGAGTTTCATGTTGAAACCCCTTTGTGGATTTAGTTAGAGGGATTGTTACCTAGTTAATAGATCACGACTTGGAGAAGTTTGGAGTTGAGGCCGCGGTTTTGATTAGCGCCGAATAGGTTGGGAAGAGTTGTTAAGTCTTTGAAGGTTGTTAGCAGGCGAGTTTTTCGAAAACAAGATAGGAGAAGTGAGCGTGAAAAGAGAAGGAGGAAGAAGGCCTCGACTTTTATAGGACAGAAGGAGAAGTCGAAAAGGCTATACCCGGTGGAACCGGTCAAAGCCAGTGTTCGGCATCGGAATACAAAGTCGTTCAGCATGAGGAGCGTTCGGTTTCGACTGCTTCGTTCTGCATCTATACCACGCTCGTCATACACCTCCACCACTGATATTCTCAAGAAAGCGTCTCCAAGGAGAGTTAACCTAGATTCGAAGCGAAGTACGGGGGATATGCAATTCAAAGCGTATCACGATTCAGCCACGTAATACACTTTGGGGGGCAAGTGTTTCCTGGAGATTTGACCAGGCAACTAGTGCTCGGCATCAGGTAGCACTCGGCATCGGATAGTACTCGGCATCAGATAGTACTCGGCATCAGGTAGTACTCGGCATCAGATAGTACTCGGCATCAACTAGTACTCGGCATCAGTTAGTACTCGGCATCAAGTAGCACTCAGCATCAGATAGTGCTCGGCATCAGGTAGTACTCGGCATCCAGAAGACGTTCGGCGTACATGACTACTCAACATGACAGTATCGTTCGGCCAAAAGGATCGTTCGGCCAGAAAGCATCGCTCAGCCAGAAAGCACGTTAGGCCAAGGAGGATCGTTCAACCAAAGGAATCGTTCGGCCAGAATGCATCGTTCGGCCAGAGAGCATTGTTCGGTCAAGAGCTTCGGACAGTGGCACGTTCGGCTTCGACTGACAACCATTCTGCACTTCCCACACATCAAACATACCGTTCGGCATAAAAAGGGTGGATCGGCGTCATTGTGTTCGGCCTTTCTGGTTCGGCATGCGGCGACCACTACACTTGGGCTAGAGTGTTCGGCTACCAAGCCCACCTGGGAAGTCCAGCCCATCTTTGTCTATAAATAGAGGGGCAGGGTCACAGTGAAGAGGGATCTTTTCGGGAGAACACTGGGGAGACTCTGCCATTTTTCAGACTCATCTTCTCTACTTAACAACTTCATTCAAGCATTTGATTCACGAATTGTATTTGTAATCAACTATTAAGAAGATCAATAAAGTTTAACCTCAAAGTGGATGTAGGCAATTACGCTGAACCACTATAAATTTGGTGTTCTTACTTTCTGCATTTAAATTAGCATTCTCTTCCTTGTTTAATTTATCTTCATCACTTATATCTCTACACAATCTTTCTCTACGAGGTTAGTGACCAATTTTGGTGCTAACACGTTTATAATGTTTTACCCCCATTACGAACGCAATGGGACTAGTTTCGAGGCATAATTCGATCATATGCGGAAGATAGCTTTCCAAAGGAAAATTATTTTATCGAATTCAAAAATAAATTTTTATGCGTTTCAAGCTCGCACGGCCAAACTAAAAGTCCGATCACTACGAAACTTGAAATCCTATAATAATTCAGTATTACGAATATGATGAAACTAGTTTCGTTGAAATCGGAGACAATGGCCAAAATGGCTATTTTCACATGCTAATTAAAATGAGAAATTACCAAAATTTAATTTAATCACTTTATATTCTATTTTAAAAGTTAAAAACCTTCGTTCATATTAAAAAAAATCAATTTTTCGATGCCATTTCATTCACATTAAACCAGAATTCCATTATTCAAATAATTCCCAATATTAAATTTAACAATTAAATCATCCCATGTTAAATTTAAACAATTTAATAATCCGATAAATTACACTAATAAGTCATTAAATTTTTTATCTCTAATCAATTATATCCAATAAATATATCAATTCTAAAATTTAAAATAGTTAAAATACGGGTCGTTACAGGCTCCATCCTGCAAATCCAGGCATGCTCCTCAATGCCGCTCATCTCTAACCACTCACTATCATCACTTCTCACCGTAATATGCTTAAGTTCAAAGTCCTTGGGCAGAGAAGATGGTTTATGTTCGTATGGATCGGGCTCAAGTTCAAGGCGATTTTGATGATGTCAAATTCAATTAGGAGGCCGGCGGTGGTCGATCGTCAAGGCGATGGCGACATAGTCAATTTAGGGAGCGGCGATGTTCAAGGATAGTCCAGGTTTCCAACTTCTCTAATGGCAGAGATCGAGTTTGAAGAAGACAGAAAAATGGAGTAAGGGACCAATATGGATCGATCAAAGTTTTATAGGGCTAAAGCCAACTTTTTCGAATATGGACCAGTTCTATTCCTAAGTCAAGGGTCGGTACCGAACCATATGGTTCGGCACTGAATGATCCTTATATAAAAAATGAGAAGAAAAGAGAACAACATGATTCAACATAGATATGTGCCTTCATTTGCATTCGTACAGTACTGGACTTTACCAATCATATGTGTGTGTGTGTGTATCTATATATGCGTGCTTATGTGTGCAGATTCATCAATTTCAGAATTCGGTCAATAGAAAACTCCTAACCTGATAATTCTAAAAATGAAAATGGTCGAGAATAATGAACTTGGATTGACAAGTCATAGATGCAAATTCCAATTTTATAGTCCTGGACATTGTTGAAATGTCACTGTGAACGAGAATAGATATGGCTATTCATAAAAAAAGAATCTAAGGGAAAGATGATGAGTATTTGAAGCATAAATTGGGATTTAACATGGCAATCGTGATTTACGTCAATTCAAAGCACATCCCATTCGAAACGAGATTTAATTTAGGGGGCAAATGTATTCCGACCTTTTATCCCAACAAAAGTCAGTCAGATTGGACATGTTGCACTTGGAAAATATCAAAGCAAATGATCCAAAAGAATAACCAGAAAGCTCAAGGGAGTGGTTGAACCAAGTCCTGAAATTAAACAAAGTTCACCGCTTACAAAAACGTAAGGAATTTTCTCCAAGTCTATGGTTTGGTACCAAACCATCAATGGTTCAGTACTGACCCATAGTATCTTATGGGTGTGGTCCCATCTTCTCATTGCATGCTAGCAAAGGTGTAACGCCCCAGATTTTCACGCTCGAAAATCGACATCCATACTTTACATCGTACTCGAATGCCGTAGATTCGACCGTTCAAATCCAAGTCGCGCGGAGCTTATAACACAATTAAGTAAATAACACAGCGGAATAAAAAGAATAATACATTGATATACAATATCTGATACAATATCTGATACAACAGAGTGATACGATGAATATCAATATACATCAGATATATGATACAAGAAATAGCAGCGGAAAAGAAAATGATAACATCAGCAGCGGATAATCTCCATCTTCAAAGCGCTAATCCCGAAATAGCTTGAACTCTCAATAACGAGGCACAAAGATAAGCAAGTACGGTCTGATCCAAAGACTGAACTAGCTCCAGATAATCTACTGAACCTGACTATCTGAAAAACCCAACTCTAGACTGCTCGTGTAGAAAAATTTTGAGCATCCAGAGTTTAGGAAAGAAACAATAAACTCCGGATCAGTCATGGGACTGGTGTGAGCAACAAAAACAGTTTATCTTTAAAACAAATACCAGAGAATTTTAAAGTCAATTCGCAATGCTTTTGGAAAATGAAACTACCATAAGGCCTCCCGCCACACACACAATGCAAACGCAGAATTGGAGGAGATTTCTCCTTATGATAGTCAAATATGCTTACTACGCAAAAATCAAATCATTGGATATTATTATTAGTGCATAGTGTAGAAAACATTTTCGAAAGTAGAATATCAATCTTAGACAACATACGACTAGTATCGTATGCCTACTATAGCTACCATCTAAACAGTGGTGACCACCGTACGTAAATGGCAGGTTCTACAACTAATACCGTACAAAGTTCGTATTTGGAAGATGGATTTCCAACAAATGGTCAGGCTAAGGAACTTCCTATTCCACGAAAGGAACGCCTCTGGTGGGACGCTCCGAGAACCAAACCGTTCTCTGCCAAACAAGGCCGGCTACCCCCCTTCCCGGGTAATATACAAAACCTGAGATATGCCACCCCCGGTCCTTTGGGGCCTTTATCCGAGAGCTCTCGATAACCAACATCACACATAATAAATAAAGTGTGTCCACATGAGTAAGTATCTGGGCTCCATACCATGATACTACCCTTTTCCAAAAGGAATGGTTATACCCTAGGGGAGCTACCCCTGAAACCTTGCCGCACAATTCCTGTTTCGACCATTACCGGGTTGTGAGGTTGTGAGGCTCGACAAAGTCTCGTCCATAAAGCTACGCTTTGTCACAAAGCCATGCTTTGGGTCAACAGATGATCAACCTATGATCACAAAGATAAATGATCAAACAAATGATCATATCACAAATGATCAAACACTGATCATCACACAGCAACACTCAACATGTCACATTACCAAATTGGGAGTATATCGCTGATAAATTTCAATTACATAACCTTTGAGCTCGTACGTCTCAGAGAAGGGTGTTAAGCTAAGAGAATAAATTCTCCGCCACCAACAGAAATGTATTTGAAAGAAAACGGCTTTATATCTCAAAGTGTAATGTCAGACATACAATCCATACAAGTCTGTTCTAGGTTTGAACAGAACCGAAGGCACTTCCAAGGAAGCCCTTGCAAATCCAGAAAATTTTCTAATCACGTCCGGACTTCCCATCACAAAGGATGATCAAATCTCTATACCGTGGACCCGTCGATGTAGAGACATTCGATGAGTTGTCCTTTCATTTTCGAAAATATCCGGTCTTCACCACCGGTCTTCAAATGCTATCCATATACGACGTATCACTATTCGGAATGGGTTATATGACACAAATGTCTTTTCCCGGCTAACCCGAATAGTGAGCGTAATATTCAAAATGAATGGATAATGGGATTTCAATTTAAGTCACAACTTAATAATTCAACTTCTTTTTAAATGGTTTCAATCGATTACCATTTCAAATCTTTTAAACAAAAAGATTTATTTCACAAAGTTCACCCAGTTTTCAACAAAAATCCATTCACAGATTTCAAAACAATTTCCGTTTCAATTGGATTAACTCGTTAAATCTTTAAATCAAGATTTAACTTATAGCTTTCAAAACAATTTCATTTCGAAGGGTTTAAACAAATCATCAATTTAAATCTGTTAAAAATAAACAGATTCAATTCATAGCTTTCAAAAAGAATTCATTCATAGCCTTTCAAAACATTTCAATTTCATTTTAAATTTGAAACCTATCAACACAAATTGGAAGTTCACTTCTTATATGAAAGCTTTTATTATTTGAAAACAAATAGTTTTCGTTTCAGAAAAATCCAATTATATTTGCACGAGTTAAAGCTCTTGAATTTAAATTCAAATTCCCAAATCAATACTTTTAAAATAGTTAAATCCTTATATAACGGGTATAACATCTTTAATCCCTAGTTTCAAATCATAGAATTCAATTTCAAATATTGAATTTAAGTTTAAATCGAATTATTTAAACTTCAAAACTAAATCAAGTTATTCGAAAATAAGTTTCATCTTTGAAATTCTTTTTCAAAAGCTTTTTACTTTAAACCCAAATTTCTAATTTCAAAATCAATTGAAATTAAAATTTCAATTTCAAAAACATCAAATTTAAATTATCTGTGACTTAACCGATTTCCACGTGAAATCCATATTTGTGTGTGTATGGTGTAGTCCAGGGGTTTTACACACAATAGTGCAACATCAATCATCACAGATATATCGATAAGCGGTAAAATCGATAACGCTTATCTTCATTCACAGATTCATAGATAAAATAAATTTATCGGTCACAAAGATTCACAATTACAATTCGATGTGGGTTTCGAATAACCAACTGGAATCCGACTCCCTGTCGCATCGATTCAAGTGCCGTTTTACGGGCCAAGGGTTTTCATATTCACATAGTAATATATCACAGAAATAGAAATTTCAGATCACAACATAAATCAGGATGTATCACAAAGCATCATATATCAGGGATATCAAACAATTCAATTATTCAGTCAAGTCCAAAACATTCACAAGTTGGATCAATTAATATCTGATCATAATTAATTTATGATAGGCCTTTTTAATTAATTGACCTTTAATCATTTATTAATTAACCTTTAATTAATTTATTATCCTCAAACTGATTATCTTAATCAATAAATCATATTAATTAATTATCCTTAATTAATTACCATTTAATTAATTCTTAATTAATCAATTTCTTTAACAAATTACATTTAAGTAATTCTCAATTACCCGTTAATCAATCTCTAATTACTTGATTAATCCTTGATTAGGAATTTATTAATTTCTAATTACTTAATTAATTAAATTAAATAATTTCTCTTTAATTTCTTTAATAATTCAATTAATCTTCAACCATCAAAAACCTTAATTTAACTTAAGATAAAACATTTCATATTAATGCCTTAATTATCATTTAAACATTTTATCTTAAAAATAAATCTAAAGTAAACAATTTTAAAACTTCTTAGCCAATTGTTAAAGAAAACAATCATTATTTATGTAAAGCAATTTATACCAGAAAACTTAAACTAAATTTATTTTTAGATTTCAAAGACTTTGTTTCTAAAAAAAACTCTTTTAAAAACCTACTCAGTCTTCACTTCGGGTTAAACCTGAAGATTTCTCGTTTCTTCCCCGAGTCCCCTTTCCTTTATTCTCTTAAAAATTTTAACTTCATTTTAAATTTTATAACTGGCGTAACTACCCCGAGCTACCCGATAACCCACGCGAGCCCCAGCAACATTTACCCGAGATCTTCTTCGAGCCATCACCTCATTTCCCCGAGAATGAACTCTAGAATCACGCGAACAACCCATCTACTTCTTCTTCCACAATTTCACAACCCAGATACCCACGTATACGTGTGCACGTGCACCGATGCGCCATCCTCCTCCGTGTTGTTTGTCTAGTATACCAAAACAGAGAATAATCAAATATAAACTCGTCGCACAAGTTTATAACTCAGATTTCCACTACACTGGAATTCTGTATTAATTATAATAACAATATGAATGTTGTAAATAAATTACAACAACAGCGTTATACTATTTTGAATAAATAGTATAACAAAATTAAAGGGTAGAATGTAGAATAAAAGTTCTAACCCGATTTTTTCTGAGGCTCGTCATAACGATTTCCTTAAGAATTTTATTTCAAAATTCTCCCAAGATACAACAGACGTAATCTTCACAAGATTGTGATGTGTATGATCTTCTGTGTGATAGGACTGAATATGATTTAAGAGATGAAGAGATTGAAGAGATAATTCGGTTTGAAAAATCAGTGAGGAAAGTGATCAGGTTTCCTCCTTATTTATAGCCGAATTCCCAACGGTTGCATACGTTGAGAAAAGTCACACCTCTTCATTTGCAACGTCAAAAAAGCATTACTGTTCGCAACAGTCACTTCCTTTCATTTGCAACGCTCCAGAACTATTGTTGTTTGCAACAGTCGCGTCCGTTCAGTTGCAACGCTCTAGAACTGTTGCTGTTTGCAACAGTTGCGTCCGTTCAGTTGCAACACTCCAGAACCGTTGCTGTTTAAAACGTCGCGTCTCTTCATCGCATCTATTCATATTCAAACAGTAAAACTATTCACTTTTATTTACCAAAAATATAACCGGACATATTTTTGGTGATGTGGGATATATCTCATTCACCATCTAAAAGGAATTCCAACAATCCCCCACATGAATGATGATATATCTCTCCCCCACACAAAGTGTAATATCACACAGTTCATATGAAAATAATGCTATATCGAGGATAAGTAGATATTTCACTTTGAACTTTCCCTAGTTAAAACTTATCGGATATACTTGGCTAATCGGTGGATTATTTCATCTTGAACCGTCAGCCGTTATTGTATAACCAGACAATAAGCTTTACAAAGCATTATTTCCCTTCACATCCAATCTCTTGGTTGTGTTCATTTTGGTCCTGAACAATTTTGGTTCTGCGAGTGTTTTTAGAGAATAAAAGCCTTTTAATATTCTCATAGAGCCGACCCAGCTCACACTAACATAGGTGATCGCAACCATTAGGAGTATCCTACATATACCCCACTTGTTATTTCCAAGATATGGTCATCATTAAAAAACATAGTTTTAACCTTTAAATACTTCTGTAGGCATGCATTTATATTGTGCACCATAGGAATGGAGTTGGACTATGTCCACGCAAATGCATTACGTCTTGAGTTATTCAGAACTGGTTTGCCTATTGATCCTAGTCCGTGGGATCTCCAGTCGCTAGGATAGGTTTCCGTATAAGATAAATCTTTTTGGTTTAGGCTTTTAAACCCATTCCCCTCGATGTGCAGTCAATTTTCTCTCTTGATAAACCTTTAGTAAATGGATCCGCTAGGTTATCATTTGTTCTCACATAATCTATGGAAATAGTTCCATTTGAGAGTAACTGCCTAACTGTGTTATGGCGTCGACGAATATGTCGTGACTTTCCATTATACACAAAGTTGTGCGCTCTGCTTAGCGTAGCTTGGTTATCACAGTGTATGCATATGGCAGGTACAGGTTTAGGCCAAAATGGAATATCTTCTAAAAAGTGACGAAGCCATTCTGCTTCTTCGCCTGCTTTATCTAAAGCGATGAACTCTGATTCCATAGTGGATCGAGCTATGCATGTTTGTTTAGTAGATTTCCATGACACTGCTTCCCCTGCTAGGGTAAAGACATAACCACTTGTTGATTTTGATTCCTCTGAATCATAAATCCAATTTGCATTACTATATCCTTCTAAGACGGTAGGATATTTTCCATAATGTAAGGAATAATTTATGGTATTTTTTAAATATCCAAGCACTCTCATTAGTGCTTTCCAGTGTTCCTTTCCTGGATTGCTTGTATACCTGCTCAGTCGACTTACTGCATACGCTATATCTGGTCTTGTGCAATTCATGAGATACATGAGACATCCTATTACACGAGAGTATTCCAGTTGCATTACACTCTCATTAGTGTTTTTATGCAGTACTTCTGATGGATTAAAAGGTGTTCTCACTCCTTTAATTCCATAGTCTTGGAATTTTTCAATCACTTTGTCTACATAGTGTGACCGAGACAATTCAATTCCATTAGGAGTTCTTATTATTTTGATTCCCAAAATAACGTCTGCAACTCCTAAATCTTTCATATCGAAATTGCTAGTTAACATCTTCTTTATGGTCTCTATTACCTGAGTATTTGGACCAAATATTAACATATCGTCTACATATAAACAAATCATCACATATGATTGTCCAATTTGTTTATAATAAACACACTTATCGCATTCATTTATACGAAAACCATTTCTCATCATGACACTATCAAATTTTGCGTGCCATTGTTTTGGAGCTTGTTTTAGTACGTATAATGATTTTACTAATCTACAGACTTTGTTTTCATTTCTTTTGGAAACAAAACCTTCAGGTTGCTCCATGTAGATCTCCTCATCGAGATCTCCATTTAAGAATGCCGTCTTTACATCCATTTGATGAATTTCTAGACCATAAATTGATGCAATTGCTATTAGCATTCTTATAAAGGTTATTCGTGTTACTGGCGAATATGTATCAAAGAAGTCTACTCCTTCTTTTTGACAATATCCTTTGGCTACTAATCTGGCTTTATACTTATCGATAGAGCCATCTGCTTTCATTTTCTTCTTGAAAATCCATTTGCAGCCAATAGGTTTTATTCCTGGTGGAATATCAACAATTTCCCAAGTTTTATTACTTAGAATTGAATCAATCTCACTTTGGATTGCTTCTTTCCAACATGAAGATTCAGAAGATGACATTGCTTCCTTGTACGTTTGAGGTTCGTGTTCTAACACATATGTGAAAAAATCCAAACCAAATGTCTTGGAAGTCCTAGCCCTTATGCTTCTTCTTAGTTCAACTTCCTCAATCTCATGTTGAGTTTCATCTTCATGTGAATTGCTTGATTCTTCTCTTGTCCTTTTAGGAACATTATTCCCTTCATTCCTTTTGTGCGGAAACACGTCTTCAAAGAATGAGGCATCTCTAGATTCCATGATTGTATTTACATGAATATTAGTTATATCAGACTTGAATACCAAAAATCTATAGGCACTACTATTTTGGGCTGGCCCTAAATAGTAACAATCTACTGTTTTTGGTCCAAGTTTGACTTTCTTGAGAGGCGGAACTGGAACTTTTGCCAAGCACCCCCACACTTTGAGGTATTTAAAACTTGGTTTGTGTCCTTTCCATATCTCATATGGAATTGTTCATGTTTTATTATGAGGGACTTTGTTTAATATGTGATTAGACATATTTAAGGCTTCCCCCCACAAGTTCGTCGGTAGACCAGAGGTTAAAAGCATGGCGGTAATCATGTCTTTTAACGTTCTGTTCCTCCTTTCGGCTACACCATTTTGTTGTGGTGAATATGGAGCTGTTGTTTGATGAATTATACCATTTTCGGCACAGAACTATTCAAATGGTGATTCATATTCTCCACCTCGATCAGATCTTAATATCTTGATCTTTTTATTTAACTGATTTTCTACCTCGGCTTTGTACTTTATAAATGATGTAATTGCTTCATCTTTGTTATTCAAAAGATATACATAGCAATATCAGGTATAATCGTTAATAAACGTGATAAAGTACTTTTTCCCACCTCTTGTAGGTAATGATTTAAAATCACATAAATCTGTATGAACCAAACTTAGTGGTTCGGTGCTTCTATCAACAGATTGAAATGGTTTTTTAACCATTTTTGCTTCTACACATGTCTCACATTTGTAGTTCTTATCTACTTGGAATTTTGGAATTAATCCCAAGTTTGATAATATTTTCATTTTTCAGAAATTTATGTGTCCTAATCTATCATACCATAGTAAAATTTCGTGCTCAAGCAAGTAAGAAACTTCAATTTTATTAATAGCACAATCAGAATACATAGTTTTAATGCCGATAACGGCTACATTTGCCTTAAATAGGCCATCACATAAATATCCCCTTCCGATATACATTCCAGCTTTGGACAGAACCATTTTGTCTGACTCGAACACCATTCTGAATCCTTTCTTTGATAATACTGCACCAGAGATGAGATTCTTGCGTATGTCTGGAACGTGGAGCACGTCATTCAACTTGACAGTTTTTCCTGAAGTAAACTTGAGGATTACTGTGCCACTGCCTTCGATCATAGATACTGCAGAATTACCCATATAGAGTTTCTCTTCATGATAGAATTTCTTGTATGTAGAAAACATGGATTTGTCAGAACAAACATGACGAGTAGCGCCTGTGTCTACCCACCATTGATTAGGATTCTGAACCATATTACATTCAGATACAACTGCTGAGAAGTTGGACTCGTCTACTTCCATGTTGTCTACTGTATTTGCCTCTTTGTTGCGGTCCTTTTTGAGTCTGCAATCTCTAGCGGCATGTCCAACCTTTCCACAAACCCAACACTCACCGTGTAATACCCCAAAATTTTGTGAAAAAAATCATTTTTGTAAAATGATTTAATTTTTGAAATATTTAGATTTAAATATGGTGAAATTTCTGGAATAAATAGTGTGCAAGTATATGTGTGCACGTGCACACTGAAATGGCACAAGGAAGAACTCCAGATTTCTTGGATTTAAAACAAGAATTAAAAAGCAATACAAACATGATTTTGCAACATGGATATTTGATTTCTGGAATTATATGGATCATCTTAGAAAATAAGAAAAGTAATTTTTACTTTAAATCAGTAAACAAATTTTACTTAAAACCCAGAAGAGAAAATTATGTGTATTGGTAAACCTGTATACATATAGGTGCATATGCTTCTGAAATTAAAGAGAAATTAAATAAGCCTAGATAAGATATGTGTACAAATATATATATTTTTAAGTACTGAAAAGTGTATATATATATATAAGCAGGTAAAACTATAACATTAAAATGACATGAAATGTGATACAAGTTAATAAGCTTGTATAGGCAAAAATAGCAAAGGAGAATTTTCAGAAATAATTGAAAAATAAAAGAAAATAGTCACACTTTTAACATGACTAGGTGAGTGGCCATTTTCTGAAAAGTAAAAGAAAATGCAGCCTTTAAATTGGTTAATATGGCCGGGGTATTATGAATGCAAAATGCATGATGCTAGCCAGGACAGAAATGGAATTCTGTTTCAACAAAACCCTAGAGGAAAAATGTATATAAATAGACAGAAGAATTGTCTTTACCCCGGGCTGCACAAAAATAAGAAAAGAAGAAAAAAATATTGGAAGGAAGGAGAAAACACTCAAACAAGAATTTTCTGGATTAATAAGAAGAAACATTTAGGTGAGTAATCTCACTGAGTTCATGGCATTAAGACCTGAGTTGAGGCAGCCACTTTTATATTGCCATTTATGTATTTTTGGTTTTGATGTATATGATTTCATCAATGCTTTTTGGATGTCTTATTTTAAATCTGATATGATTTAATATGGATGATTTTGATGATCTTTGATTGGTTGAGACATTTGCTTTTGGATGAGTGTCATACTGTTTTATTTATACTCATAAATGTTAAAGTTTAGGATCTTAATAATTATATAGAGAATACTCTCAGCTGTTATAGATCTATGGCATGGAAACTTTATGAAAATGATTGGAGCTGCATTATACTTGGTATAAGTGCTGAGGCTTGAAAAGAAAATTGTTAAGGGTGCAATAGAAATTTTCTAAGTGCTGAGCCCTTAATCAAATCAAAAAAAAAAGAGAAACCCACAAGCTAAAATTATGATTGAACCAGATCTTGAATCTGAATCAATCATAAAGGCTTGCAGATCAATATAACATGCCATGTCTCTTTTTACAGTTGAAAATGTTCTTATATTTTATTAAGATCAAGACATATTGACCCCATTTAGGAAATAACTGTCTGCTTATTTCTGAGGAGAATTATGCTAGGAAAAATTTATGGATGTTTCCATGTTTGCAGTGACATGTTCACTTAGCATATTTGATGATAGAATTTAAGACAATACACTAGTAAATAAACTAGGGAAGGGAAGGCCAAGAAGACTGCTGGAATGCTTGTCATATTTGAAGTATGCAAGTTGGCACATGGTTTGTTTAAGCCCTGAGATCTTTGTGCAATGATGTGAATTAGATCATTGCAATGTGTCCCAGTGATTCCTTAATAGCAGATGAGGCAGGGATTTAAATTGAATATTACAACCTGTAAATGAAGAAATAGGAATGTGGATATTTCTTAGGTTGAATGGTATGGAACCAAGATGATTCCAGTGAATGAAATTGTTGCCAGTAGATAATTATGTTTGTATGATTATGTATGCAAGTGAAGGAATGATAGATGAATATATCATACCTGAATCAACTTAATTATACTATGTTAAAGTAATTGATAGCAGAAATTTGCTTAAATAACAAGTTAGTACCCTTACATTCTCTATTGCTTAATATCATGAATAAATTGATGTTACTCATACCAGATCATAGATCTGACCCTTGTTTGCTCATGGCATCTGGGGTGTCTCATTTTAAAATGAGGCAGCCACTCATGCTCTTTCAGGTAACCCAGGCACTAAGTAAAATGAAGTTTTGGCTATTATGGAGGAGTGAATGAACATGCTAGCTAGTTTCAATAAGAGCTTAAATTGATCATATCTGCATGTATTCAGGAAAAATTTTATGTTTCTAAGATTTCCAGTCATGTATTGAATATCTTATGGATAGTGATCGTGTTGCCCTTATATTCTGTAAAGAGTCAGATTAAATTTGTTGGTCTGTTGAAATTGTTGTGTGTTAAGGTTTGATTTGTTTTGAAATAGGGTCTGAAACATAGACAAGAGAAATATGCTCAAATATCAACTATAAAAATCTGGTAAGAAATATACAATTATGTGAGCTACTGTTTTGCATAATTTATATATATGTATTAGCTAATTTTGAGACATAACAGAGCACTGAGTTTTAGAACAAAATCTGGATTTAGCAAGAAGTAAACTTAAAAAGATTTTATTATCTTTTTACTGAAATGCTTTGTAAATGAGTTTGAATTTATTTCTGAATTGTATTGAGAAAAGTAAAATGTTTTTCTAAAAAAAAAAAAAACTTCAGACAGAATGCAATGAAAGGTATCTCCATTGCTTTGAGCTAGTGTGGCAGATACAGGATTCAGGAGTTAACCAGCTTCAAATAAATGAAGTATTGGTTGATCATGATAGATTGTATTCTGGAAATAAAAATGCATTTCAAAGCTTAGTGCACTAGCAATTGTTTCACCCAGTTTTCTGGAAAATGAGCAGAGATATTGACATGTACATGTATATCTGTGTACATGTTGATATATTTGAACAAAAAAAATATATATTTATAATTCCTAGAACAGTTGTAGGAATGAGATTCAAAAATAGTAAAGTTGGAAGAATTGTTTTGTATGTTAGGCAAACATTAAATATATATGTACAAAGATAGGTAGGTATCAGATTTCAAACCACACAGGAAAAAAAAAAGAAGGAAAACAAAAAATTACAAAAATTGTGTTTGAACCGACCAGCATAGTACTCGAACTCATGACCTCTTGTGTATAAGTTAGGCGCGTTTCCATTACGCCTAGATGTTGCTTGTGTTCACTTAGGATCCACTTTCTTTTATACTGAATTTGATACTATCCAGACTTTAACACAACCATCTATATTAAAAGCTTGTTTACTACTGATTATTACATGATCATTTCTTAATTATAATGACAGACTAAAGTACATGTTACCAGTGGATTTTATGGCCAAAAATCAAGATACAATAATTAAATCTGAATTGCTAAAAATCTAAATCAAACAGAATGTTCTTGTACAAAAAAATAAAGTATATACTCTGAATTTAAACAAGAAGAACACATACATCTTCATATGTATGTGTATGTTATTAGATATACACTGATATATTTATATTAGTAAGTTATTTTGATCCTGGATATATTTTGTTTATTGGAAAAAGAAAATGACCCTGGAAAATATATTTGTAATGAATGATATATCTATATATCATCTCTTAGCAAAAAAAAAATCCTTATGAAATTAGGGTGGAAATAGGAGGGTCATTTCAGTTTGGTATCAGAGCACTTGGTTGCATTGATTGATTAGTATTATAATGTATAATGTCTGTTTGTTTTGGATGAAATAATTTAGATAAGAAAATAGAAATTATAGAAGTACTCATAATATACTAATACCATTTACCCAGAATTTAGTTAGCAGACCATGGTAGGAAGAGGAGCTCATCACAATGCAGGACCCAGTGCACCTCAAATGCTTGATATGCAAGAATTTGTGAGGGTTTTAAGAGATGGAATTGGGCATAGGCCTGAGAACCCACATGAAGAGCTTTCAAAACTACTGAAGACTTATTCCAATTTGGGAGGCAAGAGTTTTGAAGGAACTGAGAGTGTGATGGAAATTCAAGCATGGTTGAGAACACTCTGATAGGATTTTCAATGACATGCAGTTGGATGACCAAAGGAAGAGGCAAGTAGCTTCTAGACAACTGAAAGGGGTAGCTTTAAGCTGGTGGGAGGTGATCATAGCTGGAAGAAATGAAAATGAAATCACTTGGAATCAGTTCAAGGAGATGTTGGAGGCAAGATTTGTACCAGCATCAGCCAAGACCATTTTGCTTGAAGAATTTATCAAACTTAGGCAGGGAACTTTGAATGTCACTGAATACACTCAAAAGTTTGAGGGGCTATCCAACTATGGAGCAATGCTAGTGGCAGATGAAGCATCCAAAAATGATAGGTATATAAAAGGACTGAACCCAGGACTTAGCAGAGCTATGCTACCATATGCAGATAGGACATTTGATCAAGTAATTGATCTGGCTTTGAAATTGGAACAACATGACAATGAAAGAGAGAAATATAGGAATTTTAAGAGCAACAACAAGAAGGATAAGGGAAGATATCACCCTTATGATAAAAAGAAGGAGGAGGCAGACAACAGGAAGAGTAAAGATACAAAAGCCAATGATACTAAGAAGAAATCGGTTTGCCATCATTGTGGAAAAGAAGGACACATCAAACCAAGGTGCCCAGAGTTAAAAGGAGGAGCCTTCAAATGCTACCTATGTGGGAAAGAGGGGCATATGAAGAGGAACTGTCCTGAGAATAAACAGCAAGGGAAATTGGCAACTTTGGATGGGAAAGGCAAATCTGCAGTGAAAATTGATGCTGAAAATCATGGCCAAGTGGAAGGTACATTACTCATTTGTGCCATACCCATACCAGTAGTATATGATACTGGAGCAACACACTCTTTGATTTCCTATGAATTAGTTAAAGTGTTAAAATTAAACTGCATATTGGTCGAAACCCCATTGTTTGTACAAAGTCCCCTAGGGAGTTCTAGTGTTTTGAACATGAATTGTGTGGATGTGGAGTTAAACATAGGAGGAAATATTTTTATTTCCAATTTATATGTTTTAAATTACCCAAATATAGGAGTTATATTGGGGGTAGATTGGTTGAGGCAATTTAAAGCCATAATTAATTTAGACTCATCCACCATATCATTGCAAAATTCTAGAGGCCAGAGAATCACAGTTCTATGTGAAATAGCTAAGGAAGGGAAATTGTATCATTTAGTTGACTTAGAAAAAGATCTGAGTGAACTAACCATTGAAGAAATTCCCATAGTTAATGAATACTTGGATGTGTTTGGGGAAGTTAAGGGTGTTCCACACCACAGACCAGTTGAGTTCCAAATTAATCTCATTCCAGGAGCAAGTCCAATAATCAAGAAACCCTATAGGATGGGACCAAGTGAACTGAAAGAATTGAAAAATCAGTTGGAAGAATTAGAAGGCAAGGGATTTATAAGGCCAAGCAATTCCTGCTGGGGTTCTCCAGTAGTGTTTGTAAGAAAACATGATGGTACCTTGAGAATGTGCATAGATTACAGGGAACTAAATAAAGTAACCATCAAGAATAAATACCCATTGCCTAGAATAGATGATCTCTTTGACCAACTCAGTGAAGCTAAAATATTTTCTAGGCTAGACTTAGCATCAGGATTCCATCAAATGAAGGTTGAAGACTCAAGTGTTAAGTATACTGCATTTAACACAAGATATGGCTTATATGAATTTTTGGTTATGCCATTTGGTTTGACAAATGCTCCTTCATATTTTGTTGATTTGATGAATAGAATATTTAGAGATTATTTAGACAAGTTTGTACTGATTTTTATTGATGACATTTTGATTTATTCCAAGACAGTGGAAGAGCATAAAAATCATTTGCATTTAGTTTTGTCAAGGCTAAGGGAAAATGATTTAAAGGCAAAATTTTCAAAATGTGCATTTTGGAAAGAAGAAGTGCATTTCCTTGGGCATGTTATCTCTGCCAAAGGAATATCAGTAAACCCTAACAAGGTAGTGGCAATCCAAGCATGGAAAAGGCCTAGCACCATCAGTGAGATTAGATCATTTATGGGGATGGCAGGATATTATAGGAGATTCATAAAAGATTTCTCAAAAATATCATCACCACTTACCAATTTAACTAGAAAGAACCAAGCCTTTGTATGGACAGAAAAATGTGAGCAAGCTTTTATCAAAATAAAGGAAGCTCTGATTAATGCACCAGTATTGAGAGTGCCAGAAGGAAATGAAAATTTGGTTGTGTACACTGATGCAAGTGGCTCTGGGTTAGGGGCTGTGTTGATGCAGCAAGACCAGGTGGTAGCCTATGCATCTAGGCAATTAAAGCCACATGAAACCAGGTATGCAACCCATGATCTTGAATTAGCAGCAGTAGTGTATGCTTTGAAACTTTGGAGACATTATTTGTTAGGTGCCAAATTCATTTTGTACACTGATCATAAGGCACTGAAATATTTATTCTCACAAAAAGATTTGAACATGAGGCAACATAGATGGGTAGAGTTCCTAGCTGCCTATGATCTAGATATACTGTATACACCAGGCAAGGCAAATAAAGTTGCAGATGCCTTGAGTAGACAACATGCCAAAGTAGCCATGTTGATGATGGAAGAGTTTAGGGATTTGTCTATACTTACTGATTTGGAAATTGAGGAAAACAGTGAGGAACAAATGATGCCCATTGAAGAAGGTGAAGGTAAAGGGAAGATAAGTATGATATCTCTGCAATCAGATTTACTTCTTAAGATTGGGAAAATGCAGGAACAAGACCTAAACATGGTGGAAAAGAAAATGCTCATATCAAAAGGGGAGGAAGTAATAAATTATCAAGTCGACAAAAATGGTTATTTAAGGAATAAAAATAGGATATGTGTTCCAGAAAATATAGAATTGAAGGAGGAAATATTAAATGAGTACCATAGGAGTAAATACTCCATACACCCAGGTAGCACCAAGATGTATCAAAATTTGAAAAGAAATCTTTGGTGGAAGGGGATGAAGTCAGATGTGGCCAGATATGTTGCAAGGTGCATGACTTGCCAACAAGTCAAGGCAGAGACACAAAGGCCATCAGGACTGTTGCAACCCCTTAGTATACCACAGTGGAAGTGGGAGGACATATCTATGGATTTCATAGATGGTCTGCCTAGATCTAAGAAGGGAAACACAAGTATATGGGTAATAGTGGATAGGCTAACTAAGGTAGCACATTTTATCCCAGTTAAAACAGAAAGAAATGCTCCAAAATTGGCTCAAATATTCATGAAAGAGGTAGTAAGGTTGCATGGCATACCCAAAACCATTATGAGTGATAGGGATACCATCTTCACCTCAAGGTTTTGGAAAAGTTTTCAAGAGGCTATGGGGAGTGAATTGTGCTTAAGCACTGCCTACCATCCACAATCAGATGGTCAAACTGAGGTGGTGAACAAAGTCTTAGAGGATTTGTTGAGAGCATGTACACTGGACTTTGGAGGCAACTGGGAAGACCACCTCCATCTAGCTGAATTCACATACAATAACAGTTACCAAAGCACCATAGGGATGGCACCATTTGAAGCCTTATATGGCAAGCCATGTTTATCACCTATATGCTGGGTAGAGACTGGAGAAAGGGCTGTTCTTGGACCTGAATATGTTAAAGAAACTACAGAGAAAATTGGGTTAATAAGAAAAAGAATAGCAGCAGCTCAAGATAGGCAAAAGAAATTTGCAGATAGAAAGAGAAAGCAAGTGGAATATGAAGTGGGAGACTTTGTTTTCATCAAGATTTCACCTATGAAGAAAGTCATGAGGTTTGGCAGGCAAGGTAAGCTTACACCAAGGTATGTTGGACCCTATAAAATTCTGGAAAGAATTGGTTCATTGGCTTACAAATTAGAACTACCAGAGGAAATGAAAGCAATGCATAATGTTTTTCATGTATCCCAACTTAGAAGATGGGTACATGATAAAGAAGACATTTTGGAAGAGCCTACCAAAATTCAAATAAACCCTGACTTGGTTTATGAAAAAGAACCAGTGGGGATTGTAGCCAAGGAAGAAAAGAAATTAAGGAGCAAAACTTTGAAACTAGTTAAGATCCAGTGGAGTAGTGATCCTAATGACTGCACATGGGAGTTAGAGGATAAGATTAGAATGGATTATCCTAAGCTTTTTGCAAATTAAAAGGTATTTTTTTTTTCTCTGGAAAAAATTTTGTTATGCATGGTTGATATGGTTGAATTTGTTTGCTTATGCATATGTTTGATAAGTTTTCAGAAAAGAAAAAGATGCTCACTATAAATGTTAGAAAAATTGTGAGGACACAATTCCTAAAAGGAGGGGTGAATGTAATACCCCAAAATTTTGTGAAAAAAATCATTTTTGTAAAATGATTTAATTTTTGAAATATTTAGATTTAAATATGGTGAAATTTCTGGAATAAATAGTGTGCAAGTATATGTGTGCACGTGCACACTGAAATGGCACAAGGAAGAACTCCAGATTTCTTGGATTTAAAACAAGAATTAAAAAGCAATACAAACATGATTTTGCAACATGGATATTTGATTTCTGGAATTATATGGATCATCTTAGAAAATAAGAAAAGTAAGTTTTACTTTAAATCAGTAAACAAATTTTACTTAAAACCCAGAAGAGAAAATTATGTGTATTGGTAAACCTGTATACATATAGGTGCATATGCTTCTGAAATTAAAGAGAAATTAAATAAGCCTAGATAAGATATGTGTACAAATATATATATTTTTAAGTACTGAAAAGTATATATATATATAAGCAGGTAAAACTATAACATTAAAATGACATGAAATGTGATACAAGTTAATAAGCTTGTATAGGCAAAAATAGCAAAGGAGAATTTTCAGAAATAATTGAAAAATAAAAGAAAATAGTCACACTTTTAACATGACTAGGTGAGTGGCCATTTTCTGAAAAGTAAAAGAAAATGCAGCCTTTAAATTGGTTAATATGGCCGGGGTATTATGAATGCAAAATGCATGATGCTAGCCAGGACAGAAATGGAATTCTGTTTCAACAAAACCCTAGAGGAAAAATGTATATAAATAGACAGAAGAATTGTCTTTACCCCGGGCTGCACAAAATAAGAAAAGAAGAAAAAAATATTGGAAGGAAGGAGAAAACACTCAAACAAGAATTTTCTGGATTAATAAGAAGAAACATTTAGGTGAGTAATCTCACTGAGTTCATGGCATTAAGACCTGAGTTGAGGCAGCCACTTTTATATTGCCATTTATGTATTTTTGGTTTTGATGTATATGATTTCATCAATGCTTTTTGGATGTCTTATTTTAAATCTGATATGATTTAATATGGATGATTTTGATGATCTTTGATTGGTTGAGACATTTGCTTTTGGATGAGTGTCATACTGTTTTATTTATACTCATAAATGTTAAAGTTTAGGATCTTAATAATTATATAGAGAATACTCTCAGCTGTTATAGATCTATGGCATGGAAACTTTATGAAAATGATTGGAGCTGCATTATACTTGGTATAAGTGCTGAGGCTTGAAAAGAAAATTGTTAAGGGTGCAATAGAAATTTTCTAAGTGCTGAGCCCTTAATCAAATCAAAAAAAAAAGAGAAACCCACAAGCTAAAATTATGATTGAACCAGATCTTGAATCTGAATCAATCATAAAGGCTTGCAGATCAATATAACATGCCATGTCTCTTTTTACAGTTGAAAATGTTCTTATATTTTATTAAGATCAAGACATATTGACCCCATTTAGGAAATAACTGTCTGCTTATTTCTGAGGAGAATTATGCTAGGAAAAATTTATGGATGTTTCCATGTTTGCAGTGACATGTTCACTTAGCATATTTGATGATAGAATTTAAGACAATACACTAGTAAATAAACTAGGGAAGGGAAGGCCAAGAAGACTGCTGGAATGCTTGTCATATTTGAAGTATGCAAGTTGGCACATGGTTTGTTTAAGCCCTGAGATCTTTGTGCAATGATGTGAATTAGATCATTGCAATGTGTCCCAGTGATTCCTTAATAGCAGATGAGGCAGGGATTTAAATTGAATATTACAACCTGTAAATGAAGAAATAGGAATGTGGATATTTCTTAGGTTGAATGGTATGGAACCAAGATGATTCCAGTGAATGAAATTGTTGCCAGTAGATAATTATGTTTGTATGATTATGTATGCAAGTGAAGGAATGATAGATGAATATATCATACCTGAATCAACTTAATTATACTATGTTAAAGTAATTGATAGCAGAAATTTGCTTAAATAACAAGTTAGTACCCTTACATTCTCTATTGCTTAATATCATGAATAAATTGATGTTACTCATACCAGATCATAGATCTGACCCTTGTTTGCTCATGGCATCTGGGGTGTCTCATTTTAAAATGAGGCAGCCACTCATGCTCTTTCAGGTAACCCAGGCACTAAGTAAAATGAAGTTTTGGCTATTATGGAGGAGTGAATGAACATGCTAGCTAGTTTCAATAAGAGCTTAAATTGATCATATCTGCATGTATTCAGGAAAAATTTTATGTTTCTAAGATTTCCAGTCATGTATTGAATATCTTATGGATAGTGATCGTGTTGCCCTTATATTCTGTAAAGAGTCAGATTAAATTTGTTGGTCTGTTGAAATTGTTGTGTGTTAAGGTTTGATTTGTTTTGAAATAGGGTCTGAAACATAGACAAGAGAAATATGCTCAAATATCAACTATAAAAATCTGGTAAGAAATATACAATTATGTGAGCTACTGTTTTGCATAATTTATATATATGTATTAGCTAATTTTGAGACATAACAGAGCACTGAGTTTTAGAACAAAATCTGGATTTAGCAAGAAGTAAACTTAAAAAGATTTTATTATCTTTTTACTGAAATGCTTTGTAAATGAGTTTGAATTTATTTCTGAATTGTATTGAGAAAAGTAAAATGTTTTTCTAAAAAAAAAAAAAAACTTCAGACAGAATGCAATGAAAGGTATCTCCATTGCTTTGAGCTAGTGTGGCAGATACAGGATTCAGGAGTTAACCAGCTTCAAATAAATGAAGTATTGGTTGATCATGATAGATTGTATTCTGGAAATAAAAATGCATTTCAAAGCTTAGTGCACTAGCAATTGTTTCACCCAGTTTTCTGGAAAATGAGCAGAGATATTGACATGTACATGTATATCTGTGTACATGTTGATATATTTGAACAAAAAATATATATATTTATAATTCCTAGAACAGTTGTAGGAATGAGATTCAAAAATAGTAAAGTTGGAAGAATTGTTTTGTATGTTAGGCAAACATTAAATATATATGTACAAAGATAGGTAGGTATCAGATTTCAAACCACACAGGAAAAAAAAAAGAAGGAAAACAAAAAATTACAAAAATTGTGTTTGAACCGACCAGCATAGTACTCGAACTCATGACCTCTTGTGTATAAGTTAGGCGCGTTTCCATTACGCCTAGATGTTGCTTGTGTTCACTTAGGATCCACTTTCTTTTATACTGAATTTGATACTATCCAGACTTTAACACAACCATCTATATTAAAAGCTTTTTTACTACTGATTATTACATGATCATTTCTTAATTATAATGACAGACTAAAGTACATGTTACCAGTGGATTTTATGGCCAAAAATCAAGATACAATAATTAAATCTGAATTGCTAAAAATCTAAATCAAACAGAATGTTCTTGTACAAAAAAATAAAGTATATACTCTGAATTTAAACAAGAAGAACACATACATCTTCATATGTATGTGTATGTTATTAGATATACACTGATATATTTATATTAGTAAGTTATTTTGATCCTGGATATATTTTGTTTATTGGAAAAAGAAAATGACCCTGGAAAATATATTTGTAATGAATGATATATCTATATATCATCTCTTAGCAAAAAAAAAAATCCTTATGAAATTAGGGTGGAAATTGGAGGGTCATTTCACACCGTTAAACTTTTTGGTTCGTTTGTTGTCTGGAGCTTTCCTTTTCTTCTGGAAATTCTTTCTTTTGTTTTTGGTCTTTGAACCTTCAGTCACAAATGCCTCCTCGCTTTGTTTTGTAATTCCACGGTTATCTGCCTCAATTTTTAGTCGGACTATGAGATCCTGCAAAGAGATTTCCTTCTTCTTATGCTTTAGATAATTGCGGTAATCTCTCCATGACGGCGGTAGTTTTCCCGTGATGGCTTCAACCAAAAATGATTCTCCAACCTTATGACCTTCCGCTTCGAGTTCATGAATAATGATTTGTAGTTCATGCAGTTGAGCAGTCACCGGTTTGGAGTCGACCATCTTGTAGTCCATGAATTTGTCTACAATGAATTTCTTAAGACTGATATTCTGCGTCTTATACTTCAAGGCAAGTGCATTCCAGAGTGCTTTTGCTGTCTTTAGAGGTTGATATACTTTGTATAGCACCTTGTCGAGACAATTCGGAATATAGTTTCTGCATAGGAAATCGGAATGTTTCCATGTAGCAACATCTGCTTCCTTGCCTGGTGAAGAAATCGGTTCCTCCTCGAGATACCATTGCAGACCAAGTGTGGTGAGGTAAAATAACATCTGATTCTGCCATGTTAAAAAATCGTCACCATCTCCCTTGAACGGTTCAGGTCTGTTGTGAGTAGTAGTCTTTGAAAATTCTACTGTTGCCATCTCTGTTTTAGTAAGAAAACAGTAAAATTCTTAAGATGTTATATGTCTAGTATACCAAAACAGAGAATAATCAAATATAAACTCGTCGCACAAGTTTATAACTCAGATTTCCACTACACTGGAATTCTGTATTAATTATAATAACAATATGAATGTTGTAAATAAATTACAACAACAGCGTTATACTATTTTGAATAAATAGTATAACAAAATTAAAGGGTAGAATGTAGAATAAAAGTTCTAACCCGATTTTGTCTGAGGCTCGTCGTAACGATTTCTTTAAGAATTTTATTTCAAAATTCTCCCAAGATACAACAGACGTAATCTGCACGAGATTGAGATGTGTATGATCTTCTGTGTGATAGGACTGAATATGATTTAAGAGATGAAGAGATAGAAGAGATAATTCGGTTTGAAAAATGAGTGAGGAAAGTGATCAGGTTTCCTCCTTATTTATAGCCGAATTCCCAACGGCTGCATCCGTTGAGAAAAGTCACATCTCTTCATTTGCAACGTCAAAAAAGCGTTACTGTTCGCAACAGTCACTTCCTTTCATTTGCAACGCTCCAGAACTATTGCTGTTTGCAACAGTCGCGTCCGTTCAGTTGCAACGCTCCAGAACCGTTGCTATTTGCAACAGTCGTGTCTCATCATCGCATCTATTCATATTCAAACAGTAAAACTGTTCACTTTTATTTACCAAAAATATAACCGGGCGTATTTTTGGTGATGTGGGATATATCTCATTCACCATCTAAAAGGAATTCCAACACTCCGGCCATTCTTCTGGTCTCCGACAAGTCGAAAACAACCTTGACATCATCCACGACCATCCAGATATCACGATTCCATCTCGATTCAAAATTTAGTCCTCAGGTCGAAAACTATAAACACGACCATCAATTTAAAACGCCTCGCGATCGCCGCATATACCACCAGGGAAGCCCAAAATTCATCCACACCTCGACAACACGACAAGCTTCCACCCTCCTGAATCGCGTGCAGCTCGATCATGCAACGAGGATGAACACGCCACGTTTACTGACTTAAGCAAAAACAGAAATAAAACCCTAAAAATGGTTCGACCCAACAAATTATGAAATGGAAAAATTATTTGATAATTTTCCCGAGGTCAATGATCTTATACCAACTTCAATTCAAGTTTCAACAATTTTAAATGAATTGATAACCAGAAATTTGCGAAATTGAAATCTTTGTTTATACACAAACTACACCTTATATACAAATCTAAAAATCTTCATTTTTGTTTTAAAAATCACAATTTACAATAACAATTCAAGTTATGTAATCCAGTTGATAATTTAAGATACTCAAATTTATCACATGATTTGGTTTTCCCTGGAGTTTTTCATTTTTTAAAGATCATTTTTAAATTTGAATTTACAGAACTATTTTTAAATTTACCAACAAACCTTAACATACAATTTTCATTCAAATATCAAGTTCAAACATGGTCTAGTTTGGAAGATTTGAATTTTTTATCAGAACTTAAGACTGGAAACTAAGAACAGATATGTTCACCTACAACAGACATGTACACTTCATATATACAGAGACTTTACTTATATATATACATACAGAGCATCATTCAACAGCCAGGCAACAATTCAAATCATTTTCAATTTAAATCACAAACATCAGAACAAAGCAAACATAGAGGTAAGTGAGTTGCTCACCTTTGCCAATATTTGAAAACAGATAGCTTTATATTGAAAACTGTAGATTTCTTCCTTCTTTTGAAAGTCTGATATTACTTTTTTTTTTGTTTTTTTTCCTTAACCCTTATGTATTTGAGTCGAATCCATATGTTGCTTATTAGATCTGAGATGATCTTTGCTTGAAGTTGAATTAGTTACTTTGCTCTTGATTTCCAGGTTTTGAAATCTTCCCAAGTTTGAAGACTTTGAATTGCTTTTGTTTTTAAGTTTGAGATGTTTTACTTTAGTGTTTCTTTTTCAGCTTATAATGGACGAAAACTAAAGTGGATAGATTGATATATAAAACTGAGTTTACAGGGTATAATATTTTTTGTTGTACAGGGTGTTATAACATGGGTTTATACATTTTTAGTAGAGATATTTTATTCAATGGTGGCTGGTGATGTTTTTCCCCATGTACTAAAGATGCTAGCATTTATTATCATGTACACACTTACCTTTATTTTCTTTACTTTATTTTGTGCCTTGCTTCATTTCAGCTTTAGAGATAATTGTGTAGTGTACTAAAGATGATGGCATTAAATTAACATGTACAACTTACCTTTATTTCGGCTGTACAAGCATGGAGATAGTTTGTGGTGGCTTGTACTTCTTGTTTTCCTTATACAGGTTAATCCATACTTACCTATATACATTTTGTTTCATTTGTTTACATGAATCATTTCATTTGATTTCTTTTTTTTCTTTTTTCCTTCTTGTACATAAATATTTACTGTCTTGTTTATAACTTGCATATTATATTAGCTCTTGAATCTGATGCTTTGAACTTGCATACTTTCAGATTTTCCAGATTATAGTTTTGGTTTGAAGTTTGTTTCAGCTTCTATATATATACATTTTTTTTTCTCATGCCTTAGTTGTTTTGAACGAACAAAAAATAAAGAGGAAGTTTGATATATAGAAGGAGTAGGGGTGTTACGGTTGCGGTAACCGTCGTTATTACCACCAACCGTAACCGTAACCGTTGTTGACGGTTATAAATTCTTATAACCGTTACCGCAACCGTTTATGATGGTTAACCGTCGTATTTTCAATTTTGAAGCATGTCATACATATATTTTCAATTATATGCATTGTTGATGATAAATTGATATAGCTCTAACTGTTTTTTGCAATTTTTTATTTGTTTATAAAACGACCAATATGCATGCACATGTTATTAGTTCATTAAAACACATATTATTAAAATACAAGCTATTTCTTTAACTTAAATTACTAATTTTTATACTTTAATGTTAAATATTACACAAAACAATCATGTACGGTTGGTATGGTTAACCGCGGTTTTCAAATTCTTCAACCGCTACCGTATCCGTTACCGTTATAGATGGTAACCGCATGAACGGTTGGTACGGTTGAGCGGTTGAGCGGTCAACCGTAACAGCCCTAAGAAGGAGTTTACAGGTGATAGCAAAGATTTGTACAAGGTGGTAATGTGTTGTACAACGTGTTATAATGTTGTTTTGGTACTAAGGTATGGCTGAAGATGCTTTCTTTACTTCTTGTTTTCGGCTGATGATATTATATTGTGTACTTTGTCTATGTTCCTTTGCAATCTTCATTTGTTTATTTACTTACTCTACAGGCTGCCTATTTTCTTTTACAAGTGTTCTCTTTTGTTTGGTCTGCTTCCATACTTTATGTGCATACATAAAGTTGTTTTATTATTTCTTTTGTTTATACTTTATATCCTTTCCTTTATACATACTTTTGTTTTATATTTGTCTTTCTTTTGCCTTGACTTATTTTCTATTACTTTGTTTAGTGGCTGATATGATTTATATTTTGTTGTCTTTGCTTTGTATTTCTTCTTTCTTTTTACAATATTACTTTTAAAATATGTTGTTTGAATTTTTAACTAATTTATTTCTAGCTTAAATATTTATTTTATTTTTCTTTGCATTACAAATGAAATTATATGTCCATTATGTTGTTAGATTCATTTTAATGTGTCCACTTAATAATTTACAAAATTTATTAATATGTGGTTTGGCTTTATATTTTACTTATATATTTACTTCTATTTTTATTATTTTCAAATTCACTCATATATGCCCAAATGCATATATATACACATATATATACAATATTTACAATATTTATAAAAAAAAATGATTTATACAGAATTTATTCAAGACTCGGGGAAACTCGCTTTTAATTTATCAATTGATTTTACAATTTTTATTCAAAAATTTATTTAATTATCAATTTAAATTAAATTAAAATCTAGGGTCGTTACAAAAGGTCCTAGGAACCCATTCCCAAGCTCCAGCTATCGTTCGCATGCTATACTCCATCGTTCTCCACAAGCAATTCAGATGAGCTAATTCGGCCCCCAACCGATCCATAAAATAGACTTAAAAACATGTCAACAATGACTCAAACAAATATGAAGCCACGAAGCTAACGATAAGGCGACCAATCTTCAAAAGTCCAAAATCCATTTTGGTAAATTTTATGGATCGGTACCAACTCATAGCTATGTATGAGTACCGAACCATAGAAGTTTTTGAGTTGGCAATGTCTTCTTCTTCAGCAACTGCCGGGAGGTCATAGAGAACATGGGTTTGGACATGCTTGAGGCTTTCCTGCCAACCTACACCCATAAATAGACCATAGGAGACTTTATTTAAAGGTTCCTTTTGGACTTTTTAGAATTCATATAACTTCTCGTAATAGCTTATCGTTCGACGACGAACCATAAGAACATCAATTGTACTTTTAGCAATAAAAGGATAAGAATTATTAAGTGGACGTAGGCACATTACGTCGAACCACTATAAATTGTTTGTCTACTGTTTATTCCTCATTTTTCATTTATAATTCATCATTTTATTTCTCTACATATTATATTGGGTGTTAGTGCCGTTTTTGACGCTAACAATTATAGAAGACCAGAAATTAATATCTAGTAATAATAATAGAAGAGCAAAAATCTATATCTCGCAGTAATAGAAGAAGAAGACCAGAAATCCATATCTGGCAATAACAGAAGAAGACCAGAAATCCATATCCGACAATGATAGAAGAAGACCAAAAATCAATATCTGGAAATAATAGAAGAAGACAAAAAATCCATATCTCGCAATAATAGAAGAAGTCCATAAATCCATATTTGGCAATAGTAGAAGAAGAAAGCCAAAAATCCATATTTGGCAATAATAGAAGAAGACAAGAAATCCATATCTGGCAATAACAGAAGAAGACAATAAATCTACAATAAAAGAAGAAAACTAGAATTCCATGTGGCAATAATAAAAGAAGACCAGAAATCCATATCTGGCAATAATAGAAGAAGATGGCTAGAAATCCATATCTGGCAAAGATAGAAGAAGACCAGAAATCCATATCCGGCAATGGTAGAAGAAGACCATAAATCCATAGCTGGAAATAATAGAAAACGACCATAAATCCATATCTGACAATAATAGAAGAAGAAGGATAGAAATCCATATTTGGCAATAACAGAAGAAGACCAGAAATCCATATCTGGCAATAATAGGAGAAGAAGGCTAGAAATCTGTATCTAGCAATAATAGAAGAAGACCAGAATTCCATATTTGGCAAAGATGGAAGAAGAATAGAATTCCATATCTAGAAATGATAGAAGAAGACTAGAAATCCATATCTAGCAATTGAACATTGCGTTTGTTCGGGGGCATAAATAGCTCATATTTGATGGACCTTCCTCTAGTAGACTTTGTTTGACTTGAAGCGGTACTTGGCTCGAATTATGATAGATCTTCCTCTAAAAGATTAATTGATATGTGGCTCTACTTAGCTCTAATTTTGATTGATCTTCCTCTTGAAGATTGATCGACTGAGAGCACTACTTTGCTCGGACCCCTTATCACCGTCTTAGGTAATGATTTAGGTCTGTCGTCCGGTGCATTTGGTTAGCGATCTTAAGCAGAATCAAAGACTTACCCGACCTCCCTCTAGGGGGCGCTTTAGTGAGGGCTTTGATGATGGCACTGAAGGCTTGTTTAGTGCTTTGGACCGGCTAATGGCTTACCTGTCCTCCATCTAGAATGTGCTCCAACTAGGCCGCGTAGGCATAGGTCGAAGGATTATAGAAACTTTAGACAGGTTTGTTTCCAGACGGGCCCAAAGGATTACTCTGTCCTCCCTCTAAGAGGCACCTTAACCAGGTCTTTGATTACAGGGTTAAGGGCTTACGCTTCGGCCACATAGACAGGGCTAAAGGCTTTGTCGGTGCTGGAGACAAATTCTTTAGCCCCTTACTACCATCTTAGGTAGTGATTTAGGCTTTTCCATTATTTAGAGGAGGCTTACTCCTCGACCATGTAGATTCACCTATTTTGTTCAGAAAATCAATCTTTATTGATGATTGACTTAACAACTTCGTACAAACTCGTTCAACTTTCCTTTCCTTAAGAAATTATTGATCATGCACTCTAAGCTTCAACATTGATTTGTGCCATGTTCGTTAACTTGATGATAATAACAGTACAGTCCTCCAAGATTTCTTTCATTCTATGGATGTTTCTTCTATGACGGTCAGTAGTCAAGTTCATCTTTGGTTAGGAAGTAAATGTTCTCATAGGAGGTGGTAAGGGAATAGTTTTTGGAAATTCGAGATGTTTTTGTGAGTGATATTCTTGGATGGGATTTCACACTTTTGTTCGTGATGGGTCCCTTAGCTTCCATAACAAGTTTTCTTTTTATTGAGTTCCGACTTTCATTCTGTTCTTGGGAGTGGCCAAGAATACTTTCCACCTTTTAGTTAAACGTTTGAAGTCCTTTTCCGTCTCTATTTCAATAATTGTTCCACTAGCTTGAAGTTGTATTTCCCTTCTTATTCTTGAAAAGACATCATCTCTCTTACATTGCTATCCTAGAGAAAAAATTAGGATGGCCCTAGATGAAATGGATTCAAGCTCCATTTATCTGGGTTATAAGACGCTTCTTGTCTTCTCTTATTTTCCATTATCTGCAGTGCCTTGATTCTCGGTATTTGTTCCTCGTGAAGCTTGGGATCATTAAAGATTGGATAGGTGGGCCTAGTTGTTCTAAGTTAAGATGACCCTTGTACGGACATGTTAGCACGGTTATTTGGCATGGTGTTAAGGCTTAAGGCTGTTAGCTTGGAATAGGATATGCTTGGTTTGGAAAGTTATTTATACCCTAAATATGCAGGTTACGGTAGTTTAATGCAGGCCAAGGTGGTTTCATTTGGGATTTTAACGAAGTCGGATGTTCTAGCCCTCCTTCTAGTGCTAAAATGTTAATGAATAAATTCGTTAACCCCAAAAGTGTAGTAAAATAGTGTAAATTCAATGAGAAGCTATGTTGAGGCTAATCAAAGTCATCAAGTTGAAGAGAGTTCCCATAACTTTCCTTATTATGGTCATCAGAGTCGAAGTCATATGAGCTTGTGTAATTTTGAAGTCGAAGTCAGATATGTTATTAGGGTTCACGTTCGAAGTCAAGTATGCTATGCAAGTACCAATTCGAAGTCAAGCCCCTACATCCGTATTTATAGGGGTAAAAGTGCACCAGGTAGCTGACTTCGACATTCTTGACTTTGACAAGCTTGAAATGTCAATAGATTTGGCATAGGTATGCTCAACTTCGACACCTATCATGTGGTGATATTCCTTATGTATTGTTGAAATGCGGCTTCAACTGAATACTTCCTGGATGAAACGCAAAGTTAGTAGCCTCGTTGACGTTGACGAAGTTTTTCATTAACATCACAGGCATAGATGAGCGGAGTCCTTTTGATATTGGATGAGATGTGCTTCATGATAGACGAGGCAGGACGTTGATTGTTGGTGACATCGATGATGATGATGTTGAAATGAGGTGGCTCTTTCGAATATGACTTCGATAACCATGATTCTCGACATTATCCCATGTTCCGATTCAGTAATTGATGAAGTGCGGCGTCAATAGTAGCGGTATGGAATGGAAGTATCATTGGTGATGCCGTTATTGACTTCTAATAGTGTTACTGGAATGGGGCTATACTGTTTGGAAACACCAACATAGATGATTGGCGGCACCGAGGTAGTGTCATTTGGATGAGAGTCGACTTCAAAGAAAAGTGGCATAGTTGGAATGCATCCTCAATGAAACATGAAGTAATTTTGTTTGTGGGGTTGGTGGTTGGCGACTTTGAATAAGCACATCGCGAACCTTGGCTTTGTTGAAATGCAGTGATATTTGAGTGACGATATCGAAGAGTATCCACTTTGAATTGGGATGATATTGAGGAAGTGCGATGCCAATCACATGCAATATCTGTCTTCAACCATTAAACGAGGTCGACAAAGATAATTGGCGGTGTCGACATTTGAGTTGCATCATTAATCACATGTTCTTGATCATAAGCGGTTTGATGTTCTATTCACATCTTACACTGCACATCTTCGAAGTGGATTATGTGGATAACAATGGTATTTTAGAGCTTGAGCAAAGGATTGATTACTTTGAAAATTTCGGTGAATAACAAGTATTTTCGAAGAAAAGTTTTCAAGAGTAAAGTGAAGTAAATATTTGGAGTAAAGTATAATTTAGTGAATTATTTTGATAAAGAGGAATTTTATAATACATAAAGTAATAAATACTTTGTAAAAATATGAAAGATATTTTGTGAATTTGAAATTTAAGATATGAAAGACTTATTCAAAGATAATAATGTTTTACAATATTTTCAAATATTAATAAAGATTTTCATTAAAGTGATAAAGAGAAATGGTTTATGTGAAGTGAATTTTGAAGTATTTATATTGGCTTGCATTAAAATTAAATTTCTATTTAAAAATGAGCATAAAGTTGAACTGTGAACAATTAAGTTTTGAGTAAAGGAATGTTTTGGTATTTTTGGAAAAATTGAATTTTGTAGTTTAAGGACTACATTGAAATTGTCTTGTGAATACATTTGAGGTAAGCTAAATACTTTGATATAGTGTTTTGAATTGAAGAAAATAATTTTCTAATGTTGTTTAAAGGGAAATGTGTTTTGATGAAAAGTTTTGAATTTTTTTTATTTTTCAAAAAGTGAGCTTGAAAGTAAACTACTCATGATGAGTCTGATTTTGCCTAATTTAAAAAAATTTAAAGTAAGAAGTTGATTTGAAAAGAATTAATCTTTTGAACAGGGTTTTGGAAATATTTCAGTAATTTAAAAATAAAACTTAGTAAAGGACAACTTTTGCATTAAATACTTTGGAGGTTATGAAGTTTTCGTGTATTAAAAATTTGTTTTGAGAAGATGTATATACTTGTCCAAATTTTTTAAGTAAAAGAGTTGAATTATTAGCTCATAACTTTTAAATGAATTTATATTGTGTTTTGAGTATTGTGGATTTTCATAGTACAGTTCGTACCATAGAGATTACTCCGAAGTTTTCTGGAAATTTCAACATATAGTAATATTTTGAGTGTTTGTAAAAGTATCAAAATCTTCCAAATGAGTTGTCTGAACTCATAGTCCATGATTATAGGTGATGGGCGAGGAGAATGGTCCTTAATTTTTAGGTAAACCACCGCTAAAAGGTCTAATAATCAGATTTAAATCACTCTATTTAACACGTAATGGGTCAATGCAGATCACTATACGTGCTAACCCGAGATGGTAAGGGTGGAGCATTGTATGTTATATTTGTGATTTCTTTTAATTATAGATGGATAAACCAATGCTAGTAGTGGTTTAGCTTGTTGTGGAATTTTCCCTATAGGAAATTTTAAGGATGCAATTTTCCTAATTGGAGATTCTGTAACAACCCGATGTTGAGAAGAGATTAATTAAAAATTAATAAAAAGGTTATAAATGATTAAATGAGTTTTAATCATAAAATGCGAATAATTGGAATTTGAAAATGAATTATTTTGTGAAAATGAAAATTTAGTTGAGAAAATACTTATTGGTGAAATTTGGTAAAAGCTAATCTAATTGGTATATTCATTTATATTAGTGAAAATTATTTGTTAAAATGAGCTTGAAACAAATTATTTTATTATTGGATATTTTTGAAGTCATGAATTATTAATAAATTACAATTTTGATTACTTTTGAGTATTATTAAAGTATCGAATGGAATAATTTTAAATATATTAAAAATGATTAGATAATTTGTTATAATGTTTAATATTGATAATAAATAAGATTAGAAATTTATTTTTTGAGGAAAAGAAATTTTATCTCACATATAAAAGGTGTTTATAAATTTATTTTTGAAATTGGGCTTAAAAGTGTAAATATAAAGACGAATATTTGAATGGGTTAAATTGTTGAAAATAAATATTATAACAATTTGTAATGATAGTAAAACACTTATAAAAAACAAATGTGAATTTTATTTGGTAATTTAAGCTAACTAGAAGTGAAAGAAAAATAGAATAGCCATTGGAAAGAAAAGAAGAAGAGAAGTATTTGTATTAGTGTTTTCATGAAGCAAAAGCATCTCATGCAAGCCCAAGCCCACCATGCACATATCTAAATTCTACAATTCTCCCCTTTCATCCATGTTATTAGTTCATGTATATTTATCTTCTCTTCATTTTCATTTTTCCAATTTTCAAAACTCAGTAATGAAAACCTCCCTCTTCTTCAAAAATTCTTATAAAATCAAATAAATTCTATAAATCGAAAACTCGAAAGTAAGCTTCTCAACAAGGACCACCTACACTACTAGGAATCTTCAAAGTTGGATTTGGAGCAAATTGGTGTCATGTTGCATTTTTAGAGAAGAGGAAAAGTTAGGTTTATTAATGCTATGAAGTGTTGTATGAAGTATGGAACCTCTCTTAGCTAAGGTGAGTAAATTCAACTCACAATCTATGTCGAAATGTTAGGACTATTTGTTGATTGATGAAGTTGTGAATTGTGTGTTGCTTCTCTCCTTGAATTCGTTATTTTACATTAGCCACGGTTGAATTTGATTGATATGATGATATTTAAGTGCTGGATTGTAATGCAATGTGTGGTGTTGTAGTAGGGTTTAGATGGAGAGGCGTCGAGTGGTCGAGCAGCCAGAAAATCATCACGACCTAGAAAATGCTTATTTAGGTCGCAACCAGTCCATCGGTTTATAGTGCATCGGTGCACTACTTGGACGTGTATTCTAGGCATGTGCCTATATGTTCTTGTTTTTTAAAAAATAATGATAAAACATATTATAATATTCTTTAAAACTAAATAAAAATATGATTTTGAAACTAGAGAATTGACGCATTGCAAATATGAAATTATTATCGTGAAATAATTTTATTTAATTAATATTAAATACATTATTAAACAAATTAATTATTTAAAGGAAAAGTTAAGTTTTTGACCTCAAATAATTATTTAAAAATCCTATAAAATTGTAGAAAAATATGAAATTGTTACTTACTCAATAGTTGATATTTGTATTGGGTACATATCGGTCAAGTACCGATATGAGATATTTTAAAATATCGTGGTAATAACGAAAAAATATTGCAAATGTGTAGAACTTGTTATAAACGATATTATACTATGTTATAATGTTATATTGATGTTACGTATTCAAATATTTGGATAAATAATTCCAATTTACTATCAAAGACTGATTGCATATAGTGTATATATTATAATCCATTTATTGATATATTCTATTTAATAAAAATCATAATAAACGCTCATAAAATCTAAGAACTTCGTATAATATACATCTTTATTATATTCTTCATTTTTTATACTATATCCACTGTTTTTTTGGTCATCTAATCATCTATATTACTTTCTCAAATTTGTTATATTTATAGTTTCCTCATTTTCGTTTTCACTTAATTTATCAAATAAGCAATGTTGATATGGTACCAATTACTACTTTTGCTTATTGATATGTCAAATATATAACTTTACTGCTCTTCCACTTTTAGTTCTAAGTGCATGACAATAACTAATAAAATGAATTTTCATAAGCTAACTTATCAATTATAAATGGTGAACAAACAATAACTAAAAAGAGAAGTAGCTCTTTCAAGATATTGTCTTTAACGATAAAGTCTTCAAGGAAAATAAAACATATAAAATAATGAAATAAATAGAGTTTTCTTTATCGAAAGATTAATGAAGGAGCCTAAAACTGTGTGGTTAAAAATAAAAAAGTAGTGCATTGATATTTATAATATGGTCTACAAATTGTCATTCACCAAATACAAAAATAAATATTAAGACTGTGAAGACGTTTATTCATAAAGATATTTTCTCCAACACATACAATAACGAACGATATTCTTAAATAAGTCCCCAGAGCGCGGACTAGAGAATAAACGATTTCAAATCTCTGAATCCCCAGAGCGCGGACCGTAGTACTCTAAGTCCCCAGAGCACGGACCAGAGTATAAACGATTTCAAATCTCCGAATCCCCAGAGCGCGGACCGGAGTACTCTAAGTCCCCAGAGCGCGGACTAGAGTATAAATGATTTCAAACCTCCGAATCCCCAGAGCGCGGATCGGAGTACTCTAAGTCATCGGAGTGCGGACTAGAGTATAAATGATCTCAAATCTCCGAATCCCCAGAGCGCAAACCGGAGTACTCTAAGTCCCCAGAGCGCGGACTAGAGTATAAATGATTTCAAATTTCCGAATCCCCAGAGCGCGGATCGGAGTACTCTAAGTCCCCGGAGTGCGGACTAGAGTATAAATGATCTCAAATCTTCAAATCCCCAAAGCGCGGATCAGAGTACTCTAGGTTCCTAGAGTACGGACTAGAGTGTAAACGATGCGAACCTCCGAATCCCCTGAACGCGGATCAACTTACTCTAAATCCCTGGAGCGCAGATTTGGAAGAAAGTCCAAGTACTCGAGAAATGTGGAGCAAGAAGTATGCCACGTCTGGAAATGTTTGAACAACACGAGAGTAGACTTAGAGATAATGCAACTCATAAGAACTTGAGTTATGACTACAGTTAGTCAGCGAACCAAAGAAAAGCAAGAGAATCATTCAAACAAAAAAGAAACTAAACTTCATTCAATAGTTCAAAATGGGGTTACACAGTTATCCCTCCAAAGCTTGGAGTCAAGAACCTATCTATACTAACTACAGAGACAAAAGATAAAAGTAATTACAAGACTTAAGTAAGGAACTCGTTGAACGAGTGTAGCGATTATTTCTTCGGTTTCTTCTTCTTGTCTTCTTTTGTTTTTTCCGACGACTCCTCTCCCTCACGCTTTTTCTTGGATTTCTTGCTTGCTAAAGAAGCGGAGTCAGGAGTAGGAGACGGAACATCTAGTGGTTTGGACCTGCCCGGGAGAATGATTTTCAAAGGTCTGTTCCGCGGGTCGGTAAGTTCCAATATTTCAGGTTCAACTTTGACCTCGACCTTTTTCTTCTCCTCTTCGGCGAGGCGGTCCTTCATGCTCATCTTTGAAGTATGCTCAGAGGCGCCAGTGATTTTGATTTCATCACTCCCTTCGGCAGGAGATGAAGTGTCAAGCTTATCATCATCTAGCGCCCCAATCACTTGAGCATCGGGACCAGGAATTACTCCCGCGTGAACAACGTCGCTTGTTTTCTCTGCCTCCTCCTTGGCGTCATCGCTCCTCGGAGTTGGCTCGGGGTCAGAGCAGCCTGTATGAAAACATGAAGAATGAACATTAGAACGAATAAATGCTGGAAAATAACAAGATCTTTTGACTTCTAGAAAAGAAGAGTTTCCTACCGGGTTCTGGTTGGCTATCGGTTGCGCGTGGGGTTTCACCCTCCAGGATAGGAGATAGCACGTGAACGCCAAGCCCGGGATCTTCAGGATCATAGCCGGCATGCTGCTCGAACGGTCAAGTGTCGGCCGACCGGCCGGTTGAGCAACGGGAGGAGCAGCAATATGAGGAGCCGTAGTCTCAGCCCCAGATGGGCCAGCTTCATCACTTTTCTCTTTTGGAAGGGGAGAGCCTTTGTTATAAAGCGCCAAAGCTGCGGATAGATCCGCTGGCTCATTCCCCCTAAGAAACTCCTTCACCAAGGCATCCTCATCGACCTCTTCAGAGCCCGACTCGATTTTCCTGATCTTTACTAAGGTTTCCCAGGCCTCAGCTAGGGATTCGAGATAGCCATCGCCCAAGAATGTTAAGTCACGATGCATAAGGACGCGGGCTCCATACTCAGCAATCAACGGGTCAAACAAGCATTTGACCTCTTCCCTGCCGGCTTCTGCGGCCGCCTCGAGGCGAGAGTCAATCTCCTCCGCAGCTTTTCTTTTGCCCTCCTCACGGGCTTCGTCCTTCATTTTCTCAACCCCAGCAAGTTCGTCATCGAGCTTCGTTTTTAGGAGACGAGTAGCAACGATTTCATCACAGTATCGTTGTGATTCTTCTTGAGCAGCTACCTTGTCCTCTTTCTCCTTGGAGAGTAATTCTTTCAGCTCTCTGACTTTTATGGCGAGCGCGTCCCTTTCTTTTTGAACGGAATCTTTTTCTAGGGCAAGGGCACCGCTGCGCTGGACTTCTTCATCAAGTTCCTTCTTGTGAGCCATCTCTAAACGAGTAACTGCCTCAGCAGTGTCTTTTGCGCTTTGTTCAGCGGCTTCCAGCTTCGACTTATACGAAGCAAGCTCTTCGTCTTGATGATTGATGATGTTCTTGTCGCAACCAGCCTCCAATTTCAGGCGATCAATCTCATATTGATGCTCAATGGACACCTCCGAGATCTTTTCAACCAAATGTACAAACGCGTCATGTTGAACATAGACGTCGTTATTACAGGCAATGGCACTCTGCTTCACGTGCCCAGGGATATGGTGAATAGCCAGGAGGAACTTCAGACCATCGAAGCAAATTTTTGGAAACTTGGCCTTGAGATCGACCATTTTTTCCGCTATAGTTGGATCAACCGCGGGAGCAGGGGGAGAAGGCTTTGAAAGTTCTGCTCTTTTTCATTGCTCCCGAATTTGCCTTGTGCTCGATGAACCAGAGTGTTGTTCTCGAGGAGCGTCAGGTTGGTAACCCTTCTGTGAAGACTTCTCTCTATCCGGCTCAGTTGGAGGAAGAGGATCACGAGACTGTGAAGATTGAGAATATGCCTTCTTACGGTAGGATGAATCGCGGGGACGATTGTCTCTATCTTCATAATCATCTCTGTCCTTGCGTCTGCCTGAACCTGAGTCCCATCCGGAATGATGAAATATGGAAGAGCCATGAAGGCGATCGAATCCGTGAGAGCGCCCCATGTCACCTGCAAAGAATGGAGATAACAACGAGTTAAGAAAAATCCAGGAAATAACAAAAAACTTGAAGTGTACGAAGGAATGCGTATGTGCGTGTGTGTCCTAGTGTTCCCCCCGACGGACCAGTTCTTTTATCTTTACTAATCGGAGTATTGTCTCCTTGGATCGGGAATTGAACTCCCGCGTTACCTCTTGCAGGCAAAGAAAACTTGAGGGCTTCAGGATTGTCAAACCCGTAATTAAGTATATCATCGGGAATAGAAAGGTTCGACAGACCCCTCAGGAAACTTTCCAGGTTCTGTGAGGAAGCCTCTTTCTCGGGCGGGATAGGCATAACTTTTGAAGTGCCACCAACTTTCTCTTTCCGAATTTTGTATTTTAACCTCTTCTTTCCCTTCGAAGGGGAGGATGACGTTTCAATGTCGTGAACTTCGACAGCCGGATTCCAGGAAGGACCCACATTCTCGCCTTGGGTCTCAGGAGCTTCGTCCTCTTTGTGCTCGCCTTCTTCGTGCGCATCGGGAGTGCGGCGTGATGACGATCCAGCCTATTTTTTCCCTTTACCGGATGCTGGCTTGGGAATGGAAACGCCCTCCGGGAGGCTAATCCGACGACCTGGGGCTAACAAGCCGAACCTTGAAAATGATTCATTCGAAATGATGGTTCGGATGTCGCGTTCCTCGGCAGGAAGAGCTCTAATGGCCTCAACGGCCTCAGAATATCCTCGGCCCTCCGGACGCGGGTTGATACCTGAAAAGATGAAACGAGGAGTTAGAAAAAGCATGACTCCGATTGATCGCGAATGATGACTCAGCGAAGAGACTTACTGCCTTCAACCCATCTCCTCGCAAAACCAGGAGGGCAACGCACGTAGAACCATTCCTGTTTGTACAGGGCGAATTTACTACATGCCCCTGTCAAGATCTGGCATTTGTGGTATGGCTCGAGGAACATGTAGGAAGGGCTGTCTTTCCGCTTCTTGATCATATAGATGTATCTGATATCGCCAGAAGTTGGAGGTCTGGAGAAGACAGCCATGAAGAGTAGGTAAGTTCCATGTAGAAACGCATGACCGTTCGGGTGCAGCTGCGATGAGGCAATGTCGATGTACTGCAACACGTCCCGAAGGAACAAGTTAAACGGAGGCATGTTGCCCATCCAACACATGAATTTGTTGCAAGTGGTATATCCGACTGGGGGCAGGTGAGGACGATCGTGTCGCGAAGGGACTAACACATCGGCGAAAGGAATCCTGTGGATGGAACATATCCGTCGGAGTGCGGCTTCATTGATCTTCGAAGCTTGTGAATCGATCGGATTGTCTAGTAGAATTGTTGCCTCCAGGGCATCTGGTGCTAAGTTATGAGCAGGGGAAGTCGACGGATTAGAAGTATCAGCGGCTTCTTTCCTTGATGACGGCCCAGGCCTGTCGGATATAGTGGCGGAGCTAGACTTTCTTGACATCCCCAATAAATAATGAATCTGGCTAAGTGCCTGAGAAAACTATACTTAAAAAACGTTGAACGTTAGAATTAACAACACGAATTTTCCCCTCACGTGATGTGTGAACTAGTGCAAGCAATCGTGTACAAGCACTAAGAATCTAGGGATTTCAAAGATATAAAAATGAGCTTCGAATCGTCGCCTTCGAAGACCGTCATCGCTGACCGTCTCAAAAAGCCCGCCTTGTGGTGACTACAGTTTCGAATTCAGATAACGAATGTTAATCTAAGTTCAGATTTATGTCTACTAAAGCTAGGGAGTTAATCATCCGGGTCAGTTTCATGTGATAGTATGCTTAGGTCCTTGTTTTGCTATATGAATAGGCAAGGTTGATAAGTGTTCGGCCTAGTTCCTGCTCGGCTAAAGGTACCGTTCGGCATTCATGTGGTTCGGCATCTGTGTTGTTCGGCGTTTGTATTGATCGGCATTTATATATTGTTCGGCATTTATGATGTTCGGCGTTTGTATTGTTCGGCATTTATATTGTTAGGCATTTATGTTGTTTGGCATTTATACTGTTCGGCACCCATGGTGACTCGGCATTTGTGACTGTTCGAAAAAGCATCATTCGGCCAAAATATTGTTCGGTCGAGACCACATTCGACATCCTATTTGGCTCATACTCCCTCCACATCCTTCCATTGCACTACCCGGCATATGACGAATCGTGCCGAGCCAAGATTGCGCCGAGCGCCAACGCTCGAACACACCATCCTCTACAGCGACCTCATTCCCCCTTTTTTCTTCCTCCATCCACACCGAACCACGAGGACGAATCGTTCGGTGAGTCGCACCGAACCGTCCTGTTCGGCATTCTAACCAACTCCTACCTTCCTCCACATCATCTGGCCCTAAAAATCCACACAACACCTATCAATTTACGAACTCGAGTTTCGTGTTGAAACCCCTTTGTGGATTTAGTTAGAGGGATTGTTACCTAGTTAATAGATCACGACTTGGAGAAGTTTGGAGTTGAGGCCGCGGTTTTGATTAGCGCCGAATAGGTTGGGAAGAGTTGTTAAGTCTTTGAAGGTTGTTAACAGGCGAGTTTTTCGAAAACAAGATAGGAGAAGTGAGCGTGAAAAGAGAAGGAGGAAGAAGGCCTCGACTTTTATAGGACAGAAGGAGAAGTCGAAAAGGCTATACCCGGTGGAACCGGTCAAAGCCAGTGTTCGGCATCGGAATACAAAGTCATTCAGCATGAGGAGCGTTCGGTTTCGACTGCTTCGTTCGGCATCTATACCACGCTCATCATACACCTCCACCACTGATATTCTCAAGAAAGCGTCTCCAAGGAGAGTTAACCTAGATTCGAAGCGAAGTATGGGGGATATGCAATTCAAAGCGTATCACGATTCAGCCACGTAATACACTTTGGGGGGCAAGTGTTTCCTGGAGATTTGACCAGGCAACTAGTGCTCGGCATCAGGTAGCACTCGGCATCAGATAGTACTCGGCATCAGATAGTACTCGGCATCAGGTAGTACTCGGCATCAGATAGTACTCGGCATCAACTAGTACTCGGCATCAGTTAGTACTCGGCATCAGGTAGCACTCAGCATCAGATAGTGCTCGGCATCAGGTAGTACTCGGCATCCAGAAGACGTTCGGCGTACATGACTACTCAACATGATAGTATCGTTCGGCCAAAAGGATCGTTCGGCCAGAAAGCATCGCTCAGCCAGAAAGCACGTTAGGCCAAGGAGGATCGTTCGGCCAAAGGAATCGTTCGGCCAGAATGCATCGTTCAGCCAGAGAGCATTGTTCGGTCAAGAGCTTCGGACAGTGGCACGTTCGGCTTCGACTGACAACCATTCTGCACTTCCCACACATCAAACATACCGTTCAGCATAAAAAGGGTGGATCAGCGTCATTGTGTTCGGCCTATCTGGTTCGGCATGCGGCGACCACTACACTTGGGCTAGAGTGTTCGGCTACCAAGCCCACCTGGGAAGTCCAGCCCATCTTTGTCTATAAATAGAGGGGCAGGGTCACAGTGAAGAGGGATCTTTTCGGGAGAACACTGGGGAGACTCTGCCATTTTTCAGACTCATCTTCTCTACTTAAAAACTTCATTCAAGCATTTGATTCACGAATTGTATTTGTAATCAACTATTAAGAAGATCAATAAAGTTTAACCTCAAAGTGGACGTAGGCAATTACGCTGAACCACTATAAATTTGGTGTTCTTACTTTCTGCATTTAAATTAGCATTCTCTTCCTTGTTTAATTTATCTTCATCACTTATATCTCTATACAATCTTTCTCTACGAGGTTAGTGACCAATTTTGGTGCTAACACGTTTATAATGTTTTACCCCCATTACGAACGCAATGGGACTAGTTTCGAGGCATAATTCGATCATATGCGGAAGATAGCTTTCCAAAGGAAAATTATTTTATCGAATTCAAAAATAAATTTTTATGCGTTTCAAGCTCGCACGGCCAAACTAAAAGTCCGATCACTACGAAACTTGAAACCCTATAATAATTCAGTATTACGAATCTGATGAAACTAGTTTCGTTGAAATCGGAGACAATGGCCAAAATGGCTATTTTCACATGCTAATTAAAACGAGAAATTACCAAAATTTAATTTAATCACTTTATATTCCATTTTAAAAGTTAAAAACCTTTGTTCATATTAAAAAAAAATCAATTTTTCGATGCCATTTCATTCACATTAAACCAGAATTCCATTATTCAAATAATTCCCAATATTAAATTTATCAATTAAGTCATCCCATATTAAATTTAAACAATTTAATTATCCGATAAATTACACTAATAAGTCATTAATTTTTTTTATCTCTAATCAATTATATCCAATAAATATATCAATTCTAAAATTTAAAATAGTTAAAATACGGGTCGTTACAGGCTCCATCCTGCAAATCCAGGCATGCTCCTCAATGCCGCTCATCTCTAACCACTCTCTATCATCACTTTTCACCGTAATATGCTTAAGTTCAAAGTCCTTGGGCAGAGAAGATGGTTTATGTTCGTAAGGATCGGGCTCAAGTTCAAGGCGATTTTGATGATGTCAAATTCAATTAGGAGGCCGGCGGTGGTCGATCGTCAAGGCAATGGCGACATAGTCAATTTAGGGAGCGGCGATGTTCAAGGATAGTCCAGGTTTCCAACTTCTCTAATGGCAGAGATCGAGTTTGAAGAAGACAGAAAAATGGAGTAAGGGACCAATATGGATCGATCAAAGTTTTATAGGGCTAAAGCCAACTTTTTTGAATATGGACCAGTTCTATTCCTAAGTCAAGGGTCGGTACCGAACCATATGGTTCGGTACTGAATGATCCTAATATAAAAAATGAGAAGAAAAGAGAACAACATGATTCAACATAGATATGTGCCTTCATTTGCATTCGTATAGTACTGGACTTTACCAATCATATGTGTGTGTGTGTATCTATATATGCGTGCTTATGTGTGCAGATTCATCAATTTCAGAATTCGGTCAATAGAAAACTCCTAACCTGATAATTCTAAAAATGAAAATGGTCGAGAATAATGAACTTGGATTAACAAGTCATAGATGCAAATTCCAATTTTATAGTCCTGGACATTGTTGAAATGTCACTGTGAACGAGAATAGATATGGCTATTCAAAAAAAAAGAATCTAAGGGAAAGATGATGAGTATTTGAAGCATAAATTGGGATTTAACATGGCAATCGTGATTTACGTCAATTCAAAGCACATCCCATTCGAAACGAGATTTAATTTAGGGGGCAAATGTATTCCGGCCTTTTATCCCAACAAAAGTCAGTCAGATTGGACATGTTGCACTTGGAAAATATCAAAGAAAATGATCCAAAAGAATAACCAGAAAGCTCAAGGGAGTGGTTGAACCAAGTCCAGAAATTAAACAAAGTTCACCGCTTACAAAAACGTAAGGAATTTTCTCCAAGTCTATGGTTTGGTACCAAACCATCAATGGTTCAGTACTGACCCATAGTATCTTATAGGTGTGGTCCCATCTTCTCATTGCATGCTAGCAAAGGTGTAACGCCCCAGATTTTCGCGCTCGAAAATCGACATCCATACTTTACATCGTACTCGAATGCCGTAGATTCGACCGTTCAAATCCGAGTCACCGGAGCTTATAACACAATTATGTAAATAACACAGCGGAATAAAAAGAATAATACATTGATATACAATATCTGATACAATATCTGATACAACAGAGTGATACAATGAATATCAATATACATCAGAGATATGATACAAGAAATAGCAGCGGAAAAGAAAATGATAACATCAGCAGCGGATAATCTCCATCTTCAAAGCGCTAATCCAGAAATAGCTTGAACTCTCAATAACGAGGCACAAAGATAAGCAAGTGCGGTCTGATCCAAAGACTGAACTAGCTCCAGATAATCTACTGAACCTGACTATCTGAAAAACCCAACTCTAGACTGCTCGTGTAGAAAAATTTTGAGCATCCAGAGTTTAGGATAGAAACAATAAACTCTGGATCAGTCATGGGACTGGTGTGAGCAACAAAAACAGTTTATCTTTAAAACAAATACCAGAGAATTTTAAAGTCAATTCGCAATGCTTTTGGAAAATGAAACTACCATAAGGCCTCCCGCCACACACACAATGCAAACGCAGAATTGGAGGAGATTTCTCCTTATGATAGTCAAATATGCTTACTACGCAAAAATCAAATCATTGGATATTATTATTAGTGCATAGTGTAGAAAACATTTTCGAAAGTAGAATATCAATCTTAGCCAACATACGACCAGTATCGTATGCCTACTATAGCTACCATCTAAACAGTGGTGACCACCGTACGTAAATGGCAGGTTCTACAACTAATACCGTACAAAGTTCGTATTTGGAAGATGGATTTCCAACAAATGGTCAGGCTAAGGAACTTCCTATTCCACGAAAGAAACGCCTCTGGCGGGACGCTTCGAGAACCAAACCATTCTCTGCCAAACAAGGCCGGCTACCCCCCTTCCCGGGTAATATACAAAACCTGAGATATGCCACCCCCGGTCCTTTGGGACCTTTATCCGAGAGCTCTCGATAACCAACATCACACATAATAAATAAAGTGTGTCCACATGAGTAAGTATCTGGGCTCCATACCATGATACTACCCTTTTCCAAAAGGAATGGTCATACCCTAGGGGAGCTACCCCTGAAACCTTGCCGCACAATTCCTGTTTCGACCATTACCGGGTTGTGAGGCTCGACAAAGTCTCGTCCACAAAGCTACGCTTTGTCACAAAGCCATGCTTTGGGTCAACAGATGATCAACCTATGATCACAAAGATAAATGATCAAACAAATGATCATATCACAAATGATCAAACACTGATCATCACACAACAACACTCAGCATGTCACATTACCAAATTGGGAGTATATCGCTGATAAATTTCAATTACATAACCTCTGAGCTCGTACGTCTCAGAGAAGGGTGTTAAGCTAAGAGAATAAATTCTCCGCCACCAACAGAAATGTATTTGAAAGAAAACGGCTTTATATCTCAAAGTGTAATGTCAGACATACAATCCATACAAGTCTGTTCTGGGTTTGAACAGAACCGAAAGCACTTCCAAGGAAGCCCTTGCAAATCCAGAAAATTTTCTAATCACGTCCGGACTTCCCATCACAAAGGATGATCAAATCTCTATACCGGGGACCAGTCGATGTAGAGACATTCGATGAGTTGTCCTTTCGTTTTCGAAAATATCCGGTCTTCACCACCGGTCTTCAAATGCTATCCATATACGACGTATCACTATTCGGAATGGGTTATATGACACAAATGTCTTTTCCCGGCTAACCCGAATAGTGAGCGTAATATTCAAAATGAATGGATAATGGGATTTCAATTTAAGTCACAACTTAATAATTCAACTTCTTTTTAAATGGTTTCAATCGATTACCATTTCAAATCTTTTAAACAAAAAGATTTATTTCACAAAGTTCACCCAGTTTTCAACAAAAATCCATTCACAGATTTCAAAACAATTTCCGTTTCAATTGGATTAACTCGTTAAATCTTTAAATCAAGATTTAACTTATAGCTTTCAAAACAATTTCATTTCGAAGGGTTTAAACAAATCATCATTTTAAATCTGTTAAAAATAAACAGATTCAATTCATAGCTTTCAAAAAGAATTCATTCATAGCCTTTCAAAACATTTCAATTTCATTTTAAATTTGAAACCTTTCAACACAAATTGGAAGTTCACTTCTTATATGAAAGCTGTTATTATTTGAAAACAAATAGTTTTCGTTTCAGAAAAATCCAATTATATTTGCACGAGTTAAAGCTCTTGAATTTAAATTCAAATTCCAAATCAATACTTTTAAAATAGTTAAATCCTTATATAACGGGTATAACATCTGTAATCCCTAGTTTCAAATCATAGAATTCAATTTCAAATATTGAATTTAAGTTTAAATCGAATTATTTAAACTTCAAAACTAAATCAAGTTATTCGAAAATAAGTTTCATCTTTGAAATTCTTTTTCAAAAGCTTTTTACTTTAAACCCAAATTTCTAATTTCAAAATCAATTGAAATTAAAATTTCAATTTCAAAAACATCAAATTTAAATTATCTGTGACTTAACCGATTTCCACGTGAAATCCATATTTGTGTGTGTATGGTGTAGTCCAGGGGTTTTAGACACAATAGTGCAACATCAATCATCACAGATATATCGATAAGCGGTAAAATCGATAACGCTTATCTTCATTCACAGATTCATAGATAAAATAAATTTATCGATCACAAAGATTCACAATTACAATTCGATGTTGGTTTCAGATAACCAACTGGAATCCGACTCCCTGTCGCATCGAAATTCAAGTGCCGTTTTACGGGCTAAGGGTTTTCATATTCACATAGTAATATATCACAGAAATAGAAATTTCAGATCACAACATAAATTAGGATGTATCACAAAGCATCATATATCAGGGATATCAAACAATTCAATTATTCAATCAAGTCCAAAACATTCACAAGTTGGATCAATTAATATCTGATCATAATTAATTTATGATAAACCTTTTTAATTAATTGACCTTTAATCATTTATTAATTTACCTTTAATTAATTTATTATCCTCAAACTGATTATCTTAATCAATAAATCATATTAATTAATTATCCTTAATTAATTACCATTTAATTAATTCTTAATTAATCAATTTCTTTAACAAATTACATTTAAGTAATTCTCAATTACCCGTTAATCAATCTCCAATTACTTGATTAATCCTTGATTAGGAATTTATTAATTTCTAATTACTTAATTAATTAAATTAAATAATTTCTCTTTAATTTCTTTAATAATTCAATTAATCTTCAACCATCAAAAACCTTAATTTAACTTAAGATAAAACATTTCATATTAATGCCTTAATTATCATTTAAACATTTTATCTTAAAAATAAATCTAAAGTAAACAATTTCAAAACTTCTTAGCCAATTGTTAAAGAAAACAATCATTATTTATGTAAAGCAATTTATACCAGAAAACTTAAACTAAATTTATTTTTAGATTTCAAAGACTTTGTTTCTAAAAAAACTCTTTTAAAAAACTACTCAGTCTTCACTTCGGGTTAAACCCGAAGATTTCTCGTTTCTTCCCCGAGTCCCCTTTCCTTTATTCTCTTAAAATTTTTAACTTCTTTTTAAATTTTATAACTGGCGTAACTACCCCGAGCTACCCGATAACCCACACGAGCCCCATCAACATTTACCCGAGATCTTCTTCGAGCCATCACCTCATTTCCCCGAGAATGAACTCTAGAATCACGCGAACAACCCATCTACTTCATCTTCCACAATTTCACAATCCAGATACCCACGTATACGTGTGCACGTGCACCGATGCGCCATCCTCCTCCATGTTGTTTGTCTAGTATACCAAAACAGAGAATAATCAAATATAAACTCGTCGCACCAGTTTATAACTCAGATTTCCACTACACTGGAATTCTGTATTAATTATAATAACAATATGAATGTTGTAAATAAATTACAACAACAGCGTTATACTATTTTGAATAAATAGTATAACAAAATAAAGGGTAGAATGTAGAATAAAAGTTCTAACCCGATTTTTTCTGAGGCTCGTCGTAACGATTTCCTTAAGAATTTTATTTCAAAATTCTCCCAAGATACAACAGACGTAATCTGCACGAGATTGTGATGTGTATGATCTTCTGTGTGATAGGACTGAATATGATTTAAGAGATGAAGAGATAAAAGAGATAATTCGGTTTGAAAAATCAGTGAGGAAAGTGATCAGGTTTCCTCCTTATTTATAGCCGAATTCCCAACGGCTGCATCCGTTGAGAAAAGTCACACCTCTTCATTTGCAACGTCAAAAAAGCATTACTGTTCGCAACAGTCACTTCCTTTCATTTGCAACGCTCCAGAACTATTGTTGTTTGCAACAGTCGCGTCCGTTCAGTTGCAACGCTCCAGAACTATTGCTGTTTGCAACAGTCGCGTCCGTTCAGTTGCAACGCTCCAGAACCGTTGCTGTTTAAAACGTCGCGTCTCTTCATCGCATCTATTCATATTCAAACAGTAAAACTGTTCACTTTTATTTACCAAAAATATAACCGGACATATTTTTGGTGATGTGGAATATTTCTCATTCACCATCTAAAAGGAATTCCAACAATCCCCCACATGAATGATGATATATCTCTCCCCTACACAAAGTGTAATATCACACAGTTCATATGAAAATAATGCTATATCGAGGATAAGTAGATATTTCACTTTGAACTTTCCCTAGTTAAAACTTATCGGATATACTTGGCTAATCGGTGAATTATTTCATCTTGAACCGTCAGCCGTTATTGTATAACCAGACAATAAGCTTTACAAAGCATTATTTCCCTTCACATCCAATCTCTTGGTTGTGTTCATTTTGGTCCTGAACAATTTTTGGTTCTGCGAGTGTTTTTAGAGAATAAAAGCCTTTTAATATTCTCATAGAGCCGACCCAGCTCACACTAACATAGGTGATCGCAACCATTAAGAGTATCCTACATATACCCCACTTGTTATTTCCAAGATATGGTCATCATTAAAAAACATAGTTTTAACCTTTAAATACTTCTGTAGGCATGCATTTATATTGTGCACCATAGGAATGGAGTTGGACTATGTCCACGCAAATGCATTATGTCTTGAGTTATTCAGAACTGGTTTGCCTATTGATCCTAGTCCGTGGGATCTCCAGTCGCTAGGATAGGTTTCCGTATAAGATAATTCTTTTTGGTTTAGGCTTTTAAACCCATTCCCCTCGATGTGCAGTCAATTTTCTCTCTTGATAAACCTTTAGTAAATGGATCCGCTAGGTTATCATTTGTTCTCACATAATCTATGGAAATAGTTCCATTTGAGAGTAACTGCCTAACTGTGTTATGGCGTCGACGAATATGTCGTGACTTTCCATTATACACAAAGTTGTGCGCTCTGCTTAGCGTAGCTTGGTTATCACAGTGTATGCATATGGCCGGTACAGGTTTAGGCCAAAATGGAATATCTTCTAAAAAGTGACGAAGCCATTCTGCTTCTTCGCCTGCTTTATCTAAAGCGATGAACTCTGATTCCATAGTGGATCGAGCTATGCATGTTTGTTTAGTAGATTTCCATGACACTGCTGCCCCTGCTAGGGTAAAGACATAACCACTTGTTGATTTTGATTCCTCTGAATCAGAAATCCAATTTGCATTACTATATCCTTCTAAGACGGTAGGATATTTTCCATAATGTAAGGAATAATTTATGGTATTTTTTAAATATCCAAGCACTCTCATTAGTGCTTTCCAGTGTTCCTTTCCTGGATTGCATGTATACCTGCTCAGTCGACCTACTGCATACGCTATATCTGGTCTTGTGCAATTCATGAGATACATGAGACATCCTATTACACGAGAGTATTCCAGTTGCATTACACTCTCATTAGTGTTTTTATGCAGTACTTCTGATGGATTAAAAGGTGTTCTCACTCCTTTAATTCCATAGTCTTGGAATTTTTCAATCACTTTGTCTACATAGTGTGACCGAGACAATTCAATTCCATTAGGAGTTCTTATTATTTTGATTCCCAAAATAACGTCTGCAACTCCTAAATCTTTCATATCGAAATTGCTAGTTAACATCTTCTTTATGGTCTCTATTACCTGAGTATTTGGACCAAATATTAACATATCGTCTACATATAAACAAATCATCACATATGATTGTCCAATTTGTTTATAATAAACACACTTATCGCATTCATTTATACGAAAACCATTTCTCATCATGACACTATCAAATTTTGCGTGCCATTGTTTTGGAGCTTGTTTTAGTCCGTATAATGATTTTACTAATCTACAGACTTTGTTTTCATTTCTTTTGGAAACAAAACCTTCAGGTTGCTCCATGTAGATCTCCTCATCGAGATCTCCATTTAAGAATGCCGTCTTTACATCCATTTGATGAATTTCTAGACCATAAATTGATGCAATTGCTATTAGCATTCTTATAAAGGTTATTCGTGTTACTGGCGAATATGTATCAAAGAAGTCTACTCCTTCTTTTTGACAATATCCTTTGGCTACTAATCTGGCTTTATACTTATCGATAGAGCCATCTGCTTTCATTTTCTTCTTGAAAATCCATTTGCAGCCAATAGGTTTTATTCCTGGTGGAATATCAACAATTTCCCAAGTTTTATTACTTAGAATTGAATCAATCTCACTTTGGATTGCTTCTTTCCAACATGAAGATTCAGAAGATGACATTGCTTCCTTGTACGTTTGAGGTTCGTGTTCTAACACATATGTGAAAAAATCCAAACTAAATGTCTTGGAAGTCCTAGCCCTTACGCTTCTTCTTAGTTCAACTTCCTCAATCTCATGATGAGTTTCATCTTCATGTGAATTGCTTGATTCTTCTCTTGTCCTTTTAGGAACATTATTCCCTTCATTCCTTTTGTGCGGAAACACGTCTTCAAAGAATGAGGCATCTCTAGATTCCATGATTGTATTTACATGAATATCAGTTATATAAGACTTGAATACCAAAAATCTATAGGCACTACTATTTTGGGCTGGCCCTAAATAGTAACAATCTACTGTTTTTGGTCCAAGTTTGACTTTCTTGAGAGGCGGAACTGGAACTTTTGCCAAGCACCCCCACACTTTGAGGTATTTAAAACTTGGTTTGTGTCCTTTCCATATCTCATATGGAATTGTTCATGTTTTATTATGAGGGACTTTGTTTAATATGTGATTAGACATATTTAAGGCTTCCCCCCACAAGTTCGTCGGTAGACCAGAGGTTAAAAGCATGGCGGTAATCATGTCTTTTAACGTTCTGTTCTTCCTTTCGGCTACACCATTTTGTTGTGGTGAATATGGAGCTGTTGTTTGATGAATTATACCATTTTCGGCACAGAACTATTCAAATGGTGATTCATATTCTCCACCTCGATCAGATCTTAATATCTTGATCTTTTTATTTAACTGATTTTCTACCTCAGCTTTGTACTTTATAAATGATGTAATTGCTTCATCTTTGCTATTCAAAAGATATACATAGCAATATCAGGTATAATCGTTAATAAACGTGATAAAGTACTTTTTCCCACCTCTTGTAGGTAATGATTTAAAATCACATAAACCTGTATGAACCAAACCTAGTGGTTCGGTGCTTCTATCAACAGATTGAAATGGTTTTTTAACCATTTTTGCTTCTACACATGTCTCACATTTGTAGTTCTTATCTACTTGGAATTTTGGAATTAATCCCAAGTTTGATAATATTTTCATTTTTCAGAAATTTATGTGTCCTAATCTATCATACCATAGTAAAATTTCGTGCTCAAGCAAGTAAGAAACTTCAATTTTATTAATAGCACAATCAGAATACATAGTTTTATTGCCGATAACAGCTACAGTTGCCTTAAATAGGCCATCACATAAATATCCCCTTTCGATATACATTCCAGCTTTGGACAGAACCATTTTGTCTGACTCGAACACCATTCTGAATCCTTTCTTTGATAATACTGCACCAGAGATGAGATTCTTGCGTATGTCTGGAACGTGGAGCACGTCATTCAACTTGACAGTTTTTCCTGAAGTAAACTTGAGGATTACTGTGCCACTGCCTTCGATCATAGATACTGCAGAATTACCCATATAGAGTTTCTCTTCATGATAGAATTTCTTGTATGTAGAAAACATGGATTTGTCAGAACAAACATGACGAGTAGCGCCTGTGTCTACCCACCATTGATTAGGATTCTGAACCATATTGCATTCAGATACAACTGCTGAGAAGTTGGACTCGTCTACTTCCATGTTGTCTACTGTATTTGCCTCTTTGTTGCGGTCCTTTTTGAGTCTGCAATCTCTAGCGGCATGTCCAACCTTTCCACAAACCCAACACTCACCGTTAAACTTTTTGGTTCGTTTGTTGTCTTTTGGTTTGTTGTCTAGAGCTTTCCTTTTCTTCTGGAAATTCTTTCTTTTGTTTTTGGTCTTTGAACCTTCAGTCACAAATGCCTCCTCGCTTTGTTTTGTAATTCCATGATTATCTGCCTCAATTTTTAGTCGGACTATGAGATCCTGCAAAGAGATTTCCTTCTTCTTATGCTTTAGATAATTGCGGTAATCTCTCCATGACGGCGGTAGTTTTCCCATGATGGCTTCAACCAAAAATGATTCTCCAACCTTATGACCTTCCGCTTCGAGTTCATGAATAATGATTTGTAGTTCATGCAGTTGAGCAGTCACCGGTTTGGAGTCGACCATCTTGTAGTCCATGAATTTGTCTACAATGAATTTCTTAAGACTGATATTCTGCGTCTTATACTTCGTGGCAAGTGCATTCCAGAGTGCTTTTGTTGTCTTTAGAGGTTGATATACTTTGTATAGCACCTTGTCGAGACAATTCAGAATATAGTTTCTGCATAGGAAATCGGAATGTTTCCATGTAGCAACATCTGCTTCCTTGCCTGGTGAAGAAATCGGTTCCTCCTCGAGATACCATTACAGACCGAGTGTGGTGAGGTAAAATAACATCTGATTCTGCCATGTTAAAAAATCGTCACCATCTCCCTTGAACGGTTCAGGTCTGTTGTGAGTAGTAGTCTTTGAAAATTCTACTATTGCCATCTCTGTTTTAGTAAGAAAACAGTAAAATTCTTAAGATGTTATATGTCTAGTATACCAAAACAGAGAATAATCAAATATAAACTCGTCGCACAAGTTTATAACTCAGATTTCCACTACATTGGAATTCTGTATTAATTATAATAACAATATGAATGTTGTAAATAAATTACAACAACAGCGTTATACTATTTTGAATAAATAGTATAACAAAATTAAAGGGTAGAATGTAGAATAAAAGTTCTAACCCGATTTTGTCTGAGGCTCGTCGTAACGATTTCCTTAAGAATTTTATTTCAAAATTCTCCCAAGATACAACAGACGTAATCTGCACGAGATTGAGATGTGTATGATCTTCTGTGTGATAGGACTGAATATGATTTAAGAGATGAAGAGATAGAAGAGATAATTTGGTTTGAAAAATGAGTGAGGAAAGTGATCAGGTTTCCTCCTTATTTATAGCCGAATTCCCAACGGCTGCATCCGTTGAGAAAAGTCACATCTCTTCATTTGCATCGTCAAAAAGCGTTACTGTTCGCAACAGTCACTTCCTTTCATTTGCAACGCTCCAGAACTATTGCTGTTTGCAACAGTCGCGTCCGTTCAGTTGCAACGCTCCAGAACCGTTGCTGTTTCCAACAGTCGCGTCTCATCATCGCGTCTATTCATATTCAAACAGTAAAACTGTTCACTTTTATTTACCAAAAATATAACCGGGCGTATTTTTGGTGATGTGGGATATATCTCATTCACCATCTAAAAGGAATTCCAACACTCCGGCCATTCTTCTGGTCTCCGACAAGTCGAAAACAACCTTGACATCATCCACGACCATCCAGATATCACGATTCCATCTCGATTCAAAATTTTGTCCTCAGGTCGAAAACTATAAACACGACCATCAATTTAAAACGCCTCGCGATCGCCGCATATACCACCGGGGAAGCCCAAAATTCATCCACACCTCGACAACACGACAAGCTTCCACCCTCCTGAATCGCGTGCAGCTCGATCACGCAACGAGGATGAACACGCCACGTTTACTGACTTAAGCAAAAACAGAAATAAAACCCTAAAAATGGTTCAACCCAACAAATTATGAAAGGGAAAAATTATCTGATAATTTTCCCGAGGTCAATGATCTTCATACCAACCTCAATTCAAGTTTCAACAATTTTAAATGAATTGATAACCAGAAATTTGCGAAATTGAAATCTTTGTTTATACACAAACTACACCTTATATACAAATCTAAAAATCTTCATTTTTGTTTTAAAAATCACAATTTACAATAACAATTCAAGTTATGTAATCCAGTTGATAATTTAAGATACTCAAATTTATCACATGATTTTGTTTTCCCTAGAGTTTTTCATTTTTTAAAGATCATTTTTAAATTTGAATTTACAGAACTATTTTTAAATTTACCAACAAACCTTAACATACAATTTTCATTCAAATATCAAGTTCAAACATGGTCTAGTTTGGAAGATTTGAATTTTTTATCAGAACTTAAGACTGGAAACTAAGAACAGATATGTTCACCTACAACAGACATGTACACTTCATATATATAGAGACTTTACTTATATATATACATACAGAGCATCATTCAACAGCCAGGCAACACTTCAAATCATTTTCAACTTAAATCACAAACATCAGAACAAAGCAAACATAGAGGTAAGTGAGTTGCTCACCTTTGCCAATATTTGAAAACAGATAGCTTTATATTGAAAACTGCAGTTTTCTTCCTTCTTTTGAAAGTCTGATATTACTTTTTCTTTTGTTTTTTTCCTTAACCCTTATGTATTTGAGTCGAATACATATGTTGCTTATTAGATCTGAGATGATCTTTGCTTGAAGTTGAATTAGTTACTTTGCTCTTGATTTCCAGGTTTTGAAATCTTCCCAAGTTTGAAGACTTTGAATTGCTTTTGTTTTTAAGTTTGAGATGTTTTACTTTAGTGTTTCTTTTTCAGCTTATAATGGACGAAAACTAAAGTGGATAGATTGATATATAAAACTGAGTTTACAGGGTATAATATTTTTTGTTGTACAGGGTGTTATAACATGGGTTTATACATTTTTAGCAGAGATATTTTATTCAATGGTGGCTGGTGATGTTTTTCCCCATGTACTAAAGAGGCTAGCATTTATTATCATGTACACACTTACCTTTATTTGCTTTACTTTATTTTGTGCCTTGCTTCATTTCAGCTGTAGAGATAATTGTGTAGTGTACTAAAGATGATGGCATTAAATTAACATGTACAACTTACCTTTATTTCGGCTGTACAAGCATGGAGATAGTTTGTGGTGACTTGTACTTCTTGTTTTCCTTATACAGGTTAATCCATACTTACCTATATACATTTTGTTTCATTTGTTTACATGAATCATTTCATTTGATTTCTTTTTTTTCTTTTTTCCTTCTTGTACATAAATATTTACTGTCTTGTTTATAACTTGCATATTATATTAGCTCTTGAATCTGATGCTTTGAACTTGCATACTTTCAGATTTTCCAGATTATAGTTTTGGTTTGAAGTTTGTTTCAGCTTCTATATATATACATTTTTTTTTCTCAGGCTTAGTTGTTTTGAACGAACAAAAAATAAAGAGGAAGTTTGATATATAGAAGGAGTAGGGGTGTTACGGTTGCGGTAACCGTCGTTATTACCACCAACCGTAACCGTTGTTGACGGTTATAAATTCTTATAACCGTTACCGCAACCGTCTATGATGGTTAACCGTCGTATTTTCAATTTTGAAGCATGTCATACATATATTTTCAATTATATGCATTGTTGATGATAAATTGATATAGCTCTAACTGTTTTTTGCAATTTATTTATTTGTTTATAAAACGACCAATATGCATGCACATGTTATTAGTTCATTAAAACACATATTATTAAAATACAAGCTATTTCTTTAACTTAAATTACTAATTTTTATACTTTAATGTTAAATATTACACAAAACAATCATGTACGGTTGGTATGGTTAACCGCGGTTTTCAAATTCTTCAACCGCTACCGTAACCGTTACCGTTATAGATGGTAACCGCATGAACGGTTGGTACGGTTGAGCGGTTGAGCGGTTCAACCGTAACAGCCCTAAGAAGGAGTTTACAGGTGATAGCAAAGATTTGTACAAGGTGGTAATGTGTTGTACAGCGTGTTATAATGTTGTTTTGGTACTAAGGCATGGCTGAAGATGCTTTCTTTACTTCTTGTTTTCGGCCGATGATATTATATTGTGTACTTTGTCTATGTTCCTTTGCAATCTTCATTTGTTTATTTACTTACTCTACAGGCTGCCTATTTTCTTTTATAAGTGTTCTCTTTTGTTTGGTCTGCTTCCATACTTTATGTGCATACATAAAGTTGTTTTATTATTTCTTTTGTTTATACTTTATATCCTTTCCTTTATACATACTTTTGTTTTATATTTGTCTTTCTTTTGCCTTGACTTATTTTCTATTACTTTGTTTAGTGGCTGATATGATTTATATTTTGTTGTCTTTGCTTTGTATTTCTTCTTTCTTTTTACAATATTACTTTTAAAATATGTTGTTTGAATTTTTAACTAATTTATTTCTAGCTTAAATATTTATTTTATTTTTCTTTGCATTACAAATGAAATTCTATGTCCATTATGTTGTTAGATTCATTTTAATGTGTCCACTTAATAATTTACAAAATTTATTAATATGTGGTTTGGCTTTATATTTTACTTATATATTTACTTCTATTTTTATTATTTTCAAATTCACTCATATATGCCCAAATGCATATATATACACATATATATACAATATTTACAATATTTATAAAAATAAATGATTTATACAGAATTTATTCAAGACTCGGGGAAACTCTCTTTCAATTTATCAATTGATTTTACAATTTTTATTCAAAAATTTATTTAATTATCAATTTAAATTAAATTAAAATCTAGGGTCGTTACAAAAGGTCCTAGGAACCCATTCCCAAGCTCCAGCTATCGTTCGCATGCTATACTCCATCATTCTCCACAAGCAATTCAGATGAGCTAATTCGGCCCCCAACCGATCCATAAAATAGACTTAAAAACATGTCAACAATGACTCAAACAAATATGAAGCCACGAAGCTAACGATAAGGCGACCAATCTTCAAAAGTCCAAAATCCATTTTGGTAAATTTTATGGATCGGTACCAACTCATAGCTATGGTTGGGTACCGAACCATAGAAGTTTTTGAGTTGGCAATGTCTTCTTCTTCAGCAACTGCCGGGAGGTCATAGAGAACGTGGGTTTGGACATGCTTGAGGCTTTCCTGCCAACCTACACCCATAAATAGACCATAGGAGACTTTATTTAAAGGTTCCTTTTGGACTTTTTAGCATTTGTATTAAATTCTCGTAATAGCTTATCGTTCGATGACGAACCATAAGAACATCAATTGTACTTTTAGCAATAAAAGGATAAGAATTATTAAGTGGACGTAGGCACATTACGTCGAACCACTATAAATTGTTTGTCTACTGTTTATTCCTCATTTTTCATTTATAATTCATCATTTTATTTCTCTACATATTATATTGGGTGTTAGTGCCGTTTTTGACGCTAACAATTATAGAAGACCAGAAATTAATATCTAGTAATAATAATAGAAGAGCAAAAATCTATATCTCGCAGTAATAGAAGAAGAAGACCAGAAATCCATATCTGGCAATAACAGAAGAAGACCAGAAATCCATATCCGACAATGATGGAAGAAGACCAAAAATCAATATCTGGAAATAATAGAAGAAGACAAAAAATCCATATCTCGCAATAATAGAAGAAGTCCATAAATCCATATTTGGCAATAGTAGAAGAAGAAGGCCAAAAATCCATATTTGGCAATAATAGAAGAAGACAAGAAATCCATATCTGGCAATAACAGAAGAAGACAATAAATCTACAATAAAAGAAGAAAACTAGAATTCCATGTGGCAATAATAAAAGAAGACCAGAAATCCATATCTGGCAATAATAGAAGAAGATGGCTAGAAATCCATATCTGGCAAAGATAGAAGAAGACCAGAAATCCATATCCGGCAATGGTAGAAGAAGACCATAAATCCATAGCTGGCAATAATAGAAAACGACCATAAATCCATATCTGACAATAATAGAAGAAGAAGGATAGAAATCCATATTTGGCAATAACAGAAGAAGACCAGAAATCCATATCTGGCAATAATAGGAGAAGAAGGCTAGAAATCTGTATCTAGCAATAATAGAAGAAGACCAGAAATCCATATTTGGCAAAGATGGAAGAAGAATAGAATTCCATATCTAGAAATGATAGAAGAAGACTAGAAATCCATATCTAGCAATTGAACATTGTGTTTGTTCGGGGGCATAAATAGCTCATATTTGATGGACCTTCCTCTAGTAGACTTTGTTTGACTTGAAGCGGTACTTGGCTCGAATTATGATAGATCTTCCTCTAAAAGATTAATTGATATGGGGCTCTACTTAGCTCTAATTTTAATTGATCTTCCTCTTGAAGACTGATCGACTGAGAGCACTACTTTGCTCGGACCCCTTATCACCGTCTTAGGTAATGATTTAGGTCTGTCGTCCGGTGCATTTGGTTAGCGATCTTAAGCAGGATCAAAGACTTACCCGACCTCCCTCTAGGGGGCGCTTTAGTGAGGGCTTTGATGATGGCACTGAAGGCTTGTTTAGTGCTTTGGACCGGCTAATGGCTTACCCGTCCTCCATCTAGAATGTGCTCCAACTAGGCCGCGTAGGCATAGGTCGAAGGATTATAGAAACTTTAGACAGGTTTGTTTCCAGACGGGCCCAAAGGATTACTCTGTCCTCCCTTTAAGAGGCACCTTAACCAGGTCTTTGATTACAGGGTTAAGGGCTTACGCTTCGGCCACATAGACAGGGCTAAAGGCTTTGTCGGTGCTGGAGACAAATTCTTTAGCCCCTTACTACCATCTTAGGTAGTGATTTAGGCTTTTCCATTATTTAGAGGAGTCTTACTCCTCGACCATGTAGATTCACCTATTTTGTTCAGAAAATCAATCTTTATTGATGATTGACTTAACAACTTCGTACAAACTCGTTCAACTTTCCTTTCCTTAAGAAATTATTGATCATGCCCTCTAAGCTTCAACATTGATTTGTGCCATGTTCGTTAACTTGATGATAATAACAGTACAGTCCTCCAAGATTTCTTTCATTCTATGGATGTTTCTTCTATGACGGTCAGTAGTCAAGTTCATCTTTGGTTAGGAAGTAAATGTTCTCATAGGAGGTGGTAAGGGAATAGTTTTTGGAAATTCGAGATGTTTTTGTGAGTGATATTCTTGGATGGGATTTCACACTTTTGTTCGTGATGGGTCCCTTAGCTTCCATAACAAGTTTTCTTTTTATTGAGTTCCGACTTTCATTCTGTTCTTGGGAGTGGCCAAGAATACTTTCCACCTTTTAGTTAAACGTTTGAAGTCCTTTTCCGTCTCTTTTTCAATAATTGTTCCACTAGCTTGAAGTTGTATTTCCCTTCTTATTCTTGAAAAGACATCATCTCTCTTACATTGCTATCCTAGAGAAAAAATTAGGATGGCCCTAGATGAAATGGATTCAAGCTCCATTTATCTGGGTTATAAGACGCTGCTTGTCATCTCTTATTTTCCATTATCTGTAGTGCCTTGATTCTCGGTATTTGTTCCTCGTGAAGCTTGGGATCATTAAAGATTGGATAGGTGGGCCTAGTTGTTCTAAGTTCAGATGACCCTTGTACGGACATGTTAGCACGGTTATTTGGCATGGTGTTAAGGCTTAAGGCTGTTAGCTTGGAATAGGATATGCTTGGTTTGGAAAGTTATTTATACCCTAAATATGCAGGTTACGGTAGTTTAATGCAGGCCAAGGTGGTTTCATTTGGGATTTTAACGAAGTCTGTAACGACCCGTATTTTACGGATCGAAACATCGTAAAATAATTAACAATTGGTTGCATTGTTGTTAAGACGTTCAGGATTTTTCTAAGTCCTAAGTCGGTTTGGACGAGTTAAGAGATAAGTCTGGGTCGAGTTGCCGACTTAAGTAATTAACCGAGTTAAGGAAGTGTGGTTGACCGACTTAAGGCAGTGACCGACCTAAGTGATGAGTCGTGACCGACTTAGGAGGTTTAGGCGACCTAAGGAAGAATAGTAGGCGACCTAAGTATTCTGGGGTTAGGTCGTGGGGTAGAGTTAGGTCGGCAACGACCTAAGGAAACTGTTGTGAGCGACCTAAGTGTGGTATTGGATAGTTAGGTCGGCTAGACGACTTAGTAGATAGGTCGTATCCCAGTTTGTTCGTGACTTATGTTAGGTCGCGTAGATGTTTAAGGGTTTAGGTCATAGACGACCTAAGAGATAGGAGACTTAAGAGTTTAAGGCGAGTTAAGGTTTCGAGCGACCTATAGGATGTAGTGTATAGTTAGGTCGGCAATGACCTAGAGGAGCTGGGATAGCAGGTTAGCGACTTAGTAGTTAAGTCGTTGGTCAACCTAAGGAGTTATACCATGTTAGCGACCCAAGGAGATAGGTCGCATAAGCGTTAGGTCACGTGAGTTGTTAGGTCGCTGGGTTTTGCCTAAGTGCTAGGTCGCGTGAGTTGTTAGGTCGCTAAGGTAATTTAAGTGTTAGGTCGCGTGACTTTTAAGTCGTTGAAGCGCCTGGGGAATAAGTCGTTAGGTTGTTTGGCGCTAAGTGTTAAGTCGCAGATGCGCACTGTTGTAGGTCGTTAGGCTTAGGTCGGTGGGTTTTAGGTCGGCAAGGTCTTAGGTCGTAGGTCGGAAACGACCTAACTCCGAGCGACTTAGTGTATTTTCAGCTATAAATAGGAGGGGTTGTTCTCACTTTTTGGGATCCGGATTTTGAAGCGACGAAGTGCTGCCATTTTGAGAGCTCGACTTCTACACTTCTTCACTTCTTTTCTCCACTCTAATCTAGTGCTTCCATCCATCCAAGTTGAAGATCAAATTGAAGATCCAAGAGCTTAGATTGAAGATCTTCATCTTTTCAAGAGAGATTTCTTCGTTTGAAGCGGATTCGTGATAGATCAAGCTCGATCCTTCGCTGTCCAGATCTGAAGCTTGTAGATTTGTGGTTGTTTAGGTGATTTGGTGAGTGGTGATTATCTCTCACACGGATCCAAAGGAGTATATCGGATTGTTGGCTCGATTTGGTGTTAAAATAGGGATTTCCATGCATTTTCTTCATCCAAAGTGTAGATCCATATAGATCCATTGTTCATGATGATGTTACATCCATTTTATCATATGTTAACCTATGCAAGTTCATTCATCAAGTTTGTAGAGATATAATCCATGTTTTCATGCTTATTGGACTTTCAACTCTTTAATTACGAAAATGCCATTATTATTATAATTGTCTACTTAGATCATATTTGAATGCTTGATTGCTTGGATTGATGTTTGATTTGATTGATTGTTATGAACTAGATGATTGATGATTAGATTTAGATTGAAGATGATTCAAAAGCTAAGGGAGAGGCTCTTGAATTGGGAAAGCTGCTCGTGGCATATGTAGCGGGATGATGAAGCTCTTATGTATAGATTTGATGATGTGAAGTTGAGATGAGGCTTTGCAAGGATGTAATGAAGCGAGGCATCATATGATGAAGACTTGGTCTAATCCAGACGGGATCATTCCAAGCATGTTGATAACTTGGTGATATGATTCGAGTTGAGGATAATGAATGGATATGAGAATAGTCGTCGAGGAGGATGACTAGGAGGCTTGGATAGCATCGTTGTTGAAGGTTCTAGCATGCTCTAAGCAAGAGTACGTTTGGGCAGATTCGATAGTCCCAACGGCCAACTGTTGATGGTCGAGTACTTTGGGCAGATTCGATAGTCCTAGGCACGGGCTGCGACGACGTGCGGGAGTTATGTCTAGAACCGGGGTTTCCATTAGCCCTTGACGGACGGCTGAAAGAATGTGCCGGTCATTCAATTAACGGTGATATCGAAGCAATGATAACAGTGATAGCCAGAGTCATGGATGTTTGGTTGTATCGTCATTCGGACTCAAGAGCGGTATTTTCTGGGTGCTTATCTGATTTAGGCCTTGGTACTTGGAAAACATCGCCCTTGACTCGAGTGATAGCAGCTTTACTTTAAATTGTATGCTCTGCTATGTTTGCTTCTGCTTAGTGTGTGTCTGGGGGCTATCACTGTAGAATGAGGTTGGAGTGGGAGGGTCGTATTCCTATTCCTTTTCCTTTATGCTCTTTTGGAATGTTGTTAGTTAATTTACCGCTCACTAAGACTGTTGTCTGACTCAAGGCTTTATGTTTTAATTCTTATTGCCTTGGGCTGTTCGTCCATTTTTGGGACGGGCAGACTAGGTAACAGGTGACAGGTGCTGTTATCTTCTCACGTTGCTGATATCGAAGACGAGCTGGAGGGTTGCATATTATCTTCTTATTATATGTACTGGATGTTCCGCTGTTTTGTATTCTCTGAGAGATATGTAGTGAGGCTTGATGTATTGACTATTTGGATGCTTGTATTCAACTATTATGGAGTTTTATATGATGGTATTTTGTTCTGTAAAGCTTCACTATACATATGTTCTATTGTATTTTGTCCATGCGCTGTGAGTAATACGATAGATTCTGTTGTTTTTAATTTACCTTGACAATCGTCCATGGTCGCCTGGCACACTTTACAGCGCACTTTCTCTAGATTCGGTGCAAGGGTCATGGGCGGTCGTCACATTTGGTATCAGAGCATTGGTTATACCCAACGCTCACTGTCGTAGCTACGTATGAGAGACGTAATTGTATTTTGATGGATGATTACTATATATAATATAGTAGCTTAGTAGAGTTTGAGTCCTTTATGCAGTTGTTTCTCTAGATGTTCTAATCATTCCTTTTTATAGATATTGAGAATGAGTCGAAGAGGGAGACCAGCTGCTAGGGAAGGCCGTGCTACTGAAGAGACTGCTGATTATGCAGCCATGTTCGAAGCTATGATGACTTCGATCATGAGGAGGATACCAGTTCCAGGGGTGGCAGTTGATGTTGGAGTTCAAGTCCAAACTCCGAAACCAGTGGATTTTGCTAAGTTGTACAAGGATTATACTGCTCTTGGAGGGAAGGTTTTCTTGGGAACAGAATCAACTATAGAGGTCCAGAGGTGGATAGATGCTTGTAGAAGGATCTTTGGTGATTTGGGAATTGATGATGCAACTAAGAGGAAGTTGGCATCAAGGCAGCTTCAAGGGAGAGCTTCTGATTGGTGGAACTCTATTACCATCACTACTCCGGAGGAAGAGATTACTTGGGAGCAATTCCAAGTCAGATTTGAAGCTAAGTTCATTTCTACAGCTCAGAAGTCTGTTCTGTTCAAGAAGTTTGTGGAGCTCAAGCAGGGTGGAAGATCGGTTCTTGAGTATGTTTCTGAGTTTGAGGCTTTGTCCAAATATGCCCGGTCATATATCGAATCTGCATATCAGAAGAATGAGAAGTTTGTGACAGGCTTGGACAGTTATCTTGGGAGACAGTTGGTGGATCATTTGGACGATTCATTTGAGAAGCTTGTGGAGAAAGCTCTTAGGCATGAGAGTCTGTTTCCTAAGGAAGGATCTGTTATTGCTGTGACCAGGGAAGAGTCTAAACCCCAGCAGGGTGGAAACAAGAAGAGGAAGCAGCAGCTGTAGAAGGGTAAGGATGGCCAGAAGAAGCCGAAAGGCGAGGTGACTTGCTACAATTGTCAGCAGAAGGGCCATTTCTCGAAGGATTGTAAGAATCCTAAGGTGCCGATGAAGTGTCACAACTGTGACAAGCCGGGGCATTTCAGGAAGAATTGTCCAGAACCGAGGAGAGATAAGCAGATTGTGCAAGCTTATGCTTTGGGAGCTGTTCCGTCGTCTTCGAAAGCTCCTACTGCTGAAGAGAAAGGAAAGAGTGTGGTTGTTAAAGGTACACTTTTCCTATGTGGTGTTCCAGTTAGAGTTTTGTTTGATACTGGAGCGTCGCATTCGTTTGTTTGTAATGAACTCGTAGGCCGGTTAGATTTGAAGTCAGATATTGTTGATAGGCCATTGGTTGTGACTAATCCAGTTGGGGGTTCGTCTTGTTTGTGTATGTTATGCCGTGGTCTAGTTGTGTCGAGTCATGGTTGCTCTTTTGTTTGTGATTGCTTTGTTCTGAACTTTGCGGGGTTCGGAATTATTTTGGGTATGGACTGGCTTAGGAAGTATGCGGCAAAGGTTGATTGCGAGAGGTTGGAAGTGACAGTCGAGAATGTGGAGGGGCGAAAGGTTGTAATACGATGTAAACATGAAGAAGGCGTCTTCATGAGCTTCATGTATTCGCTGGTTGTTCCACGGGATGGACTGTCATCGGTGCCAATCGCTAATGGATTCGAGGATGTCTTTGACGAAGTCAAAGGGTTGCCGCCGCATAGAGAGATCGAGTTTCGTATAGATCTAGTTGAAGGAGCCAGACCTGTTGTGATGCCTCTTAGGCGGATGGCGCCTAGGGAACAGCAAGAGTTGAGGGTGCAAGTTGATGATCTTTTGCAGAAAGGATTCATTCGGCGTAGTGTGTCCGAGTGGGGTGCACCAGTTGTGTTTGCAACCAAGGCAGATGGGTCATTGAGACTGTGCGTCGATTATCGTGAGCTGAATAAGGTGACCAAGAAGAACAAGTATCCACTGCCGAGAATAGATGACTTGTTTGATCAGCTTCACGAAGCTAAGGTGTTTTCTCAGATGGATTTGGCAACGGGATTTCACCAGTTGAGAGTGGCTAAGGATAGTGTGCCGAAGACTGCTTTTCGAACACCATCTGGTTTCTTTGAGTGGCTGGTAATGCCGTTTGGATTGACTAACGCGCCAGCATATTTTGTGGATCTTATGAATAGAGTGTTCAGAGATCAGTTGAACAAGTTCGTACTTGTGTTCGTGGATGATATTCTGATTTATTCCAGAACGGAGGAAGAGCACAAGACGCACTTGCATATTGTTTTGGAAATCTTACGGAAACATCAGCTGAAAGCTAAGTTTTCGAAGTGTCACTTCTGGAAGAGTGAAGTGAGGTTCTTAGGCCATGTGATTTCTGGAAATGGAATAGCGGTTGATCCCGCTAAGGTGGCAGCAATCCAGGATTGGGTTAGACCTAAGAATGCATCTGATGTGAGAAGTTTTCTTGGATTAGCAGGATATTATCGACGGTTTATCAAAGACTTCTCCAAGGTAGCTGCACCGTTAACAGGATTGACGAAAAAGAACCAAGTGTTCAGTTGGGATGCTAAGTGTGAACAAGCTTTCGGAATCTTGAAAGGGAGATTGTCAAGTGCTCCTGTTTTGACTATTCCTAGTGGGAATGATGAGATGGTGGTTTACACCGACGCATGTGGTACTGGACTTGGAGCAGTGCTGATGCAGAGGGATAAAGTTGTTGCATATGCCAGTCGACAACTGAAGCCGCATGAAAGGAATTACCCGACTCATGATTTGGAGTTAGCGGCGATTGTATTTGCTCTAAAGATGTGGAGACATTATCTATTGGGAGTTCGATTCGAGTTGTTTACGGATCATAAGTCGTTGAAGTATCTTTTCTCCCAAAAGGATTTGAATCTTCGGCAGCAACGTTGGCTAGAGTTTTTAGCATCATATGATTTTGGTATAGCCTATACTCCGGGAAAAGGTAACGCAGTGGCAGATGCGTTAAGTCGAAGACATGCAGGATTGGGAGCCATGTTTTTAGAATGGAAGAATCTCGAGTATTTAGCTGGATTTGACTTCAGGCCTAGATGTGAATTGGAACCTGAGATGTTGGCAAACTTATCGATAAGACCTTCTCTTGTGGAAAGGATTGGCGAGAGCCAAAAGCGAGACGATAAGCTGGTCAAGATTATCCGTGAATTGGAATCTGGATTGGATCCAGAAAAGGATAAAGGATTCGAGGTCGATCGAGAGGGTTGGCTTCGGAAGCAAGGACGACTAGTTGTTCCCGATATAGATGAATTGAGGAGTGAAGTTCTGAAGGAAAGTCATCACTCGAAGCTGACAATTCATCCAGGTGGAAATAAGATGTATCGGGATATGAAGAGAACCTACTACTGGGAAGGTATGAAGAAGGATGTTGGAAATTTTATTTCCAAGTGTATGAACTGCCAGTTGGTAAAAGCCGAACAGAAGAAGCCAAGTGGGTTGCTTCAGCAATTAGAAGTTCCTACATGGAAGTGGGAGCAGATATCGATGGATTTTATTGATGGATTGCCTAGAACCAGAACGGGAAATGAAGGGATTTGGGTCATTGTGGATCGTCTGACTAAGAGCGCAAGATTCATTCCTGTTCGATCGACTAGGACTGCATCAAAGTTGGCTGAGTTGTATGTTAAGTGGATAGTTCGATTCCATGGTATTCCGAAGAGTATAGTGAGCGATCGAGACCCATTGTTCACTAGTGGATTTTGGAAGAGCTTCCAGGAAGTTTTGGGAACCGAGTTGTGTTTGAGTACAGCTTATCACCCTCAAACATATGGTCAGACCGAGAGAGTGAACCGAGTTTTGGAAGATCTTCTTAGAGCTTGTGTTTTGGATTTCGGAGGATCATGGGAAGATCACCTTCACTTGGTGGAGTTTGCGTACAACAACAGTTACCAGTCTAGTATTGGTATGGCACCGTATGAGGCATTGTATGGAAGACCGTGTAACTCTCCGACATGTTGGTTGGAAACTGGAGAAAAGCTGATACTTGGGCCAGAGATGATTCGGCAGACTTCAGATTGTATAGAGATCATTCGGCAACGAATGAAGGCAGCCCAAGACCGTCAGAAGAGTTATGCTGATAAGCGTCGAAAGGATTTGGAATTCGACGTAGGAGATATGGTTTTTGTGAAGATTTCTCCACTGAAGAATGTTATTCGATTCAGGAAGAAAGGAAAATTGACTCCGAGATTTGTTGGACCATTCCCGATTACCGAGCGAATTGGAAAGCTCGCTTATAGATTGGAATTACCGGAGAAGATGTCGAGTGTGCATAATGTTTTTCATGTATCATATCTACGGAAGTATGTGCACGACTCGAATACAGTGGTTTCTGCTGATAGCTGTGAAGACTTCGAAGTTGATCCAGTCGATAGAAGACCTCGTAAGCCGCTTCGTGTTGTTGAAACCGACACGAAACAGCTTAGGAGGAAGGTAGTTAAGTTGCTCAAGATACAATGGAGTGATGATGATAACGACTGTACGTGAGAGGTGGAAGAGAGGATGAAGGCAACTCATCCTGAACTCTTCAAGGTATGGCCCTAAGGTGTCGTCTCATCTCGCGATATTGTAACTTGTTCTAGTTTTAGAATTCTGTATGCTAAGTTAGAATTGGATGCATGGTTTGTTGATTGCTATGGATGGTAGGTGTACAGAATAGTCTTTGATTGCTATGTTTGCTTGGAATTTAGGGGGCGAAATTCCTAAGGGGGAGAGAATGTAACGACCCGTATTTTACGGATCGAAACATCGTAAAATAATTAACAATTGGTTGCATTGTTGTTAAGACATTCAGGATTTTTCTAAGTCCTAAGTCGGTTTGGACGAGTTAAGAGATAAGTCTGGGTCGAGTTGCCGACTTAAGTAATTAACCGAGTTAAGGAAGTGTGGTTGACCGACTTAAGGCAGTGACCGACCTAAGTGATGAGTCGTGACCGACTTAGGAGGTTTAGGCGACCTAAGGAAGAATAGTAGGCGACCTAAGTATTCTGGGGTTAGGTCGTGGGGTAGAGTTAGGTCGGCAACGACCTAAGGAAACTGTTGTGAGCGACCTAAGTGTGGTATTGGATAGTTAGGTTGGCTAGACGACTTAGTAGATAGGTCGTATCCCAGTTTGTTCGCGACTTATGTTAGGTCGCGTAGATGTTTAAGGGTTTAGGTCATAGACGACCTAAGAGATAGGAGACTTAAGAGTTTAAGGCGAGTTAAGGTTTCGAGCGACCTATAGGATGTAGTGTATAGTTAGGTCGGCAACGACCTAGAGGAGCTGGGATAGCAGGTTAGCGACTTAGTAGTTAAGTCGTTGGTCAACCTAAGGAGTTATACCGTGTTAGCGACCCAAGGAGATAGGTCGCATAAGCTTTAGGTCACGTGAGTTGTTAGGTCGCTGGGTTTTGCCTAAGTGCTAGGTCGCGTGAGTTGTTAGGTCGCTAAGGTATTTAAGTGTTAGGTCGCGTGACTTTTAAGTCGTTGAAGCGCCTGGGGAATAAGTCGTTAGGTTGTTAGGCGCTAAGTGTTAAGTCGCAGATGCGCACTGTTGTAGGTCGTTAGGCTTAGGTCGGTGGGTTTTAGGTCGACAAGGTCTTAGGTCGTAGGTCGGAAACGACCTAACTCCGAGCGACTTAGTGTATTTTCAGCTATAAATAGGAGGGGTTGTTCTCACTTTTTGGGATCCGGATTTTGAAGCGACGAAGTGCTGCCATTTTGAGAGCTTGACTTCTACACTTCTTCACTTCTTTTCTCCACTCTAATCTAGTGCTTCCATCCATCCAAGTTGAAGATCAAATTGAAGATCCAAGAGCTTAGATTGAAGATCTTCATCTTTTCAAGAGAGATTTCTTCATTTGAAGCGGATTCGTGATAGATCAAGCTCGATCCTTCGCTGTCCAGATCTGAAGCGTGTAGATTTGTGGTTGTTTAGGTGATTTGGTGAGTGGTGATTATCTCTCACACGGATCCAAAGGAGTATATCGGATTGTTGGCTCGATTTGGTGTTAAAATAGGGATTTCCATGCATTTTCTTCATCCAAAGTGTAGATCCATATAGATCCATTGTTCATGATGATGTTACATCCATTTTATCATATGTTAACCTATGCAAGTTCATTCATCAAGTTTGTAGAGATATAATCCATGTTTTCATGCTTATTGGACTTTCAACTCTTTAATTACGAAAATGCCATTATTGTTATAATTGTCTACTTAGATCATATTTGAATGCTTGATTGCTTGGATTGATGTTTGATTTGATTGATTGTTATGAATTAGATGATTGATGATTAGATTTAGATTGAAGATGATTCAAAAGCTAAGGGAGAGGCTCTTGAATTAGGAAAGCTGCTCGTGGCATATGTAGCGGGATGATGAAGCTCTTATGTATAGATTTGATGATGTGAAGTTGAGATGAGGCTTTGCAAGGATGTAATGAAGCGAGGCATCATATGATGAAGACTTGGTCTAATCCAGACGGGATCATTCCAAGCATGTTGATAACTCGGTGATATGATTCGAGTTGAGGATAATGAATGGATATGAGAATAGTCATCGAGGAGGATGACTAGGAGGCTTGGATAGCATCGTTGTTGAAGGTTCTAGCATGCTCTAAGCAAGAGTACGTTTGGGCAAATTTGATAGTCCCAACGGCCAACTGTTGATGGTCGAGTACTCTGGGCAGATTCGATAGTCCTAGGCACGGGCTGCGACGACGTGCGGGAGTTATGTCTAGAACCGGGGTTTCCATTAGCCCTTGACGGACGGCTGAAAGAATGTGCCGGTCATTCAATTAACGGTGATATCGAAGCAATGATAACAGTGATAGCCAGAGTCATGGATGTTTGGTTGTATCGTCATTCGGACTCAAGAGCGGTATTTTCTGGGTGCTTATCTGATTTAGGCCTTGGTACTTGGAAAACATCGCCCTTGACTCGAGTGATAGCAGCTTTACTTTAAATTGTATGCTCTGCTATGTTTGCTTCTGCTTAGTGTGTGTCTGGGGGCTATCACTGTAGAATGAGGTTGGAGTGGGAGGGTCGTATTCCTATTCCTTTTCCTTTATGCTCTTTTGGAATGTTGTTAGTTAATTTACCGCTCACTAAGACTGTTGTCTGACTCAAGGCTTTATGTTTTAATTCTTATTGCCTTGGGCTGTTCGTCCATTTTTGGGACGGGCAGACTAGGTAACAGGTGACAGGTGCTGTTATCTTCTCACGTTGCTGATATCGAAGACGAGCTGGAGGGTTGCATATTATCTTCTTATTATATGTACTGGATGTTCCGCTGTTTTGTATTCTCTGAGAGATATGTAGTGAGGCTTGATGTATTGACTATTTGGATGCTTGTATTCAACTATTATGGAGTTTTATATGATGGTATTTTGTTCTGTAAAGCTTCACTATACATATGTTCTATTGTATTTTGTCCATGCGCTGTGAGTAATACGATAGATTCTGTTGTTTTTAATTTACCTTGACAATCGTCCATGGTCGCCTGGCACACTTTACAGCGCACTTTCTCTAGATTCGGTGTAGGGGTCATGGGCGGTCGTCACAAAGTCGGATGTTCAAGCCCTCCTTCCAGTGCTAAAATGTTAATGAATAAATTCGTTAACCCCAAAAGTGTAGTAAAATAGTGTAAATTCAATGAGAAGCTATGTTGAGGCTAGTCAAAGTCATCAAGTTGAAGAGAGTTCCCATAACTTTCCTTATTATGGTCATCAGAGTCGAAGTCATATGAGCTTGTGTAATTTTGAAGTCGAAGTCAGATATGTTATTAGGGTTCACGTTCGAAGTCAAGTATGCTATGCAAGTACCAATTCGAAGTCAAGCCCCTACATCCGTATTTATAGGGGTAAAAGTGCACCAGGTAGCTGACTTCGACATTCTTGACTTTGACAAGCTTGAAATGTCAATAGATTTGGCATAGGTATGCTCAACTTCGACACCTATCATGTGGGGATATTCCTTATGTATTGTTGAAATGCGGCTTCAACTAAATACTTCCTGGATGAAACACAAAGTTAGTAGCCTCGTTGACGTTGACGAAGTTTTTCATTAACATCACATGCATAGATGAGCGGAGTCCTTTTGATATTCGATGAGATGTGCTTCATGATAGACGAGGCAGGACGTTGATTGTTGGTGACATCGATGATGATGATGTTGAAATGAGGTGGCTCTTTCGAATATGACTTTGATACCCATGATTCTCGACATTATCCCATGTTCCGATTCAGTAATTGATGAAGTGCGGCGTCAATAGTAGCGGTATGGAATGGAAGTATCATTGGTGATGCCGTTATTGACTTCTAATAGTGTTACTGGAATGGGGCTATACTGTTTGGAAACACCAACATAGATGATTGGCGGCACCGAGGTAGTGTCATTTGGATGAGAGTCGACTTCAAAGAAAAGTGGCATAGTTGGAATGCATCCTCAATGAAACATGAAGTAATTTTGTTTGTGGGGTTGGTGGTTGGCGACTTTGAATAAGCACATCGCGAACCTTGGCTTTGTTGAAATGCAGTGATATTTGAGTGACGATATCGAAGAGTATCCACTTTGAATTGGGATGATATTGAGGAAGTGCGATGCCAATCACATGCAATATCTGTCTTCAACCATTAAACGAGGTCGACAAAGATAATTGGCGGTGTCGACGTTTGAGTTGCATCATTAATCACATGTTCTTGATCATAAGCGGTTTGATGTTCTATTCACATCTTACACTGCACATCTTCGAAGTGGATTATGTGGATAACAATGGTATTTTAGAGCTTGAGCAAAGGATTGATTACTTTGAAAATTTCGGTGAATAACAAGTATTTTCGAAGAAAAGTTTTCAAGAGTAAAGTGAAGTAAATATTTGGAGTAAAGTATAATTTAGTGAATTATTTTGATAAAGAGGGATTTTATAATACATAAAGTAATAAATACTTTGTAAAAATATGAAAGATATTTTGTGAATTTGAAATTTAAGATATGAAAGACTTATTCAAAGATAATAATGTTTTACAATATTTTCAAATATTAATAAAGATTTTCATTAAAGTGATAAAGAGAAATGGTTTATGTGAAGTGAATTTTGAAGTATTTATATTGGCTTGCATTAAAATTAAATTTCTATTTAAAAATGAGCATAAAGTTGAACTGTGAACAATTAAGTTTTGAGTAAAGGAATGTTTTGGTATTTTTGGAAAAATTGAATTTTGTAGTTTAAGGACTACATTGAAATTGTCTTGTGAATACATTTGAGGTAAGCTAAATACTTTGATATAGTGTTTTGAATTGAAGAAAATAATTTTCTAATGTTGTTTAAAGGGAAATGTGTTTTGATGAAAAGTTTTGAATTTTTTTTATTTTTCAAAAAGTGAGCTTGAAAGTAAACTACTCATGATGAGTCTGATTTTGCCTAATTTAAAAAATTTTAAAGTAAGAAGTTGATTTGAAAAGAATTAATCTTTTGAACAGGTTTTGGAAATATTTCAGTAATTTAAAAATAAAACTTAGTAAAGGACAACTTTTGCATTAAATACTTTGGAGGTTATGAAGTTTTCGTGTATTAAAAATTTGTTTTGAGAAGATGTATATACTTGTCCAAATTTTTTAAGTAAAAGAGTTGAATTATTAGCTCATAACTTTTAAATGAATTTATATTATGTTTTGAGTATTATGGATTTTCATAGTACAGTTCGTACCATAGAGATTACTCCGAAGTTTTCTGGAAATTTCAACATATAGTAATATTTTGATTGTTTGTAAAAGTATCAAAATCTTCCAAATGAGTGTCTGAACTCATAGTCCATGATTGTAGGTGATGGGCGAGGAGAATGGTCCTTAATTTTTAGGTAAACCACCGCTAAAAGGTCTAATAATCAGATTTAAATCACTCTATTTAACACTTAATGGGTCAATGCAGATCACTATACGTGCTAACCCGAGATGGTAAGGGTGGAGCATTGTATGTTATATTTGTGATTTCTTTTAATTATAGATGGATAAACCAATGCTAGTAGTGGTTTAGCTTGTTGTGGAATTTTCCCTATAGGAAATTTTGAGGATGCAATTTTCCTAATTGGGGAGTCTATAACAACCCGATGTTGAGAAGAGATTAATTAAAAATTAATAAAAAGGTTATAAATGATTAAATGAGTTTTAATCATAAAATGCGAATAATTGGAATTTGAAAATGAATTATTTTGTGAAAATGAAAATTTAGTTGAGAAAATACTTATTGGTGAAATTTGGTAAAAGCTAATCTAATTGGTATATTCATTTATATTAGTGAAAATTATTTGTTAAAATGAGCTTGAAACAAATTATTTTATTATTGGATATTTTTGAAGTCATGAATTATTAATAAATTACAATTTTGATTACTTTTGAGTATTATTAAAGTATCGAATGGAATAATTTTAAATATATTAAAAATGATTAGATAATTTGTTATAATGTTTAATATTGATAATAAATAAGATTAGAAATTTATTTTTTGAGGAAAAGAAAATTTATCTCACATATAAAAGGTGTTTATAAATTTATTTTTGAAATTGGGCTTAAAAGTGTAAATATAAAGACGAATATTTGAATGGGTTAAATTGTTGAAAATAAATATTATAACAATTTGTAATGATAGTAAAACACTTATAAAAAACAAATGTGAATTTTATTTGGTAATTTAAGCTAACTAGAAGTGAAAGAAAAATAGAATAGCCATTGGAAAGAAAAGAAGAAGAGAAGTATTTGTATTAGTGTTTTCATGAAGCAAAAGCATCTCATGCAAGCCCAAGCCCACCATGCACATATCTAAATTCTACAATTCTCCCCTTTCATCCATGTTATTAGTTCATGTATATTTATCTTCTCTTCATTTTCATTTTTCCAATTTTCAAAACTCAGTAATGAAAACCTCCCTCTTCTTCAAAAATTCTTATAAAATCAAATAAATTCTATAAATCGAAAACTCGAAAGTAAGCTTCTCAACAAGGACCACCTACACTACTAGGAATCTTCAAAGTTGGATTTGGAGCAAATTGGTGTCATGTTGCATTTTTAGAGAAGAGGAAAAGTTAGGTTTATTAATGCTATGAAGTGTTGTATGAAGTATGGAACCTCTCTTAGCTAAGGTGAGTAAATTCAACTCACAATCTATGTCGAAATGTTAGGACTATTTGTTGATTGATGAAGTTGTGAATTGTGTGTTGCTTCTCTCCTTGAATTCGTTATCTTACATTAGCCACGGTTGAATTTGATTGATATGATGATATTTAAGTGCTGGATTGTAATGCAATGTGTGGTGTTGTAGTAGGGTTTAGATGGAGAGGCGTCGAGTGGTCGAGCAGCCAGAAAATCATCACGACCTAGAAAATGCTTATTTAGGTCGCAACCAGTCCATCGGTTTATAGTGCATCGGTGCACTACTTGGACGTGTATTCTAGGCATGTGCCTATATGTTCTTGTTTTTTAAAAAATAACGATAAAACATATTATAATATTCTTTAAAACTAAATAAAAATATGATTTTGAAACTAGAGAATTGATGCATTGCAAATATGAAATTATTATCGTGAAATAATTTTATTTAATTAATATTAAATACATTATTAAACAAATTAATTATTTAAAGGAAAAGTTAAGTTTTTGACCTCAAATAATTATTTAAAAATCCTATAAAATTCTAGAAAAATATGAAATTGTTACTTACTCAATAGTTGATATTTGTATTGGGTACATATCGGTCAAGTACCGATATGAGATATTTTAAAATATCGTGGTAATATCGAAAAATATTAAAAATGTGTAGAACTTGTTATAAATGATATTATACTATGTTATAATGTTATATTGATGTTACGTATTCAAATATTTGGATAAATAATTCCAATTTACTATCAAAGACTGATTGCATATAGTGTATATATTATAATCCATTTATTGATATATTCTATTTAATAAAAATCATAATAAACGCTCATAAAATCTAAGAAATTCGTATAATATACATCTTTATTATATTCTTCATTTTTTATACTATATCCACTGTTTTTTTGGTCATCTAATCATCTATATTACTTTCTCAAATTTGTTATATTTATAGTTTCCTCATTTTCGTTTTCACTTAATTTATCAAATAAGCAATGTTGATATGGTACCAATTACTACTTTTGCTTATTGATATGTCAAATATATAACTTTACTGCTCTTCCACTTTTAGTTCTAAGTGCATGACAATAACTAATAAAATGAATTTTCATAAGCTAACTTATCAATTATAAATGGTGAACAAACAATAACTAAAAAGAGAAGTAGCTCTTTCAAGATATTGTCTTTAACAATAAAGTCTTCAAGGAAAATAAAACATATAAAATAATGAAATAAATAGAGTTTTCTTTATCGAAAGATTAATGAAGGAGCCTAAACCTGTGTGGTTAAAAATAAAAAAGTAGTGCATTGATATTTTTAATATGGTCTACAAATTGTCATTCACCAAATACAAAAATAAATATTAAGACTGTGAAGACGTTTATTCATAAAGATATTTTCTCCAACACATACAATAACGAACGATGTTCTTGAATAAGTCCCCAGAGCGCGGACTAGAGAATAAACGATTTCAAATCTCCGAATCCCCAGAGCGCGGACCGTAGTACTCTAAGTTCCCAGAGCACGGACCAGAGTATAAACGATTTCAAATCTCCGAATCCCCAGAGCGCGGACCGGAGTACTCTAAGTCCCCAGAGCGCGGACTAGAGTATAAATGATTTCAAACCTCCGAATCCCCAGAGCGCGGATCGGAGTACTCTAAGTCCCCGGAGTGCGGACTAGAGTATAAATGATCTCAAATCTCCGAATCCCCAGAGCGCAGACCGGAGTACTCTAAGTCCCCAGAGCGCGGACTAGAGTATAAATGATTTCAAATTTCCGAATCCCCAGAGCGCGGATCGGAGTACTCTAAGTCCCCGTAGTGCGGACTAGAGTATAAATGATCTCAAATCTTCAAATCCCCAAAGCGCGGATCAGAGTACTCTAGGTTCCCAGAGTACGGACTAGAGTGTAAACGATGCGAACCTCCGAATCCCCTGAACGCGGATCAACTTACTCTAAATACCTGGAGCGCAGATTTGGAAGAAAGTCCAAGTACTCGAGAAATGTGGAGCAAGAAGTATGCCACGTTTGGAAATGTTCGAACAACACGAGAGTAGACTTAGAGATAATGCAACTCATAAGAACTTGAGTTATGACTACAGTTAGTCAGCGAACCAAAGAAAAGCAAGAGAATCATTCAAACAAAAAAGAAACTAAACTTCATTCAATAGTTCAAAATGGGGTTACACAGTTATCCCTCCAAAGCTTGGTGTCAAGAACCTATCTATACTAACTACAGAGACAAAAGATAAAAGTAATTACAAGACTTAAGTAAGGAACTCGTTGAACGAGTGTAGCGATTATTTCTTCGGTTTCTTCTTCTTGTCTTCTTTTGTTTTTTCCGACGACTCCTCTCCCTCATGCTTTTTCTTGGATTTCTTGCTTGCTAAAGAAGCGGAGTCAGGAGTAGGAGACAGAACATCTAGTGGTTTGGACCTGCCCGGGAGAATGATTTTCAAAGGTCTGTTCCGCAGGTCGGTAAGTTCCAGTATTTCAGGTTCAACTTTGACCTCGACCTTTTTCTTCTCCTCTTCGACGAGGCGGTCCTTCATGCTCATCTTTGAAGTATGCTCAGAGGCGCCAGTGATTTTGATTTCATCACTCCCTTCGGCAGAAGATGAAGTGTCAAGCTTATCATCATCTAGCACCCCAATCACTTGAGCATCGGGACCAGGAATTACTCCCGCGTGAACAACGTCGCTTGTTTTCTCTGCCTCCTCCTTGGCGTCATCGCTCCTCGGAGTTGGCTCGAGGTTAGAGCAGCCTGTATGAAAACATGAAGAATGAACATTAGAACGAATAAATGCTGGAAAATAACAAGATCTTTTGACTTCTAGAAAAGAAGAGTTTCCTACCGGGTTCTGGTTGGCTATCGGTTGCGCGTGGGGTTTCACCCTCCAAGATAGGAGATAGCACGTGAACGCCAAGCCCGAGATCTTCAGGATCATAGCCGGCATGCTGCTCGAACGGGTCAAGTGTCGGCCGACTGGCCGGTTGAGCAGCGGGAGGAGCAGCAATATGAGGAGCCGTAGTCTCAGCCCCAGACGGGCCAGCTTCATCACTTTTCTCTTTTGGAAGGGGAGAGCCTTTGTTATAAAGCGCCAAAGATGCGGATAGATCCGCTGGCTCATTCCCCCTAAGAAACTCCTTCACCAAGGCATCCTCATCGACCTCTTCAGAGCCCGACTCGATTTTCCTGATCTTTACTAAGGTTTCCCAGGCCTCAGCTAGGGATTCGAGATAGCCATCGCCCAAGAATGTTAAGTCACGATGCATAAGGACGCGGGCTCCATACTCAGCAATCAACGGGTCAAACATGCATTTGACCTCTTCCCTGCCGGCTTCTGCGGCCGCCTCGAGGCGAGAGTCAATCTCCTCCGCAGCTTTTCTTTTGCCCTCCTCACGGGCTTCGTCCTTCATTTTCTCAACCCCAGCAAGTTCGTCATCGAGCTTCGTTTTTAGGAGACGAGTAGCAACGATTTCATCACAGTATTGTTGTGATTCTTCTTGAGCAGCTACCTTGTCCTCTTTCTCCTTGGAGAGTAATTCTTTCAGCTCTCTGACTTGTATGGCGAGCGCGTCCCTTTCTTTTTGAACGAAATCTTTTTCTAGGGCAAGGGCACCGCTGCGCTGGACTTCTTCATCAAGTTCCTTCTTGTGAGCCATCTCTAAACGAGTAACTGCCTCAGCAGTGTCTTTTGCGCTTTGTTCAGCGGCTTCCAGCTTCGACTTATACGAAGCAAGATCTTCGTCTTGATGATTGATGATGTTCTTGTCGCAACCAGCCTCCAATTTCAGGCGATCAATCTCATATTGACGCTCAACGGACACCTCCGAGATCTTTTCAACCAAATGTACAAACGCGTCATGTTGAACATAGACGTCGTTATTACAGGCAATGGCACTCTGCTTCACGTGCCCAGGGATATGGTGAATAGCCAGGAGGAACTTCAGACCATCGAAGCAAATTTTTGGAAACTTGGCCTTGAGATCGACCATTTTTTCCGCTACAGTTGGATCAACCGCGGGAGCAGGGGAGGAGGCTTTGAAAGTTCTTCTCTTTTTCGCTGCTCCCGAATTTGCCTTGTGCTCGATGAACCAGAGTGTTGTTCTCGAGGAGCATCAGGTTGGTAACCCTTCTGTGAAGACTTCTCTCTATCCGGCTCAGTTGGAGGAAGAGGATCATGAGACTGTGAAGATTGAGAATATGCCTTCTTACGGTAGGATGAATCGCGGGGACGATTGTCTCTATCTTCATAATCATCTTTGTCCCTGCATCTGCCTGAACCTGAGTCCCATCCGGAATGATGAAATATGGAAGAGCCATGAAGGCGATCGAATCCGTGAGAGCGCCCCATGTCAACTGCAAAGAATGGAGATAACAACGAGTTAAGAAAAATCCGGGAAATAAGAAAAAACATGAAGTGTATGATGGAATGCGTATGTGCGTGTGTGTCCTAGTGTTCCCCCCGACGGACCATTTCTTTTATCTTTACTAATCGGAGTATTGTCTCCTTGGATCGGGAGTTGAACTCCCGCGTTACCTCTAGCGGGCGAAGAAAACTTGAGGGCTTCAGGATTGTCAAACCCGTAATTAAGTATATCATCGGGAATAGAAAGATTCGACAGACCCCTTAGGAAACTTTCCAGGTGCTGTGAGGAAGCCTCTTTCTCGGGCGGGATAGGCATAACTTTTGAAGTGCCACCAACTTTCTCTTTTCGAATTTTGTATTTTAACCTCTTCTTTCCCTTCGAAGGGGAGGATGACGTTTCAATGTCGTGAACTTCGACAGCCGGATTCCAAGCAGGACCCACATTCTCGCCTTGGGTCTTAGGAGCTTCGTCCTCTTTGTGCTCGCCTTCTTCGTGCGCATCGGGAGTGCGGCGTGATGACGATCCGGCCTGTTTTTTCCCTTTACCGGATGCTGGCTTGGGAATGGAAACGCCCTCCGGGAGGCTAATCCGACGACCTGGGGCTAACAAGCCGAACCTTGACAATGATTCATTCGAAATGATGGTTCGGATGTCGCGTTCCTCGGCAGGAAGAGCTCTAATGGCCTCAACGGCCTCAGAATATCCTCGGCCCTCCGGACGCGGGTTGATACCTGAAAAGATGAAACGAGGAGTTAGAAAAAGCATGACTCCGATTGATCGCGAATGATGACTCAGCGAAGAGACTTACTGCCTTCAACCCATCTCCTCGCAAAACCAGGAGGGCAACGCACGTAGAACCATTCCTGTTTGTACAGGGCGAATTTACTACATGCCCCTGTCAAGATCTGGCATTTGTGGTATGGCTCGAGGAACATGTAGGAAGGGCTGTCTTTCCGCTTCTTGATCATATAGATGTATCTGATATCGCCAGAAGTTGGAGGTCTGGAGAAGACAGCCATGAAGAGTAGGTATGTTCCATGTAGAAACGCATGACCGTTCGGGTGTAGCTGCGACGAGGCAATGTCGATGTACTGCAACACGTCCCGAAGGAACAAGTTAAACGGAGGCACGTTGCCCATCCCACACATGAATTTGTTGCAAGTGGTATATCCGACTGGGGGCAGGTGAGGACGATCGTGTCGCGAAGGGACTAACACATCGTCGAAAGGAATCCCGTGGATGGAACATATCCGTCGGAGTGCGGCTTCATTGATCTTCGAAGCTTGTGAATCGATTGGATTGTCTAGTAGAATTGTTGCCTCCAAGGCATCAGGTGCTAAGTTATGAGCAGGGGAAGTCGACGGATTAGAAGTATCAGCGGCTTCTTGCCTTGATGACGGCCCAGGCCTGTCGGATATAGTGGCGGAGCTAGACTTTCTTGACATCCCCAATAAATAATGAATCTGGCTAAGTGCCTGAGAAAACTATACTTAAAAAACGTTGAACGTTAGAATCAACAGCACGAATTTTCCCCTCACGTGATGTGTGAACTCGTGCAAGCAATCGTGTACAAGCAATAAGAATCTAGGGATTTCAAAGATATAAAAATGAGCTTCGAATCGTCGCCTTCGAAGACCGTCATCGCTGACCGTCTCAAAAAGCCCGCCTTGTGGTGACTACAGTTTCGAATTCAGAAAACGAATGTTAATCTAAGTTCAGATTTATGTCTACTAAAGCTAGGGAGTTAATCATCCGGGTCAGTTTCATGTGATAGTATGCTTAGGTCCTTGTTTTGCTATATGAATAGGCAAGGTTAATAACTGTTCGGCCTAGTTCCTGCTCGGCTAAAGGTACCGTTCGGCATTCATGTGGTTTGGAATCTGTGTTGTTCGGCGTTTGTATTGATCGGCATTTATATATTGTTCGGCATTTATGATGTTCGGGGTTTGTATTGTTCGGCATTTATATTGTTAGGCATTTATGTTGTTTGGCATTTATACTGTTCGGCACCCATGGTGACTCGGCATTTGTGACTGTTCGAAAAAGCATCATTCGGCCAAAATCTTGTTCGGTCGAGACCACATTCGACATCCTATTTGGCTCATACTCCCTCCATATCCTTCCATTGCACTACCCGGCATATGACGAATCGTGCCGAGCCAAGGTTGCGCCGAGCGCCAACGCTCGAACACACCGTCCTCTACAGCGACCTCATTCCCCCTTTTTTCTTCCTCCATCCACACCGAACCACGAGGACGAATCGTTCGGTGAGTCGCACCGAACCATCCTGTTCGGCATTCTAACCAACTCCTACCTTCCTCCACATCATCTGGCCCTAAAAATCCACACAACACCTATCAATTTACGAACTCGAGTTTCGTGTTGAAACCCCTTTGTGGATTTAGTTAGAGGGATTGTTACCTAGTTAATAGATCACGACTTGGAGAAGCTTGGAGTTGAGGCCGCGGTTTTGATTAGCGCCGAATAGGTTGGGAAGAGTTGTTAAGTCTTTGAAGGTTGTTAACAGGCGAGTTTTTCGAAAACAAGATAGGAGAAGTGAGCGTAAAAAGAGAAGGAGGAAGAAGGCCTCGACTTTTATAGGACAGAAGGAGAAGTCGAAAAGGCTATACCCGGTGGAACCGGTCAATGCCAGTGTTCGGCATCGGAATACAAAGTCGTTCAGCATGAGGAGCGTTCGGTTTCGACTGCTTCGTTCGGCATCTATACCACGCTCGTCATACACCTCCACCACTGATATTCTCAAGAAAGCGTCTCCAAGGAGAGTTAACCTAGATTCGAAGCGAAGTATGGGGGATATGCAATTCAAAGCGTATCACGATTCCGCCACGTAATAGACTTTGGGGGGCAAGTGTTTCCTTGAGATTTGACCAGGCAACTAGTGCTCGGCATCAGGTAGCACTCGGCATCAGATAGTACTCGGCATCAGATAGTACTCGGCATCAGGTAGTACTCGGCATCAGATAGTACTCGGCATCAACTAGTACTCGGCATCAGTTAGTACTCGGCATCAGGTAGCACTCAGCATCAGATAGTGCTCGGCATCAGGTAGTACTCGGCATCCAGAAGACGTTCGGCGTACATGACTACTCAACATGATAGTATCGTTCGGCCAAAAGGATCGTTCGGCCAGAAAGCATTGCTCAGCCAGAAAGCACGTTAGGCCAAGGAGGATCGTTCGGCCAAAGGAATCGTTCGGCCAGAATGCATCGTTCAGCCAGAGAGCATTGTTCGGTCAAGAGCTTCGGACAGTGGCACGTTCGGCTTCGACTGACAACCATTCTGCACTTCCCACACATCAAACATACCGTTCGACATAAAAAGGGTGGATCGACGTCATTGTGTTCGGCCTATCTGGTTCGGCATGCGGCGACCACTACACTTGGGCTAGAGTGTTCGGCTACCAAGCCCACTTGGGAAGTCCAGCCCATCTTTGTCTATAAATATAGGGGCAGGGTCACAGTGAAGAGGGATCTTTTCGGGAGAACACTGGGGAGACTCTGCCATTTTTCAGACTCATCTTCTCTACTTAAAAACTTCATTCAAGCATTTGATTCACGAATTGTATTTGTAATCAACTATTAAGAAGATCAATAAAGTTTAACCTCAAAGTGGACGTAGGCAATTACGCTGAACCACTATAAATTTGGTGTTCTTACTTTCTGCATTTAAATTAGCATTCTCTTCCTTGTTTAATTTATCTTCATCACTTATATCTCTACACAATCTTTCTCTACGAGGTTAGTGACCAATTTTGGTGCTAACACGTTTATAATGTTTTACCCCCATTACGAACGCAATGGGACTAGTTTCGAGGCATAATTCGATCATATGCGGAAGATAGCTTTCCAAAGGAAAATTATTTTATCGAATTCAAAAATAAATTTTTATGCGTTTCAAGCTCGCACGGCCAAAATAAAAGTCCGATCACTACGAAACTTGAAATCCTATAATAATTCAGTATTACGAATCTGATGAAACTAGTTTCGTTGAAATCGGAGACAATGGCCAAAATGGCTATTTTCACATGCTAATTAAAACGAGAAATTACCAAAATTTAATTTAATCACTTTATATTCCATTTTAAAAGTTAAAAACCTTCGTTCATATTAAAAAAAATCAATTTTTCGATGCCATTTCATTCACATTAAACCAGAATTCCATTATTCAAATAATTCCCAATATTAAATTTAACAATTAAGTCATCCCATATTAAATTTAAACAATTTAATTATCCGATAAATTACACTAATAAGTCATTAAATTTTTTATCTCTAATCAATTATATCCAATAAATATATCAATATTAAAATTTAAAATAGTTAAAATACGGGTCGTTACAGGCTCCATCCTGCAAATCCAGGCATGCTCCTCAATGCCGCTCATCTCTAACCACTCTCTATCATCACTTCTCACCGTAATATGCTTAAGTTCAAAGTCCTTGGGCAGAGAAGATGGTTTATGTTCGTAAGGATCGGGCTCAAGTTCAAGGCGATTTTGATGATGTCAAATTCAATTAGGAGGCCGGCGGTGGTCGATCGTCAAGGCGATGGCGACATAGTCAATTTAGGGAGCGGCGATGTTCAAGGATAGTCCAGGTTTCCAACTTCTCTAATGGCAGAGATCGAGTTTGAAGAAGACAGAAAAATGGAGTAAGGGACCAATATGGATCGATCAAAGTTTTATAGGGCTAAAGCCAACTTTTTCGAATATGGACCAGTTCTATTCCTAAGTCAAGGGTCGGTACCGAACCATATGGTTCGGCACTGAATGATCCTTATATAAAAAATGAGAAGAAAAGAGAACAACATGATTCAACATAGATATGTGCCTTCATTTGCATTCGTACAGTACTGGACTTTACCAATCATATGTGTGTGTGTGTATCTATATATGCGTGCTTATGTGTGCAGATTCATCAATTTCAGAATTCGGTCAATAGAAAACTCCTAACCTGATAATTCTAAAAATGAAAATGGTCGAGAATAATGAACTTGGATTGACAAGTCATAGATGCAAATTCCAATTTTATAGTCCTGGACATTGTTGAAATGTCACTGTGAACGAGAATAGATATGGCTATTCATAAAAAAAGAATCTAAGGGAAAGATGATGAGTATTTGAAGCATAAATTGGGATTTAACATGGCAATCGTGATTTACGTCAATTCAAAGCACATCCCATTCGAAACGAGATTTAATTTAGGGGGCAAATGTATTCCGGCCTTTTATCCCAACAAAAGTCAGTCAGATTGGACATGTAGCACTTGGAAAATATCAAAGAAAATGATCCAAAAGAATAACCAGAAAGCTCAAGGGAGTGGTTGAACCAAGTCCAGAAATTAAACAAAGTTCACCGCTTACAAAAACGTAAGGAATTTTCTCCAAGTCTATGGTTTGGTACCAAACCATCAATGGTTCAGTACTGACCCATAGTATCTTATAGGTGTGGTCCCATATTCTCATTGCATGCTAGCAAAGGTGTAACGCCCCAGATTTTCGCGCTCGAAAATCGACATCCATACTTTACATCGTACTCGAATGCCGTAGATTCGACCGTTCAAATCCGAGTCGCCGGAGCTTATAACACAATTATGTAAATAACACAGCGGAATAAAAAGAATAATACATTGATATACAATATCTGATACAACAGAGTGATACAATGAATATCAATATACATCAGAGATATGATACAAGAAATAGCAGCGGAAAAGAAAATGATAACATCAGCAGCGGATAATCTCCATCTTCAAAGCGCTAATCCAGAAATAGCTTGAACTCTCAATAACGAGGCACAAAGATAAGCAAGTGCAGTCTGATCCAAAGACTGAACTAGCTCCAGATAATCTACTAAACCTGACTATTTGAAAAACCCAACTCTAGACTGCTCGTGTAGAAAAATTTTGAGCATCCAGAGTTTAGGAAAGAAACAATAAACTCCGGATCAGTCATGGGACTGGTGTGAGCAACAAAAACAGTTTATCTTTAAAACAAATACCAGAGAATTTTAAAGTCAATTCGCAATGCTTTTGGAAAATAAAACTACCATAAGGCCTCCCGCCACACACACAATGCAAACGCAGAATTGGAGGAGATTTCTCCTTATGATAGTCAAATATGCTTACTACGCAAAAATCAAATCATTGGATATTATTATTAGTGCATAGTGTAGAAAACATTTTCGAAAGTAGAATATCAATCTTAGCCAACATACGACCAGTATCGTATGCCTACTATAGCTACCATCTAAACAGTGTTGACCACCGTACGTAAATGGCAGGTTCTACAACTAATACCGTACAAAGTTCGTATTTGGAAGATGGATTTCCAACAAATGGTCAGGCTAAGGAACTTCCTATTCCACGAAAGAAACGCCTCTGGCAGGACGCTCCGAGAACCAAACCATTCTCTGCCAAACAAGGCTGGCTACCCCCCTTCCCGGGTAATATACAAAACCTGAGATATGCCACCCCCGGTCCTTTGGGACCTTTATCCGAGAGCTCTCGATAACCAACATCACACATAATAAATAAAGTGTGTCCACATGAGTAAGTATCTGGGCTCCATACCATGATACTACCCTTTTCCAAAAGGAATGGTCATACCCTAGGGGAGCTACCCCTAAAACCTTGCCGCACAATTCCTGTTTCGACCATTACCGGGTTATGAGGCTCGACAAAGTCTCGTCCACAAAGCTACGCTTTGTCACAAAGCCATGCTTTGGGTCAACAGATGATCAACCTATGATCACAAAGATAAATGATCAAACAAATGATCATATCACAAATGATCAAACACTGATCATCACACAGCAACACTCAACATGTCACATTACCAAATTGGGAGTATATCGCTGATAAATTTCAATTACATAACCTCTGAGCTCTTACGTCTCAGAGAAGGGTGTTAAGCTAAGAGAATAAATTCTCCGCCACCAACAGAAATGTATTTGAAAGAAAACGGCTATATATCTCAAAGTGTAATGTCAGACATACAATCCATACAAGTCTGTTCTGGGTTTGAACAGAACCGAAGGCACTTCCAAGGAAGCCCTTGCAAATCCAGAAAATTTTCTAATCACGTCCGGACTTCCCATCACAAAGGATGATCAAATCTCTATACCGGGGACCAGTCGATGTAGAGACATTCGATGAGTTGTCCTTTCATTTTCGAAAATATCCGGTCTTCACCACCGGTCTTCAAATGCTATCCATATACGACGTATCACTATTCGGAATGGGTTATATGACACAAATGTCTTTTCCCGGCTAACCCGAATAGTGAGCGTAATATTCAAAATGAATGGATAATGGGATTTCAATTTAAGTCACAACTAAATAATTCAACTTCTTTTTAAATGGTTTCAATCGATTACCATTTCAAATCTTTTAAACAAAAAGATTTATTTCACAAAGTTCACCCAGTTTTCAACAAAAATCCATTCATAGATTTCAAAACAATTTCCGTTTCAATTGGATTAACTCGTTAAATCTTTAAATCAAGATTTAACTTATAGCTTTCAAAACAATTTCATTTCGAAGGGTTTAAACAAATCATCATTTTAAATCTGTTAAAAATAAACAGATTCAATTCATAGCTTTCAAAAAGAATTCATTCATAGCCTTTCAAAACATTTCAATTTCATTTTAAATTTGAAACCTTTCAACACAAATTGGAAGTTCACTTCTTATATGAAAGCTGTTATTATTTGAAAACAAATAGTTTTCGTTTCAGAAAAATCCAATTATATTTGCACGAGTTAAAGCTCTTGAATTTAAATTCAAATTCCCAAATCAATACTTTTAAAATAGTTAAATCCTTATATAACGGGTATAACATCTTTAATCCCTAGTTTCAAATCATAGAATTCAATTTCAAATATTGAATTTAAGTTTAAATCGAATTATTTAAACTTCAAAACTAAATCAAGTTATTCGAAAATAAGTTTCATCTTTGAAATTCTTTTTCAAAAGCTTTTTACTTTAAACCCAAATTTCTAATTTCAAAATCAATTGAAATTAAAATTTCAATTTCAAAAACATCAAATTTAAATTATCTGTGACTTAACCGATTTCCACGTGAAATCCATATTTGTGTGTGTATGGTGTAGTCCAGGGGTTTTACACACAATAGTGCAACATCAATCATCACAGATATATCGATAAGCGGTAAAATCGATAACGCTTATCTTCATTCACAGATTCATAGATAAAATAAATTTATCGGTCACAAAGATTCACAATTACAATTCGATGTGGGTTTCGGATAACCAACTGGAATCCGACTCCCTGTCGCATCGAAATTCAAGTGCCGTTTTACGGGCCAAGGGTTTTCATATTCACATAGTAATATATCACAGAAATAGAAATTTCAGATCACAACATAAATCAGGATGTATCACAAAGCATCATATATCAGGGATATCAAACAATTCAATTATTCAGTCAAGTCCAAAACATTCACAAGTTGGATCAATTAATATCTGATCATAATTAATTTATGATAAACCTTTTTAATTAATTGACCTTTAATCATTTATTAATTAACCTTTAATTAATTTATTATCCTCAAACTGATTATCTTAATCAATAAATCATATTAATTAATTATCCTTAATTAATTACCATTTAATTAATTCTTAATTAATCAATTTCTTTAACAAATTACATTTAAGTAATTCTCAATTACCCGTTAATCAATCTCTAATTACTTGATTAATCCTTGATTAGGAATTTATTAATTTCTAATTACTTAATTAATTAAATTAAATAATTTCTCTTTAATTTCTTTAATAATTCAATTAATCTTCAACCATCAAAAACCTTAATTTAACTTAAGATAAAACATTTCATATTAATGCCTTAATTATCATTTAAACATTTTATCTTAAAAATAAATCTAAAGTAAACAATTTCAAAACTTCTTAGCCAATTGTTAAAGAAAACAATCATTATTTATGTAAAGCAATTTATACCAGAAAACTTAAACTAAATTTATTTTTAGATTTCAAAGACTTTGTTTCTAAAAAAACTCTTTTAAAAAACTACTCAGTCTTCACTTCGGGTTAAACCCGAAGATTTCTCGTTTCTTCCCCGAGTCCCCTTTCCTTTATTCTCTTAAAAATTTTAACTTCGTTTTAAATTTTATAACTGGCGTAACTACCCCGAGCTACCCGATAACCCACGCGAGCCCCATCAACATTTACCCGAGATCTTCTTCGAGCCATCACCTCATTTCCTCGAGAATGAACTCTAGAATCACGCGAACAACCCATCTACTTCTTCCACAATTTCACAACCCAGATACCCACGTATACATGTGCACGTGCACCGATGCGCCATCCTCCTCCGTGTTGTTTGTTTAGTATACCAAAACAGAGAATAATCAAATATAAACTCGTCGCACAAGTTTATAACTCAGATTTCCACTACACTGGAATTCTGTATTAATTATAATAACAATATGAATGTTGTAAATAAATTACAACAACAGCGTTATACTATTTTGAATAAATAGTATAACAAAATAAAGGGTAGAATGTAGAATAAAAGTTCTAACCCGATTTTTTCTGAGGCTCGTCGTAACGATTTCCTTAAGAATTTTATTTCAAAATTCTCCCAAGATACAACAGACGTAATCTGCACGAGATTGTGATGTGTATGATCTTCTGTGTGATAGGACTGAATATGATTTAAGAGATGAAGAGATAGAAGAGATAATTCGGTTTGAAAAATCAGTGAGGAAAGTGATCAGGTTTCCTCCTTATTTATAGCCGAATTCCCAACGGCTGCATCTGTTGAGAAAAGTCACACCTCTTCATTTGCAACGTCAAAAAAGCGTTACTGTTCGCAACAGTCACTTCCTTTCATTTGCAATGCTCCAGAACTATTACTGTTTGTAACAGTCACGTCCGTTCAGTTGCAACGCTCCAGAACTGTTGCTGTTTGCAACAGTCGCGTCCGTTCAGTTGCAACCCTCCAGAACCGTTGCTGTTTAAAACGTCGCGTCTCTTCATCGCATCTATTCATATTCAAACAGTAAAACTGTTCACTTTTATTTACCAAAAATATAACCGGACATATTTTTGGTGATGTGGGATATTTCTCATTCACCATCTAAAAGGAATTCCAACAATCCCCCACATGAATGATGATATATCTCTCCCCCACACAAAGTGTAATATCACACAGTTCATATGAAAATAATGCTATATCGAGGATAAGTAGATATTTCACTTTGAACTTTCCCTAGTTAAAACTTATCGGATATACTTGGCTAATCGGTGAATTATTTCATCTTGAACCGTCAGCCGTTATTTTATAACCAAACAATAAGCTTTACAAAGCATTATTTCCCTTCACATCCAATCTCTTGGTTGTGTTCATTTTGGTCCTGAACAATTTTTGGTTCTGCGAGTGTTTTAGAGAATAAAAGCCTTTTAATATTCTCATAGAGCCGACCCAGCTCACACTAACATAGGTGATCGCAACCATTAAGAGTATCCTACATATACCCCACTTGTTATTTCCAAGATATGGTCATCATTAAAAAACATAGTTTTAACCTTTAAATACTTCTGTAGGCATGCATTTATATTGTGCACCATAGGAATGGAGTTGGACTATGTCCACGCAAATGCATTACGTCTTGAGTTATTCAAAACTGATTTGCCTATTGATCCTAGTCCGTGGGATCTCCAGTCGCTAGGATAGGTTTCCGTATAAGATAACTCTTTTTGGTTTAGGCTTTTAAACCCATTCCCCTCGATGTGCAGTCAATTTTCTCTCTTGATAAACCTTTAGTAAATGGATCTGCTAGGTTATCATTTGTTCTCACATAATCTATGGAAATAGTTCCATTTGAGAGTAACTGCCTAACTGTGTTATGGCGTCGACGAATATGTCGTGACTTTCCATTATACACAAAGTTGTGCGCTCTGCTTAGCGCAGCTTGGTTATCACAGTGTATGCATATGGCCGGTACAGGTTTAGGCCAAAATGGAATATCTTCTAAAAAGTGACGAAGCCATTCTGCTTCTTCGCCTGCTTTATCTAAAGCGATGAACTCTGATTCCATAGTGGATCGAGCTATGCATGTTTGTTTAGTAGATTTCCATGACACTGCTGCCCCTGCTAGGGTAAAGACATAACCACTTGTTGATTTTGATTCCTCTGAATCAGAAATCCAATTTGCATTACTATATCCTTCAAAGACCGCAGGATATTTTCCATAATGTAAGGAATAATTTATGGTATTTTTTAAATATCCAAGCACTCTCATTAGTGCTTTCCAGTGTTCCTTTCCTGGATTGCTTGTATACCTGCTCAATCGACTTACTGCATACGCTATATCTGGTCTTGTGCAATTCATGAGATACATGAGACATCCTATTACACGAGAGTATTCCAGTTGCATTACACTCTCATTAGTGTTTTTATGCAGTACTTCTGATGGATTAAAAGGTGTTCTCACTCCTTTAATTCCATAGTCTTGGAGTTTTTCAATCACTTTGTCTACATAGTGTGACTGAGACAATTCAATTCCATTAGGAGTTCTTATTATTTTGATTCCCAAAATAACGTCTGCAACTCCTAAATCTTTCATATCAAAATTGCTACTTAACATCTTCTTTATGGTCTCTATTACCTGAGTATTTGGACCAAATATTAACATATCGTCTACATATAAACAAATCATCACATATGATTGTCCAATTTGTTTATAATAAACACACTTATCGCATTCATTTATACGAAAACCATTTCTCATCATGACACTATCAAATTTTGCTTGCCATTGTTTTGGAGCTTGTTTTAGTCCGTATAATGATTTTACTAATCTACAGACTTTGTTTTCATTTCTTTTGGAAACAAAACCTTCAGGTTGCTCCATGTAGATCTCCTCATCGAGATCTCCATTTAAGAATGCCGTCTTTACATCCATTTGATGAATTTCTAGACCATAAATTGATGCAGTTGCTATTAGCATTCTTATAGAGGTTATTCGTTTTACTGGCGAATATGTATTAAAGAAGTCTACTCCTTCTTTTTGACGATATCCTTTGGCTACTAATCTGGCTTTATACTTATCGATAGAGCCATCTGCTTTCATTTTCTTCTTGAAAATCCATTTGCAGCCAATAGGTTTTATTCCTGGTGGAATATGAACAATTTCCCAAGTTTTATTACTTAGAATTGAATCAATCTCACTTTGGATTGCTTCTTTCCAACATGAAGATTCAGAAGATGACATTGCTTCCTTGTACGTTTGAGGTTCGTGTTCTAACACATATGTGAAAAAATCCGAACCAAATGTCTTGGAAGTCCTAGCCCTTACGCTTCTTCTTGGTTCAACTTCCTCAATCTCATGATGAGTTTCATCTTCATGTGAATTGCTTGATTCTTCTCTTGTCCTTTCAGGAACATTATTCCCTTCATTCCTTTTGTGCGGAAACACGTCTTCAAAGAATGAGGCATCTCTAGATTCCATGATTGTATTTACATGAATATCAGTTATATCAGACTTGAATACCAAAAATCTATAGGCACTACTATTTTGGGCTGGCCCTAAATAGTAACAATCTACTTTTTTTGGTCCAAGTTTGACTTTCTTGAGAGGCGGAACTGGAACTTTTGCCAAGCACCCCCACACTTTGAGGTATTTAAAACTTGGTTTGTGTCCTTTCCATATCTCATATGGAATTGTTCCTGTTTTATTATGAGGGACTTTGTTTAATATGTGATTAGACATATTTAAGGCTTCCCCCCACAAGTTCGTCGGTAGACCAGAGGTTAAAAGCATGGCGGTAATCATGTCTTTTAACGTTCTGTTCTTCCTTTCGGCTACACCATTTTGTTGTGGTGAGTATGGAGCTGTTGTTTGATGAATTATACCATTTTCGGCACAGAACTGTTCAAATGGTGATTCATATTCTCCACCTCGATCAGATCTTAATATCTTGATCTTTTTATTTAACTGATTTTCTACCTCAGCTTTGTACTTTATAAATGATGTAATTGCTTCATCTTTGCTATTCAAAAGATATACATAGCAATATCGTGTATAATCGTTAATAAACGTGATAAAGTACTTTTTCCCACCTCTTGTAGGTAATGATTTAAAATCACATAAATCTGTATGAACCAAACCTAGTGGTTCGGTGCTTCTATCAACAGATTGAAATGGTTTTTTTAACCATTTTTGCTTCTACACATGTCTCACATTTGTAGTTCTTATCTACTTGGAATTTTGGAATTAATCCCAAGTTTGATAATATTTTCATTTTTCAGAAATTTATGTGTCCTAATCTATCATGCCATAGTAAAATTTCATGCTCAAGCAAGTAAGAAACTTCAATTTTATTAATAGCACAATCAGAATACATAGTTTTATTGCCGATAACGGCTACATTTTCCTTAAATAGGCCATCACATAAATATCCCCTTCCGATATACATTCCAGCTTTGGACAGAACCATTTTGTCAGACTCGAACACCATTCTGAATCCTTTCTTTGATAATACTGCACCAGAGATGAGATTCTTGTGTATGTCAGGAACGTGGAGCACGTCATTCAACTTGACAGTTTTTCCTGAAGTAAACTTGAGGATTACTGTGCCACTGCCTTCGATCATAGATACTGCAGAATTACCCATATAGAGTTTCTCTTCATGATCGAATTTCTTGTATGTAGAAAACATGGATTTGTCAGAACAAACATGACGAGTAGCGCCTGTGTCTACCCACCATTGATTAGGATTCTAAACCATATTGCATTCAGATACAACTGCTGAGAAGTTGGACTCGTCGACTTCCATGTTGTCTACCGTATTTGCCTCTTTGTTGCGGTCCTTTTTGAGTCTGCAATCTCTAGCGGCATGTCCAACCTTTCCACAAACCCAACACTCACCGTTAAACTTTTTGGTTCGTTTGTTGTCTTTTGGTTTGTTGTTTGGAGCTTTCCTTTTCTTCTGGAAATTCTTTCTTTTGTTTTTGGTCTTTGAACCTTCAGTCACAAATGCCTCCTCGCTTTGTTTTGTAATTCCACGGTTATCTGTCTCAATTTTTAGTCGGACTATGAGATCATGCAAAGAGATTTCCTTCTTCTTATGCTTTAGATAATTGCGGTAATCTCTCCATGACGGCGGTAGTTTTCCCATGATGGCTTCAACCAAAAACGATTCTCCAACCTTATGACCTTCCGCTTCGAGTTCATGAATAATGATTTGTAGTTCATGCAGTTGAGCAGTCACCGGTTTGGAGTCGACCATCTTGTAGTCCATGAATTTGTCTACAATGAATTTCTTAAGACTGATATTCTGCGTCTTATACTTCGTGGCAAGTGCATTCCAGAGTGCTTTTGCTGTCTTTAGAGGTTGATATACTTTGTATAGCACCTTGTCGAGACAATTCAGAATATAGTTTCTGCATAGGAAATCGGAATGTTTCCATGTAGCAACATCTGCTTCCTTGCCTGGTGAAGAAATCGGTTCCTCCTCGAGATACCGTTGCAGACCGAGTGTGGTGAGGTAAATAACATCTGATTCTGCCATGTTAAAAAATCGTCACCATCTCCCTTGAACGGTTCAGGTCTGTTTTGAGTAGTAGTCTTTGAAAATTCTACTGTTGCCATCTCTATTTTAGTAAGAAAACGGTAAAATTCTTAAGATGTTATATGTCTAGTATACCAAAACAGAGAATAATCAAATATAAACTCGTCGCACAAGTTTATAACTCAAATTTCCACTACACTGGAATTCTGTATTAATTATAATAACAATATGAATGTTGTAAATAAATTACAACAACAGCGTTATACTATTTTGAATAAATAGTATAACAAAATTAAAGGGTAGAATGTAGAATAAAAGTTCTAACCCGATTTTGTCTGAGGCTCGTCGTAACGATTTCCTTAAGAATTTTATTTCAAAATTCTCCCAAGATACAACAGACGTAATCTGAACGAGATTGTGATGTGTATGATCTTCTGTGTGATAGGACTGAATATGATTTAAGAGATGAAGAGATAGAAGAGATAATTCGGTTTGAAAAATGAGTGAGGAAAGTGATCAGGTTTCCTCCTTATTTATAGCCGAATTCCCAACGGCTGCATCCGTTGAGAAAAGTCACATCTCTTCATTTGCAACGTCAAAAAAGCGTTACTGTTCGCAACAGTCACTTCCTTTCATTTGCAACGCTCCAGAACTATTGCTGTTTGCAACAGTCGCGTCCGTTCAGTTGCAACGCTCCAGAACCGTTGCTGTTGGCAACAGTCGCGTCTCATCATCGCATCTATTCATATTCAAACAGTAAAACTGTTCACTTTTATTTACCAAAAATATAACCGGGCGTATTTTTGGTGATGTGGGATATATCTCATTCACCATCTAAAAGGAATTCCAGTACTCCGGCCATTCTTCTGGTCTTCGACAAGTCGAAAACAACCTTGACATCATCCACGACCATCCAGATATCACGATTCCATCTCGATTCAAAATTTAGTCCTCGGGTCGAAAACTATAAACACGACCATCAATTTAAAACGCCTCGCGATCGCCGTATAGACCACCAGGGAAGCCCAAAATTCATCCACACCTCGACAACACGACAAGCTTCCACCCTCCTGAATCGCGTGCAGCTCGATCACACAACGAGGATGAACACGCCACGTTTACTGACTTGAGCAAAAACAGAAATAAAACCCTAAAAATGGTTCGACCCAACAAATTATGAAAGGGAAAAATTATCTGATAATTTTCCCGAGGTCAATGATGTTCATACCAACTTCAATTCAAGTTTCAACAATTTTAATTGAATTGATAACCAGAAATTTGCGAAATTGAAATCTTTGTTTATACACAAACTACACCTTATATACAATTCTAAAAATCTTCATTTTCATTTTAAAAATCACAATTTACACTAACAATTCAAGTTATGTAATCCAGTTGATAATTTAAGATACTCAAATTTATCACATGATTTGGTTTTCCCTGGAGTTTTTCATTTTTTAAAGATCATTTTTAAATTTGAATTTACAGAACTATTTTTAAATTTACCAACAAACCTTAACATACAATTTTCATTCAAATATCAAGTTCAAACATGGTCTAGTTTGGAAGATTTGAATTTTTTATTAGAACTTAAGACTGGAAACTAAGAACAGATATGTTCACCTACAACAGACATGTACACTTCATATATACAGAGACTTTACTTATATATATACATACAGAGCATCATTCAACAGCCAGCCAACACTTCAAATCATTTTCAACTTAAATCACAAACATCAGAACAAAGCAAACATAGAGGTAAGTGAGTTGCTCACCTTTGCCAATATTTGAAAACAGAGAGCTTTATATTGAAAACTGCAGTTTTCTTCCTTCTTTTGAAAGTCTGATATTACTTTTTCTTTTGTTTTTTTTCCTTAACCCTTATGTATTTGAGTCGAATCCATATGTTGCTTATTAGATCTGAGATGATCTTTGCTTGAAGTTGAATTAGTTACTTTGCTCTTGATTTCCAGGTTTTGAAATCTTCCCAAGTTTGAAGACTTTGAATTGCTTTTGTTTTTAAGTTTGAGATGTTTTACTTTAGTGTTTCTTTTTCAGCTTATAATGGACGAAAACTAAAGTGGATAGATTGATATATAAAACTGAGTTTACAGGGTATAATATTTTTTGTTGTACAGGGTGTTATAACATGGGTTTATACATTTTTAGCAGAGATATTTTATTCAATGGTGGCTGGTGATGTTTTTCCCCATGTACTAAAGAGGCTAGCATTTATTATCATGTACACACTTACCTTTATTTGCTTTACTTTATTTTGTGCCTTGCTTCATTTCAGCTGTAGAGATAATTGTGTAGTGTACTAAAGATGATGGCATTAAATTAACATGTACAACTTACCTTTATTTCGGCTGTACAAGCATGGAGATAGTTTGTGGTGGCTTGTACTTCTTGTTTTCCTTATACAGGTTAATCCATACTTACCTATATACAGTTTGTTTCATTTGTTTACATGAATCATTTCATTTGATTTCTTTTTTTTCTTTTTTCCTTCTTGTACATAAATATTTACTGTCTTGTTTATAACTTGCATATTATATTAGCTCTTGAATCTGATGCTTTGAACTTGCATACTTTCAGATTTTCCAGATTATAGTTTTGGTTTGAAGTTTGTTTCAGCTTCTATATATATACATTTTTTTTTCTCAGGCCTTAGTTGTTTTGAACGAACAAAAAATAAAGAGGAAGTTTGATATATAGAAGGAGTAGGGGTGTTACGGTTGCGGTAACCGTCGTTATTACCACCAACCGTAACCGTAACCGTTGTTGACGGTTATAAATTCTTATAACCGTTACCGCAACCGTCTATGATGGTTAACCGTCGTATTTTCAATTTTGAAGCATGTCATACATATATTTTCAATTATATGCATTGTTGATGATAAATTGATATAGCACTAACTGTTTTTTGCAATTTATTTATTTGTTTATAAAACGACCAATATGCATGCACATGTTATTAGTTCATTAAAACACATATTATTAAAATACAAGCTATTTCTTTAACTTAAATTACTAATTTTTATACTTTAATGTTAAATTTTACACAAAACAATCATGTACGTTGGTATGGTTAACCGCGGTTTTCAAATTCTTCAACCGCTACCGTAACCGTTACCGTTATAGATGGTAACCGCATGAACGGTTGGTACGGTTGAGCGGTTCAACCGTAACAGCCCTAAGAAGGAGTTTACAGGTGATAGCAAAGATTTGTATAAGGTGGTAATGTGTTGTACAGCGTGTAATAATGTTGTTTTGGTACTAAGGCATGGCTGAAGATGCTTTCTTTACTTCTTGTTTTCGGCTGATGATATTATATTGTGTACTTTGTCTATGTTCCTTTGCAATCTTCATTTGTTTATTTACTTACTCTACAGGCTGCCTATTTTCTTTTACAAGTGTTCTCTTTTGTTTGGTCTGCTTCCATACTTTATGTGCATACATAAAGTTGTTTTATTATTTCTTTTGTTTATACTTTATATTCTTTCCTTTATACATACTTTTGTTTTATATTTGTCTTTCTTTTGCCTTGACTTATTTTCTATTACTTTGTTTAGTGGCTGATATGATTTATATTTTGTTGTCTTTGCTTTGTATTTCTTCTTTCTTTTTACAATATTACTTTTAAAATATGTTGTTTGAATTTTTAACTAATTTATTTCTAGCTTAAATATTTATTTTATTTTTCTTTGCATTACAAATGAAATTCTATGTCCATTATGTTGTTAGATTCATTTTAATGTGTCCACTTAATAATTTACAAAATTTATTAATATGTGGTTTGGCTTTATATTTTACTTATATATTTACTTCTATTTTTATTATTTTCAAATTCACTCATATATGCCCAAATGCATATATATACACATATATATACAATATTTACAATATTTATAAAAATAAATGATTTATACAGAATTTATTCAAGACTCGGGGAAACTCGCTTTCAATTTATCAATTGATTTTACAATTTTTATTCAAAAATTAATTTAATTATCAATTTAAATTAAATTAAAATCTAGGGTTGTTACAAAAGGTCCTAGGAACCCATTCCCAAGCTCCAGCTATCGTTCGCATGCTATACTCCATCGTTCTCCACAAGCAATTCAGATGAGCTAATTCGGCCCCCAACCGATCCATAAAATAGACTTAAAAACATGTCAACAACAACTCAAACAAATATGAAGCCACGAAGCTAACGATAAGGCGACCAATCTTCAAAAGTCCAAAATCCATTTTGGTAAATTTTATGGATCGGTACCAACTCATAGCTATGGTTGGGTACCGAACCATAGAAGTTTTTGAGTTGGCAATGTCTTCTTCTTCAGCAACTGCCGGGAGGTCGTAGAGAACGTGGGTTTGGACATGCTTGAGGCTTTCCTGCCAACCTACACCCATAAATAGACCATAGGAGACTTTATTTAAAGGTTCCTTTTGGACTTTTTAGCATTCGTATTAAATTCTCGTAATAGCTTATCGTTCGACGACGAACCATAAGAACATCAATTGTGCTTTTAGCAATAAAAGGATAAGAATTATTAAGTGGACGTAGGCACATTACGTCGAACCACTATAAATTGTTTGTCTACTGTTTATTCCTCATTTTTCATTTATAATTCATCATTTTATTTCTCTACATATTATATTGGGTGTTAGTGCCGTTTTTGATGCTAACAATTATAGAAGACCAGAAATCAATATCTAGTAATAATAATAGAAGAGAAAAAATCTATATCTCGCAGTAATAGAAGAAGAAGACCAGAAATCCATATCTGGCAATAACAGAAGAAGACCAGAAATCCATATCCGACAATGATAGAAGAAGACCAAAAATCAATATTTGGAAATAATAGAAGAAGACAAAAAATCCATATCTCGCAATAATAGAAGAAGTCCATAAATCCATATTTGGCAATAGTAGAAGAAGAAGGCCAAAAATCCATATTTGGCAATAATAGAAGAAGACAAGAAATCCATATCTGGCAATAACAGAAGAAGACAATAAATCTACAATAAAAGAAGAAAACTAGAATTCCATGTGGCAATAATAAAAGAAGACCAGAAATCCATATCTGGCAATAATAGAAGAAGATGGCTAGAAATCCATATCTGGTAAAGATAGAAGAAGACCAGAAATCCATATCTGGCAATGGTAGAAGAAGACCATAAATCCATAGCTGGCAATAATAGAAAACGACCATAAATCCATATCTGACAATAATAGAAGAAGAAGGATAGAAATCCATATTTGGCAATAACAGAAGAAGACCAGAAATCCATATCTGGCAATAATAGGAGAAGAAGGCTAGAAATCTGTATCTAGCAATAATAGAAGAAGACCAGAAATTCATATTTGGCAAAGATGGAAGAAGAATAGAATTCCATATCTAGAAATGATAGAAGAAGACTAGAAATCCATATCTAGCAATTGAACATTGCGTTTGTTCGGGGGCATAAATAGATCATATTTGATGGACCTTCCTCTAGTAGACTTTGTTTGACTTGAAGCGGTACTTGGCTCGAATTATGATAGATCTTCCTCTAAAAGATTAATTGATATGGGGCTCTACTTAGCTCTAATTTTGATTGATCTTCCTCTTGAAGATTGATCGACTGAGAGCACTACTTTGCTCGGACCCCTTATCACCGTCTTGGGTAATGATTTAGGTCTGTCGTCCGGTGCATTTGGTTAGCGATCTTAAGCAGGATCAAAGACTTACCCGACCTCCCTCTAGGGGAAGCTTTAGTGAGGGCTTTGATGATGGCACTGAAGGCTTGTTTAGTGCTTTGGACCGGCTAATGGCTTACCCGTCCTCCATGTAGAATGCGCTCCAACTAGGCCACGTAGGCATAGATCGAAGGATTATAGAAACTTTAGACAGGTTTGTTTCCAGACAGGCCCAAAGGATTACTCTGTCCTCCCTCTAAGAGGCACCTTAACCAGGTCTTTGATTACAGGGTTAAGGGCTTACGCTTCGGCCACATAGACAGGGCTAAAGGCTTTGTCGGTGCTGGAGACAAATTCTTTAGCCCCTTACTACCATCTTAGGTAGTGATTTAGGCTTTTCCATTATTTAGAGGAGTCTTACTCCTCGACCATGTAGATTCACCTATTTTGTTCAGAAAATCAATCTTTATTGATGATTGACTTAACAACTTCGTACAAACTCGTTCAACTTTCCTTTCCTTAAGAAATTATTGATCATGCCCTCTAAGCTTCAACATTGATTTGTGCCATGTTCGTTAACTTGATGATAATAACAGTACAGTCCTCCAAGATTTCTTTCATTCTATGGATGTTTCTTCTATGACAGTCAGTAGTCAAGTTCATCTTTGGTTAGGAAGTAAATGTTCTCATAGGAGGTGGTAAGGGAATAGTTTTTGGAAATTCGAGATGTTTTTGTGAGTGATATTCTTGGATGGGATTTCACACTTTTGTTCGTGATGGGTCCCTTAGCTTCCATAACAAGTTTTCTTTTTATTGAGTTCCGACTTTCATTCTATTCTTGGGAGTGGCCAAGAATACTTTCCACCTTTTAGTTAAACGTTTGAAGTCCTTTTCCGTCTCTTTTTCAATAATTGTTCCACTAGCTTGAAGTTGTATTTCCCTTCTTATTCTTGAAAAGACATCATCTCTCTTACATTGCTATCCTAGAGAAAAAATTAGGATGGCCCTAGATGAAATGGATTCAAGCTCCATTTATCTGGGTTATAAGACGCTGCTTGTCATCTCTTATTTTCCATTATCTGCAGTGCCTTGATTCTCGGTATTTGTTCCTCGTGAAGCTTGGGATCATTAAAGATTGGATAGGTGGGCCTAGTTGTTCTAAGTTCAGATGACCCTTGTACGGACATGTTAGCACGGTTAATTGGCATGGTGTTAAGGCTTAAGGCTGTTAGCATGGAATAGGATATGCTTGGTTTGGAAAGTTATTTATACCCTAAATATGCAGGTTACGGTTGTTTAATGCAGGCCAAGGTGGTTTCATTTGGGATTTTAATGAAGTCGGATGTTCAAACCCTCCTTCTAGTGCTAAAATGTTAATGAATAAATTCGTTAACCCCAAAAGTGTAGTAAAATAGTGTAAATTCAATGAGAAGCTATGTTGAGGCTAGTCAAAGTCATCAAGTTGAAGAGAGTTCCCATAACTTTCCTTATTATGGTCATCAGAGTCGAAGTCATATGAGCTTGTGTAATTTTGAAGTTGAAGTCAGATATGTTATTAGGGTTCACGTTCGAAGTCAAGTATGCTATGCAAGTACCAATTCGAAGTCAAGCCCCTACATCCGTATTTATAGGGGTAAAAGTGCACCTGGTAGCTGACTTCGACATTCTTTACTTTGACAAGCTTGAAATGTCAATAGATTTGGCATAGGTATGCTCAACTTCGACACCTATCATGTGGTGATATTCCTTATGTATTGTTGGAATGCGGCTTCAACTGAATACTTCCTGGATGAAACGCAAAGTTAGTAGCCTCGTTGACATTGACGAAGTTTTTCATTAACATCACAGGCATAGATGAGCGGAGTCCTTTTGATATTCGATGAGATGTGCTTCATGATAGACGAGGCAGGACGTTGATTGTTGGTGACATCGATGATGATGATGTTGAAATGAGGTGGCTCTTTCGAATATGACTTCGATAACCATGATTCTCGACATTATCCCATGTTCCGATTCAGTAATTGATGAAGTGCGGCGTCAATAGTAGCGGTATGGAATGGAAGTATCATTGGTGATGCCGTTATTGACTTCTAATAGTGTTACTGGAATGGGGCTATACTGTTTGGAAACACCAACATAGATGATTGGCGGCACCGAGGTAGTGTCATTTGGATGAGAGTCGACTTCAAAGAAAAGTGGCATAGTTGGAATGCATCCTCAATGAAACATGAAGTAATTTTGTTTGTGGGGTTGGTGGTTGGCGACTTTGAATAAGCACATCGCGAACCTTGGCTTTGTTGAAATGCGGTTATATTTGAGTGACAATATCGAAGAGTATCCACTTTGAATTGGGATGATATTGAGGAAGTGCGATGCTAATCACATGCAATATCTATCTTCAACCATTAAACGAGGTCAACAAAGATAATTGGCGGTGTCGACATTTGAGTTGCATCATTAATCACATGTTCTTGATCATAAGCGGTTTGATGTTCTATTCACATCTTACACTGCACATCTTCGAAGTGGATTATGTGGATAACAATGGTATTTTAGAGCTTGACCAAAGGATTGATTACTTTGAAAATTTCGGTGAATAACAAGCATTTTCGAAGAAAAGTTTTCAAGAGTAAGGTGAAGTAAATATGTGGAGTAAAGTATAATTTAGTGAATTATTTTGATAAAGAGGAATTTTATAATACATAAAGTAATAAATACTTTGTAAAAATATGAAAGATATTTTGTGAATTTGAAATTTAAGATATGAAAGACTTATTCAAAGATAATAATGTTTTGCAATATTTTCAAATATTAATAAAGATTTTCATTAAAGTGATAAAGAGAAATGGTTTATGTGAAGTGAATTTTGAAGTATTTATATTGGCTTGCATTAAAATTAAATTTCTATTTAAAAATGAGCATAAATTTGAACTGTGAACAAATAAGTTTTGAGTAAAGGAATGTTTTGGTATTTTTGGAAAAATTGAATTTTGTAGTTCAAGGACTACATTGAAATTGTCTTGTGAATACATTTGAGGTAAGCTAAATACTTTGATATAGTGTTTTGAATTGAAGAAAATAATTTTCTAATGTTGTTTAAAGGGAAATGTGTTTTGATGAAAAGTTTTGAATTTTTTTTATTTTTCAAAAAGTGAGCTTGAAAGTAAACTACTCATGATGAGTCTGATTTTGCCTAATTTAAAAAATTTTAAAGTAAGAAGTTGATTTGAAAAGAATTAATCTTTTGAACAGGGTTTTGGAAATATTTCAGTAATTTAAAAATAAAACTTAGTAAAGGACAACTTTTGCATTAAATACTTTGGAGGTTATGAAGTTTTCGTGTATTAAAAATTTGTTTTGAGAAGATGTATCTACTTGTCCAAATTTTTTAATTAAAAGAGTTGAATTATTAGCTCATAACTTTTAAATGAATTTATATTGTGTTTTGAGTATTGTGGATTTTCATAGTACAGTTCGTACCATAGAGATTACTCCGAAGTTTTCTGGAAATTTCAACATATAGTAATATTTTGATTGTTTGTAAAAGTATCAAAATCTTCCAAATGAGTTGTCTGAACTCATAGTCCATGATTATATGTGATGGGCGAGGAGAATAGTCCTTAATTTTTAGGTAAACCACCGCTAAAAGGTCTAATAATCAGATTTAAATCACTCTATTTAACACTTAATGGGTCAATGCAGATCACTATACGTGCTAACCCGAGATGGTAAGGGTGGAGCATTGTATGTTATATTTGTGATTTCTTTTAATTATAGATGGATAAACCAATGCTAGTAGTGGTTTAGCTTGTTGTGGAATTTTCCCTATAGGAAATTTTGAGGATGCAATTTTCCTAATTGGGGAGTCTGTAACAACCCGATGTTGAGAAGTGATTAATTAAAAATTAATAAAAAGGTTATAAATGATTAAATGAGTTTTAATCATAAAATGCAAATAATTGGAATTTGAAAATGAATTATTTTGTGAAAATGAAAATTTAGTTGAGAAAATACTTATTGGTGAAATTTGGTAAAAGCTAATCTAATTGGTATATTCATTTATATTAGTGAAAATTATTTGTTAAAATGAGCTTGAAACAAATTATTTTAGTATTGGATATTTTTGAAGTCATGAATTATTAATAAATTACAATTTTGATTACTTTTGAGTATTATTAAAGTATCGAATGGAATAATTTTAAATATATTAAAAATGATTAGATAATTTGTTATAATGTTTAATATTGATAATAAATAAGATTAGAAATTTATTTTTTGAGGAAAAGAAAATTTATCTCACATATAAAAGGTGTTTATAAATTTATTTTTGAAATTGGGCTTAAAAGTGTAAATATAAAGACGAATATTTGAATGGGTTAAATTGTTGAAAATAAATATTATAACAATTTGTAATGATAGTAAAACACTTATAAAAAACAAATGTGAATTTTATTTGGTAATTTAAGCTAACTAGAAGTGAAAGAAAAATAGAATAGCCATTGGAAAGAAAAGAAGAAGAGAAGTATTTGTATTAGTGTTTTAATGAAGCAAAAGCATCTCATGCAAGCCCAAGCCCACCATGCACATATCTAAATTCTACAATTCTCCCCTTTCATCCATGTTATCAGTTCATGTATATTTATCTTCTCTTCATTTTCATTTTTCCAATTTTCAAAACTCAGTAATGAAAACCTCCCTCTTCTTCAAAAATTCTTATAAAATCAAATAAATTCTATAAATCGAAAACTCGAAAGTAAGCTTCTCAACAAGGACCACCTACACTACTAGGAATCTTCAAAGTTGGATTTGGAGCAAATTGGTGTCATGTTGCATTTTTAGAGAAGAGGAAAAGTTAGGTTTATTAATGCTATGAAGTGTTGTATGAAGTATGGAACCTCTCTTAGCTAAGGTGAGTAAATTCAACTCACAATCTATGTCGAAATGTTAGGACTATTTGTTGATTGATGAAGTTGTGAATTGTGTGTTGCTTCTCTCCTTGAATTCGTTATTTTACATTAGCCACGGTTGAATTTGATTGATATGATGATATTTAAGTGCTGGATTGTAATGCAATGTGTGGTGTTGTAGTAGGGTTTAGATGGAGAGGCGTCGAGTGGTCGAGCAGCCAGAAAATCATCACGACCTAGAAAATGCTTATTTAGGTCGCAACCAGTCCATCGGTTTATAGTGCATCGGTGCACTACTTGGACGTGTATTCTAGGCATGTGCCTATATGTTCTTGTTTTTTAAAAAATAACGATAAAACATATTATAATATTCTTTAAAACTAAATAAAAATATGATTTTGAAACTAGAGAATTGACGCATTGCAAATATGAAATTATTATCGTGAAATAATTTTATTTAATTAATATTAAATACATTATTAAACAAATTAATTATTTAAAGGAAAAGTTAAGTTTTTGACCTCAAATAATTATTTAAAAATCCTATAAAATTCTAGAAAAATATGAAATTGTTACTTACTCGATAGTTGATATTTGTATTGGGTACATATCGGTCAAGTACCGATATGAGATATTTTAAAATATCGTGGTAATATCGAAAAAATATTGGAAATGTGTAGAACTTGTTATAAACGATATTATACTATGTTATAATGTTATATTGATGTTACGTATTCAAATATTTGGATAAATAATTCCAATTTACTATCAACGACTGATTGCATATAGTGTATATATTATAATCCATTTATTGATATATTCTATTTAATAAAAATCATAATAAACGCTCATAAAATCTAAGAACTTCGTATAATATACATCTTTATTATATTCTTCATTTTTTATACTATATCCACTGTTTTTTTGGTCATCTAATCATCTATATTACTTTCCCAAATTTGTTATATTTATAGTTTCCTCATTTTCATTTTCACTTAATTTATCAAATAAGCAATGTTGATATGGTACCAATTACTACTTTTGCTTATTGATATGTCAAATATATAACTTTACTGCTCTTCCACTTTTAGTTCTAAGTGCATGACAATAACTAATAAAATGAATTTTCATAAGCTAACTTATCAATTATAAATGGTGAACAAACAATAACTAAAAAGAGAAGTAGCTCTTTCAAGATATTGTCTTTAACGATAAAGTCTTCAAGGAAAATAAAACATATAAAATAATGAAATAAATAGAGTTTTCTTTATCGAAAGATTAATGAAGGAGCCTAAACCTGTGTGGTTAAAAATAAAAAAGTAGTGCATTGATATTTCTAATATGGTCTACAAATTGTCATTCACCAAATACAAAAATAAATATTAAGACTGTGAAGACGTTTATTCATAAAGATATTTTCTCCAACACATACAATAACGAACGATATTCTTAAATAACATAGGGTATTTTACACAGGTTTTAAATATCGGGCGATATATCGGTAATGATATTTTGAAAAAATATCGGTTTAGGAGCAATATGAGATATATCGGCGATATATCTACGATATTATCTAATATTAACTACATAGGTTTCTAATTAATATTTGGTGGTTTTTAAAGTTTATATCATAATTTATGTGTATAATTTGGAGTTTTGGATAAATATTATACGTATTTTAGATAAAAGGAATTGACTTAGAGGTTATAAATTCATTTAAAATTGTATTTGATCTTTTTAATTTTCATAAGTAATATTTTGTTAGACAAGAGATTTCCAAGAGTTTTAAATATAGAAAATAGGTTAAGAAATGTATTACATCGATTAAAGTTATTATTTTTGGTATAAAAGGAAAAGGGAAATTTGTTATCATTTCATAAGAAAAGTTTTGGAATAATTAAATATAATTTTCCTATAAATGAAATCTCTTTCTATATAAATTGTACGCTTTGTGTGTTTACATTTCCATGTAACGAGAATATCGAATGAACGAAGTTGTAATACCAATTATTATGAGACTTTCGATAATATTTCTTCGATTATCCATTGGACTCACTACATAGAATACTATTGTGTGAAGTTCTGAATGGTGAGAATTTTAAGTAAACAGATTAGTAATACTGTTTGGTAAAGGACATTTTGTAATACTATTCCAATTACTCTTTTGACTCATGACATAGAACTTTACCAAGTATAGTTTACAGGCACCAAGTAAATGAGCAAATAACACCAGATGGTATGGGATGCATGAGTTGATTTTGGTCGATTACTTTTTGTAAGTAGACATCACTCTTACAAGGTTGAGTTATACGGGGTATTTATATTTATGGTTTTACAAACTGAGAGTAGACAGGCTGAGAGCCATAAGTATGTCTACTTATACTCTTATTATTTGGCATGGAGTAAACCAGATTTGGCCAGTATCCATCCTAGCGGCCTAATTGCGAGGTAGCTCCGCAAATTTGTGACATACCTTTGATGCGCATGACTAAGAGCGAAGGTAGAGAGCCACTGTCCCCATGTCACATAGGCCAACAACCTGTTACCCTTCGGGGGCACTTGCAGGGTCATGACCATCGCATAGCATATACTTGCACTCGATGGATATTGCGTCACAATGGCCGTTGAGGTAACAAAAAACTATAGGAGGAGTGCTGAAACTGTGTGAGGAAGGCTGCTGGAGCAGGCTGAGAGCTATCAATCTTTCGTCAGGTTATTGATAAGATGTTATAGACTACCTATTCACTTGCATGAGCCGATTGAGCATACGACTGATAGCCAATTAGATCATTTGATGGGATCAAAGCTAAAATAGTTGTTTATGTTGTTGATAGCATATAGGATTGAAAGTCTAGACGACAATCTACGTTACTGAAAGCTAGTGACTAAAGAGGGTCTGATAGGCCATATGATTATTCTCGAGCCTGAGAGCCAAGTTGATTAACTATGAGGCTGAAAGTACAGATGATCATTTGTGTGATTATGGATTACTTGGATTATTCATGAGACGGTGTGTCCATGAAGTTGTGTAACCCCATGCACATCTATTATAAGGCTATAGGGGATAGCTAGGAGCCAAGAGCAAGAAGTTGGACCCTGTACTTATCATTTATATGGTTTTCTAAGGGATGACCTAGGCTACCAAGGGTATGCCTTATTTTTGTTTTATGCATGTGTTTGCATATATGTTGTGGGTATGTCTACTGTATGATCATTTAAGTAATAATGCTGGGCATTATTATGTGCATGCCATATGATGTTGATGGTTCCTTATGTACTGATGATTGTTGGATGATCAGATGTTTCATCCATTTTATCATACCATTTGATGTGTATCATGACTTTGCTTTGATTTAAGTGATGATATGTGCATGGCTAGAGTTATTTTGTAATATTTGATATGTTCATATACCACTTTGTGTTATATATGATTAAACTATGCTAATTATTATTATATATTGACATCTACATTCTAGACATAGTCCCACCCGTGTGTTATTTATATAATACTTGGATCAATCCGAGACATTTTAGGTTCAAGAACGAAGTGAATAGATTGTGGATGTTGGGCATAGTGATGGCTAGTATATTAGTTGATTCGTGTATCATTATGCACTTTTGTAGCCTATTTATGGACATGTATTTGGATGTATGTTGTATATATATTTTTTATAGTGGGCATTTGATTGTTATAGTCCCACTTAACTTTGTGTATTTCACTTATTGTAATTTATTGCTGCGTTATAACCTTGTGTATTAGACCAATGGAATATTCACGTTTGATAGTCCAACATCGCCTTATTCTCCATATTACCAAACAGTATTACCTAGTAATACTCTTTGGTAATATAGGTATAGAGGTGGGGTGTTACAATTCCAGTTGGTCTTTATGTCTCTTTACCTCTTTCATCCAGGTCTCCATCGCGGAAGAATGGTCAGTAATGTGCTAAATTGCCACAAGTTGATACTTCTTTAACTTTTTTCCCTTGTGATGGGTGAAGTTAAGCGTATCTATGGAGTTAATTTGGGAAGCTATCACCCTTTTATAAGTCGTGTTGTCACCTTTTAATTGAGAAATTTTACAGGATATACCTTTCTGATCATTTTCCAACTTTTGAACCTTTAAAACAAGCTCATTCTTTTCATATTCAAAAGTTTCTATTTCAGACCTAAGGCTAGAAAACACTTCAATATATTTCTTATCCTAATATTCCTTTATCTTCTGATTATATTCAAACTCAAAAGATTTTCTTAATCTAGCAAGTTCATCGGAGTTATTCCCTTAAGATGAAGACATGGAGGGGGGATGGTAAGATTGCTACTATGCATAGAATAACCCGAGACGAGGAGGATATCCACAAAGAAGTTTTCTTAGAAGACTGAACCGAAGTAGGGGTAGGAAGTCCTTACACTCCTTCGATTAGAGCAAGCTCTTTAGATTGACACTCGTTACTAGACCTTAACAAATCAATCTCTAAATCAAATATGTGTTGGTTAAGTTGACCAATTTTTGCGTCATACTCAGATTGTTGAGGAAGAAATCTTTAATTAAGCTTCCTCGTTAACTCTTGAATTTCTTTATCTTTGGAAGAAATTTTCTATTTGAATTCAGAAATTTCCTCTTAAGATGCTCTTTGAGTAGAATTTAATTGAATATATTTATCATACCACTTATTTGCTTCAGGATTATCAATTAAAGCTATTCCTAGAGTGGGACAAATATAATGACTTTCCATGTTCAAAATTAACTTAGATTGGATACTATCGAGGGCGTTGGTGGAGGTGAGGATCATCAAGATATAAAGGCGGATCTTAATCCTAAATCAAAACATAAATAATAATTGATACTTAGTAAAAGGAAATAACATAAATAAAATTCTTTATTGATAATTTGTTATACAAACAACACCATTACATCCAGTTAAAACTAAATAAAGAGTACTTCTCAATTAAATTTTAAATTGTGAAAGAACATCTTGGAATTTCTAAAAAGATGAAAGGGAAATAGGAAACGTAGCAGTAAAGGAAATTCAATGCCAGGAAGAGTGTTAACAAGAGGGAAACGTTGATAATCCCATTCTTTATGAAGAAGGCAAATTGCACCACACAACAATTTTGCATAATTATTCCGTATCTATTGAATAAATTGATCTTGTTGGTCTCTCGGGAAACTAAAATCCAAATTAGGAAATCGTGTATACATATATTGAAGGTCGTGAAGAAAGTAATATTTTTTTAAGTGAGACTTTCAGTTGAAGAAAAACATTTCATAAAAGTTCTCTTTAACTTAATCAATTTACTTAAGACATCTTAAGGAAAATGATATAAAGAGGAAATTGATACAAACCCTCGCATACCATTTAGTGCAATAAAGCTAAAAGTCAAAACATGGATTTTATAGATGAAAATCATTACTACATTAACTAAAGCATAAATTCACATTATAAACAAATATCATGAAGACCCATAAAGAATTTGTTCCTTATAATATTCAGAGATATATATATCCTTATTATACTTGACTTTATCCGGGGAAAGTGAATTAATAGTCAAAGGAGCAATGGTAACTTTGGGTAAGTTCCAGCATTTCCTAAGACATGGATCCAATCCATATTCACTAAATTATCATTTATGAAGCCGCCTATTCAAGCCCCCATGGTTATTTCCCAAGAAAGAGAAGTCGGTCATGGGAATCCTGATGTAAACTAAGTAAAGGCAATCCATGAGCTTAGTTCTATCCTCAATGAGCATCCAAAATAGGGCAGTAAGCTATTTGTTTTCTTTATGGAAATTTAATTAACTAAAATGAGATTTTTGAAGCAGGAGCGCGAATCGTTTATTGCAAAAATCTTCTAAGCACTTGAGACGTCTATAAGTTTGGTATATTTATCATTAGACTCATTAATTTCCTTACAAAATTTCTCCCCTTCTCTGTTGAGTCTTAAAATTTCACTCATATTTTTGTCTAATACAATCTTAAAGTAATTCATGTTTTTCCTTCTATTCTATCAGTAAAAATGAACTGTTTAAAAACAACTCTATAAAAGAAGTTCAGAATAAAAAATACAGTTTAGATGTTGATTCACCTAGGGAGAGGATGTCAAAGATTTTGGGTTTGAGAAAATACCCTACACGATGTGAGAAGACAAGTGATCAAATTTATCCAAGCTGGATGAAGCAGGGCTACCAGATGGACCACTGGGAGGTTGAGTATCTTTAGTTCCGGGTTTAGAGTTAGGGGAAGGAAAATTGGTAGCATGATCTAACTAAAGAGTAGCACCTTGTCCTGCAAACTATTATTCCCTAAATCATCGTCCTTATCTTTCCCTGGCAAATCGTCTTCGGTATTATCATCAAATCTATCATCTCCATCATTGTCATCATCATCGGTTTCTTTTCCTTCCTTGTTTTCTGGCTGATCATTATCAGATAGAGGATCATAAAAATTAAGTATTCTTTTGGTTAATGGGGTCATTATCTCCAAATTCAGATAAATCCCTAGGAATCTGATATATGATGATATCAAATTTCTTCTTATAACTGACCTTTTTGAAAAGGAGAGAAGGAAAAGTGAGATCTAGGCATCGATTGACCTTGTATGTTGTAAATAGAGCTGCTTTTGAGCATTGATCTTTCCGAAGAGGGAGGACATTTTATAGGAAAGAAGAGACTTCGATATTGGCATCTCGTAAAGAAGGTTCGATGTCTTAAATAAAAGTTCTTTCTTAGCAAATTTCTCCTTAGCCGAATTTTCTTTGAGAATGTTTTCCTTGAGCTTTGCTTGCTTTGTCTCCTCGTAAGATAATGAAAGCTCATTTTCAAGATATTTTAATCTTCCTTCCAAATCACAGGTTTTCTTCTTCTCTATGTCTAGTGAAGACGAGATTTGTGAATTCTTAGTGTTTAAGGATTTGTTGTCGGATTGAAGATTGTTGATCTCACCTTCCAAAGTTTCTATCTTCCCAAACATAGAAGAATTTAGTTCCTACAATAGTGACATATCTAGAGAGGAAGTTTAAGTGGATTTGTAACAACCCACCTTCTCGACCCCCGAATGTCAACACTAATACATCCAACAATATTCGTATGCCAAGCATCCAAGTGCTGGAAGGACGAATTGTTAGGGTGAAATAAAAAGAAAATGAAAAAGAACAAGAAAGAAGAGAACATAATATTAGAATCTCACTAGCAGAACGGTAATATATAATACGAAAAGAACAGTACAAAGGGTTACTTCGATATAGAAATTTCAAAGTTACAAAATCTAAGTACTATCATCAACCTAGAGAGTTATAACAACCCGTCCTCAAAAATGCTGATACATACAATAGTAATGAAGTGGAAATAGGGATACTATGGTAGGTGAAACTTCCAACTCATCTTCTCGAGCTCCATAGAGCATCAATGAAAACCTGTCTTTCTCAAACTACTCGAAAGAGCACACAAGGAATTTAGGAAAAACAAAAACCACGTGTCAGACATAAGTCTGGTATGAGAAACTCAAGAAATATGTATACTGCCTATAACGGTACTTTTGAGACCGCATGGAATGCCATAATGGTTATCCCCTCGAAAGAACAACCATCTAATAAGTACATAAGGTGATATAATAAATAATGTCTAGGGTGTAGAATATAAATATTATAACATAGCTGCAATGGTTACATTGGTTACATTTAACAGCATATTAGGAGTACAATCAAATCTGATAAAGAAAGTTCGCATACTGGATTTTCCGTGGAGATCTTTCTGGTGGAGCCGAATCCAATCTCCTACAAAAGGGTCAGAAAGTACCTTCCAAGCGTCGTATATCTCTACATAAAATATACCATTTAGGTAAACACAAGCGGCCCAGCGTTCGAACATAAACATGAACAACGTGAACCAAATATCATCGACTCCCACCAGCCAACAATCGATAAGTATCTCTAGATATGGAGTTGATAATACCCTGACATGGGTAGCTAAACCCCAGGTTATGAGGCTTACTCTATTTTAGGTCATTTCCAGTGTCGAGGTTACGTTCGACGTCTTTCACACTAGTCTTCATCACCCGAACAGAACATGAATCCCAAATTGGATCCGACATCTCAAATAGATTTCAAAACTCCATGTGGATTCCAGCATCTTGAATAAATCCACTTCCAAGAGATAGAACATATATCTCAGTCTTAAAGCAATTTTCGGTAAGTAAAACACTTACCGATCATGGTCTCATCCAGACTGAATCGACGAATTTGGTCATTTAATGATAATGATAGTGATCGAATATGGAAACCAAGACTCGTATACTTATCACGTTTCTGATATTTTCATCTTACACTATCCCTCAATCAACAGTAAAGCCAGTAGGTTAGAGCTCTATTTCTCATATCCCTACACGAACATCAGTCTTAATTCTTACAGATATACGAGCCTTCTTCATCGACTTTTAGTGCTAAGTTTACGACCAAATGCTTTCCATAAACAAGTAAACATACAAATCACGATCAAGTCACACAAAGCACGATCAAGTCACATAAGAGGCTTCTAATCCTCTTTTTGTTTAATTAATATTTTATTAATTAAAACTTCTTTTATTAGTAAACTTCTTTTATTTCATAAAATGTCATTTATGAATTTTTACTATTCATTTGTACTCTTTCAATAGTTCAAAAAATATTCATATACTTATCTCAATTGGTATAAGCATATTCACAAATCATTAACAAGATTACTTTAAACCTTTGCTTTTTCTATCTTTTCCTAAAGATTCCTTACTTATAGTTTCCTTCAAAATATCCATTTTAAGGACCTAAATACTTTCACAAATCCATTTAAAAGGTTTAAGGCTAATGTTACTCAAACATCATCACAACAAACTCAAAACCATTTCACTTATACTTTTTAAAACATTCTTTTAATGATCTATTTACATTCATTAGTATAATAAAAATGATTAAAGATGAATGTTATTAACATATTGTCACAACAAACCCAAAACCATTTCATACTAGTATCATCTTTAAAATGTAATTTTTAAAGACATATGTTATTAATAGGTTAAGTTCGATAGTCAACTAATCGATTACCTAGTTAAAACAATTGCTTATACAAATCAATGTTCGTAAACTTAACAAGTTTCCAACATTTCAACTTAACTATATCTCAACCAAGAGTGAAGCCTGGTAAGTTAGAGCACTAGTTGCATTAAAGCCTTGCCTAGACACTTCTTTCTTGAATCTCACAAATAGGCAAGCATACTCGTTGGCTTTTAGTGTTATAGTATTAATGATTCCCATAAACAAGTAACAAACAACATTATTAACCCGTTTTCTACATTCCCTACTTAACTATTCCTCATTCAAGAGGGAAGCTTGGTAAGTTGGAGCTCTATTGATCCATCCCTACTCGACATCAATCTTAACTTTCACAAATAGATAAGCCTACTCGTCAGCTTTTAGCGTTAAGCAAAGTTAATTACCTCATAAACAAGTAAGTAAATAACAAGATTAATAGGTTTACGACAGTCCAACTTAACTATTCCTATTCAAGAAGGAAGCCCAGTAAATAAGACATTTATTGCTCCGTCCCTACTCAATATCAATCTTAACTCTCAGAAATAGAGAAGTCTACGTCATCGGCTTTATTGTGAAGCCTAATCAATTACCTTTTTCAAAAATTATATATACCTTAAAAATATTTGTAAACAGGTTTTAAATATCTATGTAAAATATTACTTGAAAATAACTAATTTATAATTTGATGAAAAATCAATAAAAACATATTTTACATTTTGCAGCACTCTACTTCCAAAACTCATAAATAATCATTAAAACTATATTAAAACTTCTAATCTTTTTTTCATACTCAAAAACATTTTATTAGAACTTAATAAAATTATTTTTTAAGGAAAATAATTTAGAAACCATTTAAATCGCGAAAAACAACTCAAAACATCGCATTTTAAACACTTAAAATCATAAGCGACTAACTATAGCATTTATAAATGTTGTTAAAAGTACTTGTTAAAACACCATTGAAAAACATCATTTTTGCATCTAGTTTTAGCCCCTTAAACAAATAACTTAAGAATTGAAATTTTTGTAGTAAGTACTACCATTAGGGTACTTAAAAACCATGGAAATAAACCTCTAAGTATATCTTTCCATTTATTTATGAAAATTCCCGAAAACAAGGGATTCAGAAGTGTACTTATAATGACTATTCTTGCTTCAAACACTTACTTCAATTTATCACACAAGTTAAAAAAACCATTCAAACATCAAGTAAAGGCCACACCACATGTTTAAGAGGGTAATAGAAATGACGTTATATAATATAAAGTTATCATTTGCTTTCAAAATCAAGTGGAGTCCAAAGTTTATAACTTTACTTAATTAATGTCACTTTAACTTTATACTTTGCACACAACATATATATACACAATATATACTTATAAGATAGTGAGATATCTCACTTAGATCCATGGCAAACCTAAGCACAAAGCCAGAAGAGCAAAGAACCACCTCCTTCCATTAACAAAAGCCTAAAGATCCAACCTTTAACACTTCCAAACCAAATCCACACCTCTCCTCCTCCTTCCATGTTCATGACCCTTCCTAGTTCCTCATATACCTCTCACCTTCTCTCATTTATTACTTGCTAATCATGCTTCCCATGAAGTATTAAGTCCAATGCCAAAGTTTAAAAGAGATTGGAGATGATTTGGTTAAGACTTGAAAAAGTTAGAGAATAATTAGTAGATTAGTGCTTAAACACTTCCACCATTTTGAATTCTCATACTCCGTCTCAAGCTTAGTGAGCTAATGATTTATTATGTATGGCATGTGTAACGATCCTCCTTTCTTACTACTAAAGACGACACTTAATACATCCACAGTATTCATGTGTTGATTGTTTAATCGTACGAAAGACAGGTCATTAGGGGTGAAAGAAAGAGAGAAGATAGGAAGAAACTAAATAAAATGGAATCTCACAAAATGTGACGAGTAATATATAATATGAATAAGTCTTTACAAAAAGAAATCATCTTTATTATACACAACAGCATAGTACATTAACCTATATTAACTAGACAGTTATAACAGCTTATCCTTACAATTTGATAAATACAACAAACAGACATCAAGAACAATTAAACATCGGAATATTTTAAGATACGTAAATTTGTCTTGGAGAATCCAGCTCGCCTCCTGAAAGCTCTAAAGAATCCAGCTAAATCTGAAAAATATGCTTGGGCTGACTCAAGCATTATAGGAGAATAATGCCCGAGTCAGTCTAGTAAAACCAACGTGAGAAACTCAAGTCACAAGGAACTTTATTATAACTCAAAAAACCATTTTAAAATCAAAAGTATCTTGTAAAACCATGCCGCACATAAACATGGATGGGTTTTTACCTTACGATGATTAAAAAAATTTATATTATAAAAATTCAGACATATTATAATAATGTATAGGGTTTAAAATATTTAATATTAAGTAGCTATGATGTGTGTACATGACAGCAATAATAGATATACAATGAAAAATCATAGGCTCGTATTGGAGAATGGATTTTCAACAAATGGCAAGGTAAGGGACTACCTTTCGAAAATTCGTACACCTCTAGATAAAATGTACAGTGGGATCAAAAATCTTTTGACCCCTACCAACACAGGACTGGCCAACCCCTGAACTGGGTAGTACCAAATATGATCACCCCATGGTTGCAATCACCAACCAAAAATGGGCCCTGAATCATACATAGAGATATCGACACTAGATCTTGGGATGATCATACGCTAATGGATGCGACCCACAAGGCCCTGCTGCATCTACTCTGTTTTAACCATTACCTGGATGTGAGGTTTGTGAGGCTACACTCTTAACATTTAGCAATCCATCTTGGAATGCTAACATTGCCCTCCGGTAGAAATGCAACGCTAGCATTCATCATACAAGTTCGTTCTTGGTCTGAATGAAAACCAAAAGCTCTTCAAGGAGCATGATCTTCAATCATGTTTAAGATGTCTTCCACGTGAATGCATATATTGGTTCAGAGTGGTTTTCAGATAACATATCTGATCCCGGTCTCTACAATCCAGCAATGATAGTTTCCGTTTGACTCATTCCTGGTTCTTTTGGAAGTATACAAGTATTCAAGTCCTCACCGGGGAACTCGCATATACAATCATATTTCCTAAGTCAAAACTGGCCAAGAATTGATAGTCGGTTATTTATCTATCAGATACACAAACAAACAAAATCAAGAGATTTAATTACCCATGGCAATTACTAAGCCTAAAAAAAATCCTCATTTGTTAAATCTCTTTTCGAAACGTTTATCTAAACATTCATATACTTATCTCACTGACATAAGTATATTTATGAAACATTGGTGAAAGATTTCTTATTACAAAATCATATTAAAAGGATCAAACAAATGTTATTTAAATTGATGATAAAGATAACCTCAAACACTATTCCTTTGGTGTTAAGTGTGGAGCAAATGTCTATACCACCAAAATTAAGAAGGTCGGTTAAAGGAAATCCAATCTCAAATTCTTTTATAATTTACTTCGACAAATCCTTTTAATAAATCTCTTTTATTTATGGAATCTCCTTTACTTATATTCCAAACCCATTTATAAACTCTAAGTTAATTTACAAAACTCTTTTAATAAATATCAAAACCATTTATATAGTTCTTTGTAAATCTCCAGAATAATTTATAAAACTTATTATAAATATTCCTTATTTAGAACAAAACTCCTTAAATAAATCTCATTTAGTAAAGTTCCTTTTGATAAACAATGATTATTTAAAACACCTTTAAACCGCAAGTTATTATTTAAAAATATGCCTAATTAAATTTTCTTTAAACCATATTAATAAAACAATGATTTTAAACAATCATTTAGAAAGTATTCTGTTAACTTCAAAAACACCTTTAATAAAATCATTACTTAACTTGAAACCATTATGAAAACGATAAAATGAAATATTTGATTTCACAAAACCAGAAAGAGACTTAGTGACCATAATGGTTCTTATTTAACTGAGTTTAACTTATCTAAGTTATAACATGAGTATTTACATAACAAACATATATGCAAAAGGAATCAGCCAATAACAATCAACCAACATATAGGAAAATGTCAAAGTTACTATGATAGCATAACTGGGTTTTATTCCTGCTTAATAGATGTTAAAATAAAATCTATTCGGTGAATTATATCAGAACAGTGATTTATTCTGCTAAGAGATGTCAACTATAATTTAATTCGCAGAATGGTGCTTTATTCTGCTGAACATATGTTATTGGGTTTCATATTTAGTTGGGGTTACTTAAGGGTAGTCGATAAAATATCCCTTGGATTTAAAATATTCTTTCAAAAGAAAGTTACTTTAAAACAATGCCGATCTTCAAAATTAAAGTGGTTTAAAACTTTCAAACTTTAGTTATTTAGTAATTAAATAATATTTAAAATCCATATTAAATCATAGTTAAACCTTTAATAAAAATTTAACATCAATTAACTATTAGATAAATAATTAAATAATAATTATCCTTCAAATAAATAATTAAAAAATAGTTAAATAATAATTAGACTTAATTAATCATTAAATTATAATTTAAATTTTATTAAATATTAATTAAATATTAACTAATTCCAATTAATTACGTAAATAATCCATAATTTAAACTTAAATAATAAATTAAACATTTTAAATAATAATTTAAATCTTAATTAGGTCTTTAATTAAAATCTTTAATTAATTAGGTACTAAATATATAATTAAACCCTTTCTTGATTATTAAAATAATAATTAACTTTTAAACTAATAATTAATTACTAATTAATCATTTAATAAATTATAATTAATAGTTAAACTTAAATTAACTAATTAATTATAATTAACTTCCTTAATTTATAATTAGGTACAAATTTCCTTTATTAACTAATGATTAAGTTCTAATTCCCTTACTTAATAAATTAATTAAAAAATCATTAATTAAATATAAATAAGTAAATATTACTTTTTAAATACTTATAATAAGTTTTGAAAACACTTTTCATGAAGAATACTTAAGTAAAAACACTTTTTAGATTTTCCAAAACTAGTTCATTTTACGAACTACACTTATAGCGATTATTGATATACGACCCGTAATTTTCAAAACTTGAATTTTTATTTTCTAAGTCTTTAAAACTTTAACCTTTGGAAACCTTATACTTTGTAAACATAAAAGCATGGTTTTTTTGGAAAACTAACAAGTTTAAAATTTGAAAACATTTTGCAAATTTAAACCCAAAGTTCAAAAACCTTTACACAAGGGATTCTAAGTCGCATAACCTAGCAAAGAGGCTAACTTTCTAGCATACAAGCATGAATTCATGTGTACATCATAAATGACTACATCACAACCACATCGCAACCTGTAAACATTCCATAACCAACATATACAAGTAATGGCATTAACTTGCTAACTAACTAATTTACTTTCATTTTTACTTATCACAACATCATATCCAAGCATCAAATTTACACACTCAACATATAACTCAACCAAACTAGCAATAATTAATAAACAAGGTAGACATTAAACTTAAAGCAAGAAAACTTTAAATAAAGGTGGTAGTTTTCTCACTTAAAGCTAACCAAACTAAACTAGATCTATGCTAACTTTTGCGACCACCTTGCTCCTAGCTTTGCTTCATTAGAAATGGAATTTTGAGGATCCTAAGGGCCAAAGAAGGTTTGGCCATATGGAGTGGAGTGCTCGGCCAAGGCTTGGAATGGGTTAGGTGGACTTGTTTTAGAGAAGAGGAAGGGTGTAGGAAGGAAATGAAGATTGTTTTAATGATTTTCAAGAACTACAAGTAGAAAAAGAATGATTTTCAACCATTTGAAACTAAGGAAGCCATTAAAGCCTTTTGAGAAAGCTTAAGGAAAGAAAAACTAAGGTTTTGAAAATGTGAAAGAAATGAAAAATAAAAAAGAGAAATTGTGGAATTGTTTTTATACAAATTGAAACAAGAAAATTACCTAAATACCCCTTAGTCCTTTACCCTCCACATCCTTTTGCCATTTCACCATGCATGTCTCCTCCATGTCCCCCCTTTGTTTCCCCTTGACCAAACATGCATTAATCACTAGTACTTATGTTGCATAATGCTTTTAGGTGATGTGATGTTCACTTTTTCACATCTTTTCAATGCTTTTAATTTTTATTTTAAACCTTTATAGTAACTTAAGTAAACAAATTTTACAATATATTATTACTAACCATACTTATGTTATTTGTATATGTATGTGTATATGTATTAAAAAATATTTTCAACATTCCCGACAACTTTTAACAACCGAAAAGTCAAAAATTCGGAAAATGAATTCCAGTCACATTTTCGATTTTTCTTCGAACTAAATATTTCTGTAAACAAATTTTGAAAACTATTTCACCATCATTATTTATTTTTGAAAAGAGTTTTATTTTAACTATAAAATCTATTATTTGAATATTTATAATTAATTAAATATTCATCAATTAAAGCAGTGAAATTCTTGGTCGTAATATTATGCCTCTCCTTATATAGGGTTTTACAAGAGGTCATAACCATCTCCTATCTTCCATGGAAGATCACAAAGGAGCCTTCTTTTCACATGTTAACTTCACACCTCTCTTCTTTTGCTTAAAATTTAAGTATTACCATAAAATGTCATTTCCTAAATATCTTTGATGACATCACCCATGATATCAACCAAAAAGTTCATTTCCATAAATGTAAAAAAGTTTTTATTTCATTTTCTTTAAATATATAAGTGTATGTAAAAAAAATCTGAACAACTTTTGACGGTTAAAAGGCTGTATATCGATAAAATGATTTTCGGTCACATTATCGATATTTTTTCAAAGTATTTATTTTTGTAAACATTTTTCCAAAACAAGTTTACCACCATTACTTATGATTAAAAAGGGGTTAAAAGCTTATTAAATCATTTTAATAACATTTAATCAAAGATTCAAATATTTAAATAATTTAGATATTTAAATATGACATGTCCAAAATTTCCGGTCGTTATAGGATTGCTGAAGAAATAAATGTTTTCCGACCTAAAATTCAAAATACCAAAATCATATTGGACATTATACTAGTACGTTAAGAAAAAGATAAAACATATCGGTGTTGGATCATAGGTTTTGATTGCTGATAAGACACAACAATTCACGAATCTACGACTACGACAACATCCGGACTCATCGACTCAAAATTTGGTTCGTATAGTTATATAGTTTAGCAAGAGTCAATAAGATATATATAGAGTCTAGTTAGTGCTTTGTTAAAATCTTTCCTCATGGTTCATCACTCATAAATTCAATTAAAACTTGCATTCGTTTTTTTAATCAACTTCAAATGCACGCACATATATTTCATTGCACTAAAAAGCAGTACTCAGTCGACTGACCAAGTGTTTCCAATCGACTGAGTCGGTATATAAAGTTAAATTTATAATACGGACTAGTCGACTGAACACACCTGGTTAGTTGATTGAGTTTGTGCATGAATTTTGTGCACCTTTTGAATTTAGTCGACTGACCAAGCATGTTTAGTCGACTGAATCCTACAACAGTCAAAAATATGAAAAGACGCTTCCTTTGATCCAAGAGTTATCTTCTTTCCAAAGAGATGTATCCTTTAGCTATTGACAGATATATATTACCAGAAATTATAACTCTTCATGCACTATAAAAACACTCAAGAATCATTGATCAAATCACCTAATTTTCTATTCTCTCTTGATCCAACGAGCATTGCATTCTTGATTCTATTATTTACAAATCTCTATCCAATCATTGCTTACGATCTCACTTCCATATTCTTCAAGCAATACTAATCTTCCTATTCTTCATACACACACAATTATACACATCATTCTTGAAGAAAAGATTATAGGAAGAGTGTACTACAAGTGATAAATCCGTGTTATTTAGAACACACAAAGTCAAGTTAAATCTAGTTTGTAAGAAAGTCCTGTTCGGTTGCTCAGGCTTTCATGTCCTGTTCTGTTTCTCAGGCGGTCAAGTCATGTTCGGTTGCTTAGGTGGTGTAATACCTGTTCCTCCGGGTTAAGTGAGGGTTGCTAGCTTTAATTCTAGAAGGAGTCTAGGACTGGACGTTGAATGGGAGTTCGAACCAGTATAAAAATTCCTAGTGTCATTTTACTTTACTGCTATTATTTTCCACAATAGTTATTTATTATATTCCTATAACACAGTCACTTTCATTTGGTATCAGAGCTAGGCCATCACATAACCGTAACATAGTTATCTGATATTTTTTAATATGTAAAACAACACCAGCACTATAACTAACAATACTTTTCTTGAAGGTCAATCTACTGCACGACTACCTCTATTTAATGGAATGAACTATAAATATTGGGCTACTAGAATGAGAATTTATATACAAGCAAGTAGTTATGAAACCTAGAACATTATGCAATCTGAATATACTATGCTTACTACATAATATTCACAATGGTCTAACACACAAAAATTAGATGCTACTGCAAATGCTAAAGCTATGAATATGCTATATTGTGCATTAGACAAAAATGAGTTTAATAGAATAAGCATGTGTAAAATTGCTTATGAAATTTGGCGTACACTTAAAGTTACACATGAAGGTATAAACAAAGTAAAATTTCTATGCTCAAAAATCAGTTCCAGAATTTTAAAATGAAGCAAGATGAGACTATAAATGAAATGTACTCTAGATTTCAAGATATATATCATTCTTTGATAGCACTAGGAGAAACTTACACAGATTTTAATATTGTTTCAAAAATCCTCAACTCGCTAGTGGATGAGTGGGAACGAAATGTCTTAGCAATCGAAGAAGCTAACGAAATTTCGACCATAAAACCAAAGGAGTTAATAGGAAATCTAATTTCTTATGAAGTTAATCTCCAAGCAAAATGAGTACACAAGATAAGAATAATATAGCATTCCAGGCAGAAAAAGATGAATCAGATTCAGATGTAGAAGATATGGCGTTCATTGCTAAGAATTTCAAAAAGTTTTTGAAATTTAGAAAGAGCACCAAATTTAGAAATAACAAGAACAGCTCCAGCAATAATAACAACATCAACAAACCATCATCATCTGCTCTAGAATGTTATGAATGTCACAAGAAAGACTATCCTGAGAAAAAAAAAGACAAACATAAGCACAAGAAAGACAGATTCAAGAAGAAAGCTTTATCTATCACTTGGAACGATTCAGAATCTTCTTCATCATCAGATAGTGACTCAAACAGTGTTGCAGAACAAGCAAACATATGTTTTATGGCCACAAAAGATGACGTAAGTGATCTAACTTTTGATGATCTATTGGAAATAAACTCAGAATTACTTGATAAGCTAAAAGACATCAAAAGAAAATCAAAGAATCTCTTGAAAAACTGAATAGAACTGAAATCGAAGCAGATATGCTAAGAGATGATAAACAAATCTTAGAAGAAGAACTTAAAGTCACTCAAGAATCTTGTTCTAATATGACATCTCAACTCTCTATGTTAAGTTAAGAGATAGAAACTCAGAAAGAAAGGAATGATGCTCTACTAATTGAAAATCATGATCTTAAAGCTAATGTAAAGATTTTAGAATTAGATAACTCTAGCCTTAAAACAAAGTTAAATGATATTACTAAAAATGTCTCTAATTTTAATAAAGGTAGAGAAAATCTTTCCAAAATTATAGAAAATTCTCAAAATGCTTCAAATAAAAGAGGACTAGGATATAAGCAATATAATAAAGTTATTCCAAAGAAAAAGAATTTTCCATATAAAAGGAATAATAATAAAGTTGAATAACCTAGTTCAAAAGTTTCAAATTTTTCTAAATCAACTAAAATTTGGATTCCTAAACAAATAATTCTTTGATTAGTGATAAGTATATAAAAAATTTTATAAAAAATGTTCATAAAAACAAAGATTTTATTTTCAAAAGGAAATCTGAACCCTCTTGGGTTTGCCTTCCTAAGACCTAACTCTTAGGACCTAAATAAAATGGTGGGTACCAATGTTAATTCTATATTTTGCAGGTACCACCGAAAAAGAGAGGAAAATGGATACTAGACAATGGTTGCTCAAAACACATGACATTTAAACATTGATGATGTGTTCTTGTTTTGTATGCTAAATTTTTGAGTTATCATCATTTGTATCTTTGTTATATGTTATGCCTCTTTGTCATTGTTCATATAATATTTTTTGCTTTGAGAACTCTCCTTTTTGTCGATGACAAAGGAGGAGAAAAGATTAATTATTTACAGGAATATATAGCATATATTCAAGGGGAGAAAACTATAGTACAGTTGCAGGAATATGTTCAGGGGGAGAGATCAATAAAGCTTGTCAAAGATTCATTCGTATCAAATGGAGTTTGTAACAACCTGAAATTTAACCCGTAATAATTAATTCATTAATTAGTTAGATAATAAAATAACTTTGTGAAATTATCAGAATTAAGGCACGGAAGTTGCACCATTATGTCCGTGGTAATTTTCTGGTCAATTTCCATATATCGAATGTCAGAAACCGAGCTAATATGACCAAGTTATAAAACAAACAAAGTAAGCAGAAAAAGAGAGAATATATATATATATACAGGCAGGTCGTCCGGTCGGTCGACCTGGGCACCAAGGCGGTCGACCCGCCTCTGTTATTTACGAACGAACGTTCACTCGTTCGAACGTTCCAGAGCCTATTGGTGACGTGTTTCGCATTCTTCTGACTAATCTGGTCCATCTATTTTTGCATCTGATGGCTCCTATTCAGCCTATGACATGGTTGCATCCTATTCAATCCCCAAATCCAACGGTCTGAGATCCACTTCTACCCTATAAATAGACCCCTAGACCTAACACCTTTTCTCATTATAGGTTTTCTCCAATTGGGTTCACCTTTCTAGGAAGGATCCTAAATGGAATAATTTTTCCAAAGGAAAAAATCATTATAAATTAAATTATTTTACAACTCCAAGTGGATCCGAGAAGACCAAAGGAAGAGCTTAGGACCGAAGGTGAGTGATTGTAATTATTTTAAGAATTCTTTAAGTAATTTAAAATAATAGGGTTTCCAATAGTTGTAGTTTTACTACGATTTTTGGAATAGCCTTTTTAGTAGTTTATTTACAGTTTTTAGAATTATTTTCAGTCTATTTCCTTTCAGCTATTCTTTTCAGTAATTTTAGTCTATTTCTGTTAATTATAGCTTTTCCGTTTATTTACAGTTTATTTACAGTATTTTAGTTTATTTACTGTTATTTATACGTTATTTACATCTTCTTTCCACGCTTTGGATTTTCTTCTATTTTCAATGTTCTTTTATTCCTCCTTCTTCTTCGCTTATGGATTAGAATAGGATTAACGCGAATACAAATAAATTGTAAGAAAACTGAAATAATGGAATATAAGATGTAAATTTCAAAGACTGTAATATAAATGGAATTAGATTGAAATTACTCCTAAGTGGGACGTTAATTGGACTGAATTAAAAAGATTGGCCTAGTTATAACTTAGAATTATAACTAAAAAGAGTAAAAGATGAAAGAAGCTTATTTTCACACTTAGACCTTGGGTTAAGTAATAAGCATGATTATAACGTATGTTATAATAAGAAATAGAACAGAATGAGGCTTATTTTAAGACTTAGGATAAATTAATAAGCAAAGATAGTAGGGATAAATTGTAAAGGCTTATTTAAAATAATTTATCTAAATTAATAAGCAAAGATGAAAGTATGATCTTTACCAAATAGCATTCCCTATTAAACAAAATGGTGGTCCCACATTAGCCTGAAGTGAGACGAGGGCACGCTTATGCTAAGAATGGTAGTAATTCGTCAAATAAAAGTCCAAATCACGGGAGATTTGGATAAGGGGCGCAACTAGATATTGTTTGGATGACGGGCCAGTACCAACAACATTTCCCCTATAGATTCTATGGACACACGATGATCTCACGTTAGCCTAATGTGGGATGAGGGGCACTCTTATTCTGGAGTTTGAGGTAATAAGAAGACCAAATAGGTGGAGCAAATGGTAGCATGGGCATGGTGGCAGTTACACATGCGACTTCCATTCGGGTGCTCAGTAATAGCTATAAGTTCCAAGCGCTTAGTATGAGTGTCTTTCGTAGACACTATTGCCTTCTGTGTAGGGAGCTATATATGTCATCCGGATCCACAGTGATTGCCCTATGCATCTTTCGTAGATACCATTGGCTGCTGTGTATGAAGTTATATAGCGTCTGGTCCGCAGTAAGGTCTATGGAGTACCAGGCCGATCAAAAAAGGTAGAATTAGGGTTACATCCTAATTACAGGATTAGGAATTCAGCCTAATCAAAGCATAAATCAAGGACAAGTGCAAGCAATCAAAGTTAACCTATCTTATAAATTGAGCAATATTTAATCGTACTTATTTATAGTTTATTCCTTTCCTATTTCCTTTGTTATCCTTATTTATGCTAGAACTATAGTAGAGTATATTACTTTTATCTTGCTTAAAGACTCTTGTAATTACTGTCATTCACCAGACTTCTAGTCTGACCCACTCCTCTATTTTCCCTTTATTCCCTCCATAGGCAATCAAGGGAGAAGTTAGTAGATTGTTGTTGCTTGGCGGTTTCCTGGAGGAGTTCTCTACTATGTATTTCTTTTATTTTCAGCTTTTGTTCTTTCTATGTACTGGCTTATTATGAGGGATATTATGTACTCTGATTTTTGAGACTATGAGTTTTTGTTTCACGAGACATATTGGATTTTTAGACATGTATGTGGTATTTGGTATTTGACTTATTTATGAAGCAATTATGACGTTTTGTTTTAGTTAAGTTATTGTTCTAAGTTTCCGCTGTTTTCAACTATTTTTATCTTGTGAATCTTAGTCTATGTTACCTTTAGTTATACCTACAACGCACCACGCCTTTTAATGTGTCCTTTTGGATATATTAAGGGGTGTGGGGTGTTTCACTTGGTATCAGAGCCTAATGTTACAAGAGTCCTAATTTTTTTTTAAAGTAAAGTATTTTTCAAAATAACTTGTTTTAAAAAGTATTTTTTAGAAAAGAACTTTTAGAAAGGATTTTTAAGCATAAAAGAATATTTATAAAAATCCCCTCATAAGTCCAGTTCAATCTCCCTTTGACTCTTTCCTAAACTATTGTTTTCTTTTCGTAGAATGGCTGATGCCCCGAACCTTCTCGAGGGCATTCCAGTCCCAACCTGGTTTCATAGGTACTTACAAGCCATGACTCCAGAGATGCACGGGCCTGTGCCCAATCCTGCACCAGCGGGTGGGAATCCCATCAACCCACCTATCGCCATCAATTTCTCTAAGCTTTGTAAAGATTTTGCGAGTTTGGGCGGGAAGACTTTTTCTGGCAAGGAGACTTTTGTAGAGGCTAGAGCTTGGCTTAGGGACACAAAGAGGATTTTTGATCTTTTGGAATTGGATGGTCAGCAGCGAGTTCAGCTAGCCGCTTGGTAGCTAAAGGAGGATGCATCTTATTGGTGGGAGGTGATCGAGTTGGAGGGTAGAAATATTACTTGGGATGGATTCCGGGAGCGGTTCGATAGGAAGTTTCTATCTCAGGCGGAAGAGAGTGTTCAGCTGGAGAGGTTTATCAATTTGAAGCAAGGGAGTTTGTCTGTTAAGGAATACATCAATCAATTCAATGAGTTGTCGTGGTTTGGTATGGACTTAGTGAACACACCGCACAAGAAAGCTATGAAGTTTGCAAAGGGATTGAATCAATCCCTTCAGGGATTATTGCTGACTCATGTACCGATGGGAGATACTTATGAGTCTTTGGTCGAGATGGTGCTTATGTTAGATACAGTCAAGGAGGGAGAGCTTAAAGAGGAGGTTAAGTCGGAAGGTTCAAAGAAGAAGTGGTGGGAGAAGGATAAGAATAAGAAGAAAGGTGATGGTCCTCAGAAGTAAATTAAGAAAGGAATAAAGTGCCATAGTTGTGGAAAGTTGGACATATGGCCAAGGATTGCTAGAAGGAGAAGATGAAGTGTTAGTGCTAAACTTGCGGGCAGCCCGGTCATATGTGTAGGAGTTGTCCCCAGGGAGTGAGTGCACCAATTGCACAGATTCAGGTGTTAGACACAGCACCTTCCTGTAGCATTCCAGATAGATGTAGGAAAGTCATAGTTGAAGGTTTGATTTCTATATCTGATTTTCCTATTCGGACTTTATTTGATTATGGAGCATCACATTATTTTATCTCTAGTTCTCTAGTAGATTGTTCGCATATGGACATATCATTAGTAGTAGACCCCATTATTGTTTCAAACCCCATAGGAGGATCGATACACTTATCTATGGTTTGTAGGGGTTTGAAAATCTTTATCCAAGGCGTAGAATTTAACTACGACACCTATGTTTTGGGATTCTCGAGGTATGGGATGATCTTAGGGATGGATTGGCTATCCACATACGGAGCTATCTTAGACTGCGAGAGGAGTGTCGTTAGACTTGAGACTTGTAGTGGTAGGACTCTAGAGGTATCTTGGGATCGCATGGGTCAATCATGTTGAGTTTTCTGTATTCCCTCAATTCATCATCATCAGAGTTGCATTCGGTTCCTGTCGTCAGAGATTTTGCAGAGTCTTTGAGGAGGTTAGGGGACTGCCCCCTAAGAGAGAGATTGACTTTAGGATTTATTTGACTGAGAATGCTAAGCCAGTAGCATTACCTGTGAGGCACATGACACTTAGGGAGAGGAAAGAATTGAGCAAGCAGATTCGTGAGCTTTTGGAGAAGGGATTCATAAGAAGGAGCATATCAGAGTGGGGAGCACCAGTCGTCTTCGCCACTAAGGCGGATGGTTCTCTCCGACTCTGCGTGGATTATAGAGAATTAAATATGCTCACCAAGAAGAACCGATATCCACTCCCTAGGATTGATGATTTTTTGACCAGTTGGTAGGTTCTTTGGTTTTCTATCAGCTTGATCTAGCCACAGGATTTCATCAGCTTAGAGTCGCTGTTGACAGCATAGATAAGGCTGCCTTTAGGACACCGGACGGATTCTTCGAGTGGTTGGTTATGCCTTTTGGGCTAACCAATGCTTCAGCCTATTTTGTTGATTTGATGAGCTGCGTCTTTAGCGATGTCCTAAATAAGTTTGTGGTGGCATTCGTGGATGACATCTTGGTATTTTCCAAGAATATGGAGGAGCATGCTGTTCATTTGGAAGAAGTTTTTCGCACACTTCATAGTCATTATTTGAGAGCTAAGTTTTCGAAGTGTCATTTTTAGAGAGAGGAAGTTCGTTTCTTGGGGCATGTAGTCTTAAAGGAAGGTTTGGCTATTGACCCCGCCAAGGTTATTGCAGTGCAAGATTGGAAGGCCCCTAAGAATGTTACTGAGGTTAGGAGCTTCCTAGGATTGGCTAGCTACTATAGGAAGTTCATTAGGGACTTTGCCAAGATTTCAGCACCACTCACGTGCCTTACTAAGAAGAATAAAGCTTTTATGTGGGATGTGGCTTGTGAGGATTCCTTCACGAAGCTTAAGAGAGCCCTTACTAGTGCACCAGTGTTAGTTTTACCCGACGGAGCTAAGTCTTTCACTGTATACACTGATGCATGCGGAATGGGTCTAGGAGCGGTGTTGATGCAAGAAGGGAGGGTAGTGTGTTATGGTAGTAGGTAGTTGAGGATGCATGAGAAGAACTACTGTACCTATGATTTGGAGTTGGCTGCCATAGTTTTTGCACTTAAGGCTTGGAGGTACTCTTTGCTTGGAGAGAGGTTTGAACTTTTTACCGACCACAGGTTATTAAAGTACCTATTCTCGCAGGAGGACTTGAAATTGAGGCAACAGAGGTGGATGGAGTTTTTAGCCTCGTAAGATTATGAGATAGCTTATACCTCTGGCAAGGGTAATGTGGTTACAGATGCATTGAGTAGAAAGAAAGCAACCCTTAGTCCTTTGTTCGTAGAGTGAAGGAGCTTGGAGTTTATTTCTACTTTTGATTTTAAGCCCTCTACGAACATTACTCCCGGATTGTTGGCAACCTTAGAGGTGAGGCCTACCCTTATGGATCAAATTGGTTTGAGGCAACGGGAGAATTCGGAGCTCATGGACATTATGGATAGGATTAGCCGAGGAGAGGTCTCAAGACATCTCCAACACTATACCATTGATAGTAGACGGTAGCTTAAGAGAAATGGGAGGCTTTGTGTTCCACGCACAAGTGACTTGTTGAGAGCAGTTTTGGAGGAGGCACACCATTCCCGTATGACTATTCATCCAGGTGGTGACAAAATGTATCGGGATATGAAGAGGATGTTCTATTGGGGTGGTATGAAGAAGGACGTAGCAGAATTCGTAGCTAAGTGTCTCATATGCCAAAGGGTAAAAGTAGAGCAGCAGAAGCCCGATGGATTACTTCAGCCCTTAGACATGCCGGAGTGGAAGTGTGATAGTTTTTCTATGGATTTCATTGATGGTTTACCCCGTTCTAGGAAGGGGAACACTAGCATTTGGGTGATTGTTGATAGATTGACCAAGATCGCTCACTTCATCCCAGTTAAGAGTAAGCGTACGGCTTCATATTTGGCATCCTTGTATATTCAAGAGATAGTCCGTCTACACGGAGTTCCTTCTGGCATTGTTAGTGATAGAGATCCCATTTTCACTAGTGAGTTTTGTAGAAGCTTACAGCAGGCGCTAGGGACACAACATAGGTTGAGTATGGCCTATCACCCCTAGACATATGGCCAAACGGAGAGGGTAAATAGGGTGCTTGAGGATTTGCTGTGGATGTGCATTTTGGACTTTAGAGGAACTTGGGAGGAGCATCTTCTGTTGGTTGAGTTTGCGTACAATAATAGTTACAAAACAAGTATAGGAATGGCACCGTTTGAGGCTTTATATGGAAGACCTTGCAAGTCCCCATCATGTTGGGTAGGGTCTATGGAGAAGTTATTACTAGGACCCGATATGGTTAGGGAGACCTCTGAGAGGGTGGATTTGATTCGGCAAAGGATGAAGACGACTCAAGATAGACGGAAGTCATATGCGGACAAGCGGAGGAGAGAATTAGAGTTTGAGGTTAGAGACTTAGTTTTTAACAAAGTATCCCCGCTTAGGAAGGTGGTAAGATTCAGATCAAATGGAAAGTTAGCCCCTAGATTTGTTGGACCATTTCCTATCACAGAGAGAGTTGGGAAGATGGCTTACCGAGTAAGGCTACCTGATAGGCTCGTAGGAGTGCACGACGTTTTCCATGTTTCGCACTTGCGAAAGTGCTTACATGACTCGGTGGAGGTTGTAGAGCCTAGTCAGTTAGCGGAGGTGGAGGTAGAAAGGGAAGCTTCTGTTCGGCGTATCCCTACGAAGATTGTTGGAAGAAACATCAAGCGACTAAGGAATAAGGAGGTTCCACTGGTGATGGTGCAATCGGGAGATGATGTGCAGAGGCCACTTGGGAAGCAGAAGAGAAGATTCGTACTTCCTATCCTCATCTTTTTGATAGTAAGTTTTAGAATTGCTTTTTCCATCTTTAGATTTGAATTGGTTCTTTCCTTTATTATCCTTTGGGAGGGTAGAACATAGGATTTAACCTATGGATGGTAGGATTTGATGTAAACATGTTAATAAAACATGTTATGAATGATGTATGCTAGTGGTTACAAGTGTTTGCTAGTGGATGCTAATGGATTCATATAGGTACACTAGGCACTATTATTCTTTAGGGATCGGCCTAACTAGGACACTAGAGTATATGCATATGGATGTGTGGGCATTTTTATTTTCCTTCCATGATTTCTATAAATGGATGTTTATCACATAAATGTTGCATTTGGATGACGTTTGTAACACGCATATAGATTTATCAGTTATCATTAGGAAATTTTTGCATTCATTTGGATACATGGCACGGACATGATTGCATAAAAGGAGGTCAACTGAATCAGTGGACCGCGTAATATTTTGCATTAGTTAGGGACATTTTACACTACACTATTGCATAAGTATCATAAATTGCATTAGAAAAACTTAAGGACAATGGATGAATGGTTGATGATTGAGTAGTTGGTTGTAGAATTGGATGAAAACATTTAGTATATTCTTTTATCCTTAGATACTTCGGGGACGAAATCCCTTAAGGAGGGGAGAATGTAACAACCCGAAATTTAACCCATAATAATTAATTCGTTAATTAATTAGATAATAAAATAACTTTGTGAAAATATCATAATTAAGCCATGGAATTTGCACCATTGTGTCTGTGGTAATTTTCTGGTCAATTTCCACATATAGAACGTCAGAAATCGAGCTAATATGACCAAGTTATAAAATAAACAAAATAACCAGAAAAAGAAAGAAAAAATATATATATATAAATATAGGAGGTCGACCGGCCGGTCGACCTAGGCACCAAGGCAATCGACCGCCCGGTCGACCCGCCTCTGTTATTTACGAATGAATGTTCATTCGTTCAAACGTTCCAGAGCCTATTGGTGACGTGTTTCGCATTCTTTTGACCAATCCGGTCCATCTATTTTTGCATCTGATGGCTCATATTCAGCCTATGACGTTGTTGCATCCTATTCAATCCCCAAATCCAACGGTCCGAGATCCACTTCTACCCCTATAAATAGACCCCTAGACCTAACACTTTTTCTCATTCTAGGTTTTCTCCAATTGGGTTCACCTTTCTAGGAAGGACCCTAAATGGAATAGTTTTTCCAAGGAGAAAATCGTTATAAATGAAATTATTTTACAACTCCAAGTGGATCCGGGAAGACCAAAGGAAGAGCTTAGGACTGGAGGTGAGTGATTGTAATTATTTTAAGATTTCTTTAAGTAATTTAAAAAAATAGAGTTTCCAATAGTTGTAGTTTTACTACGATATTTGGAATAGCCTTTTTCATAGTTTATTTACAGTTTTTAGAATTATTTTTAGTCTACTTCCTTTCAGCTATTCTTTTCAGTAATTTTAGTTTATTTATGTTAAATATGGCTTTTCTGTTTATTTACAGTTTATTTATAGTATTTTAGTTTATTTACTGTTATTTATACGTTATTTACATCTTCTTTCTATGGTTTGGATTTTCTTTTATTTTCACTTATTTTATTCCTCCTTCTTCTTTGCGTATGGATTAGAATAGGATTAATGCGAATACAGATAACATTGTAAGAAAACTAAAGTAATGGAATATAAGATGTAAATTTCAAAGACTGTAATATAAATGGAATTGGACTAGAACTGTTGTAGAGTCTATTACTTTTATCTTGCTTAAAGACTCTAGTAATTACTATCATTCACCGGACTTTTAGTCTGACCCACTCCTCTATTTTCCCCATTTTCCCCCCATAGGCAATCAAGGGAGAAGTTAGTAGATTGTTGTTGCTTGGCAGTTACTTAGAGGAGTTCTCTACTATGTATTTCTTTTATTTTCAGCTTTTGTTCTTTCTATGTGCTGGCTTATAATGAGGGATATTATGTACTCTGATTTTTGAGACTATGAGTTTTTGTTTCACGAGACAAATTGAATTTTTAGACATGTATGTGGTATTTGGTATTTGACTTATTTATGAATCTATTATGAAGTTTTGTTATAATTAAGTTATTATTCTAAGTTTCTGCTGTTTTCATCTATTTTTTCTTGTGAATCTTAGTCTCTGTTAGCTTTAGTTATACCTACAACGCATCACGCCTTTAATGTGTCCTTTTGGGTATATTAAGGGGTGTGGAGTGTTTCAGAGTTGTCATCATCAAAAAGGAGGATAATGTTGGATCATAGGTTTTGATTGCTGACAAGACACAATAATTCACGAATCTACGACTACGACAACATCCGGAGTCATCGACTCAAAATTTGGTTCATATAGTTATATAGTTTAGCTAGAGTCAATAAGTATGTATATATATAGAGTCTAGTTAGTGCTTTGTTAAAATCTTTCCTCAAGGTTCATCACTCACAAATTCAATTAAAACTTGCACTCGTTTTTTTAATCAACTTCAAATGCACACACATATATTTCATTGCACTAAAAAGCAGTACTGAATCGATTGACCAAGCGTTTCCAGTCGACTTTGAGTTAGTATATAAAGTTAAATTTTAATACGGACCATTCGACTGAACACACTCGGTCAGTCGACTTAGTCTGTGCATGAATTTTGTGCACCTTTTGAATTCAGTCGACTGACCAAGCATGTTTAGTCGACTGAATCCTGCAACAGTCAAAAATATGAAAAGACACTTCCTTTGATCCAAGAGTTATCTTCTTTTCGAAGAGATGCATCCTTTAGCTAATGACAGATATCTATTACCAGAAGTTATAACTCTTCATACAATATAAAAACACTCAAGAATCATTGATCAAATCACCTAATTTTCTGTTCTCTCTTGATCTAACGAGCATTGCATTCTTGATTCTATTATTTACAAATCTCTATACAATCATTGCTTACGGTCTCACTTCCATATTCTTAAAGCAATACTAATCTTCCTTCATACACACACAATTATACACATCATTCTTGAGGAAAAGATTATAGGAAGGGTGTACTACAAGTGACAAATCTGTGTTATTTAGAACACACAAAGTCAAGTTAAATCCAGTTTGTAAGAAAGTCCTGTTCGGTTGCTCAGGCGGTCAAGTCCTGTTCTGTTGCTCAGGCGGCCAAGTCCTGTTCGGTTGCTCAAGCGGTGTAATACCTGTTCCTCAGGGTTAAGTGAGTGTTGCTAGCTTTAATTCCAGAAGGAGTCTAGGACTGGATGTAGAACGGGAGTTCGAACCAATATAAAAATTCCTGGTGTCATTTTACTTTACTGCTATTATTTTCCACACTAGTTATTTATTATATTCCATATTACTTGATCCTATAGCACAGTCACTTTCAACCAGGATAAGCTGTTGTAACAGATTAATGAGTACCTCCTTTGAGAAAGAATGAATAGGTCCTGCAGTCCATAGAGAAGACACAATATAAGAACTAAGGATAGGTGCTAATAATTCTTTGAAAACATAAGAAGTAGAAGCTCCTAAGCTAGAACCAGCTAAGGGAACATCAGAAAGAAGTGGAGAATCAAGACCTGGTTGTTGGTGTAAAAAGCTATAGAGTTCCTTAAGGGAGAACTTGTGACGTCGATAATAGGGCTTTGAGAAGAGAGAACAACAAGAACGGAAATTGTAATGACATCTGAAGTAGAAGCAAAAATCATTGTTAAAGCTTGGTTATCCTCTTTAGATTCTTAAGAGGAGGCTCAAAAGAATTTCTACTACCAATATGCAAGAAGCAAAAAATCACTATTGAAGCTAGGTTAACTAAATTTTCTTTTCCAATACAGTGTCCAATTCCATCATGGAAATATTCCAGCCGTACCTTCAAATAAATATGAGTCCTTATGACTACTACCAATATGAGAATAGGGTTTCTACACTAACTAGGAAATCTGCCTTTAAATTATATAGTGCTGCTTATGCTGTCAATATCAAATTCCTATTATAAGGGTCTCATGGGACTAAACTTTTCCATTCACCCTTAAGTCCATAATTTACTTGCTACTGCAAGTTGGTTTATAAATCCTCTACTAGCCTTTCTTTATGGGGTAAACTCCAATAAATTTGAAAAGTTTATTTTCACCTCACTGTTATAACCTTAATACTCATTCTAACCCACAATTATCTGCTTCTATAAGGGATAAGCCAACAATTACCTTATGAGTCAAAATATATAAGTTGTTGTGTATTAATTCAAATATCAAAAAACTATAATTACACTCGTTTAGTAGAGTTAGGATCATCTTGTCTTCTCGCTTTAGATACCAACGGTACCATATATGGATGTTCATGCTCAAAATCTTATCTGTCTTTCTAGAGCTATTCCTTAAAATTTGTACTTTTCAAAATTTTCAAGTATGTTCCCTCAATACGTACTTAAATCCTAGGAATCTTAAACCTAAGCTCTGATACCAAATCTAACAACCCGTACTTCCTGATACACCGGTCCAAAGCTTAGTATGACTTTCGAACTCGCGTCATGCCAAGAAATACGGGCTGTTGGATTTTTAAAACATTTTAGAGCATAATTATAAGGGTAAGTTCTGAGATATTCTACACTTTCAAATCTCAAAATGAAAGGAATTAAAATATAAATACAGAAAATAGATATTTTAGAAAAACAATCTACCAAAATACTTGATTTACGTATACACTATTTCCAAATTACAATATAAGTTTTACAGACTTTTAATATAGTAAGTGACTACCGGAGAAACAATGGATAATATGAGAACTCCATCGTTGAGCACCTTTCCTCCCCGTATTATGTCCAATACCCGCTAACCTGTTATCATGTGGTAGGAGAAAATGAAAAGAAGAGGGTTGGTCGGATAAAAGTTTGCTGAATGAGTACAAGTTTAATTTGTGATGATCATATGCCACTGCTCTTAAGGCTACTCAATGTAAACAATGACGCTAGGTTACTAAAACATGTAAACACCGCCATAATGCTGCTAAACGTGGAAACACCGCCTCATTGGCTACTAATCATGAAAACACCTCCTCTAGGCTATTGTGGGCTAAATTCCCACTACTATCACCGCTACTAGGCTATTGTGGGCTAAGCTCCCACTACTATCACCGCCACTAGACTACTGGGAATGATTCCCTCTCACTACGCTTGGAGAGGAAGAACCTGAAATGCCAACACATTGGAATGAATCATTATCTGCATTCGCTTTCACTCCTCGATCGTAGTGTTGCCCTCTTACTGCATGCTCTCGGTCCTCCTCTCTAATTGTATCATGTGCGTCAGAAATTTGTGAATACTAGGACCTCCTGTTGTGCCGGACCTACTCCATCAGGCATCCATACTAGCTGCACGCCCACCGCTGGAACATCCAGTGAGTGTTATTTGCGAAAATACATCGCCCTGAATCGATTACTATCCTAAATTGGGAAAAATATATTTTCCCAACACCGCCATGACCTAGCGTCCGCTCCTAGGGAACTAGCTTTCCTATAAGTCCTAACAGAAATTCAATTTCCTTTAAATAGGCCTATAACAATTCACTCTTATATATTTTAATTATATATTTAGGTCTTAGGTCAAGGACCAATTTGCTAGTTTTCAACAAGAACGGTTAACCACCTATACCCAATGGTCAATCACTACCGGTCGACCGCTAGTGTTTCTAGGTCAACCGGTCGCGAGTAAAAAAAAGTGGGTTCTGCATGTTTAAATTGTCAATTGTTTATTCATGTCATTAGTAGTGTTTAATTAACCTTAATTTACTAAGTGACCATGTTAATTGTCAAATTACAATTCAATTTAGGGTTTGCAAATTTGATAATAGAATATGTACCTAGACAATTAATTAGATCAGCAAGTTATTTAAATTCCAATCCTAGTGTTTTTGATTCAAATCTAGGGTTTATCAATTTAATCACAAGAGGGGTATGCTGGCATCAAATTAGGTTTACCAATTACAGTAATTTTAATTTCCATCTAAGTTACAAGTTTAAATTTAGGGTTTCTAATATCATCATAGATCATAGAGAAAAGATAAATTTTAACTGTAACTAATCACCTAACTAAATTTGTTCCCACTCACCTCAAGCCTAAGCTCTTTCTATTTTCTTTGCTTGAGAATTACCCCCAAAATCGATAGCTCTGCATTGATCTGCCTTGATTTAGTTGCTTCTATTCCTCTAGGTTGAATTAATTTGATTTTTTAAGAATTTTAAGGGTTTAGGGTTAAGAGAAAATTTTGGCAGAGTTTTGATACTACAAACTGATATGAGAGTATAGGGTTAGGTTAGGCTTGGTTATATAAGGGTTGGGAAAGTATTTGGGCTATTGGATTTGGGTTGGAGAATCTCCTTGGTAATGATGCACGTTCATTAAAAGTTTGGCCATGAAGTAATGATCACAACCGTTCAAAAAAATGCTCCATTCTGTCAAAATTGCACATGAACGTTCAACCTACATCTGCCTATTGTCGACCTTCATCAACCCATGGTCGACCCTCATCAGCCCACTGTCGGCCTTACAGTGCAAAGTTTTGCATATATTTAATTTTAAGTTTTTATTTTATTCTAACATCTGTAACTCCTTTATACTAACTCGTATTTTGAAGTGTTATATATTAAAATTATCCAGAAAATCGTTACGAAAGTAATAGTGCAAATTGAACATTTGTGAAAATTTTCTTTTTAGTCCTTGTTTAATTAAATTTACCTTTCTTATTAAATTTCCATTTAAATTTCTATTAAATTCTTGTTAAATTTTATGTAAATTTCTGGGGTATTTCATTCGCCCCCTTAAAAAGATTTCTCCCTCGAAATCTTAAAAGACGAAAAATTTAACTTATACACACAGCCACCAATAGCTCTAACCATCTACTCATTCATCATTCACGAGCAATCATCGTCCTTAGAAGTTTTATAATGCAATATGTGTGTATATATATATGCACCGTGAAATGCACGTGAACCTATACTAATGCAAAAGAGTAAGCGGTCTACAGATCCAGTCAACCTCCTTTCATGCAAATGCTCATACCATGCACCCAAATGTAAGCAACATTATAAATAAATATACTTACAATTCTATATGTATGTGCAACCATTTCATCCATATGCAACATCCATATGCTTAATATTCAATAAGATAAACAACAATCAAACATCGTATGTATGATATCTAACAAGCTAGACAACAAGTAAGAGATAATGTAAATATGTGTGTACTACCTAGAGGATATACTGTCCTAGACGTGTGTTAGGCATATTTTTCGTTTGGCCAACACCACCAAGCTTTCGAAAGCTGAAAGGATGTAGGTACATTATGTGAATACCGAAACTATGCAGAAAATTAGTGCCGAAAGGTAAAAGAGACACAAGATTTATAGTGGTTCGGGATCAATATTCCTACGTCCACTCTGAAGATTCTAATTCTAGCTTTATTACTCAATTTGGTGTACAAGTACATCTATGACCAAATCCGCCATTAATGATCTTTTGAGTAAAGCTTTCTAAAAGGAGTAAGGAATATTGGATGATTGTAGAATGTCAAAATATATTCAGCCAACCCTTTTTATGTAGCACATGGTCCTCCATTTATAGCAAAATTAAGGTTCTTCCATTGGTGCAAGGGTTTTTACTTGGATTGATGACCAGGCTTGTTATAAGTGGCTTCGATTCAAAAACTTTTCATCATCTAGTTGAATGTATTTTGACACAGATTACTGACGCGGTGCTCCCATATATAGCATCTTGGACGTCTTTCATTTATCCTGACTATTGGTCTCGGTCTGGGCTATCTTAGCAGTTAATTTTTGACACTTGCTAAGACGCCTTTGGTTTAGGCAGCTGCTGCTCTCGGCAATGCTTCTTGTCTTAGTTGGATAATGATCTTAGTCTCAATTGATGCTTTGGTTCATGTTCTTGTATTACCTGCTTTCAAAAACCAATTTCAGTACTTAAGTTCTCGTTGGAAACCAAATGATAGGTCTCAGAATTATAAACCAAAGATTTTTTTCCTTTTGAGTATTTGTGATTTGTACTTTGTAGAAATTATGGTGTAATACATGCCCCCCAAAGTTCGCCTTATATGATTAATATGAGGTGGACTTTGGAAAGAATAGCATCATATCGTGTTCAATATTTGGCTTGTTTGTTCCATTTCCATCATGAAATTGATCCTGAGCTTTCGTGTAAAGTATTATTCCAAAAACTTTTGGAAGTATCGCTTTACCAAGACAACTTGTCTATATGGTTTTGGAAATGATTTAAAATCTAACCTCGTCTAGAGGATTTTGAAAATAACTTGAAATCTAACCTCGTCTACAGGATTTTGAAAACGATGTAAAATCTAACCTCATCTAGAGGGTTTTGAAAACAAGTTAAAATCTAACCTCATGTAGAGGGTTTCAGAAATAATTTAAAATCTAACTTCATCTAGAGGGTTTTAGAAATGATTTGAAATCTAACCTCATCTAAAGGGTTTTGAAAACAACTTGAAATCTAACCTCATCCAATGGGTTTTAGAAATAATTTGAAATCTAACCTTATCTAGAGGGTTTCAGAAATAATTTGAAATCTAACCTCATCTAGAGGGTTTCAGAAATAATTTGAAATGAGTGCCTAGAGGCAAAAAAACACCAATACCATGCTCCAGTCATCTAGACTTGGCCTTACATAGGTTTTGGTTTTGAAAACTACTATTTGTGGTATAATGCCTATATTTTGCACGCTACTGTAAGAACGTGGCTCACTATACAACATCATGCATGGTACTTTTGACCATGGCTCACTCTTTGCATTACACGATTTGGCCATGGCTTACTCTTTTGCACAACACTTGGTTGTGGCTCACTAGATGTGTTTGGCACGGTCAACTTCCCGTAACTCACTCTTTACATGACACTATCGGTCGTGGCTCACTATTATTGGGGATCTACCTAACTCATGGTTTTTCTTGACCATGGCTCACTATATTGGGAATCTACCCAATTTTCTAATTTTCTTGGGAATCTACCCAACTTCTTAATCTTCTTGGAAATCTACCCAATGCATGGTACTACTTGACCATGGCTCACTATACCGAGAATCTACCCAATTTTCTAATTATCTTGGGAATCTACCCAACTTTATTAATCTTCTTGGGAATCTACCCAATGCATGATACTACTTGACCATGGCAGACTATATTGGGAATCTACCCAATTTTCTAATTTTCTATACTTTGCCTTATGATGAAACTAAGTAATTGCTGTGAGGTGAAAGCATTTACTTGGCGAAGCTAAGCAATTTCCACGAGGGGAGATCATTTGCTTGGTAAAACTAAGCAATTGCCGTGAGGCAAAATCATTCACTTACCTAGGGGCGAAAGCATGGCTTTGAAACTTACATGATGCTAGTTGATCAAATCATGACTAAAATATTTTGATGCACTTTTTGAAAATTGCATGATATTACTTGATTACAGCAACAATCACGACTAAAATGTTTGATGCACTGTTTGAAAGTTGCATGGTATTACTTGATCACGATAATAATCACGACTATGCGCTGTTTGAATGTTGTGTGATATTACTCGATCACGGCAATAATAATGACTATAACGTTTGATGCAATGTTTTAAATGCTTAAAACTTTTGAAAGACCATAGTTCCCACGACATACCTGAATCATGGCTAAGAGATTACTTATTGTTCCAAACTTCTGATAAAGCTTTATTCAAATAGTAACCTTGTGCTGTGATAATGTTTCAAATGCTCAGCATTTCAAGTACAAGGTATTATATTACCATCTGGCCTTTTTAATCTATATGTTCTCAGAGGGATGACATCATGAATTATTAAGGGTCCTTTCCAATTTGGGCCAAGAGTTCCATCTACCAGATCCTTAGTGTTTGGCATTATCTTTCATAGGATGAGGTATCCTTTTTCAAATTTTCTAGTCTGAACCCTCTAGTTGTAGTATCAGGTCATCTTGCGAATATACTCTTTTTTTCTCGAAGTGGCTTGGTTCCGAGGCTTAGGTAACAAATCTAATGAATCCTCTCGGAGCTCTATATTCTGCTGCATATTATAATAATACCTTTAGTGAGAGGCAATATCTAACTCAATTAGGAGCATGGCTTCAGAATGTGAACTAGAGAGAAAAGAGTATGTCCTATCGAGGTCTTGGAGCTTGTCCTATAGGCCCACAGAATGAAAGGGTGATTCATCTGCCCAGTTGCCTTTGGCCTTGTTTAATCTTTTCTTTGAACATGCTTTGATAGTTTTATTGGCGGCCTCTACGGCTCCATTCGCTTGTGGATTGGCTATCGAAGAAAAACTCTTGATAATATCGTGATCTCGACAATATTCTGCAAACTCTCGGCTTTCAAATTGAGTGTCGTTATCCGTGATAATCTTATGAAGAAGACTAAATCTAGATGCTTTATTTTTTATCATAAACTTTATCACTTGATGGGAGATTATAGAAGCCAAGGGTTCGGCTTCAATCCATTTTGTAAAGTAATCAATTGCCACTATGACATACCTTGCTCCTCTTTTGGCAATCAAAAGTGGACCAATAAGATCAGTGCCCAAAATATCAAAGGGCCATGGACACGTCATTAGGGTGAGCTCGCTGGGAGGAGCTCTGGCACTTTTGCATAAAATTGGCACTTATCGCATTTTCTTGCATAATCTAATGCATCTTGGTTTAGTGTCGGCCAGTAATATCCTAGCTTGAGTATATTCTTTGCTAGCTTCTAGCCTCCACAGTGGTCCCCAAAAATCCTATCGTGGGCTCCTTTTAATAATCGTTGGCCTTTCGAGATTGTTACACATTGAGAGTATGGAGTTGAGAATCCCATCTTATAGAGTACTCCATCTATAATGCTAAACTTAAGGGCATTTTATTTAACCCGTCTTGCTTCGGCAGCAACCGAAGGGAGAATGTCCTTAGTTAAATATTGGATATACAACGACATCCAATTTTCTTCAATTATTACTGGTGTTTTATATTTACTTCGGGTAGCCTGAGCTCATGTTATAACTAACACTTTCCCCGATACCTATATATTAGGTTTCTCCAGAATCTCAACTGGGATGAAATTGAAATCTCTTACATCCTTTGAGCTTGCATATTTTACTAACGCATCGGCGATAGCGTTTTGGTCCTAGGGAATGTTTCTATATGATAACTCTCGAAAGCTTCAAGTAGCGGCTTCACTTGTTTGACATAGAGAGCTAACCTCGGGTCTCGGTCCTGGTTGTGACCAAGAAATTGTTTGACTAATATCTGGGATTGCAATACATTCGGATCTTCGAAATCCTGATGGAAATAGCCATCCTTAATCCGACAATCAAGGATTCATACTCAGTGACATTATTGGTTGCTGAGAAGGTGAGTTTGATTGCGTAATAAATTTGGTCATTTTTCTAGATCACTAAGATATAGTCGGGGCCTGCCCCTTGTTCATTTGAGGCTCCGTCAACATAGATTAGCCAAGAGAGTTGTTTATTCTCGTTCTCTTTCTTTTCGACTTTGGCTCAAAAACCAATGCATTCAGTAACGAAGTCAGCTAGTGCTTGACCCTTGATTGTTGTCCTAGGTTCATATGATATCTCGTACTGGTTGAGTTTTATAGCCCACTTAATTAACCTCTCTGCAGTTTCGGGTTTGCTAAAAACTTGTCAAAGAGGTTGATCCGTAAGAAATTTGATTGGATGGGCCTGGAAATATGGCCAAAGCTTTTTTGCTGTGAACCCTAAGTTGCAGGCGAGCTTTTCAATTATTAAGGAGTGCTTCTCGGCTAGATCTAGCCTTTTACTTACATAATATACGGGTCTCTAGATCCCATTATCATCTCTCACTAAGGTTGAACTCATGGCCTGACCCGAGGCGGCTAAATAGAGTAACAAAGTTTCTTCATCTATTGGTTTAGACAACACTAGGGGAGAACTTAGGTGCTTTTGCAGGTCTACGAATTCCTTTTGGCATTCATCTGTCCCTTTGAAAGTAATATGGTTCTTTAAGAGGTTGAAGAAGGGAACGCACTTGTCGGTTGATTGGCTTATGAACCTGTTTAAAGCAGCAATCTTCGTATTCAAGCTCATTAACTCCTTTCTATTAGTTGGAGCCTTCATATTGGTTATAGCTTTTACCTTATCTGGGTTTATCTCTATCCCTCTAGCACTTACTATAAAACCCAGGAATTTTCTGGACTATATTCCAAAGGTACACTTCTGAGGGTTTGACTTAATCTGATATTTTCGAAGAGCCTCGAATGTCTCGACTATATTTGAAACATGACACTCTAACTGCTTATATTTAACTAACATGTCATCAACATATACTTCCATCTTTCGTTCTATTTTATTGGTGAACATTCGGTTGACTAACCTTTGATATGTTTCCACTACATTCTTAAGACCGAAGGGCATTACCTTGTAACAAAAAAACCCATGTTAGTGACGAAGCTCATATGTTCCTCATCAGGCTTGAACATTGGAATTTGATTATATCCAGAATAAGCATCCATAAATGAATGCAATTGTTGCCCACCAGTAGCATCTACTAACTGATCGATTCTCAGTAGAGGGAAGCAATCCTTTGGGCAAGCTTTGTTTGAATCAGTGAAGTCAATACAAGTCCTTTACTTCCCATTTGGTTTCTTTACTAACACCGGATTACGATCCACTTCGAATAGTAAACATCTCGGATGAAGTTATTGTTTAGCAACCTTTCGATTCTTGTATGGCCATATATCGAACCTTATCTAAAGGTCGCATTTTTTGCCTTATGATAGAAAAATTCGGAACTATATTCAAGGAATGGCAAATGACTAAGGGGTCAATTCCTACCATATCATCATGAGTCCAGGCGAATACATCTTAGTTATGCTTGAGAAAGGAAATCAGCTCTTCTCGAAAAGTTAGGTGAAAGTAAATTCCTATCTTAACTGTCTTAGACTTATCATTTTCATCGAGGCACACTTCTTCTAGAGTTTTGGCTGCTGATGTTGTCTCGGTTTCTTGTCTCGGGTTGAGGTCAAGCTCAATTTCTTCTTCTTCCAAAATTTCCTATATAGCCTGAACGATCTTTCTCTTTTTCCTAGAAGACTTACTACCTGCACCCATTCTATCTCAGTATATTCTCTTAGATAGCTTGATATGTAGATTAATTCCCCAACCATGGAATCTTCTTGCCATGGGAAAATTATTAAGGATTTCCTATGGCTTTCCATAAATTTAGAACTCATGGAATTAATGGTTTCCTTAACTTCGAAGGGAGTGGGGTGGTTATTTTGACATTGTTCTCATAAGATGAAGTTTTCCCTTTATTGATCATGTTCGAGCTTGCATAATATAGTTGCCTTGAGATCCACTAAGCTCCCCCAATAAGCCTTAATCCTCTCTCGGTGGGAAACTTTAAAAGTAAATGCTTAGTAGTCACATACCCGTCCATAGCGTCGAGGGCTAGTCTTCCAAAGAAAGAGTTGTACACCGAGTGGATGTCCATGATAACAAAGGTAGTTTCGAAGATCTTATAGTGAGGGTCACTTCAAATTTTGGATTATAATCTCTGAGAGGTATGATTCCTTCATCATTGAATCCATATATGGGAGCTTGACTGGATTTGAGTATACTATCGGGTAGCCCCATCTTATTGAAAGCGTGCCTGAAGTTTATGTTAACAGTAGCACTAGTGTCAACCATTATCTTTGCAACTCCCGAAAGTCCAATTTGAGCCGTAATTACAAGTGGGTCATTGTGGAGGTGGAAACACCTCGCCTATCAGAGTTTCCAAATGTAATTTCCAACTAACATTCTGCTTTTTCTCAAAATCTCGTTATCTCAGACACCGAGACGTCTCCACTTTTGGCTTCATTAATGTACCTTTTCCAACTACCATTATTTGCCCCAGCAATGTGGGGTCCTCCCAAAATGATGCCAACAAAGTTAAGAGGGGCAAGAAAAGACCTTGGAGCCTGTGCCTGAGGTTATGCACTTTCATTTCCTATTAGAGTGGTGGCTCCTTGAGTGTTATCATTCTTTGGAAACTCATTTAACTATCCTTCTCTGATAAGACTATTGATGAAGGACTTCAAAAATTGACATTCTTTGGTACTATGTCCATTCTACTAGTGGTAGCTACAATATATCCTCTCCGGTTACTTTTTGGCTCCTTCCCTCTTTTCAGAGGGTATAAGATTTAGTCCTGAGTTATGACATAGATTTGACATATGAATGAGTTAGGGGATATGCTTCCATCACTTAAAGTTCCTTCTTAAATCTTTTGACCGAGGCGAACTTCTTGTTGTCACCATTCCATTCGGGGTTCTTTCTGAAAGTTTCCTTTGATCCTATAATTCGAATTTCTCCTCGAGCTTAGAAAAAGAACTCGTTCATATATTTGCACTCCTGACTCAATAGATCGTCCCAGAATGGTGTATTCTTCCACAATCCTGAAGTGATAGCAACCAACTTGGTTTCAACTGTCATGCCCTTGCATCGGGCCATTATGTCATTAAATCTTTTGCAACAATCCTTTAGATATTCTCCTATCCCTTGCCTAAATTGGCAAGCAAACATAGTCCAGTTCTACTATCTTTCAAAGCAAAGAATTATTTCAAGAAATTCTGTTTTTAGCTGTTCCTAAGAGCTAATAGAATTTGGTGGATAGTTTTAGAACCATTTCATGGTGGGTCCACTGAAGGTCGTAGGCAAGAATCTGCATTTGATCTCGTCTAAAGCTTGGATTTCTTACAACTGGGTTTCATATAAAGCTATATGATCTTCAGGATCAATGTTCCATTATCAGAAAGTTTCAGGTCCTGAACCCCGGAGGCATAAAAGCTTTCATAATTTCTCAGAAAAAAGGTCGAACATTTTGGAGCTTCATTCAGCATCAAGACTAGATTGACCCTCTTGCAGCTTCTGTATTCGCTCTGATAATTTCAATAACAAGGCCTCCATTGCATGATGTCTACCGAGTCTTAGAGTTTCAGCTTCACATTTTGAGTTTGTAGCCTATTTTGTTGCCTTCCTTCGAAGTTTACCCTTTTGGGACTTAGAGTCAATGGCCTCTTGGAAGGTCTCATTCTTGTCGTCTTTGCAGTCTCGGCTTTCTTAGTTGCTTCCATGAATCCAGCTTCTACGACCTCATTAGTCATTGGTAACTTTTTGGGGTTTCGGTTGAAAGTCAGAGGATTCTCGTCTTCCTCAAGCATAGCCGAAACCTTTTTCTCCAATTTAGCAAAAGTGTTCTTAACTTCATTATGATAGTTATCTAAGTGTTGTGTTGTGTTAGGAATGAACTTCAGCATCAATTTTCGAAACTCGCTTTCTGTAAGGGCTGGAGCAGCAGTTTCCTCATTAGTAGTTTGATTTATTTGGTCCACTTGATTCCCTTTATTCACATATAGTTCTTCAACTCCTTCATCCTGGGCAAGGGAGCGAGGTGTCTTTCGAGAGGATGACTTTGACTTCATGCTTGATTGAAAGGTTTGAGTTTGGCTGATTAGAAGATAACGTTCGAGGGGGCCCTCCTTTTAGCGCCAAAAATGTTAGGCAGATTTTTCGTCTGACAACCACGCCCAAAGCTTTCGAAAGCTTGTTCCAAAAGGATGTAGATAAATTAAGTGAATACCAAAACTATATAGAAAATAAGTGTCGAAAGGTAAAAAAGACAAAAGATTTATAGTGGTTCGGGACCAAGATCCTTGCGTCCACTCTGAAGATTCTGCTTCTAGCTTTATTCCTTAATTTAGTGTACACCTATGACCAAATCCACCATTAACGATGTTTTGATTAAAGCTTTCTAAAAGGAGTAAGGAATATTGAATGATTGTAGAATGTTAGAAAATCTTCAGCCAGTCCTTTTTCAGTAGCACGTGGTCCTCTGTTTACAGCAAAATTAAGATTCTTTCATTGGTGTAGGGGTTTTTACTTGGATTGATGACCTAGCTTGTTATTAGCGGCTTTGATTCAAACACTTGTCATCATCTGGTTGAATGTATTTTGACACAGATTGCTGACGCAGTGCTCTATGTATAACTTCTTGGACATCTTTTATTTATCCTGACTGTTGGTCTTGGTTTGGGCTATCTGAATCATTAATTTTTGACACTTGCTGAGATGCCATTAGTTCGAGCAGCCGCTGCTCTCGGCGAAGCTTCTTGTCTTGGCTGGATAACGATCTTAGTTTCGGTCGATGCTTTGGTCCATGTTCTTGTATTACCTGCTCTCGGATACTAAGTTCGGTACTTAGGCTCTCATTGGAAACCAAATGATGGGTGTCTGAATTATAAGCCAGAGATTTTTTTTTCCTTTTGAGTATTTATGATGTATACTTTGTAGAAATTATGGTGTAACAACATGTAAATGAATAAAATCCAGAAAATATATCCAAATACATCCATTAGCATCCATTATCCATAACATGTCCTACTGACACGTTACAACAATTTCTATCATCGAATGGTCTCTGCCTAAAGAAGACCTAAATACAAAGGTAATCTATGCTTTTCTAACCAATTTATTTTTCTAACTGACATGGTTTGATCATAGTAGCTGCAACGCATAGACATTTCCACAGGTACCTAATGGCGGCTTTCCAATAATTTGGCCGTATTATATCTTGCCTTAGGGATTTTCCTACTTGTCTACTTCCTACTGTAGACTCAACTCCATGGACTATCCTCTATGTCTCTTGTTGGTACATGCTTTTCTACCTATCTTGTGGAGTCCTTGTCCTTCTATGTAATAAATCTATCTATATTTTTCAACTGCACTTCTCATCCTTTACCACTGGCATATCCTTTAATCCAAATGTATGTGCATAGGTAATTCTCTGCAATCCTTACTACTAATTCAAATGGTGTCGACATGCACCATGCTAAATAAATTGAGCATACGTATGCTCCCTCGAAACTGTAGCCCTATGAAATCCTCAATGCACAAGATACTGCCTTAACTCATCCAGTGGTATACCTAATCACCTCAACTTCTAAATACTCAGTGAGATAACTCAAATGTGGATAATGTCTTCTTCTATGGTACTTCCTATTTAGCTCTTTTCTATTTCTCCACTTTATCCAAAGATATACAAACTTGGTGATTTCTTAAATTGTTGAAAATAGCAAAACTTCTTTTCCAATTTGATTCAACTTGTCATCATATTTTACTTCTAAATTGTTTCTTCAGTCCTTTAAAAATCATGGTATCTAGTTACCATATTTAGAGTCTATAAGGGTCCATTTTAAGTTCTACATGTGAAAGTTTGGTCTATCTTCCCATTCAATCTTAACAATAAAAGTCCTAAAATTGATTGACTTAGAATCACTCTAGCATTGGTAAAAATCACCAAAGTTGTATTTTGTTCACGTGCAACTGTTATGCATACAACTGTGTATTCTAAATCAGCGTTCCACGAATTTCCTTAAGTAAATAGTCTTCTTCCAATTAGAGAGATGATTGAGAATAATCCTTTTTATCCCTTCATTCAAATCTTATCAAAAAAACTTCGATTTAGTTTCTACGAAAATCGCCTTCGCGTTACCAATGCGTGCAAATATTAATATCTTTTCGTAATAGAAACTCAAATCCTTGAATTAACTATTCTTTGCAAAATTTTATCTATAATCTTATCTAGGGTACTTTTTATGGTTTAAACTTCCAAAATTTTTACCATTTCTTAATGTCCTTTAATAGATAAGACATTTCTACCAAAAATAATCTCTTATCTCTTTATTCCAATTATTTTACGGTTGAGATAACTCAATATGGAATGATGTCTTGTCATTTTAATCTAATAGATACAATGACCAATACTTTGGTTTACACTTAGGGATTTTCGTATCTTAATGCATTGGAACTACATCCCTTCGAAACAAAAGATTGATTGTTTAAATTTTTATGTCTCATCCAAAAGGAGAATTAGTATTACGTTAGGAATTACAAAGAATTATCTTTTACTTAGTTATTGAAATAGACAGTACAAAATATGGTAATATCACTATTTTATAAATCTCTTTCTTTTGGGGCGTATTCCTTGTCATTTCAAACAATACACTTTTACTTATAAATCTGAACTTGATAATCCATAGGAATTTGCATTGCAACCCTCTGCATTCCAATGAATTAAAATACTACTTAATTCCCATTTCAAGTTTATCACTACTTTTATTTATGTCTACTATCCCATACCAATTATTTAACAAAATCTAGGAATATATAAATCCTAACAATTTACCATGATAACTTAATTTATAATTTACTTGCACACGTCCTTCAAACCTACAAATTTGGAACTATAACATGATCTATAAGTTCAGGGACTACTACTACCCAACATTTTCCAAATTCAAATATGTGCAAATTTCTAACCATACAATTTTAAGGTTTACCTAGGCATACTTGGAACACATCTACAACGATAGAACCCAATAGGGTAACACTGTTTGTAGACTACTATGGAAACCAACTTCCACTAATACCATCACATAATGCTACCGTGACTGCTCTTCCACTAATATGACTTCTCGCTTATGTCAATCTAGTCTGCCTCTAGCCTCCAGTGAAACAACATAACAACTGGACCGTCCATAGCCTACATGTATCATATCCTTATCTATGAGGTAACAACCAACACTCGGACTGCCTCTTTTTGTCGGTTAACGTTTTATATAAGAATTGAAGAATATCCAACTTTGTCCTCTTTACACTTCAAATCGAATAAAACCTTTTGCATATAAAGCATCCATTGACAAAAACCATCTTGGCATTTTCCTTATTCTTGAATATGTTTTACCCAAACCATACTTTCTAAACTTCCTTACTCAAAAATTCTATAATTCAAACCATACCTGGGTAAAAGATACATGGTGGTCTATGCTCTCCACCATTTTAGGAAGTTTGGCTTAGCACTATATCTTTCCAATTTTATCCATTGATTGAAATGATCACTGAATTCCCATGTTTTTCTTTTTACCTCTGACCCAACCATCTCAAAGCTTCTAAATTCCACTGTTAATTGTGTCTTATTGGGTTGTTTAATCCTATTTTTATAACTTCAGTCTATTCTTTCCTTTCAAAATATTTTCACTTTACCTTTTTAAATCAAAACCTTTGATTTTTGACATTATTTCCATAAAACTAGCAATCTTTAAAACTATAAAATCCTTCCTTTTATTCTTAACCACTGTTTCCCTCTTACCAAGATCATGACATTTTCTTTAATTAAGTTATCAAAATGGTTCAAGCTTTATTTAAAAAATGTACTTAAAACACACCATTTTAACATTTTCTTTCATAAATAAGAAATTTTCACAGAAGCGTAAAGATAAAGTGGTATTTTTAACTTACTATTATTTTAGAATTTGGCAAAACATTGATAAAAGATGTTTCAGTATTAACCATTTTTATTGATAAAAAGAGTACAAAAAATCAGATTTTACATACTTCTCAATTTTTATTTTTATTTTCCAAAAGTTCTATTATTAAAAGTGTTATCCAACATTTTGACCAGACAATCTTTGGATAGACTGGATGAATCAAATTTGGAAACTATCAGGGCAGGAAGTCTGGAGACATAGCCCAAGAGTCCAGAAACCAAGCACAAACAGAGCCAAAGGGTAGAGACTAAATCACCACAAGAAGCCAAATGCAAAGATCTACCAAAGTGGTGGATCAGTACCGATCCTACCACCTGGATCGGTACCGATCCATGAATCCTCGCCAAAACCTACCCCCACTCCTTCTATTTGTAAGTGACAACGCCAGAAGCCTATTTCAAGCACTATTTCGTTGAACTCATGCAATTTTCTATTGATATCCTCAAGCACTTGAAATCAACAACTCTATTCTTCCATCGAACCATCATTTGGACTCAGAAGCAAGCTAATAATGGTGCATACAATTTTGGAATCACGAAGCTAACCATGAATTGAGCCTAGACAAATAGTCCAAGACAACCCATTTAGCCATCTCATGGACTTATTTTCTTAAAAAAGTAGTCTATGACATGGAAAACGAGGTGGAGATCATAGGGGCAAGATTTTAGGCTTCTTAATGCTATAAATAGAGGGGCATGACTCATTTTTAAGGATCTTTTGGCTCTAGCTCTTTCTTACTCTAATTTCTTATAATCTCCCACGAATTTATACCAATCCATAAGAACTTGTACTTGAAAACTAGTGATATAATCAAGAAAATCACTAAGTGGGCAAAGGCCAAGGTTAGCCGAACCACTATAAATGTTGTGTGTTCTTTCTTTGCTCATTTTAATTTACTTTTCTTCACTTTTTATTCTCTACACAAACTCTTAGGCATTTGTGTCATTTTTGTTTTAAATATTTTGGTGCTTTCATTGAGCAAGATATTCTCATGCTACATGGATCCATCATCTTCTATTGGATTTCTCATATCTGAGAGATAGATCCAATAATTCAACCTTACTGTTCTACTATTCAGATTTTCAACACTCTACTAGAAGTTATTACCCATGGCCCTAAGGCAGGAGCATGCCATAAACTCTAGAGCTGTTGATAATGCCGAGAATCAAGGTACTCTACGTGTGAATGAAGTTGCCCAGCAAAACCAGCCAGGGGTCCAAAATCCAGCTGATGTCATGACCAGAATGGAGATGGATTGTATGACGAAGCGGATGGAAGATAGGTTCTAGGAGAGTCGCAATGAAATAAACCAGTAGATGTAGGAGAGCTGGAGACTGCTAAATGAGCTGACTCAGAACCACCGTTGAAAGAGCATGAGGGACTTTACACAATTTGGTTTAGAATCTAATAGTTCCTCATCATTCGAGAAGAGATAGAGGAATAGGAAGTAAAAGATGACTCAAAACACTACCGGGACTTCAAAACAAGACACAAGGCAGACCCATGGCAAAGGTCTATGGATCAGTACCGATCTAAGAAGTCGGATTGGTACCGATCTAGCCAATCCTGGAGCTAGACCTCGCCCTCTGGATGGTGGTGTGGATGTGACCACTAGGCATGTCGTTGATGATCAGAATCCAAAATATCGAGCTATTGCTGACGATTTTCCGCCTAGGAATCAAATAATAGGGACAGCTAGATGAATGGATCTCTCGGAGTTCAAAGAACCAAAGTATTAAAAGTATGGCAAAGAGTGTTCTCCAGGCCGAACACTCGGAATAGATCTCGACTACCGTAGTTCATTCGAACCTATAGAACCAGATTATTTAGCTGAGATGGTCAAGAAACTTGTGAATGAAAATCAGTTTAGAAACAATGATGAATATGATACTTCTACTAGTTAGAATCTGTTTATTGAGAATTTTCTACGTATGAAGTATCCACAAAGGTTTTTAATACCAATGATACCGCTGTACAGTGGAAAAGCAAATCCAAGGCAGCACTTGATGAAGTATGAGTAGCATATATGGACTCAGCTAGAGCATCCGACGCCATGAGATGTTGTTGCCTTCCAATTTTCCTGGAAGGAGTAGCGACGATGTTGTTCACTCGGCTCCCACTGAGATCCATATCGTCTTTCGCTGAGTATGAAGTATGAGTTCTGGAGATGCGTAGCTCATAGGCCTTGTTTCGATGGAGGTATTGTCGACTCCATGCATCTTCCATATGGATATCGATCGGATCTTGGAGGTCGAGAACAAGAAGAAGCCATGAATGACTCCAACGAAGTATTATTTGAAGAGGGAAATCCTAGATGAGGATGTGCAAACTATGATCTTAAATAGTTAGCTCAAACCAACGCTCGGAGCTTGGCATGATCGGATGTCACTATTTTGGAAAAGGATACCTGAACCATTATTTTAAGTAGCTTAACCCAACAGATGCCCAGAGTTTGGCTCTTCAATAATTGCTTTATGTTCAATAGAACACCAAAAGGCCGATGGATCACAACATGGGCTAATAACTTAGTCCGACCATAATCATGAAATGAAATGGATCGTGAGTACATATATTGGAAAGCGAATTTCTTAAGTACTTAAACAAATTCACACAAAGATTTGGCAAAACAAAAGTCTTTGTTATTAACAGTCAAAATAAGACTCGGAAGAAAAGGTCCAAGTGTTATTGACACTGGAACTGAAAAGAAAAAGCGGAGACCGAATCCGCACAACGCCGGTCGAAAAAACAAAATCAAAAGGCTAGAAAGTGATGTACAACCAAAACAAAACAAACTAACTAACAATCACTTCTTATACTTCGGCCTCTTGGAATTTTTCTTCTCTTCTCCAAAGAAAGGTGTAACCTGATCAGGTTTCCTCTTGCCTCTTCCCAAACCCTTAGATGGAGTGCTTTGCGATGATCCAGTAGGCATGCTTTGGGTGCTCTCGGGTGGAGGAAGAGTAACTGGAATGTATAAAGTCTAGCTAGACAAAGCTATGGACAAAGGAGGAGGGATGACCTATATCTTCTCTAGCATGACCTCTTTGGATAGGAGAAGTTCTTGCTCAAGCGTACTCATGGTAGGACCTAATAGGGTCTCGGAGAACCCAGTGATAACAACATCATCATCAGTTTGAGCTCCCTGAAGCTCACCAGTCCCTTCATCCTGTAAGCATCTATCATCCGCTCGCCAGGCTCAGGAGTTTCATTGGTCGGGATACTCGGGATCATCATTGAGGTAGTCATGGTCACTAATTCTATTGTAGAAGCTTGTTGTCCCGACTAGAGACCTTTGTCGGGAAGCGGAATGACCTGGGGTTGACCTGAAACTTGGGAGATATAAAAAGATAGATTAGTGACGTCAATCAGCGACTCGACTCTCTCAAATATTGGCGAAATCAATGAGATACCTCATTCAGGTAGGGATTTAGTGTGGGCCAGAATGCTGTCAGAGATCCCTTCCAAGGTGGGAGAAAGGACGGTGGAATTTTTATATGAGGTTGATCTGGATTATTTCCCAAGACCAAAGATAAATCAGGAGCAGTTTAGGGTCCAGATGTGTCCCCAATAGTGGCATCTTGAGGTGATGATCCGGAGCCTTCGCCTATGTCTTTTTGCACTATAGTGGCCAGCTCCGGATGAAGAATAAGCTCACCATCTCTTAGCACCCTTGGCTAATCTCCTACCAAGACCTCCTTTTCCAACTGCGCTAGCTCCACCTCGCCACCCTTCAAAAGTTCCTTCTCCTTTGCAACAACTTGCTCCTCGGCCAGAACCATGGGATAATCAACATCGAACCACTCTAGGTTACATAACTTGAGTATGTTAGCATTGTACTTAATGAGCATCGATTCGAATTTCTCCATTATCCGCTTCTCTAGAGCTTCAACATCCCTCTTGACAAGCGCGTCCACGTCTCTAGCACTTTCAACCGCCCTGTCCCTTTCCTCGCGAGCAGTAACTAACTCTTTGCATTACCCTTGAGACTCTTAGAGAGCTTCGTTTTTCTACTTTGTCTTGTTCTCAAGCTTGGATGACAGCTCACCTGCTTTCTTGTTCAAAGCATCTTTCTACAGCACTAAGTCACATTTTCGATGATGTGCTGTCTCTATATCATCAAAATGCTTGGTCCTCTCGCTTTTAAGTGCCTTTATACCATCTTCGGCCTTTTTCTCAACTTCAGCTTGTGATTATTCAAGTTTTCAACCTCGGCTTCGAGATGAGTGATGATCCTTTTATCTTGTGCCTCCAGGAGTTTCATATTATTTATCTCAAATTTCCTTTCCCTCGAAACCTTAGAGATCTTCTTGGCTACCCTCTTTCACTCGTTATATTGATTATAAGAGTCAACTACGTAGGCGACTGTCGTGTCTTTGATCTTTGGTGGAATGTTCTTTAGGTTGGGCATAAACATGAGCCTATCAAAGCATATATTCGGGCATCAGCAGCAAGTTGTTGCTTCACGGTGACAACTAGAGCTTCGATTGGTTTCTTACCAGCCTTATGATGAGAGGCCTCAGAGCTGCCCTTATGGTGCCTGCGATCAGAAGGACGACTTATATGAGTTGATGTCAAGTGTTGGACGAGAATGGAAGTTGAAGGTAGTGCACAAGAAATGTCGCCTAGTTGAAAGTCATTGTAGCGATCACAATGTTTGTCCAAGCTTCTTGATGGAGGTGACCTAGACCTGGAACGATACCTGGAGGCAGATTTATGAGATGGATAGTCTCTATCATGATGCCTCTATCACGGCTAGACTGATGGATAGACTCAAAATCTTGACAACTGCCTTGATGGTACGTGCTTGGATGATGCCTATGTGGTTGAGATATGTTCTCCTCCAAGGATTGAAACATATACATTTTGCTCTCCATGGATTCTGCAAATGAAACAGGAAAAAGTTAGCATAAACAGAGAAGCATACAAAACAGGTGTAGTGTAGTGTGCGCGCATGTGAGTGTCCCAGTGTCCCTCCGACGGACCGTGTACTAGAGCTTTGCTCATAGGAGTGATATCTTCCATGATAGCGGGAGGTAGATCATCGTGAAATTAGATAAGGGAGTCGAGACCCTCGAGACTCATGTTGTCAAGGTTGAAGGATTTAATTTCGATTTGAATCGGCCCCAGGTTAGTAAAGATAGTTCGGAAGCGAGAGGAGTTTTCTCCACATCAGAGATTGGTGGAGGTTGTGTTGAAGTCTGTCCCTTTGAAATTTTCATGACCAGCCTCTTCTTTATAATGAACTATTGGTTTTCGTTGGGCTTCTTGGTCAAAGACTCGTGTCCCGCATCAATGTCATCATGGCCAGCTTCATCCTCTCCGCCTACAATCTCGCCTTCTTCGGTGTCTTCTTGCTCTCTTTTAACTTCAGCCCCTAGACTTGGCACTAGGTGCACGTCAGGATTTACATTGCCACCTCCAAATGAGTTATCATCGTCTTCGTTAGAAGCGATTTGGACTTGACTAGTGCCATGGTCTGCTTCTAGCAAATTATGAGCTAGGAGATTCTCGTCGGAAAGAAGAACTCCAATATCTCTATCCTCTTTAGGAAGTGCTATAAGAAATTGGATGACATTTGCAAGAGCTACACCGTTGGATGCTGAATGACAAAAAGAATATGAGTTAAGCTTGAAAAGTTATAAGGTGAGTTTACAATAAACAAATGAAGTACAACTTACGTCTAGATAGCAATCTTTGTGCAAATCCAGGTGGATAGCGGACATTGAGCCATTTACTTTTGAAATAGCCCAGCGTATTCCATGTACCAATAATAACTCGAGAGTTTTTAGTCAGTTCCAAGTAAGTCAGAGAAGGGCTTTCTTTTCGGCTCTTGAAACTGTATAAGTATCGAATTTCCTCATCATTGGGTACTCGATGCAAATGTTGAGCGAAATCAATATATGTACCATGAAGGAAGGCGTGACCATTTGGATGTAGTTACGTCAGAGCATCTCATGGAGTTCAGAACTCGACGAGTGAATTGGTTGAATGAATGGACACATCCCGCTAGGCACATGTATCTGTTACAGGTAGTATAACCCTCTAGGGATTGTGAGCTCCCTTGTGACGATAAGGGACTAGTACATCCTCAAAGGAATTACGTGTTTACCGCAGATTCTACGAAGTGATCCCTCTTCTATCTTTGTAGTAATGGAATAATGGGATCGTCTACAATGACAACATTCTCGAAAGTGTCGGGAGCAGCTTCTACTTCTACTTCGGGACCATCTACAAAAATTTGAGGAACTTCTAGATAAGGTTGATCAACTTGTGGATTTTCACCTTGAAGCGCCGGCTGTACTAGTCCATGTCATGTAGAAAGGATCGTAGTCGAACTTGACTCAGCACCGGATTCAACGTATCTGGAAGTAGATGGACATATGGCTTGAGTGGTGAGACGCTTAGAACGTTTACAATCCATTTCTATAAAAAAAATTGATAGATAATCAATATCAGATTAATCATAAGATGTACCCCATCCTAATGTGAAACTAGTGCGGTGTCGTGCAGTGCGGATTTACGATATTATATAACAATTCATTTTAAAAGTTTGGACATCGCTCGGAGTGATCATCATTGCTGACCGTCTTAATGGGCTTCATGTCAATAGCTAAGCATTGGATACACCTCAAGATTTAAGGGATAGTATTGTGCAAATTGGAGTTCATCAACGTTGCAATTTCAAGAGAGGATTTGGGAATAAAAATCCTCCCAGGGTCAATTTGATACCGTATCGAACCTTTGGATGGATTTTCATTTTCCTTCCATTCCATCTCCCAAGTCCACACGCCTCCACCAACATGAGACCATCCATGTCTAACTCCGATGCCACTACCTACCTAATTCAGCAAAGAGAATCAAGTACGAGTTTGGGGTAGGATTTGGAAGTGGATTTAGGTGAGAAGATGGATTGAGACTAAGGCTAGGGATTCAAATTCAATGGCGGTGGCGCTGTTGAGTTAAGACTCGGGATAGATGATCGACGTCGTGCAAGGTCAAGAAGGCAATGGCGACCCTAGGGTCGAACAAAGGTGGATTTTGATTTGGGTGTAAAGAATTTTAATGGTAGAAGCTCAGAGCTTTGGTTCGGTATCGAAACAAGCAAGAAGAAGAATGGAATAAGTCGGGATATATAACCCATGAAACCTAATTTCTCACGCAAAAAAAGCGAAGACTTTTCAAAGTCTTGGATCGATAGATCCAAGAAATTGGATGGGCATCGAGTCTTAACTTTTTTTATAAAAAATGAGTGAATAATGATGATGGATAGTTCATGCATCTGTGTGTATGTGCATACCCTAATGGTTACTCAAGAATGTACACGTATGTATGTGTATGTACATATTCAATAACTGACGACTTGAATCAAATGGAATTAGATTCAATCATGGGGAGTCCATGAGAAGGACCAGTTCAAAGTCACTGATCTTGGAATGACAAATCGTGAAAGCACACTCCAGATTTACAGTGCTAGATGTTGGTAAAGCATCACGAAGAATAGCTAGAGACCTGAATTTCCACAAGAATAATCTAAAAGAAGGATAATGGCCATTTAAAGCATGGAGCGGAGTCCTTCATAGCAATATCGACTCGCCTTGATTTAAAGCACATCATTTTTGAAACAAGATGCAATTTGAGGGGCAAGTGTTATCCAGCCTTTTAACCAGGCAATCTTCAGATAGACTGGATGAATCGAACATGGTAACTACTCAGGCAGGAAGCCCAGAGAGATAGCCCAAGAGTCCAAAACCAAGCACAAATAGAGCCAAGAGGCAGATACTAAATCAGCATAAGAAGCCAAATGCAAAGATCTAACAAAGTGGTGGATCGGTACCGATCCAGGAACCTTTTCAAAAACTTACCCCCACACCTACTATTTGTAAGTGATGACACGAGGAGCTTATTTCAAGCACTATTTCTTTGGTCCCATGCAATTCTCCATCGATCTCCTCAAGCACCTGAAACCAACAACTTTATTCTTCTACTGATCCATCATTTGGACTCAGAAGCAAGCTAATAATGGTGCATACAATTTTGGAATCACGAAGCTAACCACAAATCGAGCTTAGACAAAGAGTTCAAGACGACCCATTTGGCCATCTTACGGATCGGTACCGATCCATGCATATTACTGAGGTGTCCACCTATTTTCTTGGAGAAGTGGTCTACGGCGTGGAAATCGATGTAGAGATCATGTGGTGAGATTTTAGGCTTCCTACTGCTATAAATAGAGGGGAATGGCTCATTTTAAGGATCTCTTGGCTCCAACTCTTTCTTACTCTAATTTCTTGTAATCACCTATGGATTTATACCGATCCATAAGAGCTTGTACTTGGAAACTAGTGATATAATCAATAAAATCACTAAGTGGATGTAGGCTAACATTAGCCAAACCACTATAATCGCTATGTGTTCTTTCATTGCTCTTTTTAATTTACTTTTCTTCACTTTTTATTCCCTACACAATCTCTTGGGTGTTTGTACCATTTTTAGTTCAAACAAAAAGCAAAGTGCGCACTGAGGGTAAGCGTAACAATGTGCCTAAAAGAAAAAACAAAAGCTTGATAAATCAATTTTTTATCAAATTTTACTTTTTACACAAATTCCATAAAGTTTGTCTAATTATTTTATACAAAATCACAAATTAACTTCTTTTCTACTTAAAATATCAGACATCTGCTGTTTCTAACTTTTTTAGAAAACGTTTTCTTTTGTTTATTACTTAAATCAGAGTAGACAATAGTAATCTAATTACCTAAGCCCACTTATACATAACAATGCTTCAAGTGCTTAAGGTTTACGTTCTTCTTTTAAAAGATGGTTAACTAAATTTTTTTCTCCAGTATGTGTCCAATTCCATCATGGAAATATTTTGGCCATACTTTTAAATAAATAGAAGTCCTTATGCCTATTACCAATATGAGAATAGGATTTCTACTTTAATTTGTAAAGTCCTCCTAATGCTATCAATATCAAATTCCTATTATAGAGGTTTCATGGGACTAATCTTTTCCATTCACCCTTAAGTCCATAATTTACTTACTACTACTAGTTGGTATATAAATTCTTTACCTTCCTTTCTTTATAGGGCAAACTCCAATAAATGTGAAAATTTTAATTTTCACCTCAACTATTATAACCTTAACACTCATTCTGACCCACAATTGTTCGCTTCTATAAGAGATAAGCCAAAAATTACCATATGAGTCAAAATATAGGTTGTTGTGTATTAATTCACATATCAGAAAATTATAATTACACTTCCTTAGTCGGGTTAGGCCCTTGCTATAGATACCGACAAAACCATATAGGGATGTTCACGCTTGACAACTTATATGCATTGCCAAAGTCATTCCTCTAAAATTTGTGCTCATTCTCATTACCTTCTGATTGGGAATTAATTCCAACTTCCCAAAGATAGTACTTGACAATATTAATTGATATCATTCTTTCTTGTTATACTTTTTTATATATGTAAAACCTTTGAAACCTTTTATATATACATATTTGTATACCTTTCAAAAGTCCATTTTGAAAAACCTTTTGAAAAGCATATTGAAAAACCGTTTTATTCAAAACTTTTCTAGTAATTTCTCTCAGTACGTGCCTAAATCCTAGGGAATCTTAAACCTAAGTTTTGACACCAAAAGTAACAAACCGCACTTCCCGACACACCGATCTGAAGCAGTGTGACTTTCGGACTCGAGTCATGCCAAGAAATACAAGCTGTTGGATTTTTAAAATTTTTTAGAGCATAATTATAAGGATAAGTTCTAAGAAATTCTATACTTTCAGATCTTACAACGGAACGAATTAAAATATAAATACAGAAAATGGACATTTCAAAAAACAATCTCCCAAAATACTTGATTTACATATACACTACTTCTAAATTACAGTATAAGTTTTAGAGACTTTTAATACAGTAAGTGACTACAAGAGAAACAATGGATAATATGAGAACTCCATCGTTAAGCTCCTTTCCTCCCCGTACTATGTCCAATACCTGCTAACTAGTCATCCTGTGGTAGGGAAAATGAAAAGAAGGGGGGGTCAGACAAAAGTCTGGTGAATGAGTACAAGTTTAATATGTGACAATCATATGCAGATACTTCAATACTACTCTATATGATGTAGGGTGTGATTCAAGTGTCTATGAATTCCTAAGTTTGTTACCTAAAGGTTCTTGTCTAATACATTCCTACACTACAATTTGTGTAGCTAATACAATGGGTCGAACTAAGGATCGAATCTCATGTCTAGCGATCAGTCACTGCTCCTACGGCTACACAATGTATACAATGCCACAAGGCTACTAAAACATGTAAACACTGCCATAATGCTACTAAACATGGAAACACCGCTCCCTCAGCTACTAATAAAGGAAACACCGCTACTAGGCCATAATGGGCTAAATTCTCACTACTATCACCGCTACTAGGCTATTGTGGGCTAAGCTCCCACTACTATCACTGCCACTAGGCTACTAGGAATTATTCCCTCTCACTACGCTTGGAGAGGAAGAACTTGAAATGCCGACCCACCGGAAAGTCTCATTGTCTGCATTCGCTTCCACCCCTCGATCGTAGTGTTGGCCTCTTATTTCACGCTCGGAGTCCTCCTCTTTAGTTGTATCATGTGCGTCAGAAATTTGCAAATACTAGGACCGCCCATTGTGTCGGACCCACTCCATCTGGCATCCATGCCATTTGCTCGCCCATTGTTGGAACATCCTGTGAGTGCCACTTGCGAAAATACATCGCCTCGAATCGATTAATCTCCTAAATTGGGAAAACAATATTAACCCAACACCGCCATGACCTAGTGTCCAATCCTAGGGAACTAGCTTCCCTACGAGTCCCAATATACATCCAATTGCCTTTAAGTAAGCCCACGACAATTCACTTTTATATATTGTTAATTATATATTTATTCCTTGGGCTGAGGTTCAATTTGCCAGTTTTCAACACGAACGGTCGACCGCTTATACACGGCCGTGAGTAAAAAAATTAGGGTTCTGCACGTTTAAATTATTGATTTTTTATTCATGTCATTAACAATGTTCAATTAACTCTAGTTTACTAAGTGACCAGTTTAATTGTCAAATTACAATTCAATTTAGGGTTTGCAAATTTGATAATAAAATATGTACCTAGACAATTAATTAGATTAGCAAGTTATTGTAATTCCAATTCTAGGGTTTTAGATTCAAATCTAGGGTTTATTAGTTTAATCATGGGAGGGGTATGTTGGCATAATATTAGGTTTAGCAATTACATCAATATCAACTTCCATTTAGGTTACAAGTTTCAATTTAAGGTTTCTAACATTGTTAACCCTTAAGTTTCTACGACTTATGGTCTTACGAGATAAGGAGTATACGACTCATGGTCTAGACGGTTCAGCGAGTCAAGGTCTATACGACTCATGGAGTATTACGACTCATGGGGACTTACGACCCATGAGGTCTTACGACTCATGGGGTTTACGAATCACAAGGTCTTACGACTCATTGGATCTATGACTCATCAGGTTCATGACTCATGAAGTCTTACGACTCATCAGGTTCAACGAGTCATGGAGATTTACGACTCATGAAGTCTTACGACTCATTAGGTTCAACGAGTCATGGAGATTTATGACTCATGAGAACTGGCGACTCATGGGGTCCTACGACTCATCACTCTTACGACTCATGAGGATCTGCGACTCATGAGAACTGACGACTCAGGAGGTCTTACGACTCATCAAGTTTACGACTTAAGGGCTATCAAACTGGAATCCAAGGCCCTAGCCTGTGCTACTTTGATCTGATGAGTCGACTACGACTTAGCACTTCTCTTCCAACTGAGCCGCAAGATGGACCATAAGGCGCCCACGAGACATCATAAGTCGAATACGAGTCACGACTTACCATGAGTCGGTCACGACTCATGACTTGGCCAAATTGAAAGCTCAGAAATCTGCTCCTATAAATACCCCATCACTTCCAACATTGAGGGGACTTTTGGCAAATCATTTCTACAGCGCTGTAACTCCGTCAAACTCTTGATTCATTCAGCAATCAAGGATCCTTCAAGCATTCGCGACACTACAACAAGCTTCGAGAGAAATTCCTTACATCCGACATGGATTCATCGAGTTTCACCGTCGAAGATTGAGCTAGTAGTCAAGATTGTTTCTTGTAATCGAATTATACTTTTTCTTGAAGAGATTTGTATCAAATTGTAACCAAATCAGCAATAAGAGACTATAAAGTGGACGTAGGCTCAATTACGGGCCGAACCACTATAAATCTGTTGTTCATTTACTGCATTTCTGCTATTTTCCTGCTTTGATTCCTGTTCCCGTCACACGGGTGGTGCTTTCACAATCCTATTACACACACCGGGTGTTAGCGTTCATATTTTAACGTCAACATTTTGGTGCTTTCACTGAGAACCCAACTCAGGCTACCATCCATCATTGCTTCACACAAGTTTGTTGAAAAGATTTTCTACAGAACTAGAAGTCTATCAGACATAATGGCTCCTGGAACGAAACGAAAGGTTGTCAGATCTGAAAATGTTCATGATGATACCGCTACCTCTGCTTCACCAAGTCAAGCAGCTCCAAGCGTCGGGGTGACGCGAGAGGAGCTAGACGCTGCTGTATCCGGACTATACCAGCAGATTGAGACTCAAAACAATCTGATGATGGAAAAACTGAACGCTCTGCTTGGTGCCAACCAAAGACCAGTGGGTAATGAAGAAAACACCGCTGATGCCCTTCGCAACTCCGAAGGGAGGAATATTCCTCAGGGGGGATCAGGTGCTGCTGAAGGGGCACCCCTCCGAGCTGAAGGATCTAGACCATCGCCAATTTTCCACGAAAATCTGCCCGGGCAAACATCTGAGAAAATGGCAGAAGTCTACTCCGCAAAATCTTTGAACAATGAGGAATATCTTTCTGGCATGATCAAGCAAATAATGAAAGAAAGCATGCAGAGAGGTGAAGATGAGAGTGAATGGGGATTCGCGCCAAGCAAGACTCCATTTACCGAGAAGATTCTAAAGGCTGAATTTCCTAGAAAATTTGTTCCCCCCACCATTCCTGCTTATCGGGGAACAAGTGATCCAAACCAATTCTTGTATAAGTATGATTGGCACATGACCGGTGCGAGAGCAACTGATGAAATCAAGTGCCGGTATTTCCCAGTATATTTGGAAGGAGTGGCACTTCTCTGGTTCACCAAACTTCCTGTCCGATCAGTAGATCAGTTTTCCGATCTGACTAGAAAGTTTAAAGAGCAATTCAAGCTATACGCTTCAAAGGCAAAGGACATAATGTCATTATCCAGTCTTGAACAGAATCCGGGAGAACCTATTAAATCATTCCTGAACCGTTTCAATATAGCTCTGGCGGAAGTTGATAACGCAGAGCCACGGATGATCTTGACCTATTTGATGCGTGCTATCGACAAATCGAGCGAATTTGGAAAATGGCTGAAGATGAAGGAGCCAAATTCTCTCGAGAAATTCTACAAGAAAGCTGATGAATTCATACGCTTGGAAAATCTTCCAGCATCAATGAAGGTGGTGGCAACAAAGGTGGAAAATAATACTGCCGCTTCGGAAAAGAAAGATTTCGGAGGTCAGAAAAGGGAAAATCACGAGGGGAAGAAACAAAAGGATATAAAGAAACGTCGCTTCTTCAAACCCTCAGATTTCACTCCATTGACCGACACTCTGGAAAATATCTTCTTCGCCACCAAAGATGCTGTGGATTATCCCAAACCGGCTGAGATAAAACCGGGAAAGGGCGCTATGAGAAATGGAAAGTTCTGTCGTTTTCACAACCAACCTGGTCATGATACCAATGACTGTCGTCACTTAAAGAGCTTAATTGAAGAATTATTGAGAGAAAACAAGCTGCAACAATATGTCAAGAAAAACAGAAGTGATCCATCTTCGTCTACTCAGAGACAACAACCCTCTAATCAGCCGTCAGGCTCAAGTAAAGGTGCTACGGCACAAGAATCTGAGAGGCCCGTTATCAACGTCATTTCAGGGGGCCCACACCCAGCAGGCAAAAGCTGGGGTGAGATGGAACGATATGCTCACGCTTTGAAGTATATCCCGGCAGAAGAAGATGTTTTTGCTGTAGAAAATACAGTACCCCTAAAACAGCAAAAGATTTCAGATAATGATATTTTGTTCAAGGCTAGGGATTCTATTAGTATTGAAGCTCCCACCATAGACCCCTTAGTTATCTCTGCAGGAATTGGGCCAGCAATAGTAAGACGAGTACTCATTGATTGCGGTGCTTCCTGCAATATACTTTTCAAGAAAACATTTGACCAGATGAAGATCCCAATGACCGACGTTCAGGCTTCATCACAAAAGATCGTTGGTTTCACTGGGGAACCACAGCAACCAATCGGAACTGTCGATTTGTTCGTGGAACTTGGTGAAGGGCAGAAAAGGGTAACTCGAAAACAAACCTTTGTGATTGTTGATGGATTTTCTGCCTACAATGCTTTCCTAGGCAGGCCAGCTCTAGCTGCATTCAAGGCCATTTTGGCCCCGTGGTGCTTAACTATGAAGTTTCCTACAGAAAATGGTGTTGGTGTCATCAAGGGAGATCAAAATGCTGGACGTGAATGTTATCTTATAGAGCTTCGAGAAGCCAGAAAGAGAGAGATGGGTAAAGATGCGGCAGCTCCCCTCCGCATCAAAAACCCAACCTTATAGCAAATACAGGGTGGCCCCTGCACTGGTGAGCATAGTAGTGCAAGGCGAGAAATGGACCCCAGAAAATCCAATGCAGAGGAAAATAGAGTGGTGCCTGTGGAAGTTACGGTACCAATACCTGTCGACTCCAAAGACCCAAATAAAGTACTTAATGTGGGTTCGCAACTAAGTACAACAGTTCAAAATACACTGATATCATTTCTAAAAGCAAATCTGGACGTGTTCGCTTGGTGTCATGCTGATATGTACGGAATCTCTCCAACAATTGCTGTTCACACTCTGAATGTCGATCCGAAATTCACACCAGTAAAACAGAAAAGAAGAACTCAAGGTCCAGAAAGGTCAGCAGCTTTAAAGGAAGAAGTAGATCGCCTCTTAGAGAATAATTTCATCAAAGAATCCACTTATCCAAATTGGGTTTCAAATCCAGTACTGGTTAAGAAGGCAAATGGAAAGTGGAGAGTATGCATTGATTTCTCAGATCTGAACAAAGCTTGCCCCAAAGACTGCTTCCCGTTGCCTAGAATCGATCAACTAGTAGATGGGACGGCTGGACATGAGTTGTTATCTTTTATGGATGCCTATTCCGGATACAATCAGATTATGATGAATGAACCAGATCAGGAGGACACAAGCTTTATTACAGATGTGGGACTCTACTGTTACAAAGTCATGCCATTCGGGTTAAAGAATGCAGGGGCAACATAGCAAAGACTTGTCAACGCTATGTTCAAGCCACAGATCGGCAAAACAATGGAAGTCTATGTTGACGATATGTTAGTAAAGTCAAAGAAAGCAGTAGACCACATGGATCACTTGGCAGAGATGTTCTCAATTCTTCGGAAGTACGGAATGAAGCTCAATCCATTGAAATGTTCATTCGGAGTAGAGTCTGGGAAATTCCTGGGTTTCATTGTGAGCGCTAGGGGCATCGAGGCCAATCCTGCTCAAATCACAGCTCTAATAGAAGTTAAAGCCCCTAGAACAAAGAAAGAACTGCAAAGTCTCAATGGAAAGGTTGCCGCTCTTAGTCGCTTCATTTCCAAGGCCACAGACAAATGCATTCCCTTCTTTGATGCTCTAAAGAAAGGAAAGAAAAATTTCGAATGGACTCCTGAATGCAAGAATGCTTTCGATCAACTGATTCATCATATGAGAACTCCTCCGGTCCTCTCCAAGCCTAGTGATGGTGAAGACCTCTTCATCTATCTGGCAATTTCATCCCATGCTTTAAGTGCAGCACTCGTACGAGAAGATATGAAAATACAACGTCCGGTTTACTACATCAGCAAACGGTTCGCTGGTGCTGAGATGAATTATTCAAAGATAGAAAAACTTGCTTATTGTCTGCTAATCGCTTCCAGGAAATTGAGGCCCTATTTTCAATCTCATCCTATCAAGGTCCTGACTGATCAGCCTTTGAAGCAAGTCCTGTATCGTCCTGAAACTTCGGGTCGTCTCTTGAAGTGGAACATAGAACTCAGCCAATATGACATCACTTACCATCCCCGAAGAGCAATTAACGGACAAGCTTTAGCAGATTTCATTGCGGAATCCACTGACAAAGGTGACAGTAAGGAAGAAACAACTGACTGCATTCCGATACAGTGGAAGTTGTATGTTGATGGCTCGAGAAATGACTATTGTTCTGGGGCAGGAGTTGTGCTCGAAACTCCCGAAGGACGATCACTATGTTATGCATTGAGACTGGAATTTCCTTCGACAAACAATGAAGCAGAATATGAAGCCCTTATTGCCGGATTGAAAATCGCCAAGGAATTTAATATCAAAGTGATACAGATTTTCAGTGATTCTCAGCTTATTGTCTGCCAGGTGAAGAAGGAATTTCAAGCCAGAGGAGGGAATTTGCCTGCATATTTGACAAAAACTTCCGAACTCCTCAATGATTTAGATCACTACTCAATAAGCCACATACCCCGAGAGGAAAATATGAAGGCAGATTCTTTAGCAAAGTACTCAAGTTCCGGAGAAGCTCAATTGCTGGGATTAGTTCCTGTAGAAGTTCTGTCAGCTCCAAGCATTGATGAAATGGATATTGATTGGATTATGACTACGTCTCAAGAGCATGAATCATGGATGACTCCAATCAAAGAATACTTACTCAGTGGTTCTCTGCCAGAAAGTTCTAAGGAACGTCGAAAATTATTGAGAAAAGCGTCAAGGTATATAATTCAAGATGGCCGATTATACAGGCGGGGATTTTCAATCCCACTACTCCGATGTGTAACTAAAGAAGAAGCCAAGACAATCTTAGCAGAGGTACATGGAGGAGAATGTGGAGACCATTCAGGTGGTCAAACACTTGCAAAGAAAATTATCCGATATGGGTATTTCTGGCCGGATATTAATCGAGATGCTGCAGCTTACTCCAGGAAGTGTGACAAATGCCAAAGATTTGCAAAAATCCCAAGAGCACCTTCCACCGAACTCACACAAATGGTCAGCCCATGGCCATTTGCCATTTGGGGAATAGACCTAATTGGACCATTACCGATCGCTAAATCAGGAATTAAATATGCTATTGTCGCCGTTGACTATTTCACCAAATGGGCCGAAGCTGAACCTTTGGCCACCATCACTTCTAAAAAGATGATAAATTTTGTAACGAAGAATATCATTTGCAGATATGGTGTGCCGCAGAAGATAATCACCGACAATGGCACTCAATTTGAAAGTGAAGAATTCCAGGATTTTTGCAAACGGTTCAGAATTCGAAAAAGCTTCTCAGCAGTGGCTCATCCGCAGGCAAACGGGCAAGTGGAAGCAGTTAACAAGATCATCAAGTCAACTATCAAAAAGCAACTTGAAAAAGCAAAAGGTGGTTGGGTTGATAGGCTTCCATTAGCACTATGGGCGTACAGAACTACTCACAAAACTGCGACTGGGCACACTCCATTTTCACTGGCATACGGATCTGAGGCAATGATTCCAGTAGAAGTAGAGGTTCCTTCGCATAGAAGAGTTCATTTCAATGAAACCGAAAATGAAAAACTGCAACTTGAAGCGCTTGATTTTCTTGATGAGAAAAGAGAGGAAGCTAGGCTCAGAGTTTCAGCTCATCAGCAGAGAATAGCCAGGCATTTCAACTCCAAAGTTCGCCAACGCAGCTTTGAAATCGGAGACTTGGTTTTGAAAAGGATCATGACAGCAACTGGTGTGTTTGGGCCAAACTGGGAAGGGCCATATGTCATAGGCACTAAACTTCTTGATGGCACTTTCAAACTCATAACTATTGAAGGAGATCCAATTCCAAGGGCCTGGAACAACAACCATTTGCGCCCTTATTTTACTTGAAAAGAACTCTGCTCAAAATTGTAAAATGATGATGAATGTATCAGTTGTATTGTGAAACCTTGTAAATCAGTGTAAATGAATGAAAGCTATAAAGTGGACGTAGGCCCGATTCTTGGCCGAACCACTATAAATCTTGTGTTTTTTACTATTTCATAATGCCTGTTTTATTTCGATATGTAAATACTTTAAATGTATCGCTAAAATATCGATTCAAAATTGCAGGACATTATAACAAGGCTTGCTCATCACAAAGCTAAGCGACCTCTATAAATCAGCTATTGCACAAAAACCAAACAACAAAAATTCCAAACTAAAATCCTACGCAAGGAAAACTTCACATAAAGAGTTGGCGACTTCACTGGGACAAACCTTTGTTCACTAGTTGAGATTGTCGTTATGAACGGGCATCCAACTAGATAACTCGCGTTTGTCTCGTGAAGTCATTCAACGGTGAAGTACACTCCTTCGGATGAAGCAATTTACTCGCAAAAGGAAAAAAGATGTGCTTGGAAATGATGATAAGAGATCACTAATGGGCAAATGATGAGAGAAAATTGCCAAGCAAACAAAGAAGCAGACAAAGGGAGGTATGCCTCTCAACAGGAAGGCCGAGAGATCCACTAAAGGGACGCCTTCCCAATCGGAAGGAACAAGACCCTCGCTAACTGGTCGTGATGCATCCGACCAGATAGCGTATGTCCGCCCCGTGGATCCACTCGCCCCTGAGACGCAACCTACCTGGCACACCAACCAACCAAAGCCCTCTAACGAGGCACGCCAATAAATGGGAGTGCTTTACTCAATCAAAAAGATCGGTGGGACTACCAAAGGGGCACCTTGTTAGTTAATTGCGATCGTTTGTGCAAGCAAACATCCAATCAAGCAACTTGCGTTCGCCCCATAGACCTCTGACCATGAGAAAGTAACTTCCAGGCAATCACAAGCCCTCTTCGGAGGCACAAGCCATCTTCGAAGGCAAAAGCCCTTTTCGGAGGCACAAGCCCCCTTCGGAGGCACAAGCCCTCTTCGGAGGCACAAGCCCTCTTCGGAGGCACAAGCCCTCTTCGGAGGCACGAGCCATCTTCGGAGGTAAAAGCCCTTTTCGGAGGCACATTTCACCAGGGTAAAAGTGCAAAATGCTTCTCTTCGGAGACCCACTTCACTCGAGTAGAAATACAAAAATTGCTTCTCTTCGGAGACCAACATTGCTTCTCTTCGGAGACCAAAATCAAGACTTCTTTGGAAGCACAAGACCTCTCCGTAGGCACAACAATACTCCACAAAGCATAATGTTACTCTTCGGAGTCCACATGCTACTCCTCAAAAAATACCAAAATAAAGCCCTCCTTAGAGGCACACTTCGGTTCTTAAGGAAGACCTACTTGTTCATCTTTAAAAAAAAAAAAAAAACTCTTCCCCAGAAATCGAAGTGCTAAGTAATATCTTCTTCTGAGATTCGCTTCAACCTTCTAAGTAGAATAATCATTCCCTCAAAGACGGAATAGTTATTCTATGAAAAATAAGAGTACAGTTCTCGCCAAAAGCAAAAGATATTGTAATGCACTTGTGGTATAGGGGCAATATCATATGATACGGCTACAACAATAAAAAGCAGTATTCAAGCAACATACCACAAGCACATAACAATATCACGCGAAAAAGCTGTGGGATAAATGCATTCTTAAACACAAACAGAAAGTTTGTACAAGTGAAAAGAATCGTCTATTCTATACTAAAAATAAAAAGAAGACAAATGCATTCTCACATACACAAGAGTTTGTACAAGTAAAATAATTGTTTTATTTAGTACTATAAAAATTCTTTACATGTGCAGATATCTCGAACAAGCAAAAGCGGGGACCGGTACCCGCACAATCCCCGGTCAATACATGCAAAGAGCAAAAATAATAAGTAAAAAATCCAGCTTGATTATTCCTTCTTCTCAACACCTTTGGAGCCCTTTCCCGGCCTAATGATTAGCTTTTGAAGTCGTTGTGAACGGGTAGGGGCAGAAGGAGAAAGCGGTACGGCCAGATCAACTACTGCTTCCTCTTCAGTGGAAGTCTTCTTCTTTTTCCTTACAGCACGCTTCCCCTTCCTCTTTGAAGAAGACTCGCTCCCCGGAGTAGCAAGCAATGTTGAAAGCTTCGTATCGTCATCAAGAGACCGCTCCGGGGTCTTCTCAATGTCTTCAAAATCCTCCGCCTTCTGCTCCTGAGAAGCAGCCGGATCATCCAAGCCTTGAAGAGCTTCGATTTTCTCTGCCTGTGATCCCGGTTGGGAAGCGGAAGGAGGAGTAATTTGGGAAGACGGAGGAACGGCAACCGAAGGAGTGAAAGCTTGTGCAGTGCTTGGTGCCTCCGCTGTAGAAGAAAAGAAGTTAAAATCAACATCCCCCGAAAATAAAGAAGGCATCGGTTCACCAAAGTTTAAGTAACAAGTAAGAAGGTCATCAAACTCAGTTAAATCAAGTAGCTGGTCCATTAGACCCGGAACTTCGCCAAAGTTACCTGGAGGAGTTGGTTTCGTAAGCTCGATTTCATATTTATCAGCTTCAGTTTCTTCCTGGCTCTTCTCTTCAATTTGGGAAAGAGGAGTCTCGGAAGTATCGAGTTTAGCTTCAGCATCTTTTGCAGCAAGTGGAGATTGAGAGCTAGAACCGATGATATCAACATCAGTCAAAGTTGAAGTATGGACAGGGGCAGGTAGTGATGTTGTCTTTTCTGGGTATTCTTCTACCGCTGCCCCGGCTCTAGCTCCGGCAAGTTGTTCTTTACCTCTAATAAGCGCATCACGTGCTTCATCGTCTAGATAAAGCGCTACAAGGTCTGCTTCCGCATAGCTAGAAAATGTGTCAAGTATAGTCTCCCAGACTTCAGCAAGTGTAATCTCATATTTGGGACCAAAAAAGGAAAGGCTGCCACGGCCCAAAACGCTGTGCATATAGAAGTCAAATAGAGTAGAATCGATGCTAGCTCTAGTGGCATCATGAGACTCTTCGGCCGCAACCTGACCGGCGACCGCGTCATCACGCTCCTTCTCAACTTTAAGGAGCTTAGCTTTCAGCATCTCAATCTCTGCATTTTGGGACACAATTGTCCCCTGTAGCTCAGCATTTTCTGTGCGATATTTCTCAGTAATGTGCTGCTCAGCTGCAAGTTTCATTTCGGCGTCTCTTTGTGCAGCATGTGCATCCCGTACCTGCTTTTGAAAGACTTCTTCCTTTTGGGAATGCGATGCAGAAGACGAGGCGAGATCTTCCTTAAGTTGCTTGACTTCAGATGCAAGCTTTGCGTTGTCGTCTGCGATACTCGTCATCTCCGCATCATGCTGCCTGCGCCATTTGTCCCATTCTGATTTATCGTTCTCCATGGTCATCATTGCCTCAAGATTCAAGTGATTAACCCTTTGGAGTTCATCGACAAGTTTCTGCCATTGCGACATCCTCTCGATATTGAGCCTGACTGCGTCAAGACCTTTAAGCATGTCTTGCTTGTCAATCGGAACCAAATCCAAATCGAAGCGCACTCCTTTTAGGCACCAATTGGGAAAGTGGCTCTGAAGCATTGGAGGGCCATCTTTAACTTGATATTGTGGCCTGTTAATAATTGTTTGAATGTCAGACTTCTTTAGAGGAGGAGAGCCGGCCAGGGTATCAGAAGGGATAGGAGCGTCAGCCTTTTCAGAAATTTCAGACGCGTTCTTCTCATCGAGTTTAACCCGTTTACTTGGGTCATCAATAGCATGCTTCTTCCCTTTATCATCGTGATATTTTCTTTTATGAGAGTCATCGTCTCTCCTTCTTTGCTGCTCTTCATAAGCACGCCTTTCTTGAGCTTTTCTAGCTGCACGCTCTTCATCAGATTCTTTGCGGGAGGGAAGATAACGTCCATAATCGTAAGAATCGCGCCCTCCGTAGCACCGGAAGTTGTCGAAGTATGAGCCGGAGCGTCCCATCGGAGAATCTGAAAAACGGAAAAGAAGTAAAGTTTAGAGATTTCCAGAAAAAGAGAATAAATGCTTATAAGTGCTGAAAAATCCTAAGTGTGTGTGGCGTGCAAGCTACATGCGTCAAACTACAGACCACGCTTTAGTGTAGAAACAGAAACGACTGGCGTGGTAGGCGTCAGGGTTTGTTTTAGGGAGGAAGTCGCTTCAACAGCAGGAGAAGTCACTTTCGGATTATTATCCCCGAAAAGCTCTTGAGAAGTTATCATGATATCGCTCAAGCCATCGAAAGTGTCATCACCCAGGAACTCAGCAGACTTCTCTTTTCCAACTTCCGTATCGATTGATTTCTCAAAAACTCGGGGATTCTCTTCCTCCTTAATAATTGGGGCAAGTGCCGACTTGCTGGCTGACCCTACAACATCAGTAAATGTAGAACATTTTATCAAGGCAACTTCAGCAGCGGGTGCTTCCGATGCAACTTCTTCTACAGAAGCTGGGGCATTCGAGGTCTCTGCTCGAGAATCTGAAGCAGCTAACGTTTCCGCATCAGAACTCGAGACTTCATGAATTTGAGTCGATCTAGAAGGATGTAAAAGTCCAAACTGGTGGAGAAACTCATCTTTCAACAGAAATTTCACATCCCGTTCTTCAATCGGAACAGCCATGAGCTCCTCCAGAGTTTGCTTATGACTGGGATCCCTAGAGGGAGAGAGGAGCGCTGAAATGAGAAAGCAAAGTTAAACACTTAGTGATTCGGACTGTAAGATACTCAGAGAACAAGGAGAAGAAAGGATAGGCATTCTTACTTCCTTCTCTCCACACGACATAAAAACCAGGGGGACAGCGAACATAAAAATACTGGGTCAAAAACCCATGAGTAGTATCTGGGAGGCCGACAACCAGTTTGCGATTCCTGGCACTTCTTATAACGATGATCGAAGGATGATCTTTAATTCTGACAAAAGAGCACAGGTAACAGATTTCGTCAACACTGGGAAGACGGTTAAGCGTTCTGCTGAATAATACGCATAGCCCCATTAGAACAGCATAACCATTGGGATGTAATTGGAATGGAGCGATTGCCAGTTGGCGGAGAAGATGTTGAAGAAAATTGTTGAAAGGAGGAATGGCTCCGCTCGAGCACATTTGTCGGTTGACCGCCACAAAGCCAGGAGGTGCTACATCGGCAGTGTTGTTCTTTTCAGGAAGGATAGCGTCATCCTCAGCAATGCCAAATTGAGTACACAATTGCTGAAAAGTTTTGTACAATAAAGTGGAAGGGGCTCTTTCTGGGGGATTGACTAAAGGAGCTGGAATGAAAATGGACTCTCCGGTCTGAACTGTTACATCTCCTTGTTGAGAAGCCATTCTACACAAGCAACTGGATATTCAAATATGAAGTCGGTGACAGTATATTCGTCCCAATTTCTTTGTGGATATTTTATTAGACAGGTTATTAGTCTGCAAGTTAGAGTGATCTGTGGGGAAATGCAGCAGTTCATAGTTCAGCAGTTCAAAATGCAGCAGTTCAAAGTTCGTTCAAAGCCCAAGTCATGAGTCGCCAACGACTTATGTATTGACTCGTCCACGACTGATGTTCTGACTCGTCCATGACTTAAGGGTTACAAGGCAAGTCGGTCGTACTTCAGGTCTTAAGTCGTGAAAATAAGAGACTCCAGTCCAAAGCGGCATACAACCCAAGTCCTAAGTTGTCTACGACTCAAGAACTATGTCGTCTATTACTCAAAAGGAGGCTACAGTCCAAAGCGGCATGAAATCCTAAGTCCTGAGTCGTCTACGACTCAAGAATTATGTCATAAGAGACTTGACTCGTGAGTCGTACAAAGCTACTGAACCATGGCCCTGCTAGCATCTCACTCGATTTGAACCCATTGACTTTTCTTCTAACCCATTATCTTCCAAACCCAGTAACCTCTCAATCAAATTACGATCCCCATCCTAATTCCACGACACCATTGAACCATCCAAAGAATTAAGATCAGATCACCAAAGCCTCATCAACCTAATCAGTTAAAGCCTGAAGCGCAGTACCCCTGCATTTCCATCGCCCCATTCATCCAAATATGAAATCAAGCAAAATCGGGCTCACGAACTACCGGTACGGTGGAATTCACAACAAAGCGTTGTACGAGGGGATGGATTAAGTATGGGGGGAAGAATTCACGAATCAATGATGATTAAAGGTCGAGGATGGATCAGAAACACTTACGCAGTAAAGAATGGAGAATCGAATTGGTAGATTGTTAGAAAAGGAAGGTATTGCCCCGAGAAAGCTTGGAGGAATAGTAATGGCGGATACGACTCAGGAGATAGGTAATGAGTAGAAGGGACGACTCAAGCATTTTATACCTTTGGGCAGTGGAACACGAAAAGGCATACACGGGATAAGATGAGTCGAAGCACACGACCTACGATTTAGGCGTGTACTTCGAGGGGCAAATGTTAACCCTTAAGTTTCTACGACTCATGGTCTTACGAGATAAGGAGTATACGACTCATGGTCTAGACGGTTCAGCGAGTCAAGGTCTATACGACTCATGGAGTATTACGACTCATGGGGACTTACGACCCATGAGGTCTTACGACTCATGGGGTTTACGAATCACAAGGTCTTACGACTCATTGGATCTATGACTCATCAGGTTCATGACTCATGAAGTCTTACGACTCATCAGGTTCAACGAGTCATGGAGATTTACGACTCATGAAGTCTTACGACTCATCAGGTTCAACGAGTCATGGAGATTTATGACTCATGAGAACTGGCGACTCATGAGGTCCTACGACTCATCACTCTTACGACTCATGAGGATCTGCGACTCATGAGAACTGACGACTCAGGAGGTCTTACGACTCATCAAGTTTACGACTTAAGGGCTATCAAACTGGAATCCAAGGCCCTGGCCTGTGCTACTTTGATCTGATGAGTCGACTACGACTTAGCACTTCTCTTCCAACTGAGCCGCAAGATGGACCATAAGGCGCCCACGAGACATCATAAGTCGAATACGAGTCACGACTTACCATGAGTCGGTCACGACTCATGACTTGGCCAAATTGAAAGCTCAGAAATCTGCTCCTATAAATACCCCATCACTTCCAACATTGAGGGGACTTTTGGCAAATCATTTCTACAGCGCTGTAACTCCGTCAAACTCTTGATTCATTCAGCAATCAAGGATCCTTCAAGCATTCGCGACACTACAACAAGCTTCGAGAGAAATTCCTTACATCCGACATGGATTCATCGAGTTTCATCGTCGAAGATTGAGCTAGTAGTCAAGATTGTTTCTTGTGATCGAATTATACTTTTTCTTGAAGAGATTTGTATCAAATTGTAACCAAATCAGCAATAAGAGACTATAAAGTGGACGTAGGCTCAATTACGGGCCGAACCACTATAAATCTGTTGTTCATTTACTGCATTTCTACTATTTTCCTGCTTTGATTCCTGTTCCCGTCACACGGGTGGTGCTTTCACAATCCTATTACACACACCGGGTGTTAGCGTTCATATTTTAACGTCAACAAACATCATCTTAGATCATAAAGAATAGAAATTTTTTAACTGTAATTATTCACCTAATTAACTTTGTTTCCACTCATCTCAAGCCTAAGCTCTTCTTATTAACTTCGCTTGAGAATCGCACACCAAATCGATAGCACCGTCTTGATCCGCCTTGATTTAGTTGCTTATATTATTGTAGGTTAAATTGAAATGATTTTTTTTTAAATTTTTAGTGTTTAGAGTTGAGAGAAAATTTTGATGGAGTTTTGTTACTATAAACTAACACGAGAATTTAGGATTAGGTGAGGCTTGCTTATATAAGGGTTGGGAAAGTGTTTGGGCTATTGGATTTGGGTTGGAGAACCTCCCTGGTAATCATGTATGTTCGTCAACCCATATTAAAGTAACGATCGGAACCGATAAAAACGCTCGATAATATCAAAATTAAACGCGAACGGTCGACCTTCATCAGCCTATAGTCGACCCTCATTAACCCACGATCGATCCTCATCAGCCTACGGTTGACCTTACAATGCAAATTTTTGCATATATGTAGTTTTGAGTTTTTATTTTATTCTAATGCCCATAAATTCTTCATACTCACTCCGATTTCGAGGTGTTATATATGAAAATCGTCCAAAAAATTTCTATAAACGAAATGGTGAAAGTATCGAAGCCAAATTCAAACACTTGTAAAAAAATTCTTTTTAGTCAATTGTTTAATTAAATTTACCTTTCTTATTAAATTTCCATTTAAATTTCTATTAAATTCTTGTTAAATTTTACGTAAATTTCTGAGGTGTTACAAAATATCAAATCCTGGTGAGGTAGCATGAATGCCAAATACTTATAGGGGTGAACTATTATCTCAACTCCAGAAATGCCAAAGTGTTGAAGCATGTAATCACTCTCCTCTTGCTTTGTGAAGTAGGACTAACAATTAATATGAAGTTTCTAGGGAAGTCTTTTACTAGGCTTAGGGGTGCTTGGAGTTTATAGTTCCATTTTTACTTCCTAATGTGGTACCTAACCTAAAAAGACAAAAATGTGATAATAAGTTAGCGTAGCAAAGAAGATGAGTTAAAAGTTCAAGCCTTTGAAATATCAACCTCAAAATCAATAAGTTTATGAATTCATAATATAAGTAAATAACTAGAAAAAAGAAGGCCTAGCTAACCATCGAATGATAAGTTATTAAGCTATTGCATGTTGATATCGCATTGTGGTATCACATCTTGAGTTAATGAATTATTGCATGTTGAAATGATGGGAACTATCGCATATTGGTATCATATGTTTAGTTAATAAATTATCGCATGTCGATATTGCATATTGGTATCACCTGTTAAGTTAATAAACAATCCCATGATTGAAACGATAGCAACTATCGCACATTGATATAACATATTGGTATCACATGCTGAGTTAATGAACTATTGCATATTAAAATAGTAGGGGCTATCGCACGATAAGCTATTAAGTTATCGCACATTCATATCGCAAATTGGTATTGCATGTTAAGTTAATGAACTATCACATGTAGAAATGGTAGGAATTATCGCATGTTGAGCTAATATGTTGCTGCATGTTGAAGTAGCAAAAATTATCGCATGTTGAAGCGATTAAAAACTACAGTTGTAACACGCTTAAAATAAAGCGGATATTGGGTCTTAAGACTCAAAACATGAGCAATCAACTGAAACTTAATAATTGAAGATCAAAGTACAAATTATATGAAAACTCCATGAAACATATATGAATTCTCAAAATCAAAGGTTCTAAATCAACAGAAGACATGAAATTAAAACCAAAAATCAGCAAATAACAATAACAAGAGAAACCAACTACCTAAGAAAACTAAATCTAGGAATTAAATGGTTCGAAAGAAGTTGAGTCTAAGTTGATTTCAAATGAACTGGTAAGGAATGAAAGAGGTAGGAAGAAGAGTACTTGTAGGGGAATAAGGCAAGTGATCTAATTGTGACATCTCGCTATTTTCGACATTCCAATTTAACACAACTCATAGTGTGTAAACCCCAAAACCCAAAAAAGACGTGTTGTTAGGTAAAGATAACAAGAGACAAAACAAGATGATAAAGACCGTCTATTTCCTTCTGAACTCACAATGGAAGGGAATAACATATAATATATCCAATCAAATATCACTTTACTTCATAGCAACATATTTAATGTATATACATAATCAGATACAGATCCAATCCAAGTCTGATACACACAATATTATTGTTATGTGATTATTTATATACGGATCTATATACAATAGTAATGCCTTTGTCATGTGCACCATCCAACGTCAATAAGTACAACACTCTAGTTTCCATTAACCTAATGATGAAACAACAAAGGGAGAACATAGGGAGAGGATCGGACTACAGACTGGTGAGTGATGTACGTCTACTCTACAACATACTATAGACATTCCAAATAATACCAAGATAAATATGGTAACCAATCATACATTTATCCTATTTCACCTGCATACAACATGTTAGTCAAACAATACAATGATCCATGGCCAACTTTATGAAATAAGGCCATAATCTAATACATTTACAATGGTTGATGGTATGGTATAACCTATACTCAAATCCAGTACATTACAATGGCCGATGGTATGGTCTAATCCATACTCAAAGCCAAGCCCACCCTATTCGATTAACACATGGTTAAATCACCAAATGGACGTAGTTCTATACACTGCTTACAGACCCATTTTCGTATAACAATATGCACCTCAGATTTTGTATACATACTGAGCAATCATGTTACCATGATAACCAATAGAGATCTCAAAATTGGTATTTAAGCACGGTCAAGTATTCATACGTATATATTTGTATATATCACATAAATACACACATCCATCCATATATATGTCTAAAGCATTCGTATTAAATAAGGTCAAAAGGTTGCTACAAAATATCACTAATCAATGTACAAAACCCAAAGGAAAAACACTGAATCGATTTAAGTTATTAAACTTGGCCTTATTCGCCTAGGTTTATTGTGCAGTTATTTTCATACAGGGCCACCGGTGTACCACACACAGGTAGAGCGGTGACAATCCCTAGAAAGTTATATATTTATTTCCGATTTTTATATCGTCAGAACTTCTTCATTTTTTTACTCAATTCCGAAGCCGTTTTCTTCTATATTCAAATTGAAGTATCTTTTATCTATTTCAAATTTACTAGGAGTTTAAGTTAAATTTGTTTCATAAATCACTCCAAAAGTCAATGGCTAAAAATATATTATTTCAGGTTTTATAAATATTCCTTCTTGTACATAGACACACACGTATAAAAATATACTTTAAAATCAAAGTAAATTCATTTTAAAAATCATTTTATGACCTAAAATTACATTTGAGACTTCACCAACATACACACACAAACACACTTCAATTTTAGTGCAAAAAGCGAAATCCTTCCATTTTTTTATATACATAATAATTCATACAAAATACATTTTGTAATTTATATGTTTTCTAATACTTATAAACATCTTTCTGAATTATTTTATAAAGTTTTATCATGATTTAAACAAGCTATTTAAATAAACTATATACATATATTTTCCAAAACTTAATTTCCAACATCATCTTTACAATATTCATATATATATAATATTCATTAAATTCGAGCTTATTTATCCTAAACCCAAAATTATAATATTCTATCTTTTAAAATGATTGTTGATCAGATATAAATCATATTCAATCTCAAATTTACATTGTTTTGCATTGTTTGGCCAAACATCAACTAATTCTCATTTTGTAACGATTTCATAACCAAATTCCATTTAATTTCAGATTATATTACTCTTCATTCTCTATTATATTTCAGTAATTATATCCATCATCTAAATTTTCTAATCGTAAATAATAATTGCTTAGAACTACTCAAGATTGAGGAGAGTATATTGTAAATTAGGCGAAACCACTCACAATAATCTAAAAGCCTCCAAATTGCTCACTGTCCAATGCGATCGCCCCCAAATTTTAAAATTCGTGACTCTAATTGGTGTTAGAGAATGGGCCTCAAATCTCCCTTCGATTTGGTTTTTAAATTATCGATTTTATTGAAGGATTTGGGTAGAATTTGATATTTGAATTAAAAATGGTTTTTCTGTTTTCTGAGAGGAAGATGGAGAAGTAGAATATGTACTAAAAAAATGTGTTTTAAAATTTTTGAATGGAATAACTAACCATATGTAAATATATATATATAAGATAGGTTGTCCATTCAAATTTGTCGAGTCGGCACAATTTAAATTTTCAAAGTTTGAAATACTAAATTTGCGATTTCGCTCACATCCAGACTTTGATTCGGACAAATGAATATACGACGTGCATTAGAAAAATGAAATGATCACAATGGTGCCAATTTCACTTTAAAATTCAAATATTATAAAAATGACGATTTTGCCTCTCGATCAAAATTATTTAATTAATTTCACTATTTCAAATCATCGAAAAATATGGGTTATTACACTCTCCTTCCTTAAAAGGAATTTTAACCCCGAAATTACTAACATAACATCCAAGTCAATCAATCCATACCAACTCAACCAAAACACATTAATACACATATATATTACATAGATGAAGAAATAGGAATGCATGATCATGTCCTATAATACTTAACTAAATGCAAGAAGGCAATTCAATGGTAGACCTCCTAAACTTGTCGGCCTGCTGGATGTATGCAATATGGATGGTATATAGGCCTAATGCAGTATAAACTAGGTATATCAATGTAGATCGAATCTATATGAATGTAACTGTTTATATCATATCATAAGTCAAGGGTTCAAACATTCTAGTGATCTATAATACTCAAGTCAACCATGAAGCAACCAAACACTTAGCATCCACAATCTAACATCTAAACCTAAATCCTATAAAAATAAAATAAATCCATGGAAATCATCCAACCAAGTCTAGATTGTAATGACTCGCCTTCTCGACCCTCGAATGTTGACATTAATACATCCTCGGAACTCATGTGTCGAGCACCCAAGTGCCGGAAAGACTTATTGTTATGGTAAAATAAAATAAAAGAAACCAAAATAAGAAAGAAGAGAACAATATTAGAATCTCACATTAGAACAATAACATATAATATCAAAAGATAGTACGGACTGTCACTCTAAGATACATAGCATTTTAGAATTACAATTCTAAATGCTATCATCAGCCTATACAGTTATAACAGCATGTCCTCATAATTGCTGATATATACATAGTAGTAATGCAGCTGAAATAAGAATATTTTGGTAGGTGAAACATCCAACTCAACTCCTTGAGCTCCAATGAACATCCAATTAAAACTTGCCTTTCTCAGACTACTTGAAAGAGCACACGAGGAATTTAGGGACAACAAAAATCATGTGTTAGACATAAGTATGGTATGAGAAACTCAAGAAATATGTGAAGAGCATATAACAATACATTTGAGACCACATAGAATGCCTAACTGTTATACCCTCAAATGAACCGCACATCTAATTAGTACATATGGTGGTATAATATATAATGTCTAGGGTGTGTAATACAAATCAAAAAATATCTGTGTCGCTTACATCTCACGACATAACAATATTGAAGTACAACTAAAACCGCTAAGGTATGTTCACATAATGGATTTTCCATGGAGATCTCTCTAGTTAGTCCGAATCCAAACTTCTGCACAAGGGACAGAAGCTACCTCCGAGCATCGTATATCTCTAGATAGAATATACCACTAAGGTAAACGTAGCCGGTCCACGTCTGAAACATAATCCCAAATATCATCAACTCCTATGCACCACATGGATAAGCATACTCTAGATATGGAGTTGATAATACCCTGTTGTAGGTTAGCAAAACCCAAACTATACATCCTACTTTATTTTCTACCATTTTCGATGTTAAGGTGACGTTCGGCATCTCTTACACGAGTCTTCATCACTCAAACAGAATATGAATCCTGAAATGGATTCCAGCATCTCGAATAGATCATGAATCTCTACTTGTATTCGAGCATAGATCACGTATATGGTTTTGAAGTGGTTACGGTTTTGAGTCATCTCAGACAAGTACACTCCCCCACTTACGGATGCTCCAAAACCAAGCGATAGATTTTTGGTTAACTTAACCATGATTCTTTCAGAAATAAACAGATGATAGATAAGGGTGGAGATCGTCTCCTATCCGAATGGATTTGCTTATCATTTGTCCTAGAAGAGCAAGACGATTTTATACATATAGTATAGCATCATCGAAAATAACTATACCATGTAATCCTTGTGTTTCTTCTAGATATTTCCTTACTTATTTTGGTCAAGTTTGATAGTTGACTAAGTGACTATCAGGCTAAAAATGGACGATCATATATGGAAATTAAGTCTTATATACTTATCATCTTTCCAACCTTTCCGTCTCACACCATCCCTTAGTCAAGAGTGAAGCCTGGTAGGTTAGAGAACTGGTTGCATCAAAGCCTTTCCTAGACACTTCATTCTTGACTCTCACAGATAGACAAATCTACTTCGTCAGCTTTTAGTGCTAAGTACATGACTAAATACTTTCCATAAATGAGTAAACACACAGGCTTGATCAAGTCACACAAAGCATGATTAAGTCACATAAGCGACTTCTAATCCCCTATTTATTTAATTAAAACTTTTATTAATTAAAACCTTTTTTATTAGTAAAACTTCTTTTATCTAATAAAACTTCGTTTATCAAATTCTACTATTCATCTATACTCTTTCAATACTTGAAAAAGTATTCATATACTTATCTCAAATGGTATAGGTATATTCACAAATCTTTAACAAGATTTCTTACTTTAAAGTATAATTAAAGAGGTTAAAACCAAATGTTACTTAAACATTATTACTATACACCCTTTCTCTTTTATAAGTTAAATCTTTGCTTGTTCTATCTTTCTCAAAAAGATTCCATACTTGTTATTTCCTTTAAAATGTACATTTAAAAGATCTAATTATATTCACAAATCTATTTCAAAGGGTTTAAGACAAATGTTACTAACACATTGTCACCAGAACCCAGAACCTTTTTACTTATAATCATCTTTAAAACATTCTTTTAAAAGAGCTAATTACATCCACAAGTATAATAAAAAAGGGTTAAAGACAAATGTTGTTAACACATTGTCACAAAAAACCAAAACCATTCCATAATTGTTATTATCTTTAAAATATCATTTCAAAGATCTAAGTATATTTATTAACAAGATAATATGCTTTTAATAACTTTCAAAACCATTTATTATAACAAAGTGTTATAATCCAAAACTTCCTCTTATCCTTTACAAAATACTTAACTTACTTTTTCAAACTTATATATACTTTAAAAATAATTATAAATATGTTATAAATATCTATGTAAAATATCACTTAAAAATAACTAATTTATAATTTGATGAAAATAAATAAAAAAACATGTTTTATGTTATAAAATCCCTTTACTTTAAAAATTCATAAATAATTATTAAAAATATATTTAAAATTAAGACAAACTTTAACATACTGAAAAATATGTTTGAAAAAATCCCTAAAAGATTTGGGAAAAATAGCAAATCTAAATATCATTTTTAGAACCCTAAAACCTCAAGCAACTTACTACAACATTTATAAATGCTGTTAAAAGTCCTTGACAAAGAACAACATAGAAAAGCACTATCTTTGCGACCATTATTCTCCACTTAAAAAAATGATTTAAGACTTCAAATATTTATAGTAAGTACTAACCTTAGGGTACTTAAAAACATGAAAAGAAACCCTCAAGTATATCAAGCAAAATCATATTAAAAATTCTCGAAAACAAGCTATATTTCCGAAGTCTATTTATAACCACCTTTTTAGTCTAACTTTAACCACCTTGTTTGACTAGTTCTAAAATCATTTAAATTTTGATTTTTTCCCCAGTAATAAGTAAATATATAATACTTATTGAAAATTTAAAGAAACCCATAAGGATGTCTTTCAATTTAGTTACAAAAATTCCCAAAAACAGGACATTCCAAAGTGCTCATATAGCGACCTTCTTCTCGCTATGACATATTGCAACTTTATTTCACAAGTTAATGAATGATTTAAACTTCAATATTTTTCCACTAATAAGTAATCTTATAGTACATATCAAAAATACAATGAAACCCCTAGGATGTCTTTCAAAGTTGGCTTTGAAAATCGCCAAACACAAGGCATTTTCAAAGTGCATCTGTAGCGACCTTTTCGCTTCTAACTTTCACAACTTCGTTTCACAATTTCTATCACTTTCCAAATCAACTCCTTGCTACCCTCATATGTCAAAAAATGTGTAGAGAATAACCAAAATATATTATATAACAGTATATTCCCAAATAATCATATAGAACAAGTTTAAACATATGGGGATTCAAAGTGCGCTTATAGCGGCCATCGCTATACGGACCATTCCATATCCATTCCAAATTCAACATGCAATCCAAAAAACCATTTAAACATAAATCCAAGGCAACGCCACATATTATAGAAGGTAATAGGATATATGTTATGCAATATAAAGTTGTCATTTGCTTTCAAAAGTAAGGGGTCCAAAGTTTATAACTTTAATTAGTTAATGTCACTTTAACTTTATATGTCAAGCACACAACATATATAGCAAAATATGTAATCATTCAATGGTGAATGTAACAACTTGCCTTTTCGACCCCCAAATGTCGACACTAATACATCCACGGTATTCACGTGCCGAGCACCCAAGTGTCGAAAAGAAGAATTGTTAGGGTGAATTAAAAGAAAAAGAAATAGAACAAGGAAGAAAGAACACAATATCTGAATTTCACAACGGAACGATCATATATAATATGAAAAGACAATATAAACTGTCATCCTAAGATACAAAGTTTTTCAAAGTTACGCTAATCGGCCCTGACAGTTATAACAACATGTCCTAACAAATGCTAATGATACACACGAAGTAATGCAACGGAAATAAATACTACGACAAGTAGGGCTCCAATTCTTCTCCAGAAACTGCAAAGTATCCATGGCTAAATCTGGAAACATACACAGGGCTGAACTGAGCATTATAAGAAAATAACACCTGGATTAGTTTGGTAAACCAGCGTGAGAAACTTAAGAAATAGGTGACAAGTAATAATAACAATTACGACCGTACAGATTCCCATAATGGTTTTTCCCTCACATAAACCAGCCATTCATTTATTTTAACATATAGTGATATGATACGTAATGTCTAGAGTATAACACGTAAATCATATCAAATAGCTACTGTGTGAATGCCATAACAATAGTAGGTGTATAATCAATATTGCTAAGGTACGTTTGCATAATGGATTTTCCCATGGAGATCTCATCGGATCTAGCCGAATACAAACTCCATGACAAGGATTAGAAACTACCTTCCGAGCAACGTATATCTCTAGATGGGATATACTCTAAGGTAAATATAACTGGACCACCCTCGGTGAGTGATCCGAGCCATACCAACTCCCACAAGCAACAGTCGCTAAGCATCTCTAAAGATGGAGTTAATATGCCCTTGAGGTTGCTAAACCCCCATGGCCATGGCCATTCTTTGTTTTCTGTCATTTTCCTGATGCCAAGACTACGTTCGACATCTCTCGCACTAGTCTTCATCACTTGAACAGAACACAAATCCCCAAATGGTTTCCTCCATCTCAAATAGATCACAAATCACTACATGGATTTGAGCATCTTGAATATATCTCGAACTTCCCCATAGTTTCCTGCATAATTCCTCCGACGAACGCTAATGTTAGCCTCTCTTTTGGAATACTTCTTAAGATAGATAGCCCAACACGATATCATCGTTTGAAATGTTAATGCCGATCTTTCCCTTGGAATTAACCTTATAATTGACAGTTCAACTCTATAACATTCCACTTCTCAATAGCTTCCAGAATATAGATCGCGTATATAGTTTTGAAGTGGTTTCGGGTTCGAGTCATCTCATATAAGTACACTCTTCCCACTTAGCAGACTCTGCAAAACCAATCGATGAATTTTCGGTTACCTCAATCTCGGTTCTCTTAGAAGTAAGTGAAAGCTAGTTGTTTCATAACAATACTCCTCACCGGGTGTTCCTGTAGGTATGAAATCGCGAAGCCTTTTGATAACTTCTTAAGTCATATTTCATCAATTCGATAGTCGACTAATCGACTATCTGGTACAAGATAGATGTTTGTCAATGGAACAAAGTCTAGGTTACTTTCCTTAAAAAAATAAACAAACAAACTATCATCATCCAAAACATAATCAGCCACACAAAGTATGATTATGTTACTTAAATACCCCTAATCCCTTCCATTTAAATAATCCTTTTTATTAATTAAAACTTCTTTATTGGTAAACTTCATTTACCTAATAAAGTACTACTTTTTCTATTTTTTCCAAAAGATTTCATACTTATAATTTCCTTAAAAATATCCATTTTAAGGATTTAAGTATTTTCACAAATCCATTCAAAAGGTTGAGACTACTGTCACTTAAAACATTGTCACGACAAACCCAAAACCATTTCGCTTTTGCTTATCTATAAATCATTCTTTTAAAGATCTATTTACATTTCATAAGTATAATCGAAATGGGTTAAAGATGAATGTCACTTAAAACATTGTCACGACAAGCCCAAAACCATTTCGCTTTTTCTTATCTTTAAATCATCCTTTTAAAGATCAATTTACATTTCATATGTATAATCGAAATGGGTTAAAGACGAATGTTACTAACACATTGCCACAACAAACTCAAAACCATTTCACTTTTGCTTATCTTTAAATCATTCTTTTAAAGATCTATTTACAGTTCATAGTATAATCGAAAAGGTTTAAAAATGAATGTGATTAACACATTGTCACAACAAACCCAAATCATTTTCCTATATGTTACTATCTTTACAAACATTTGTTTTAAAGATCTAAGTTCATATTCAGTTAAGTTCGGTATGGACTAGTTAACTATCAAGTTCTAGAGATGATTGTTTATACAAATCACGATTCGTACGCTTAACTCATTTCCGACATTTCAACTTAACTATTCCTCATTCAAGAGTGAAGCCAGGTAAGTTTGGGCATCGGTTGCTCCAAGCCTTGCCTAAACACTTCGGTCTTGAATCTCACAAATAGATAAGTCTACCTCGTTGGCTTTTTGTTTTAAGTATAATATTAATTACTTCCATAAACAATAAGGAATCAACTCGATTAACATGTTTCTAACATTTTCCACTTACCTATTCCTCGATTAAGAGGGAAGCTCAGTGGGTTAGAGCTCTATTGCTCCATCCCTACTCGACATCAGTCTTAGCTCTCACAAATAGATAAGATTACTTCGTCGGCTTATTAGTGTTAAGCATAGTTAACTGCTTTCCTAATAAGTAATTAAACAATTTAACCATTTTCAATAAGCAATTACTAACCCCTTCCTAAATCTTTTGTTTTATAATCCAAAACAAGATATTTATATAAGATATTTTCTAAGATATTTATATAAGATATTTCCAAGATATTTATAGAGGATATTCAAGATATTTATACTCCAAAATACTTATAATATATTTTTTTAAATTCCGTTAAAATATCACTTGAAAATAACAAGTTTGAAAAATCAATAGAAACTTGAAAACGGCATATTTTAATAAAATATCTCCCCTTTGAAAATTCACAACTAATTCTTATAAATTCATAAATATTTCAAACCATTTTTAAAATACTCTAAAAGTAGTTAATAACTACTTGTAAAAAGAATGAAACAAAATAATTAAATCTATATATCTTTTCAAATCTTTTAAGTCCAAATATCAAGTCTAAATGAAGCAGTTTTGCAGTAGTGATGTTTTGGCCGTTTTCGAGATGTTACTTAATTTGTTACAATTCAATCTTTTGATAGAAACAAACATACATATATAAAAATAAAAATATGGTGAGAAATTCGTATAGATCTCTCTACAAAGTTTCATAACAATTGCCAAAAACAAGGCAATTCCAAACCGCTTCTATAGCGACTATCGCTATAAGTTCACTTCTAAATCCAAGTCATATTCCACACTATGTTCAACTCCAACCTATGTGCTTCATTCCAAGGTCTAGTCATATGTCATACAAGTCCATTTAAGTCCATTTCAAAAAATTTCCAGTCCATGTACATGGATCACATATGTCACTTACTTTTAAAGTAAGAAGTTACAACCATTATATTCAACATAAGTTAACAACAATTCAATCAACTTTAACACAATCAAACACAACATATATGTGTTATATTTTTCATCCGAAGTGAGTTATTAACTCACCTTTAACCCAAACATAACCAAGAACCAAGAATCAAAGCCAAACCATAACCTTGCAACACATTTCCTTTTCCTCCTCCTTGCCTTGCACCTTGCTCCTTTGCCTCCTCTTCCCTTTCAATGCTTACATCCATCCCATAATGGGGAGTTTGGCACCATTTCTTCATGTTTTGGCTTGGTGGAAGAGTTTGTAATATTATAATAGGCCTTATCGCAAAGTTTGAAGTGATTTGGAGTTGATTTGCAACTCTTTCTTTTCAGAACGTAAGAGAGGAAGAAGATGAAGATGCCATTAGAAAAGCTTGGTTTTGCTTAGGAATTTTTGTGATTATTTCCTAAGGGTATGCCTCTCTTATATAGGCTTAGGAATGTGATGGGAAAAGGCCGAAAATCCCTTAAAACCCTACTAGCATTAATTACTTCTGTTATACTTTTTGTCATAATTGCTTAAGTGTTAAGGAGTTTCCATTTATGCTCATTTTCCTTTTCACACTTAAATAGATAAGTTTGGGAAGTTTCTTAAGTTTATTTCCATAAATGGAAAAATATTTTTGTTTCATTAAATTGATTTCCTAAGCAAATAAGTGTATGTAAAAAAATCCGAACAACTTCTGATGGACAACTTCTAACGGTTGAAAAGCTGTTTATCGATAAAACGATTGTCGGTCACATTATCAATATTTTTTCAAAGAATATATTTTTGTAAAAGAATTTCCAAAATAAGTTTACAATTATTACTATGATTTAAAAGGGAGTTAAAAAGCTTATTAAAACATTTTAATAACATTTATCCAAGATTCGAATATTTAAATAATTCAGATATTTAAATACGAAGTTTCCGAAATTCCTAGTCGTTGCAGCGAATAAACTCACAAAATCCATGCAAAAACCAAACAAAAGCATCCAAGAACATAGAACCACATCCTACCATCACCAAACATCCAAAGATCACAAGATAAGACCTCCCCCTCTCTTCCATTGCTCACGACCTATACAAGATCCCAACTTTTCTTCATCTTTCTTCCACTTTGGCTATAAATTCATGCTTCCTAAGATGTTCTAAGGTGTTGGTGAAAATTTGGTGGAGTTTGGAGAAGATTTTAACCAATTAGAAAAAGATTAGTGAAGAACAAAGTGGATTAGTACTAATCTACTTCCCACATTTTTATTCTTTTATTTCATTTGAAGAATTTGTGAATTATGTATTGTTAACAAGTCCATACCCTCTTCTTTAGCACCTCTTGGCCAGCCAAACCCATCCCCGATCATGCTTTTCACATGCTTTCACTTTATACCTCATTATACCTTGAAAATATTTCCCCCCTTTCACATCTAACTAGTTAAATTTTAGAAGCTTCTTTTTAATTTTTATACAAATATTTTTAGTTGCTAATTACCTCAATAATGATTAACTACACAAGCATAAAAGGTTTGAACAACTTCCGTTGAGAAAAAAATTGTTTATCGATAAAACGATTTTTGATCATTTTATCGGTATTTCTTCGAACTGTATGTTTTTGCAAAAAAAAATTCAAAAACAAGTTTACCATCATTAGTTATTACAAAAGATGGTTAGCAAGGTTATTAAATAATTTTATCACATTTAATCCAAGATTTAAATATTTAAATAATTCAGATATTTAAATACGAAGTGTCCGAAATTCTGGGTCGTTACATAGATACTAATTAAACTAATAAACAAGTAAATGGGAAAACATTATGGAAATGAGTCACATTGAAAAGAACGAATCTACTTTCCCTCTTTTCCAATACCCATAGTAAAATATTTATCTCTAACTAAATCTAACAAATTCTACTACTGGCATAAACACTTTTCGAAACATTAACATAAATGTACGTGCTTACCTACAATTCTGCAATACATGGTGACATCTCAAATAAATGATGCCACAATGCATAACAACGAGTAGCCTTAGCATAAACGTGCCCACACAAATTTGCAGTCTCTCATACCATTCCTACATGCACATGCTCAACACTTAAATCATTGAATGGTACTTTCCTCAATTCATCTTTCTAATTGCTAAAGTAAGGCAACTCGAACTGGATGGTATCTTATCTGTGACGACCGCCCATGACCCCTGCACTGAACCTAGAGATAGTGCGCTGTAAAGTGTGCCAAGCGACCATGGACGATTGCCAAGGTAAATTAAAACAGCAGAGTCTATCGTATTACTCACAGCGCATGGACAAAATACAATAGAACATATATATAGTGAAGCTTCACAGAATAGAATCTCATCAATCAAACTTCATAAAAGTTGAATACAACATCACAATAGTCAATACAATAAGCCTCACTACAACACTCAGAGAATACAAAGCAGCGGAACATCCAGTACATATAGTAAGAAGATAATATGCAACCCTTCAGCTCGTCTTCGATATCAACACCGTAGAAAGCAAGAACAGCACCTGTCACCTGCTACCTAGTCTGCCCGTCCCAAAATGGACGAACAGTCCAAGGCAATAAGAGTTAAAAACATAAAGCCTTGAGTCAGACAACAGTCTTAGTGAACAGTAAATTAACTAACAACATACCAAAAGAGCATAAAGGAAAAGGAATAGGAATACAACCCTCCCACTCCAACCTCTTTCTACAGTGATAGCCCCCAGACACACACTAAGCAGAAGCAAACATAGCAGAGCATACAATGTAAAGTAAAGTAATTATCACTCGAGTCAAGGGCGATGTTTTCCAAGCACAAACCCCCAAGGCCTAAACCAAGATCAGATAAGCACCAAGAAAACACTGCTCTTGAGACCGAATGACGATACAACCAAACATCCATGACTCTGGCTATCACTGTTATCATTGCTTCGATATCACAATTAATTGAATGACCGGCACATTCTTTCAGCCGTCCGTCAAGGGCTAATGGTAACCCCGGTTCTAGACATAACTCCCGCACGTCATCGTGACCCGTGCCTAGGACTATCGAATCTGCCCAGAGTACTTGACTACCCAATCAGTAGCCTTCAGGGACTATCGAATCTGCCCAACGTACTCTTGCTTTGATCATGCTAGAACCTTCAACAACGATGAGATCTCAGCCTTCTAGTCGTCCTCCTCGACAACTATTTCCATACTAGCTCAAGCGCCTCTCGAGCATCCATTATCCTCAAACTCGAACCATATCACCGAGTTACCAACATGCTTGGAATGATCCCGTCTGGATTAGACCAAGACTATCTCATATCATGCTTCGCTTCATCACATCCTCGCAAAGCTTCATCTCAACATCATCATCAAATCTATGCATAAGAGCTTCACCATCCGCTACATATGCCACAAGCAGCTTTTCCAATTCAAGAGCCTTTCCCTTAGCTTTTGAATCATCTTCGGTCTAAATCAAATCATCTATCATCAAATCATAGCAATCAACCAAGTCAAACATTAATCCAAACAATCAAGCATTCAAATATGATCTAAGTGGACAATTCTCACAATAATGGCACTTTCGTAATTAAAGAGTTGAAAGTCTAACAATCATGAAAACATGAGAAATATCTCTACAATCTTGATGAATGAACTTGCATAGGTTAACACTTAGTAAAATGGTTGTCAAATCATCATGAACAATGGATCTATATGGATCTACACTTAGGATGAAGAAAATGCATGGAAATCACTATTTTAACACCAAATCGAGCCAACAATTCGATATACTCCTTTGGATCCGTGTGAGAGATAATCACCACTCACCAAATCACCTAAACAACCCCAAATCAAAACGCTTCAGATCTGGACAGCGAAGGATCTAGCTTGATCTATCGCGAATCCGCTTCAAACGAAGAAATCTCACTTCAAAGGATGAAGATCTTCAATCTAAGCTCTTGAATCTTCAATTTGATCTTCAAATTGGATGGATGGAATCACTAGATTAGAGTGGAGAAAAGAAGTGAAGAAGTGTAGAAGTCGAGCTCTCAAAATGGCAGCACTTCGTCGCTTCGAAATCCGGATCCCAAAAATGAAGCCAACCCCCTTCTATTTATAGGCGAAAATCCCTTAAGTCGTAACTCGGAATTAGGTCGTCTCCGACCTACGACCTAAGACTCTCACTGACCTAAGCCTTAGCCAACAACTCCGACCTAATAGACCAAGCCTACGACCTAACAGATGTGCGCTCCTTCGTCCTACGACCTAACACTTCTGCGCATCCAAGCACCCAGCGACCTATCACAGACCGCTTCTTCGCGACCTAACAACTATAGAAGTCCACGACCTAACTTAGGTCGTTTACGACCTAACTGCTACAACTCAGTTGGGTTACGACCTAATTCCTTAGGTCGTCTAACGACCTAACTCCTTAAGCTACCACGCGACCTAACATAAGTCGCGAACAACTGGGATGCGACCTAACGAACCTACGACCTAACACACACACGCGACCTATCACTTAGCCAGGATACGACCTAAATGACTACTAGCCTAGCGACCTAAATACACAGCTCACTAACTCCTATAGGTCGCTAACTCCTATAGGTCGCAACATTCTATAGGTCGCAACATTCCATAGGTCGCTCTAATACTAACACACGACCTAAAATCACTATACAACCTAACTGCTAGGTCGTTAATTCTCGTAGGTCGCTGCCTTACCATAAGTCATCTAACGACCTATCTTCCTTAGGTCGCTAACCTGCCTATCTCCAAACCCTTAACTCGCCATAACCCTGGGTCGCTCCTATTCCCTAAATCGTATACGACTTACGACCTATACTAAGTCTTGAACGACTTAGGACTTAGCAATTTCGCCAATCAACGTGAAAACTTTTCGATGAAATTTTCTTCGATTTTTCGATCCGTAAAAATACGGGTCGTTACATTCTCTCCCCCTTAGGAATTTCGCCCCTGAAATTCCAAACAACAAAGCAATCAAAACTATTCTGCACGCCTATCATCCATAGCAATCATCAAACCATGCATCCAATGCTAGCTTAGCGTACAGAATTCTAACATTAGAACAAGTTACAATTTCGTTAGATGACACGACACCTTAGGGCCATACCTTGAAGAGTTCAGGATGAGCTGCCTTCATCCTCTCTTCCACCTCCCACGTATAGTCGTTATCATCATCACTCCATTGTATCTTGAGGAACTTAACTACCTTCCTCCTAAGCTGTTTCGTGTCGGTTTCAACAACACGAAGCGGCTTACGAGGTCTTCTATCGACTGGATCAACTTCGAAATCTTCATAGCTATCAGTAGAAACCACTGTATTCGAGTCGTGCACATACTTCCGTAGATATGATACATGAAAAACATTGTGCACACTCGACATCTTCTCAGGTAACTCCAATCTATAGGCAAGCTTTCCAGTTCGCTCGATGATCGGGAATGGTCCAACAAATCTCGGAGTCAATTTCCCTTTCTTCCCGAATCGAATAACATTCTTCAGTGGAGAAATCTTTACAAAAACCATATCACCTACGTCGAATTCCAAATCTTTACGACGCTTATCGGCATAACTCTTCTGACGGTCTTGGGCTGCCTTCATTCGTTGCCGAATGATCTCTATACAATCCGAAGTCTGTCGAATCATCTCTGGTCCAAGCATCAGCTTTTCTTTAGTCTCTAACCAACATGTCGGAGAGTTACACGGTCTTCCATACAATGCCTCATACGGTGCCATACCAATGCTTGACGGGTAACTGTTGTTGTATGAAAATTCCACCAAATGAAGGTGATCTTCCCATGATCCTCCGAAATCCAAAACACAAGCTCTGAGGAGATCTTTCAAAACTCGGTTGACTCTCTCGGTCTGACCATCTGTTTGAGGGTGATAAGCTGTACTTAAACACAACTCGGTTCCCAAAACTTCCTGGAAGCTCTTCCAAAATCCACTAGTGAACAATGGGTCTCGATCGCTCACTATACTCTTCGGAATACCATGGAATCGAACTATCCACTTAACATACAACTCAGCCAACTTTGATGCAGTTCTAGTCGATCGAACAAGAATGAATCTGGCACTCTTAGTCAAACGATCTACAATGACCCAAATCCCTTCATTTCCCGTTCTAGTTCTAGGAAATCCATCAATAAAATCCATCGACACTTGCTCCCACTTCCATGTAGGAACTTCTAATGGTTGCAGCAATCCACTTGGCTTCTTCTGTTCGGATTTTACCAACTGGCAGTTCATGCACTTGGAAATAAAATTTCCAACATCCTTCTTCATGCCTTCCCAGTAATAGGTTCTCTTCATATCCCGATACATCTTATTTCCACCTGGATGAATTGTCAACTTCGAGTGATGACTTTCCTTCAAAACTTCACTCCTCAATTCATCTATATCGGGAACAACTAGGCGTCCTTGCTTCCGAAGCCAACCCTCTCGATCGACCTCGAATCCTTTATCCTTTTCTGGATCCAATCCAGATTCCAAATCACGGATAATCTTGACAAGCTTATCATCTCATTTTTGGCTCTCGCCAATCCTTTCCACAATAGTCGGTCTTATCGATAAGTTTGCCAACATCTCAGGTTCCAATTCACATCTAGGCCTGAAGTCAAATCCAGCTAAATACTCGAGATTCTTCCATTCTGAAAACATGGCTCCCAATCCTGCATGTCTTCTACTTAACGCATTTGCCACTTCGTTACCTTTTCCCGGAGTATAAGCTATACCAAAATCATATGATGCCAAAAACTCTAGCCAACGTTGCTGCCGAAGATTCAAATCCTTTTGGGAGAAAAGATACTTCAATGACTTATGATCTGTAAACAACTCGAATCGAACTCCCAATAGATAATGTCTCCACATCTTCAGAGCAAAAACAATCGCCGCTAACTCCAAATCATGAGTCGGGTAATTCCTTTCATGTGGCTTCAGTTGTCGACTTGCATACGCAACAACTTTATCCCTCTGCATCAGCACTGCTCCAAGTCCAGTACTACATGCGTCGGTGTAAACCACCATCTCATCATTCCCACTTGGAATAGTCAAAACAGGAGCACTCGTCAATCTCTCTTTCAGGATTCCGAAAGCTTGCTCACACTTAGCTTCCCATCTGAACACTTGGTTCTTCTTCGTCAATACTGTTAACGGTGCAGCTATCTTGGAGAAGTCTTTAATAAACCGTCGATAATATCCTGCCAATCCAAGAAAACTTCTCACATCAGATGCATTCTTAGGTCTAACCCAATCCTGGATTGCTGCCACCTTAGCGGGATCAACCGCTATTCCGTTTCCAGATATCACATGGCCTAAGAACCTCACTTCATTCTTCCAAAAGTGACACTTCGAAAACTTAGCCTTCAGCTGATGTTTCCGTAAGATTCCCAAAACAATTCACAAGTGCTTCTTGTGCTCTTCTTCCGTTCTGGAATAAATCAGAATATCATCCACGAACACAAGTACGAACTTGTTCAACTGATCTCTGAACACTCTATTCATAAGATCCACAAAATAAGCTGGTGCGTTAGTCAATTCAAACGGCATTACCAGCCACTCAAAGAAACCGGATGGTGTCCTAAAAGCTGTCTTCGGCACACTATCCTTAGCCACTCTCAACTGGTGAAATCCCGTTGCCAAATCCATCTGAGAAAACACCTTAGCTTCGTGAAGCTGATCAAACAAGTCATCTATTCTTGGCAATGGATACTTGTTCTTCTTAGTCACCTTATTCAGCTCACGATAATCGACACACAACCTCAGCGATCCATCTGCTTTGGTTGAGAATACAACTGGTGCACCCCATTCGGACACACTACGCCGAATGAATCCTTTCTGTAAAAGGTCATCAACTTGCACCCTCAACTCCTGCTGTTCCCTAGGCGCCATCCGCCTAAGAGACATCACAACAGGTCTGGCTCCTTCAACTAGATCTATACGAAACTCGATCTCTCTATGCGGCGGCAACCCTTTGACTTCGTCAAAGACATCCTCAAATCCATTTGCGATTGGCACTAATGACAGTCCATCCCGTGGAACAACTAGCGAATACATGAAGCTCATGAAGACGCCTTCTTCATGCTTACATCGTATCACAATCTTTCGCCCCTCCACATTCTCAACTGTCACCTCCAACCTTTCGCAATCAAACTTAGCTGCATACTTCCTAAGCCAGTCCATACCCAAAATAATTCCGAACCCCATAAAGTTCAGAACAAAACAATCACAAACAAAAGAGCAACCATGACTCGATACAATCAGACCATGGCATAACATACACAAACAAGACGAACCCCCAACTGGATTAGTCACAACCAAAGGCCTATCAACAATATCCGGTTCCAAACCTAACCGGCCTACGAGTTCACTACAAACAAACGAATGCGACGCTCCAGTATCAAACAGAACTCTAACCGGAACACCACATAGGAAAAGAGTACCTTGAACCACCACACCCTTTCCCTTCTCTTCAGCGGTAGGAGCTTTTGAAGACGACGGAACAGCTCCCAAAGCATAAGCTTGCACAATCTGCTTGTCCCTCCTCGGTTCTGGACAATTCTTCCTGAAATGCCCCGTCTTGTCACAGTTGTGGCACTTCATCGGTGCCTTCGGATTCTTACAATCCTTAGAGAAATGGCCCTTCTGCTGACAATTGTAGCAAGTCACTTCGCCCTTCGGCTTCTTCTGGCCATCCTTACCCTTCTGCTGTTGCTGCTTCCTCTTCTTGTTTTCCCCCTGCTGGGGTTTAGACTCTTCCCTGGTCACAGCAACAACAGATCCTTCCTTAGGAAACAGACTCTCATGCCTAAGAACTTTCTCAACAAGCTTTTCAAATGAATCGTCCAAATGATCCACCAACTGCCTCCCAAGATAACTGTCCAAGCCTGTCATAAACTTCTCATTCTTCTGATATGCAGATTCGATATACGACCGGGCATACTTGGACAAAGCTTCGAACTCATAAACATACTCAAGAACTGGTCTTCCACCTTGCTTGAGCTCCACAAACTTCTTGAACCGAACAGACTTCTGAGCTGTAGAAATGAACTTAGCCTCAAATCTAACTTGGAATTGCTCCCAAGTAATCTCTTCCTCCGAAGTATTGATGGTAATAGAGTTCCACCAATCAGAGGCTCTCCCTTGAAGCTGTCTCGATGCCAACTTCCTCTTAGTTGCATCCTCAATTCCCAAATCACCAAAGATCCTTCTACAAGCATTTATCCATCTTTGGGCCTCAATAGTTGATTCTGTTCCCAAGAAAACCTTTCCTCCAAGAGCAGTATAGTCCTTACACAGCTTAGCAAAATCCACCGGCTTTGGAGTTTGGACTTGAACTCCAACATCAACTGCTGTCCCCGGAACAGGTATCCTTCTCATGATCGAAGTCATCATAGCTTCGAACATAGCTGCATAATCAGCAGTCCCTTCAGTAGCACGGCCTTCCCTAGCAGCTGGTCTCCCTCTTCGACTCATTCTCAATATCTATAAAAAGGAATGATCAGAACATCTAGAGAAACAACTGCATAAAGGACTCAAACTCTACTAAGCTACTATATTATATATAGTATTCATCCATCAAAATACAATTACGTCTCTCATACGTAGTTACGTCAGCGAGCGTTGGGTAAAATCGATTAACTTGGCTCTGATACCAAATGTGACGACCGCCCATGACCCCTGCACTGAACCTAGAGATAGTGCGCTGTAAAGTGTGCCAAGCGACCATGGACGATTGCCAAGGTAAATTAAAACAGCAGAGTCTATCGTATTACTCACAGCACATGGACAAAATACAATAGAACATATATATAGTGAAGCTTCACAGAATAGAATCTCATCAATCAAACTTCATAAAAGTTGAATACAACATCACAATAGTCAATACAATAAGCCTCACTACAACACTCAGAGAATACAAAGCAGCGGAACATCCAGTACATATAGTAAGAAGATAATATGCAACCCTTCAGCTCATCTTCGATATCAACACCGTGGAAAGCAAGAACAGCACCTGTCACCTGCTACCTAGTCTGCCCGTCCCAAAATGGACGAACAGCCCAAGGCAATAAGAGTTAAAAACATAAAGCCTTGAGTCAGACAACACTCTTCGTGAACAGTAAATTAACTAACAACATACCAAAAGAGCATAAAGGAAAAGGAATAGGAATACAACCCTCCCACTTCAACCTCTTTCTACAGTGATAGCCCCCAGACACACACTAAGCAGAAGCAAACATAGCAGAGCATACAATGTAAAGTAAAGTAATTATCACTCGAGTCAAGGGCGATGTTTTCCAAGCACAAACCCCCAAGGCCTAAACCAAGATCAGATAAGCACCCAGAAAACACTGCTCTTGAGACCGAATGACGATACAACCAAACATCTATGACTCTGGCTATCACTGTTATCATTGCTTCGATATCACCATTAATTGAATGACCGGCACATTCTTTCAGCCGTCCGTCAAGGGCTAATGGTAACCCCGGTTCTAGACATAACTCCCGCACGTCATCGTGACCCGTGCCTAGGACTATCGAATCTGCCCAGAGTACTTGACTACCCAATCAGTAGCCTTCAGGGACTATCGAATCTGCCCAACATACTCTTGCTTTGAGCATGCTAGAACCTTCAACAACGATGAGATCTCAGACTTCTAGTCGTCCTCCTCGACAACTATTTCCATACTAGCTCAAGCGCCTCTCGAGCATCCATTATCCTCAAACTCGAACCATATCACCGAGTTACCAACATGCTTGGAATGATCCCGTCTGGATTAGACCAAGACTATCTCATATCATGCTTCGCTTCATCACATCCTCGCAAAGCTTCATCTCAACATCATCATCAAATCTATGCATAAGAGCTTCACCATCCGCTACATATGCCACAAGCAGCTTTTCCAATTCAAGAGCCTTTCCCTTAGTTTTTGAATCATCTTCGGTCTAAATCAAATCATCTATCATCAAATCATAGCAATCGACCAAGTCAAACATTAATCCAAACAATCAAGCATTCAAATATGATCTAAGTGGACAATTCTCACAATAATGGCACTTTCGTAATTAAAGAGTTGAAAGTCTAACAATCATGAAAACATGAGAAATATCTCTACAATCTTGATGAATGAACTTGCATAGGTTAACACTTAGTAAAATGGTTGTCAAATCATCATGAACAATGGATCTATATGGATCTACACTTAGGATGAAGAAAATGCATGGACATCACTATTTTAACACCAAATCGAGCCAACAATCCGATATACTCCTTTGGATCCGTGTGAGAGATAATCACCACTCACCAAATCACCTAAACAACCCCAAATCAAAACGCTTCAGATCTGGACAGCGAAGGATCTAGCTTGATCTATCGCAAATCCGCTTCAAACGAAGAAATCTCACTTCAAAGGATGAAGATCTTCAATCTAAGCTCTTGAATCTTCAATTTGATCTTCAACTTGGATGGATGGAATCACTAGATTAGAGTGGAGAAAAGAAGTGAAGAAGTGTAGAAGTCGAGCTCTCAAAATGGCAGCACTTCGTCGCTTCGAAATCCGGATCCCAAAAATGAAGCCAACCCCCTTCTATTTATAGGCGAAAATCCCTTAAGTCGTAACTCGTAATTAGGTCGTCTCCGACCTATGACCTAAGACTCCCACCGACCTAAGCCTTAGCCAACAACTCCGACCTAACAGACCAAGCCTACGACCTAACAGATGTGCGCTCCTTCGTCCTACGACCTAACAATTCTGCGCATCCAAGCACCCAGCGACCTATCACAGACCGCTTCTTCGCGACCTAACAACTATAGAAGTCCACGACCTAACTTAGGTCGTTTACGACCTAACTGCTACAACTCAGTTGGGTTATGACCTAATTCCTTAGGTCGTCTAACGACCTAACTCCTTAAGCTACCACGCGACCTAACATAAGTCGTGAACAACTGGGATGCGACCTAACGAACCTACGACCTAACACACACATGCGACCTATCACTTAGCCAGGATACGACCTAACTGACTACTAGCCTAGCGACCTAACTACACAGCTCACTAACTCCTATAGGTCGCTAACTCCTATAGGTCGCAACATTCTATAGGTCGCAACATTCCATAGGTCGCTCTAATACTAACACACGACCTAAAATCACTATACAACCTAACTGCTAGGTCGTTAACTCTCGTAGGTCGCTGCCTTACCATAAGTCGTCTAACGACCTATCTTCCTTAGGTCGCTAACCTACCTATCTCCTAAGTCGTTCAAACGACCTATCTCCAAACCCTTAACTCGCCATAACCCTGGGTCGCTCCTATTCCCTAAGTCGTATATGACTTACGACCTATACTAAGTCTTGAACGACTTAGGACTTAGCAATTTCGCCAATCAACGTGAAAACTTTTCGATGAAATTTTCTTCGATTTTTCGATCCGTAAAAATACGGGTCGTTACATTATCCAAATAAATCCAAACCACTTGAATCACCATATTATTCCTTCTTTCACCTAAGAACATCCAAAATGGTCGATGTCTTAACCTGGTGAAAATAACATACGTCCCATACAGATTTCTGATCTAACTTAAGTGGTATCATTACACTTATTATGACATCACTTGTCCAAATATCCATCAAGTTTGATACTCAAAGTGTCACCTCCTCAATTATCTAAACATTCCATCATAAGTTCTACAATAAACAACCAAGCAAGCATCCAAATAAGAGAAATCGTACTCTATTGAACCAATACAACCATAACAATAAAAATCCTAAATCTAAGTGGAATTCTAACCTAAGAAAAATGCTAAACTAAGATAGAGATAGAGTTAAAAGAATCGACTATATAATCATTCTCTACATGCATCTCACATGCAATGTAAACTCTACACCTTTAATTCGCTACTCTATAAGAGTTTCTTTGAATAAACAGTCTCCCTTCAATCCGAAGGACGATCGAAAAGAATCCATCAATTCCTCATTCAAAGTCATACCTAAACTTTCCAAACTTCATTTCCATAGAGTCGCCTCTTCATCCTTTACGTGCAAACTATATACCTTTTCCTTAATCTTTCTAATAAATTTTTTATATTCAATTATCAAGGAACACTTGAATCCACACCACTCGGTGGTACTTCCTTATTTTACTTTAGTATCCATTTAATCCAGTGCATCTTTTCTTTAATTTCTCAAATCAGATTTATATTAATAGCTCAAAATACTTCTCATATAATCCCTGCCTCTAATCTAAATTGGAATATTTTTTATAATCAAAGGTCATAACTCTACATAATTCTTTAGTCCCTAAATCATATCTATCTATAAAATTCCAAATACCACATATGATTTTAATACACACCCGTATTCGAGTACTTCTACATACTCATCCAACATACCAAAATACTTATCCCCATATAGTCTTATATCTAATCTTGCTTGGAATATCCTTTAAAATCAAGAATCCATTCTCAATACCCTTCGCAACCAAAATTCAAGCTCAATTAATTTTCTAATAATAAATAGTAAATTGTATCTTTCCTTATATATCATTTCACCTACTTACTATTCTTCCATAATAAGGATGAAACAAATCAATAGGGAAGATGCTTCGCCATATAAATCAAATTGACATCATACTAAGAAATCATGGTAACCTTGTACCCAAATATATAGGAACATCAGAAAAAGGAATGTTATCCTAACTACGAGCATGTCATCAAACTCATGTCACAGTCTATCCAAATAATATACTTACAATCACATCTATTACTCAAGTATCAATGACCTATAATTATCTCCCCAAAACACATATATAGCATGGCGACAATCACTTGCTTGGACAAAAACATCCATCCAAGCCATATAACATAAATGGTGCAGCGTTACCCTTAACATCAAGTCAACAACACCCATCCTTAGTTCAACTCAAATAACCTACGTTTATGATGTTATCAAATAATAAAACATTTTAAATATCATTCGCTTCCATCTTTGATCATTACCGCAATGGCACAGAACAAGTCAATTATTTCAATTTCTGCACTAGGGACCAATCGATGGGTCAAATCACATAGTAGCATCAATGGGTCACTGGGGCCCTATCCTAAAATAAACTCTAGGCTCTTTGACAAAAACCTTCATCCACATCTCCAAAATGTTTCAATCATTTGATTAATGGGATCCAATCAATTTAAATTCCAATATCACTTATCTCCCTTTTACTACCATTTTTTTCATGTTAACTCTACTGTAAATATATCTGCAAAATTTCAATATCAAACAAGTATAACTTAGGACCAAATCTCATTCATATGAATTTTAACCAATTTAATTTATTATTAGGTAAGCATCTTTTCACTATTTGCTTCAACATAATAATTTAGTTTACTTTTCTCTTTCTATCTATAATCAAAATAATTTGGTTATCCAAATTCGGACTTTCTTTTTAGAATCATGTGTCTAAATTGCATAGTCATGGATCTTACGAATTTTATTTACATAGGGAGGAAATTATGAATCTTCTTTGAAGGCATATGGAATTTATTTCTATGTCCAATTTTGTGTGACTATCAAGATCATGACATAGAACAAAATTATGCCCGGTTCCTTAATCCTTATCTAAGTAACATTCCTATCTACATCCAACATCATTCCATGACAAATTATTCTATCTAATCCAAAATCAATCCATTGCAAATCATAAAAAATCATAATTAGATGGATCGCTCCTTTGGATGGGATTTGACACCACCATAAATTCATGCACTATGTGAGATCTACTCTTAAACTATTTACCATCACATTCTTTACTTAAAATCATAACTCACATTCTCCTTTCCCTTCTTTATATCAGAAGGTGGCATATTTGCACTTGTGGCCGCTTCTATTGCATAACCCTTCCCTTCCTTATTTTCTTCCTAACTTGTTAAATCGTTCTTAATTTTACCATTTCGAAATTCCTTCTTCATACATTGAGATAATAATAAAAGATTTGCCACTAAAAAATCATCACGATATCAAATGAAAAACCTCTATTCGCTTTGTAAAATACGTCATCATTTTTCAAAATATAGTTTTACAAAACATCCCATTTACTTAATAGCCATAAAATATAATCTTTTCATTAAACATTTCATTTGTTTTTATATTTAAACTTCAACAGCAATTGTTTTCATTTAACTTTAATAAATTATATTAATCACTTTAATAACATTTAAATTTTAATTGAATTATGATTATTTCAAAATCACTCTTACTTCATTTCAAAACATCATTTCATACAATTAAAATCCATTTTATTGTATATACAAGTATATATCATTTTGTTTTGTAAATAGAAAATTTTCATTCTTTTATACTACAGATCCTATAAATACATATATTAAAATACCCTTAAAATTCACTTAGGCTATCATTCATATTCATATCGATTTTGGAAACCATGTCTGCAATTCTAATTTATATATTACTGTATATATATATACATTCAAAATTTCAATTTACAAATCCTTCAATTCCCTATCTAGAAATGAATATATATATATATATATATATAAAGATATCAAAATTCTACTTACTTTGAAATACAAATTTAAATTTCTTTTTCAAAAATCCTTCAAACACTTATAATCTTATATAAATACAATATCAATTCATAAATCCTTTTATAAACAAATATTCTAATTCTAATTTTCAAAACAAATTCCCTTTATCAATAGTTTCTTGAAAATTTTCCACTTTTAAGAATATCTTGTTTCAAAAACTCAATTCTTTTCCCACTCTCATTAACTCCCTATCAGGTGCATCTATCAAATTTCAAATGTCTGGATATATTCTCATAAATGCTTAACCATGTTCCCACTACCAATTATGGCTAAATTACAATATAGGTGCAGGTACTATGGGTTTTGCTCTGGTATGGCTCATTGTTACAGATGTCGGTGGAACCAAACATGGATGTTCACACTGTAATATCCCTAGTATCGATTCTTGTACCATTTCCAGTTTTGGTCTTACTTCATTAATATCTATCTCTGTTCTGGTTTCCATTCTCACTTACTTAATCATCCTCTACTATTTGTAATTAGGATTCAATATCAACTCCCCAATAAACAGATAGCTCAACTAGGACAACTACAAACGTACTTTACTCATATAATACATACCTTTTTTTGAAACTTGGTTAAACTTTATTGCAAATTCAAACGGGCTAAAGCCCAAATCTTACAACCTTATATCCGACCGCTTAAATACAAGATAACAATTATACAGCAAGTATAATTCAAACTAGACATTCCTTATTTAGGGCTAGAAATTCATGGCGGCTCCCAGGAACTTGCTTGACCTTCTTCGAAATTAACGTTCATCTTCATCCTCTCCATTGCTAGTATTTCTTGTGCCTTTAAGTGGGTAAGTTTTCTTTTAGCAATTCGTTCCACAACTATACTTGTGTCTCTGTTAATTTGCCAATTTAGTGACAAAATCTCCTTTTTTTATTGCTAAAAGCCCGGTTATTCCTCTCACGCCAGATATGCCATATGGAGGTTGTGAGGCAAACTTTGAGCAGCTCTTGCATCAATCTAGACACGTTACTCCTATGTCCTAGTCGTTGATTTTAGAAAAGTTTGGCTATGATGCCAAATGTAACAACCCATCATTTTCGACAATCTGATTTAACACAATTCACGGTGTGTAAACCCCAAAAACTAAAAATGATGTGTTGTTAGGTTAATGTAATAAGAGATAAAACAAGACAATAAAGGCCATCTATTTCCTCACAGCGGAAGGGAATACCATATAATATATCAAATCAAATATCACTTTACTTCATAGCAATAGATTAATGTATATACATAGTCAAATACATACAAATAGTAACACCTTCATCATCTGCACCATCCAGCATCACTCGATACAACACTCTCCATTAGCCTAAGGATGAAACAAAAAAGGTAAAACATAAGGAGAGCGTCAGACTACAATCTGACATGTGATGTATGTCTACTCTAAAACATACTCTAGACATTCCTAAATAATACCAAGAAAAATATAGTAACAATCATACCTTGATCCTAATTCACCTTCATACAACAAGTTAGTCAAATAATGTAATGATAAATGGCTAACTTCATGAAACAAGGCCTCAATCCTATACATTTACAATGGTTGATGGTATAGTCTAACCCATACTCAAATCCAGTACATTACAATAGTCGATGGTATGGTCTAACCCATACTCAAAGCTAAGCCCACTCTATTACATTAACACATGACTGAATCACCAAATGGACACAGTTCCAAACATAATTTACGAACCCATTTGCATACACTAACACATACCTCATATTTTCTATACATACTGAGCGATCGTGTAACCATGATAATCAGTAGAGGTCTCAAAATCGGTAGTCAAATAAAAACGTCAATAACTGTCGGCTATTCATACTTATATATTTGTATATATCACACGCACACACCTATATATATACACACATGCACATTCATCCATATATACGTCCAAAGCATTCCAAATAAATAAGGTGCAAAAGTCACATTAAAACATCACTAATCGATGTCCAAAACCCAAAGGAAAAACCGCAAATTGATTTAAGTTATTAAACTTTGCTTTATTTGCCAAGGTTTATGTAGTTTTTCTTTACATTGGTGCACCGGTGTAATACACATAGATGGATCAGTGATAATTTCTAGAAAGTTATATATTTATTTCCATTTTTTGTATCAATCATAACTTCTTCGTTTTTCACTCGATTTCCAAACTGTTTTCTTCTATGTTCAAATTGAAGTCTCTATTATCTATATATATTTCGAATTCATTAGGAGTTCCTGTTGAAAATATTCTAGAAATCAGTCCAAAAGTCAGTGAATACAAAACTATGTTTTTAGGTTTTATAAAATTCCTTCAGTAATTATATCCATAATCCAAATTCTCTAATCCTAAACAATAATTACTTATAACTATTCAAGATTAAGGAGAGTTCATTGTAAACTAGGTGAAAACCACTCGCAATAATCCAAAAGCCTCCAAATTTCTAATTGTCCGGAATTGGGTTTGCCTCCAAATCTGAGAATTTATGACTCCAATTGGAGTCAAAGAATAGGCCTTGAGTCGCTCTTAGATATGGTTTTTAAATTGTTGATTTTAGTAAAGGATTTGAGTAGAATTTGATTTTTGAATTAAATAGGGTTTTCTGTTTTCTGAGAGGAAAAAGGAGAAGTAGAATACGTACTTATAAAAATAAATGAGTTTAAAATTTCTTAATGGAATAACTTGCCGTATATATAGATATGATAGGGTGTCTGTTCAAATTTGCTGAGTCAACATGGTTTAAAATTTTCAAATTTCTAAAATAGTAAAATCACAGTATCTCTCATATCAGTACTTTGATTCAGGCAAATGAATATACAGAGCTCATCGGAATATCAAGAAGGTTGCAATGCGGCAAATTTCATTTTAGAATACAAAAGTTTTGAAAAATGATGATTTTATCAAAATTATTATTTTATTATTTTAAATTATCGAAAAATACGGGTTATTACAATAATTTTCAATTTATAATAGAGAAAACCTTCCATAGCTTAAACAATGAACTTGTGGAATATAAAGAGTCTAATTTAAAAGGAGGCAAAAGTATTTGTGTTTACACTAAACTATAGAATTGATTTTCGAAAAGGGGGGACAAATTTACACCCAAAATTTCAAGCACGAACAGGTTCAAGCTATCATAAGTGGAATTAATGAAGCAATCGCAAGTTAAAGGGTTAGAGCCATCCTAAGTATATGTGGTTAAGTCCTCGCAAAATGGAGCTATCACGGGTTGATGTAAACAAGCTATCATAAATTGATAAAGCCAAAGCTATCGCAAGGTGATGTAAACAAGCCATCGCGGGTGGATGTAAACAAGCCATCGCAAGTTGATAAAGTCAAAGCTATCGCAAGGTGATATAAACAAGCCATCGCGGGTTGATGTGAACAAGCCATCGCAAGTTGATAAAGCCAAAGCTATCGTGGGTTAATGTAAAAAGATGCTATCGCATATTGAAAGAGATAAAAGCTATCGCATGTTGAAGGCATCAAAGTCATCGCAGGTTGAAAAATACTATCGCATATTGAAGAATCAAAGCAACATAGGTCGAGAATAATACTATCGCATGTTGAGGAGACTGTTAAAAGCAATGCTCCGGGTAGCTATGTGGTAGCCCATGATTGGTCCAGTTCTGTCATGTCATCGCAAAGTAATAGGAGAGAAATCATGTCGCATGTTAAATCAACAACATGCCATGTCAGCAAAATGTTAACTGTCTATTCCTTTTGGGCACCATGTGTCAAAAATCTAAAGGCCCGAATTCTCTTTAAATTGGCATGTACTTCTTACTAAGAAGGAAGATTATGAATTGTACTTCTTTCTCATTTTTCATTTTTCTTAAGCATAATAAAGAACTTGACTTTGTGAATTTAATGGCCTATTAGGTCAAATTCAAATCGAGGCTTTGCAACTTATCACTTAAACAATCATCTATTTGCATATTCGACTATTTTTTTTGACAAGGTGACTAGCATACATGCTCAAGATCACAATCTCTTGCCCAAGTATCATTAAAATGGTTTGTTGTGCATATAAATTAGGGCCAAATTTTGATCTAACAGATAAACTTAGATCCTTTATTTCATTTGATTATTTGTTGTTGTTCTTTGTATAATTTAGATTTGAATGCTTTTACCATGAATTTACATGTGCCTGGATTGTACGATTCCATTTTTTTGAAACTATATATAAATCCTCAATTAAAATACCATTTCATATTTATATAACATTTGCGTACACAAATATAAATAAACTGCAAATGTTAATTATTTAAACTTGCCTTGAAAATTGATTTCTTATGCCATATTGTTGATGTTTTGAATATAATTATTTAGGATGTTGTTTACATAAAAATAAAAGTTTTTTAATCTAGAGTTCATGAGTGGACTTTTGTATAAGATCTTAAGTCTTTTGTTTCCTTCTAAATTTAAGGTTTTGTGTAAAATCCTAAATCTTTTGTTCCCTTATTGGACTAAAAATTTGATTTAAATTTTTAACTTTAAATTCAAACATATTTGTAAGTATATTATAAATTCATTGTTTACAAATACAAGCTGTTTTATCTAAAACATTACTCACAATATTTGTATATATGGAAACATATATTTGTATGTTTCTTTAACTCAAATTCATAAGATGGATTTTGTATAAACCTATAATATTTAATCTAAAACTCTTCTTTAACTGAAACTAAATTAATTGTTATTAATTTTCGATTTTAAAGCATATAAAATTGTCAGATATAATTTCAACATATATATTCACATACATCTATACATCTATTATTATATTTATAATTCTAAATCAAATCTTTGACAACAAAGGCATATGTAAATGGAAAATGGATCCATTGTGGTGTAATCCAAGTACCTACATACGATAACATTAGCTATGTACATTTCTTATCTGTACATTGTGCACTTTACACAATCAAGTGCATTTGATACACTTGTAAACAAAAACCTAATTAAAAAACCTTTTTTCAACAAATAAAATAAAGATTTTATATAAAATATTTTAGATAGGATCTAAAATCCATTAAGACTTCATAAACCCAACAAAATAAAATGGATTTTTTTTTTTAAATTCAACCATTTAACCTGCTTCCGACTGGCCCGTTTACATCAGCACCAAGGGGTTGAGTATTGACAGTTACTGGATTACTATAGAATGACTCAATATAGAGCTTTCTGTTGGTTAATATAATTAAGGTCAAGCAGAGAATCTCGAAGTGACGATGTTTGTAATGATCTCGGACTCGGCCTTCGAAAATCGGCACCCGTACTTCACTTGTACTCAAATGCCGTAGATTCAAACGCCAAATCTGGCTCCCCGGAGCTTATAACACAGTAAGTATAACAACACAACGGAAGAAAGAAATAGATGATATCATATACAACTCCAATAAATACAATATCCAGAATGATATACAACAATGATATCAATATGATACAAGAATATCAGAGATAAATAATGATACAGCGGAAATAACAGAAGTGATAACTCCAAATGATCCTCAAAAGAGAATGAGTCCCCCAACTCCAACATCAGCTTGAACCACCATCACGTTGCACCAAGATAAGTAGGTGCAGTCCTCAACTCTGATGAAGTGAACTAGCTCCAGATAATCTACTAAACCTGATTATCTGAAAAACCCAACTCTAGACTGCCCGTGTGGAAAATTGTGGGCACCCAGAGTTTAGGAAGGGAACAATAAACTCCGGGTCAGTCATGGGACTGGTGTGAGCAACAACAGTTTATCTTTAAACAACAAAGAATTTTAAACATTGAAATCCGCAATGCTTTTTGGAAAATGAAACTACCATAAGGCCTCCCGCCACACACACAATGCAAACGCAGAATTGGAGGAGATTTCTCCTTATGATAGTCAAACATGCCTGATACGAAAAAGAATCCTTTTTGATATTATTACTAGTGCATAGTGTGGAAAACATTTCGAAAGTATAATATTAATCTTAGCCAGCATAGACATTTCGAACTATGCCTACTATAGCTACCATCTAAACAGTAGTGACCACCATAAGTAAATGGCAGGTTCTACAACTAAAACCGTACAGGGTACGTATTGGGAATTGGATTTCCAACAAATGGTCAGGCTAAGGAACTTCATATGCCACATGGGAACACCTCTAGAGGGACGCCCCGAGAACCACCTAGCTCTCTACGAACACAAGGCCGGTTACCCCCTTCCCGGGTAGTATACCTGAGATATTCCACCCCCGGTCCTTTGGGACCTTTATCCGAGGCCTCGGTCACACAGCAACAATCACACAGTAAATGAGATTGGAGCAACCACACAGGTAAATATCTGGGCTCCATACCATGATACCACCTTTTTTCCAAAAGGAATGGACATACCCTAGCGGAGCTACCCCTGAAACCTTGCCGCATTTTTCCTGTTTCGACCATTTCCGGTTTGTGAGGCTCGATGAGGTCTCGTCCATAAAGCTACGCTTTTTCACAAAGCCATGCTTTGATCACAAATGATCAACAACACACAGCAGCACTTAGCATGCCACACTACCAAATTGGGAGTATATCATTGATAACCTTCAACTACATAACCTCTGAGCTCGTACGTCTCAGAGAAGGGTGTTAAACTAAGAGAATAAATTCACCGCCTCCAAACAGAAATGTATTTGAAAGAAATCAGCTGTATATCTCAAAGTGTAGTGTCAGACATACAACCATACAAGTCTGTTCCGGGTTCGAACAGAGCCGAAGGCACTTCCAAAGAATCCCTTACAAATCCGGATAATTTCTAATCACGTCCGGACTTCCCATCACAAAGGGTGATCAAATCTCTATATCGGAGATCAGCCGATGTAGAGACATTCGACGAGTTGTCCTTTCGTTTTCGAAAATATCCGGTCTTCACCACCGGTCTCCAAATGCAATCCATATACGACGTATCATTATTCGGAATGGGTTATATGACGCAAAGGTCCTCTCCCGGCTAAACCGAATAATGAGCGCAATATTTAAAACATATGGATATTAGGATTTCAGTTAAGTCACAACTTATTACCCAAAACTTTTCTTCAAATGGTTTAAACACATTACCATTTTAATCTTTTACACAAAAAGATTTATCTCACAAAGTTCACCCAGTTTCACAAAGATCTATTCATAGATTTTCCAAATCAATTTCCATTTCAATTTGGATTTAACTCGTCCAATCTTTAAACCAAGATTTAACTTATGGCTTTCAAAACTCGTTTTCAAAAATTCATTCATAACTTGGAAAACCATTTCCATTTCAAACTTTGAACTTCTTTTGACACAAATTGGAAATTCATTTCTTATATGAAAGCTTTTATCATATGAAACAATTAGTTTTCGTTTTGGAAAAACTGATTATAATTACATAGGTTAAAGCCATCCAAGTATAAAACTTGGATTTAAATTTGGATTTCCAAAACCACACTTTTAAATGGTTAAAAACCCAGATAAACACCTTTTATAACTTGTACAATATTTTAGACCCAAAATCCCAAGTTATTGAATTCAAATTTAAATTAAATTATTTGAATTTCAAATTCTATTAAATCGTTTGAACTCATTTTCAAAAGCTTTCAATTCATATTCCAAAACTATTTTGGATTCAAGAATTCAATCTTTACAATTGTCAAAAACCTGCGACTTAACTGATTTCCACGTGAAATCCATATTTGTGTGTGTATGGTGTAGTCCAGGGGTTTCACACAGTAGTGCAACATCATTCAATCATCATAGATCAAAATATAGAAATATAGTTGATAAGCGGTATAACTATAACGCTTATCTTTTATTCACAGATCACATATATATAAATTACAGATAATATATTACATTCATCTCAGATAAATGAACTATAGTACAGATCACACACAAATCAGAATATATCACAAAGCATCACAAATCAGGAAATATCAACAATTCAATCATTCAATCAAGTCCAAACATTCACAAATAAATTTATTAATTAACTGATTCATTTAAATCAGATGTACCGATTATTAATCTGGGTTAATTATCATAAGTTAATTACAAATTATTTGAAATAAATTCTTCCTTTCAAATTTATTAGTTAACCTTTAATTATTAACTAATCATTCTTAATTAATGAATTAATTAATCTTTAATTATTAAATTAATCTTAATTAATCACCATTATTAATTAATCCTTTAATTTATTCACAAATAATTCACTCAAATTTCAAATCATCATTCAATTAATCACATTCAGTAATTATCTATTAATTACTTCTCTAAGTAATTATATGTTCCCAAATTATCAAGTGATTATTCTAAATTATACTTAAGAAATTTAAACTTGAACTAATCAAGTTAACTCAATTGATTCCACTAAATAAATTAATTTCTTGATTACTTATATTCAGTAATTATGCTTAATGATTCCACACATGATCATTATTAAACAAATTTATCTAAATTCATTGTTAAAATTAGTCACATTAATTAATTATTCAAATAATCTTAGTTAATGATTTCATTAACTATTAAATTTCTTTAATCGCCTTTTTAAAGAAAATTTCTTATATTAATCATTTTTGATTATAAATTAATTAACCATTAAAACTCATTTATTAATGAATTTTAAATCATAAATCTTCATTACTTAAAGTAACACAATCATATTTATGATTTAGTGATTATTTACAATATATTGAAACATTGTTTCAAATTTCCTTTTTAAATTTCAATTTAAATTCAAAATTGAAATAGATATTTGTTTATCTTCAAATAAGTTTAAAACAAAATTAAGTTATAAAACTTAATTAAATCTCAAAATTTTAAAATCTGATTTGGAATTTGTTCCAAGTTTAAATTTTTACTTGTTTAAATTTTTCATTTACAAATTTCTAAGTCCATTTTAAATTCAAATTTACTTTTCAATATACTTAATTACTTTTAAGTTATTTAAACAATTTGGATTTAAACTTCATTTATATTCAAACTAAATTTCAATTCAAACTGGAATTATATTTATACTTTGATTTACCACTCAGTTTTAAAATCCCTTAATTTAAAATTTAAAATTAGTTTAAAAATCCAAAACAGAAATAGTTTCAGGTTTGAAAACTGGAACAATCCTTTGACCCGAGATTCCCCTTTTCTTTGCTTCGAGTAAACTACTCGATTTACCCGAGTTAACACGCGAGAACTTTCCCCATTCTTCCAGGCAGATACCCAGGCTGACACCCTAAGGTTCGTGCATGTGCACGCTGCCGTGGATCAACTCTGATCGTCACCACGATGTCAAACACGTCGACGATCATCCCTAGTCAAATACCAGACCACCCGAACTTCCCCATCCTCTCGAATTCGAAATTAAGTTCAACTTGCAACCTGGAACCCATGAACTAGAAACACCCTCAAACCTGAAACCACATCGTCCACGCAACCTCGACCACCAGAAAATCTTGAATTTCGGCCAAGCCTTCGTCCACACTCCCTCTACCATCACCCCGAACCCCATAGCACTCGATCGACCATAGACGAAGAACAAATCAAAATACAGACCCTCGACCAAACTAGGTTTAGAAATAAAAATTTCAAGCCGTTGTCGTCACCGCCATCGTTGGCACCTCCGATTATTTTTCCTACCACCACCGTAGGCGCGTCCACCTCCACTAGCAACCCCGACCACGCTAGTTCATCGTAACGCCGGAATTTGATCAAACTACCCATTTCGATCATCTTCGAACTGCTCTCAAACCCCACCTCTAAAAATCATCAAACTCACCTTAAAAATCATCGCTTCCAGTAAGGATTCAAGTTATATACCTGAATCAATATTTCGTGACATTCGAAATTCCCAGAAATTAAGGTTTCTACTGTAAAAAAATGATCTTTCTATATATATGCATTTTTACTTCATGAGACTATTTTTAGATTGTAGCTCATACTTAAACACCACTATTTTGTTTTGAAACCAAATTCTAATATGGATTATAAAACAAGAAATTGAATTTTCTTGTTGGGTTGTACTTTGTAAAATAAACAGAGAAGAAGAAAGCAATCACTGATGCAAGCATATATACACAGAGCAAATGGCAATATATTCAAGTTTAAAAAAAACTATATGTTACTCACCTTGAACATTTTGATTTCCAGAAGTTTCAAGTTGAAAAGTTGAGGCCTTTTTGAATTTGAAAGTTGAAATCTGGTTTGAACTATTAGCTGAAGCTTCTTCTTGATCTCAGGCTTGTACAAATTTTGTTTTGATGTTTTAATCTGAAGTTTGTTTGTTTAAAAATGATTTTTACTTCAGTTGTTTCTCAGTTTATAATGGTGAACGAAAAACTGGAACGAAGTGATATTGTAAGGATGATAAATATTATATTTCTCAGCTGAAATGAAATGTGGTACAAATGTTTATATTTTGTACAAAAATTTGGACAGGGATATTTGTATTTGGAGGCTGCATTAATTAACATTGTACCATGTTTTCATTTATAAAATTTTCTTCATTGCGGCTGTAATGTTTGAGATAACATGATGGCTTCCTTTACAAGCTTCTATACTTTACATATTTTGTTTCCTTTTTAACTTGTCTTTATATTTGAATGTATTTCTATATTTTAACATGTTGTTATAATTTATTTAGTGTGTTTATTATATTTTGAAATTTGTAATATAAATGAATCTCTATATTAAATATATTGTTTAATTTAACTAATTTGTTTAACTATATATAATTTATCTTATGTATTTTTATATTTATTTCTATCTCAATTATTTACTTTTAAATTTAATACTAATTATTTTTATATTTATTTGGTAATATAGGTGAATCTATATATTTTAATTTGTGTTATTAGATTTTATCCAATGTATTTATTCTATACTTCTATATCTTATATAATTTGTATCTTTATTTAAAAACCATTTATTTACGATTTAAATTCAAATAAAATATATACATATAATTTCAAATTTACTCGTATATGCTTAAATACATATATATCCATATATATACAATATTTTAAATTTAAATGATTTATACAAAATTTATTTGAGTTCGGGGAAACTCGCATCACTTTATTGATTAATTTCATAATTTTAATTAAAAAATTAAATTAATTATCAATTTAAATTTATATAAAATCCAGTGTCGTTACAATGTTACAAAGTTCTCTCAACTTGAGAATATCGTTGAACTCAAATGTGGATACTCTACTTTGATTGTAGTTAAATCAGGGCATGACGTCCATCGAACGACTATAATTAGGTCTGAGTTAAAGAACAATTCATAGAGAATTCGTCCACTCAGCTATATGAGATTAGTATTAAGGGGTCAACTATATTCAAGTCAAAGTCAAAGACTCTGGCCATAGCAGTAAGGTTAATAATAAATGTTGTTATTGAACCAAAGATTTTATGTTTGGACTAATCAAGTTGAATGTGGATGATGTTGGAATTTTGAGAAAAACCAAATTCCATAAGTCCTACTATAATATAGTGCTGATGAAGAGAAATTGGGTAAATAATCATTACTATTGAGTACCGCTTGTGATAGAAAAATTGGATTTTACAAAAGGATGTATAAGCGATAAATTTAGCTAAAATCTTACACCACTAGCAAAGGTGATGTGTGAACGTTAATACTCAAAGTGTCAATCACTGATAGAATTTACACCCATAATGATGAATACTCCGAAAGAATACATGATTTAATTAATTTATAATCATAGTAAATCGATTAAATTAACTAATATTTATGAAATATAGATTATTAAATTTTATTTGATTTATTTCAATGTTATTAGAATTTTATAAAGTGTGTATATAAAAGTTATAAATGCGTGAATCGGTATATGATATCGATAAAATATTTAAACTGGATTTAAATAGATTAATTGTTAAGTGGTTTTGGAAATTTTTGAGAATCCATGTGGCACCATCTATGGTCAGCCATGCATGCTTAAGGAGTAGCTTGTTTGACATGTATTCAATAATATGGCAGAGTAAGATGTTTGGAAGTGAATTAGGATTGGTATAGAATCTTACTACTAGTATGAACACGGGTATATGATTACATTGTTAATAATGAACCCATAAATTACATATAAAAAAGATAATGAATTGTGTGTATATATTTATTGGTAGATAATTAAGCTAGTTGTAATGAATTATGTATATATATTGCTTGTAATATGTTTGTTTGGTTTGTTTAAATGTGTGTGAGTTACCGAAGGTCAAACGATAGCTTCAACGAGCTAAGTGATAGATTATAGTACTTTTTCCTTAAAGATGTTTGTTTCAATATCATAGAGAAGGAGACATTCAAACTAGAGGAAAATAACTTCAAATGGTAGTCTGAATAATGATGGAAAGTCTTTCTAAAGAGAATAAGTCTTCTGTTAGCTTCCTTGATTAGGAATCAAAGAAGGGTGACCACTGGATAAAAAGGGGTTGGATGTGTTAGGTTTTTAGTGCTCAAAGTCGTGTCCCCTTAAAATAAGAAGCGAATGACAAAAGGTGGCGGTTCAATTGACTATGGTAAAAAAACTGGGTGATCGACCTCTTTTAATTTGCCTATCAAACTAGGCAATCAAAGGCAGAACTATAATTGTTCAAAATTTGGCTAGGTCAGTCAATTCGCACAAACTTGGCAACCAATTGAAAGCTGAGGCAATTAACTTTAATGGCATGAGTATTGATTTCGATAACAACAACCATATAAATAATACTACTAAGATTTCTCCAAGTTATGCAACATTTTCAGATATACTATGGAGACATTTACATAGATATACAAGAAACTTAGTGAATGAAAGTAAGCAAATGAGTTAATATATGAAGATTGATTTGATCAAATAAAGGACAAAATTGACTTAAGAAAAAGGGAACACTAGTACTTCAATGACAGAGATAATAGAAGTATTCATTAAGCCTTTTGAGTCTTAAAATATTATTGAAGGCCGCACATTAAATATCCTTAAAATTCTTCTTTCATCAACTCTATTTTAATTCCTGACATCTTCAAATAAACATATAATTCAAGTTTATAACGTGGAAGTTTGTTTAATTTTAGATAAAGAAAATGAAAATTGTATTAAGTATGTTGGCATACTTATGTTGTTTGTGGTTGCACAGCGACATGTATGTCGACATACCCCTTATTCGATATAGAGACACGTATGTCGACTCACCCCTTGGGACTATGTTGAAATATTTACCATTATTTAGTTTCAAAAAAATCCAAATGAAAGGATTTTGACTCCAACTCTTCAGCAGTGGACACATCCTTTCATCTTCTATTCAAGGAGGCCTAAAAAAATTTTAACAGCTAAATTTCTTTATTAATCTTTCATTTCTATACTTTTGTAAGAAAGATCCATTAATATACTTTCATTTCTTTGCAAATCCATACTCTTTCAATCCTATACTTCAAGGATTTACAAACCATGAAAGGTTAGGGAATTTATACTTGAATTATCAATCATTCTCTCTCTAGTCTCATCCTATTCCTTATTGATTTAAAAGAGATATTGCTATTGCAGGTACATAGGACCATTGTTATAACTCAATAAAAGTTTGTACTGAAGATATAACCACTTGCCATACTCTACCGCGTTTGTAAAGAGAAAGGTGTTCTTGCCATCTATGGAAAGTCAAGAGGAAAATTGTATCTTATCACCCGAGGAATTGCAAGATTCTAAAAAAAATTATACCACCCATGGAAAGCAAGAAGTGATAGTGGAAACTCTGTACGAGGAGCACATGATTGGACATGGCATTGGATATCCAAACCAGTATAAAATTCTTAGTGTCATTTACTTTACCACTTTTACTTTACTTTATATTTTTTCTTTGATTATTAGCTTTATTCGTGAGTTGATTTCTGATCTGAGTAGATAAACTTAAATTTACAAGTTAACTCCTATTCACCCTTCTCTTGTGTATTAGTGGCCTAATGATCCATTATGCATGCATCAATGTGTCCGAGAATCTCGCATATTCCAAATTTGTTATTAAAACACACGGTTTTCAAAAATTCGTTATCCGAACTTTGAAAATTTTAATGGCTTATTTCACTAGTAACACGATTTTTAACACATTTGTACAGGGACAATCCAATACTAGCCGCCACTATTTAATGGTAGTAATTATGCATATTGATCTTGTAGGATGAAAATGTACTTACAGTCAAATGGTTTAGACATTTGGAATATTATACAAACTGAGCACACTGAGCCACAAAAAAATTATTCATAATGGACTAACGACCAAAAGGCACAAGCACTCAATAATTCAAGGGCCGTGAATATTTTATTCTATGCCTTAGATAAAAATGAATTTAACAAAGTGTTTGTTTATAAAAGTGCATATGAAATTTGGAGGATCCAACAAGTCACGCATAAAGGCATGAGTAAAGTTAAACAGGCTAAGATATCTATGTTAACCAATCAATTTTAACTTTTCAAAATAAAACAAAATGAATACATTTCTGATGTATTCTAGATTTCAAGATATATTACATGTATTAATATCATTAGGAAAGAATTTTACTTAAGATGACCAAGTCATAACAATCTTGAATTCACTTTCTAGTTAAAGGGATCAAAAGAATTTGGCATCAAAGAAGCAAATGGTATTAGCACTCTGAAAAAAAAGAATTAATTGGTAATCTAATATCCTATAAAGTACGGTTGCAAGTTAGAAAAGAAAATCAAGCAAACGAGAAGGCTTCATTGGCATTCAATGCTAAAAATGACAATCATGGATTAGATGATGATGAAGATGAGGAAATAGCTTAAATAACCAGGAATTTCAAGAAATTCTTGAAATATGGGAAAATGAAGGAACTTTGAAAATCTGACAACTATATAGATAATTCCGAAAACGGGTTATGTTGCAAACGTGATAAAACTAGTCACTTGAACAGAGATTTTCCTAATATAAAGAAATCAAAGTACTCTAAATATTATCACATTCAACAAGAAGAGGACGCATGCTTACAATGCGATATGGGATGATTCATACACATCATCAAGTGACAATGAGATAGAAACTGAAAATTCCAACATGTGCTCATGGCAGATGATGACCAAGTATTGAATTATAACAAATAATTATGAATGTTTTAATTGACATGTATAAAGGATATAAAATGCATAGGAAATAATAATATGAGAAAATTTTGGTAGAAATAGATAAATTAAAGATGTTTAACAAAATGTTAACTAAAGAATAAAATGTTTAGAAGATGAGATTGAAAGACTTAACAGACTTAATGATTAAAAGGATTCGAAAAAACAAAAAATGAAAATGATCCTTGAAAATAGAAAACCTTTCGGTGAAGACATAGATTGTTGATCTGAATGACAAAATTACATCTATAGACAGTATTATTCTAATTTATAATAAGGATATCGATAAAATGAAATCTGATGTTATTAAATTTAACAAAGAGAAAGATAATTTAGAAATTTTATTATCTACATCAAAACGCTCAAATAATAAAAACAGACTTGGATATACCCGAAATTCCAAATCAAAGAAAAATAGTACTCAAAGTACTAAATTTGTTAAAGGTAGCAAGTTCAAACCAAAACATAGAAATTAAAGTAAAAACAACCAAATAAATTCATTAATATATGGGTTGCTTGAAGTTTAGATAATAGGGACAAGGAGAAATATATTAATTGTTTTATTAATGAGGTTCATTTTTCTTATGGTTATATCTTTAAAGGTTTGGATTCCCAAAACTTAACCCCACGAAACCTAAAATAAAACAGGGTATCAATATGCATTTTTTTTCCAGGTACCAAATAATGCAATAAAGAAAGGCAAATGGATGCCGGATAATAGATGTTCAAAGTATATGATGGGAAATCCACAAAAAATGAGCGATATTATGTACAAAAATAGTGGAACTGTGAACTTTGAATCTTCAAAAGGATATGTTATTGGCATCAATTACGTCGGTAACTCTAAAAATCATTTTATTTCTAATGCTTTTAAACTGTTGAATTTGATCCCCCTCATACGTTTTATTTACATATTTAATATATTACTCTGTGTACAAAGTTTATACACACTATCTAGTTGTGCTTGAACACTTCTTTTTGTTGATTTTTGTTGATGACGAAGGAGAAGAAAATGTATAAATATACTAGGCAAAAGGATAGAAGGAGTGCATAGAGTCGGGTGGTCAAATATAAAAAATTACGTATTTTATCTCTCAAATATTTATATGGTTGTCATCTTCCGAAGTGGGAGATTGTTAATAACTTGAGTATTGATCTTGATGACAACAACATACAAATATTACTATTAACGTTTCTCCAGCATTTTCTGATATACTATAGAGACATTTTATAGAGATATACAAGAAACTCGGTGAATGAAAGCAAGCAAATGAGTTATATATATGAATATGGATCGAAGAAAATATAAGACAAAATTGACTTAAGATGGAGGTAACACAAGTATTTCGATGATAGAAATAATAGAAGTGTTTGGAAGTCTATTGAGTTTTAGAATTATGTTAAAGTCCTCATAGAAAACATCCTTGAATTTCTTGCATTTAACTTTATTTTAATTCTTTGCATCTTCGCATAAAGTAAAATTTGAGTTTTAAAATAATGATGTCTCTATTTGAAATTTAGAAAAAGAAAACCAGAATTGTACTAGGTATGTTGGTATATTTCTATGGTCTATGTTGATATGTGACATGTACATCGACATGCCCTTTGTGACTATGTTGACATGGAGACATGTATGTCGACATACTCCTTGGGACTACATAGCGACCATTATTTGGTTTTCTAACATTCAAATGAAATGATTTTGGCCCCAACACTTCACCAATACAAACATCCTTTCATCTTCTACTTAAAGATGCTTGGAAAGCGAATTTTTACAACTAATTTTCTTTTTTTTTTCTTACTCTTTCATTTCTACACTTTCGTAAGAAATATCCATTAATATACTTCCACTCTCTTTGCAAATCCATACTCTTTCAATCTTCTTCTTAGATGATTTGTAAACCACCCAAGATTATAGGGTTTGTACTTGAGTTCTCAATCATTTTCTCGATGTTTCGTCCTATTCCTTATTGATTTCAAAGACATATTGATATTAGAGGTCTATATGATTATTGTACTCAATCAGCAAAATCTATATCGAAGATACAGCTACTTGTCATACTTTACTGTGTTTGTAAAGAGAAAGGTGTTCTTATCACTTACGGAAAGTCAAGATATCTTGCCACCCGAGGAATTGCAAGATCATAAAGGTGTTCTTGCCACCCATGGAAAGGAAGAAATGATAGTGGAACTACCGTATAGGGAATACGGGACTGGACGTAGGATTGTGTATTTGAACCATTATAAAAATTCCAGGTGCTATTTACTTTACTGCTTTTACTCTACTTTATATTTATTTTCTAATCATTTGTTTTTTATGATTTGATTACTAATCTAGCTAGATAAACTTAAAATTTGCAATTTAACTTTTAAATAGTTGGTATACATAGTTCACCCCTTTTAGTGGCCTTAAGATCCATTCTTCATTAGTGTATTATGCTAACTCGTATATTCCACATTAACTACCAGAGTAAGACTTTCTGTTGAGGTCAACCCAAAATGGCCTATTTGTGTTTTGTCCAAATGGCTTGATCGAAATGCAATTATGACCTTAATTTCAAGGTAGAGGTTCAAGCAGTCGATACAATGATCAAAACGTAATTGGGTAGATGATCAAGGCGAGAGGATTAGCATTTTAGCCATGCTTTATGTTTGTGTATTAGAATTTTCATGCATTTATGTATGATTTTTAGTGTGCCGATTTTAGGGTATCAAAGGCATTTATTATGGAATTTATCCCATGGTATATAGTTCGAGTATGGAGCGAACACAAGATCTATTATGATGATCAAACACGTGATCTAATACAATGTAACAAACATATGATGGTAAAGGATCATTACCATGATCGGGAAAAGGCATAGGAAAGTGATTAGAGCATAAACCAAAGTTCAATACAAGGGTATACTTATCGCTTACATGCAAATACTATTTATTCGTCTAACAAACTATCTTAATTTTGTAGACTGTCCAAAGTTAGAACATTGGAGTGCAACAAAGCATCTACTACAATATTTCTGGTACCATTGATCATGGTATTGTAATGTAACACCCGTAATTTTTAGTAACATTATTTAGGACATATAATTAGTCAAATTAAATGAAATTTTTATGGAAATTTTTATAAAATTTTCCTAAGTGTTTTAATAGATATATAAAATTATTTAAGGTATAGGACATAAATGTTTTATATATTTATAAAAGGAGAAGGGGTATTTTGTAAATGTTTTAAATTGTTACTTTTGAAATTTCGGCAGCACTTTTAGAAAAGAATTTGGAAAAGAAATAAGAAACTAATCATTTGTTGACAAGCAGGTTAGTTGAAAAGAATTACTTTTTAAAGTAAAAATGCAATTTTACCTTACTTTACCTGTTTCATCACTTTCGGCACCCAACTTTCGACTACGTTCTTCGGCCTCCATCACCATCGAAACCAATGCGCATGGTATCAAAGACTTGGTATGCAGCGAATTGGACATAGGCTAAAGGTATGTAGTCGAAACATGGGGTTTCGAAGGGGTTGAAGCATTGCTTTGGTTTAAAAGAAAATGCGTCTGCTTTGCTTTCAAAAGGAATGTTTTCGACTTAGTTAGCTTTCGACTTGGTTAAATGGTTTTAAGGAATGGTTTCGAAAGAGTTTGCGCCTTTTGTTTTATAAAGAAGCTTTTGACAGAGTCGAAACCCCTTACTGCCGCATCTTACCTTTCGAAGCAATGCTTTCGAAAGGGTTTCTTTGTTTTAAAACCCAAGCTGCTTTTCCAATGCTTTCGAAGGGATTGGTTTCGACATCATCCACTTCTTTCACTTAGGAAATAGCTTTCGAAAGTGTTACTTTCAACTTTCTTCTTTTAAGATCCTTTTGAGATTTTGAAAGATAAACTCAAAGGTTTCGAAAGGTACAGTTTTGAATGGTTTTGAAAGGTTATTCCACATGTTTTAATTGAACCCAAATGCTTTCAAAAGGTTTGATTTTATGAAAAGGATATAGTGCCTTCGAAAGGTTTAAGATAAAGGTTTTGAAGGGTTGGTTCCCCAATGGTTTCATAAATGGAAGGTTCCAATGTTTTCGAAAGGTAATGTTGATAGTGTTTTGATAAGGGGATGTCTAAGGTTTTAAAGCTTCCGAAAGAAAGGTTTTTTAATGTTTTCTACAGGTTTATTAAGAATGGTTTCGAAAGGTATGTTTTGGCCTTTCGGCCTAAGGTTATAAAGCGAAGTAGTTACTTTGTTTTGAAAGGGGTACTTTCAATGGATTCGAAAGGGGTACTTTCAAAGGTTTAAATATTTTCATCAATAAAGTTTTTGTAAAGTATATATAACATGCCAAGGTGATTTGAGTAAAGCGTAGAGTATATTTTCCTTGTCTAAAGCTTGAATTAAAGGTTTAAATCAATTTGGAAGAAAATGTTTTCAAGGAAAATTTTATGGGAAGATGACCTTAAGTAAAATGATTCAGATATTAGAATACAAGATGGGACTAGTATGGGGTCGTGCCCTATACTTTAACTAGTAGCCCCTGGCTAACATAAGTCTAAAATTCCAGTATGTTGGGCTTTGTCACAAGTAAGACTAAAATGATGTTATACACAGAAAGGAATATACAGGGTGAGGATAGATTATTGTTCAGCCCGCAAAACCATTAGGATCAGCTGACCCTAGGAGAATTAAGTTAGAGACAGACCATCCAGAAGAGGGGTATCTAGCAGAAGTTAGATTATTTGTTTATTTTGTCTCGTAGGCCCAAGTCAGCCAAAGGTTAGTAGTTAACCAAACAAAACTATAGTGTTCGAACAGATAGTCCATTTGTTACCTGATTTATATGCATACATGATATTGCTTTATTGTTTTAACCAGTTTTAATTGCAGGATTAAGATTTGCAAAAGATATGTTTTAAACGGATATTAGTGAGGGGAACCCGTTTCGCTAAGCGGTGCGGTCTTACCTAATATCTAATAACCGAGATGTATAATGTTATTCATACCAGGCTTTATGTCTGACTCAAAGTTTATGTTTTTCCCCTTAAACTCTCGGGTGGTCAAAATTAATTTGAGTAGGCTGAAGGATGAGGATTCTCAGGTTTTAGAAGGTGGACGAATAAAGCTTCCGGAGAAGAGTAGGAGGCTGATGCTAGCTATATTTAGGAGTTGTTTTGTTTTATTTCCGCTGTGTTGTACTGATGCAGCTCGGGCCAGGGATGAAGGTCTAAGTCGCACACGACTTAAGGAAGAAGCTATAGGTCATCCACAACCTAAGGAGTCACGTGAGGGGAAGCTGCGACTTAATTCCAACGGATTGCGACTTAACAAAGCTCGGAAAAAAAACTACGACCTAACAGATCAGATGAAAAGAAGTTACGACGTAACGAGAGCTTAAGTCGTTCGGTTTTGATAAGTCGCACACGTTCTAACGGCACGGCTATAAGTTGTCCACGACTCAACAAGAAGCAGGAAGAAGAAGCGGGATACAGCTTAGTTGAGTCGTTGAATGCTAAGTCGTAAGTTGGGAAGTTGCATTCGCTTAAGTCGTTAGTCTTTCGTTTCTTGAGTCGTGAGTCGTTAGGTCGTCTACGACCTAAGTGTTGTAATGAGTCTGTATTTCTTTAAGTCGTTCGTTTTCTTAAGTCGCTGAAAGGTTAAGTCGGTTGTTGTTTAGGATGTAACTCGCGTAGTGTTGAGTCGCCATGTACTAAGTCGTATACTTCTAATGTGTATTGTATTTTTAGGTCGTACCAGGTTAGGTCGGCCATGTTTGTAAGTCGTTGTATGTTGTAACTAGGTCATTGCCGACCTAAGTTGAGTCGTAAGGCGTAAGTCATTGGGTATGTTAGGTCGGTGACGACTTAAGAGTTGTACAGTTTTTGTGTGTGATGAATTGTAACGCCTATAAATAGGCCGGTTGGGGCATGTAACAACCCGCATATTTATCGATTTTATATTTAAATATTGTATTTAAATATTTCACCGTTCGTCGGATTTTGGTCCGAAAAGCTACTTTTTGCAAACAGTCGAATTGGGACTCGAGACCACCTCCATTGAGTTCAAAACGTCGTTTGCGATCTTTTTGAGTGTAAGCTTCGATATATTTGGAGTTAGTAGAATTTGGCCACTTTTTCACTTGGGGCTTTGGTTTGGGCTGAACCCATTAATCACTTACTAACTCAGTTCCAACCCCCTCTCCTCTCCATTCACTCATTCCCACTCTTCAAACTCAAGCAAAAACTGAAAATGGTGGAAAGGAAAGGGAATTAGAAATTCCAAACCCTAGTTCCTCTTGCAAACTCAAGTCCTTGCTCCAAATTCGAAGAGAACCCATTGGTAAGCATCTCCTTCTTCTTATCCTCTTCAATTTCAGTTTATTCCTAAACCTAACTTTGGGAATGTTCTTCTTTTAAGCTTTGATTCAAGCTTGTTGTGTTGGAATTGAAGAGTAATTGCTTTTCCCATTGCTCTATAGCATCTTCTTCATTCGTTTGGGTTCAAAGGTGAGATTTTTATCTCACATCTTAGTCAATAATTATCTTCGATTGTTAGGTATGAATTCCTAACACTTATCCTTGTGCAATTGATTTTGGTTTGGATCGATTTTGTGTATATTCCAATTTTTGGTGTTTTGATTTAATTTTTGTGAAAATCCTATTATGGATATTTGGATATTAATATTCGAGGCGTATCGAAGAGCCATTAAGGCTGGGTTGTCGCTAGGCATAATTCCTTAGTCGTTGTTGCTCGACCGATCGTTATCGATGTCGTTTGGCCATTTTTTGGCCTAGTTTCAGGGAATGCCCTGAACAACAGTTTCAGACGTCTGAAACGTATGGTTCAGACGTCTGAATGGAATACTGGGAATTTTCTTCTCCCAACATTCAGACGTCTGAATCAAAATTTCAGACGTCTGAATTGGTTCGTTTTGAACCAGAAAAGGAATAGGCTAAAAAGTGCATATTTCAGACGTCTGAAATCTAGGATTCAGACGTCTGAATTCTTTTCTGGAAAATAGTTTATCTTCCAGATTCAGACGTCTGAATTCTTGATCTCAGACGTCTGAATCTGCTGTGTTTTGCCTATTTGCCTTTTTAGCTTGAATATCCAACTCTAATCAAGTCGGGTTGATTCCCTTTTTGTTGTTATCATTTATTATCGGCCACTTTGTTAAGTCGCCCACCTCTTTAAACTTAGGTCGCTTGTCTTCACTAAGTCGTACCGTTTTGATGGGGCGCTGCCCCGCATCGCTTGTCTTCACTAAGTCGTACCGTTTTGACGGGCGCTGCCCCCTGGACCCCCGCGACCTGACCGGGCAGGTCGAACCCTGTATTACTCTGCGTAGGCAATCTTATCTGAAAAGCATTCATCAGAATTTCCACTTTGATGCCTGTTTAGCTGATTTCCTTGGATTTTTGTTCACGTCTTCGAATGTGAATTTTTGTGCTAGATTGTTTCTACAATCGTTTTATGACTTGTCACTTTAAAGATATGAAGGTTTTAATAATAGTAGTAAATATCAAAATTCTTTCATCAAATCGATTTCAACACTATTTTTAATATCAAAAGTTCGTTTTCTCAAACCGATTTCCAATCTACTAATATATATAAGCCTTTACTTCACTCGAATGAGAAATCGACTTAAACGACTTAGTAAAACAAGTGGTATGAAACGCTTGCGTTCACTTCGTCGGTTAGCTCTTGGACTTGTTCGATTGAACCCTTTTCGTGACAATTTCCTAGTGAAGATTTACAGCTTGTTCGTAAATATTTAAGTTAAGCAAGTGGTTATGGGACATGAAGCTAAACTCATATATTTACTAGCTTGGTGTGATTGACACTTCTCGCTGATCATGATGATCATTTTATGATTTAGACTAGCAATTGTGCGATGTCTCTTTGTCCGTATAAAGGACTGTACTTCATTTTATTGAGCTTCGTCTCATTTCTTTGTGGGCTGGCAACCCAAGTACTTTTAATGTGTTTCGATTCATCTGATGTACCGTTTGTACTACATCGATGTCTCTGTCTTTCCGATTCATTGGACGTACCGTTTGCACTGCGTCAATGTTTGATTCATCTGATGTACCGTTTGTACTACATCGATGTCTCGGCTTTCTAGTTCATTGGACGTACCGTTTGCACTACGTCAATGTTCTGAATTGTATTGTCTGTCTGATTCATTGGACGTACCGTTTGCACTGCGTCATTGTTCAATTCATTGGACGTACCGTTTGCACTGCGTCAATGTTCGATTCATCTGATGTACCGTTTGTACTACATCGATGTCTCTGTCTTTCCGATTCATTGGACGTACCGTTTGCACTGCGTCAATGTTTGATTCATCTGATGTACCGTATGTACTACATCGATGTCTCGGCTTTCTGGTTCATTGGACGTACCGTTTGCACTGCGTCAATGTACCGGCTTTCATGCTCCTGTTTGGGATTGGCCATCCTTTTCTTGTGATTTCTAGATTTCTTGTTGTGATTTCTGGGATTTATGTTTCACCACCTTTTTCAGTTGGCATTGATATGTATGTCATTTATTGTGGCTTGGTGAATTAAATTAAGAATATGACATTCTTTTTAATCTTTGAGAAGATTCTTGTGATATTGATTAATCTCTGGATTTATTTTCGATTAGATACTTATCACAGTATGACTTTATAGTTATCATACGTTTTTGTTATATCTCTTATTCTATATCACTTTATCTGATATTTATAGCTAGACTGATCCGTTTATTATTTTCTTCTTAAATAATACTCGGGTCAGACTGAGATTTTACAGGTGCTTCCTCATGACTTCTTATCTGGATCCATCTTCTGACTTTTGGCTAACTACTCTAGTTTAGTAGTTTTTGTTGTATGCATTTGAGATGAGACTCCTTGATGTATACGTACTCTATTGTCTTGCACTTGTATCTATTCTTTTGTGTTATTGTGGATCTTATTTGACCACTACTCTGATGTACACTTTCATGTGTGTTATATCCATATCTATTTCCGCCTTTGTGATATGAATTGTCTGTGACTGATTTGTGTTACGTTTATTTCTATATTTGTTTCCGAAGATCATATATAGCCACTGTGTGATAGCTTTGTGTTTGTATCGATATGTCGGATTTCTATTCTATTTGACATATCGGTGCTCGCACAAAGAAGTTACACGGATGGTCGCTCCTCAACAGCCTTATCCTCCGTGCTAATTGACAGCACTACACCGTAGTGTTCTTGGTTAGCGTGGGTATAAAGGTGGGGCGTCACAGGGCATGTAAAGACCCGCAAATCCGTCTTCCGAAAACCCGACACTGCTACGTCCACTGTAGCAACTGCCGAACAATCGGATGGCGGAAACGCGAACTTTAATGTTTAAAAGAAGAGGAGGAAGGAAAGATAGAAGAAAACGAGAAGAAAGAGAGAATAGAGAAGAACAACAACACGGAAGAACAACAGAACAGAAAACAATATCAGAATCTTACACATCGCAGCGGAATAACATATAATAGATAATCAATAGTCTTTTAAAACAAAGAACTATATCAGTTTATACATACATCAATCAGAGTCAATATACAACAATGGAAAGTTATATAAACTTGTCCTCATACAGAATACACAGCGGAATAAATACTATCAGATACAAATACTACGTCTCGCCATCCAGCTTGCTTCCAAAGCTCCAGAATATCCAGAATATCCTGATAATATAACTCTAGGCTGCCCGTGTGGAAATTGGTGGGCACCCAGAGTTTAGAAGGGAACAATAAACTCCGAGTCAGTCATGGTGACTGGTGTGAGATCATAAAATAGTTATTCTTTCACAAAGAAAATAAAAAAAATTCGCAATGCTTTTGGAAAATGAAACTACCATAAGACCTCCCACCACACACACAATGCAAACGCGGAATTGGAGGAGATTTCTTCTTATGATAGTCAAAGATGCTTACTACGCAAAATCAAATCATTTTTGATATTATTATTAGTGCATAGTGTAGAAAACAGTTCGAAAGTATAATATAAATCTTAGCCAGCATAGACATTCCGAACTATGCCTACTATAGCTACCATCCAAACAGTGGTGACCACCATAAGTGAATGGCAGGTTCTACAACTAAAACCGTACAGTGTCGTATTGTTTCTTTGGATTTCCAACAAATGGTCAGGCTAAGGAACTTCCTATCCACGATGGGTACGTCCCTGGAATAGACGACCCGAGAACCTAACCGGATCTCTGCCAACACAAGGCCGGGTTACCTCTGCAAAAATAGGTAACTACTGACACGCGTATGCCATCCCCCGATCGTCACCGATCTTCCCGAGGATCCCCGATTCGCAACAACCACAAAGTAATAAATTTGCAGCAACCACAGAGGTTAAGTATTTGGGCTCCATACCATGATACCACCTTTATCCAGAAGGAATGACATACACTAAGGGGCGCTACTCCCTAGAAACTTGTTGCATCCTTCCTGTTTCGACCATTTCCGGGGTGTGAGGCTCGACGAAGTCTCGTCCACAAAGCTACGCTTTCTACAAAGCCCTGCTTCGGGTCAAACAAAATGATCAACCTATGATCACAAAGATATAAGATCAAACAAATGATCATATCACAAATGATCAAACACTGATCATTTCACAGCAACACTCAGTATGCCACGTTACCAAATTGGGAATATATCGCTGATAAATTTCAACTACATAACCTCTGAGCTCGTACGTCTCAGAGAAGGGTGTTAAGCTAAGAGAATAAATTCTCCGCCACCAACAGAAATGTATTTGAAAGAAATCAGCTTTATATCTCAAATTGTAACGTCAGACACACAATCCATACAAGTCTGTTCCGGGATCGAACAGAACCGAAGGCACTTCTCACGAAGCCCTTGCATATCCGGATAATTTTCTAATCACGTCCGGACTTCCCGTCACTAAGGGTGATAAAAACCTCTAAACCGGAGATCAGCCGATGTAGAGTAACTCGACGGTAATCCTTCCGTTTTCAAAAATATCCGGTCTTCAACACCGGTCTTCGAATGCAATTCATAACGACGTATCACATATTCGGAATGGGTTATACGACCCCATGGTCCTTTCCCGGCTAACCCGAATAGTGAGCGTTTATTCAAAAATAAGTGTGGCATTCAAATTCATCCAAATTCACAACAAATACCTATCTAAAGGTAATTATCGATAGTCGGTTATTTAACTATCAATAAAGATGTGCAACATCATCAGATTCCAAATAATTTTCCAAATTATTTCATCTGCAAAAATATCTTTACTAGATATAAAATTTCCACACTTCAAAAATAAATCAACGTTTATTTTTAAACAGAATTATCATTTCTTTTATAAATTCCATAGTGAATTTATATTTCAAAATATCTACTGATATACGATTTTCAAATCGATTCCAATATTCATTTTCAATTTATCTTTAAGAAGATAAAATCTCAAAACGTTTCATTTCATTTTGGAAAAGTATTTCCTTACTTATTAAATAATAAGTATTTCACAATCTTTTATTTTCAACACTTGGAAAATATCTGATATACTTAAATCAATATTAAGTATATATTAATTCTTTAAGGAAAACATTTACTATAACAACATTTATTTGAGTCAAAACGAATGTTACGTAAAACATCGTTACGACAACTCAAAATCACTAGTATAGGGATTCGAAAATTAAGATAGATATATAAATCCCAATACTAGATAAAACCATTTCCTTTCGGAAATCATTTACTATAACAACAGTGTTATAGTCCACCATTTCCTTTTATTTCTCGAAAACGTCTATTTCAACAATAATTGTTGAAATCTATGATTTCGATAGTACACACGTTTTAAAATATCTTTTAAAACAATTAACTTCATTTATAGTATCGCTTTCCCAAACATAACCATTTTTTTCAATAATATATTCACTGTCCAAAATCGTGAATATACTTCAATAACCAAATTTCGATCTTTTCTACACATTTATTTCAAGAATTACCCACTGTCCAAAATCATGGATAAAATCCCCTTAATAATCTCTATATTTAAAATCAATCAAATTTGATGTATTTTCGAATTTATAAAAACAACGTTTATAAATTCTATTTCCATTTTATAACAACTTCGATTTATACATCTTCTTTAATGACCCATTCAATTTATAAGTTAATGTATACATCAAAAATCCATATTATAAGTCGAATACTTATAATTCATTCATTTAAAAGAAATCGTTCTTTTAAACTTCACAGATTTTAAATCTTATTTCTTATAAGATTTTGTTTATAACCTTATATTCAATAATAACCGAAATACTTCTATAATTCCCTTGTTTTGATTTATAAAGTATACATTTTGTTTTATCTCGTCTATGAACCCTTCATACTTATTCAAAAATTCCAATTTAACCATTTTATAAATTACTTTACTATTTATCCCGAAAATCACCTTTTGGTTATATTTCACAAAAATTATAACTTTTATGACTTTAAAATCTGAACGTTTACTTATTTAAAATAAATCACTTCAAAAATTTAATAAAACGTATACTTTCAAATAATCACTTTGAAATCCTTTTAAAAATAATATTGTTATTTTTAACTTCAAAAATGGATCTGATGATGCTACAGCATCAAACAATCAATCACAACAATCAAATATCACATATCATCATATGATAACAGAATATATCACCATATCTGTAAATAATCAATACGGTGAGGAATCCAGTTGGATCCCTCCAACCTGTTTCCCTGCATCCAAAAACGTTAGCACAATACCAATTCCGCTCCAGTACGGAATTATCGCGGTATATGGGTTTTATAAAAATATCCGCTTACTAACGGCGCAATAGGGTCTCATCCGCTATACGAGGCGGGAAATCAATCAATCCAATATATACATATGCCAATATGTATATATTGCTATATATATATAGATATATCCTACTATATCTAATATCACATCCAAATAGCAATCATATCAGTCAATAAATAACTGCAAAATAAAATTTTCCTTCGAGTGAGAAAATCTCACCTTAGCTTTTTATTTTGCCATCTATTTCCATTTCTTCTTGATTTTTAACCTTGTATAAAAATTATACAATTTATAAATATTTGAATTAAATCGAACAATTCAATTTTCAATTTTGATAAGTTTCAATTGTACAATGATTTTTAATTTTAAAATCGAAATTTGACTTTAAACTAATACTCTCAATTTTAAACAAATTAAAAAAAAACTTTTAGTATCTAAAACAATTAACAATTTTGATCGCTGTTTATATACATATGGTTATATTCCAATGAAAATAAAAATTTCTTTTTGACTTGTATATATAAAATTTTAAAATAAAACAGAAATGGTTCTACACTCTACTGTAACTTATATTTTCTTACATGTATTCAAAAATTCTAAACTTTAAAATATTTTATTTTACATTTTCAACTGTTCACTAAAATAATCAATATTCTTTTAAAATAAAAAATACCTTTCTGTTTATATTTTTAAATGAAACATATCCTTACTGTAAACTTCAAACACATATATATATGTTGAATTTAAATTTAAATTCAAGAAGAAAATTCGAATACCTCACTGCAAACATCGACAAACCCCAGATCGCTGCCCTCGCCGCCGTCGCGTATAGCCACTCGCGAGTGCCTCAAATCGATTCCAATTGCCACGACCTCATCGCCGTGACCCAAATCTCGAACTCGCCTCCAACCTCGCATCTCAGATCTCGTCGTCGTTCAACACTCGCAACCTCCCACCAACCTCGACCATTTGACCAAGCCCACCTCGCTGCTCGACATCGCCCTCGAATCCAATGAAATCGCTGCCTCGAGACGAATGGCCTCGCGATCCTCAATCTTGATCCCAATCGCACCTCTGCCTATAAACAATCGCGATCCTCTCCTTGCTCGCCGCGCACGTACGAGTGCCGCGAGTCACTCCGCGAGTTTCCCCCAACACCGCCGCTCGAACGAAACCCATCGACGCCGCGATGACAACCCTAATCGATCGCGACTCCTCCACTTGACAGTGCCACCGCCGCCATCCTCTCCTTGAATCGCGACTAAGAAATGCCCACGAAACCGCGAGCTCGATCGACCGCATCTTCGACTTTGAATTGGGATGAGGAGATCGGCTCGTGTGAAATTCGATTTGAATTCGTGAATGGAACTGGGGATTTTGATTTGGTGAGGGAAGCACAAATAATTTTCGAACCAGGGAACTTCGTTTCTTCTGCCTTCCAACTATTTTGAACTCGAACGAAATTGTTAGTCGCCATTTTTATTTTTCGTTTTGATTTGTACAGAAGGAGGCAAGATATTTAAAATCGAACGAAATGATTTTGTTTTCTGCTCGAAGAATAGAAGGTACGAGGGAGAAAAATTGGGTGCGGCTCGTACGTATTGTCGTTTAACAAAATTTTAAGTTTAAATTCAAATCGAATTCAGTTTAAACTTCAACGCGTTTCCTTATCGTACGCTCACACGGCAAGTCTGAAAAATACAAAATTTGAAACCCGATAATAATTCGATATTACGAACCTAATGGAACTGGTTTCGTCGAATTCCGAGACAGTTTGAAAAATGACTATTTTTAAATATCGGTTCAAACAATTAATTTCAAAACTGATCAAATTGTTTCCAAACTCAATTCTGAAAGTTCGATTATCTTCGGTATTATCAACATGAATTTTAAAAGATTTTGAAATATTTTTCTCCAGCTGAAAATTGAATATTCAAATTTTCGTTCAACTTACAATAGATTAAATTTTATAATTTAATCGCCAAATTCCAAGTTAAATTCGAGATTCAAATTAAATCATCGTTCAAATATTTAAAATTAATTAAATATTCTCAATTTAATTTGGTCAAAATTCTGGGTCGTCACAGACTTCCCCCCTTAAAAGAATTTCGTCCTCGAAATTACAAGTTAGGGAAAAAGGTCCTTAACTCGTCTACTATTTTTCACAATCCAATAGTTTTATCAATTCATCAAAACAAATCTCTCTATTAAAGATTCGTTATCCTTTCAACTAAATTTCTAATTTCAACTCTAAGTTTCAAAACAACATTGTTTTACTTCTCAATTCAATTTAAATTTCAAATTCAAATTTAAACTTTCAAAAATTTCTCAAAAATTTTCTAACACTCGGAATTTTCGAAAAATTTCGCCAGCGTCTCCTTTGCGCGGCTAATACGGCACGACTACAAAACGTCCCTACGGACTCTCAGATTTCAAAAAGAAAAAGAAAAAGCCAAGCGGCTAGACAAGAAATCATCAAAAACTCATATTATAATTCAAATACTTACCTTTTTCGAGCAATTCAAATTATCTTCGAAATCAAATCCAATTCCTTTTATAACACCTGTATATCCTACTAGCCCTAATATCTAGTTACATATATTCAAACCATTTTGCAAGTTCTATTACAAAATTTTCAATATAACTTCTTATACCATCTCTAATTCACTATTGAAGTTACACATATTCATTTATTCAATTTTACATTTCAAATTCATTTGAATTCAATTCACAATTCCAATCTAATTTGGATTCGGTTTATCTCCTGAATATTGAATTTTATCAGCTTTCATTCATAACTGATTATTTTTAGATTAGATTCAGTTACTAATTCATTTCAATTCTAATTCATTTATTCACATTTTTATTTTCATAATTCAATACTCAATTCCAGAGTCTTTTCAACCTTTTCAAAACCATTTTTGAAAACAATTCAAATTTATCTTTTGAATTTTCAAAACAAAACTCAATTTTTTCAAACAACTTCCATTTAAAACAATTTGGCAGCAATTCCTCTTTTGGAAACCCGAAAATGAACATCGATAATGCTGTAGTCATTACTGAAGTTATTTTCCAGCGACCTAAAAGAGTTTAGAGCTTTTTTCAACTCTCTAAAACAATTTTCCACAATATCAAATCCTTTGAAAAATCATTTTCAAACCAAAAATGATTTAAACTTTCCAAATCACCAAAATTTTCAAATTCTTTTCAAAACATTTCCAAAAACTTCTCTGGAATTCCGTTTCAAATTATAAGTCACAATTATAATTTATATTCTCAAATTTCATTTATATGTGAATTTATTTCTTTATGCTTCAATTCGCATTTATAAATTTCATTCATTAATTGAATTTATCTCCACATTTTTTGTTATTATTTTAATTTCTCATTCCAATTCATATAACAATGATAACATTTCAAAATTATTATTTAATAACAACCATGCATCCATATACTGTAATAATTTACAGAAAAGCATTTCTTTTATTTATAAAAATAGTTTTGGGCAAAATTATTCCATTTACCCTATTTAAAAACAATACTGTGTCGAATTGTTCTATTCAAGTGTTTAGAAACCCCTTCGATCCAGTTGCGCAGACTGTGCCGACGAAGGTTCATATACCACTCAATAAATCAATCATCACAATATAAAACAATTTTATATTCAAATAACAAATACGCGCTCATATCTATTATTACACTCAAACTCATTCTAGAGTACTACTGACTCTATCTCTAATGAGTAACACCCAACAGAGCAGGGTTGTCGCTTAACCATATGCTCTGATACCACCTGTAAAGACCCGCAAATCCGTCTTCCGAAAACCCGACACTGCTACGTCCACTGTAGCAACTGCCGAACAATCGGATGGCGGAAACGCGAACTTTAATGTTTAAAAGAAGAGGAGGAAGGAAAGATAGAAGAAAAAGAGAAGAAAGAGAGAATAGAGAAGAACAACAACACGGAAGAACAACAGAACAGAAAACAATATCAGAATCTTACACATCGCAGCGGAATAACATATAATAGATAATCAATAGTCTTTTAAAACAAAGAACTATATCAGTTTATACATACATCAATCAGAGTCAATATACAACAATGGACAGTTATATAAACTTGTCCTCATACAGAATACACAGCGGAATAAATACTATCAGATACAAATACTACGTCTCGCCATCCAGCTTGCTTCCAAAGCTCCAGAATATCCAGAATATCCTGATAATATAACTCTAGGCTGCCCGTGTGGAAATTGGTGGGCACCCAGAGTTTAGAAGGGAACAATAAACTCCGAGTCAGTCATGGTGAATGGTGTGTGATCGTAAAACAGTTATTCTTTCACAAAGAAAATAAAAAAAATTCGCAATGCTTTTGGAAAATGAAACTACCATAAGACCTCCCACCACACACACAATGCAAACGCAGAATTGGAGGAGATTTCTTCTTATGATAGTCAAAGATGCTTACTATGCAAAATCAAATCATTTTTGATATTATTATTAGTGCATAGTGTAGAAAACAGTTCGAAAGTATAATATAAATCTTAGCCAGCATAGACATTCCGAACTATGCCTACTATAGCTACCATCCAAACAGTGGTGACCACCATAAGTGAATGGCAGGTTCTACAACTAAAACCGTACAAGTGTCGTATTGTTTCTTTGGATTTCCAACAAATGGTCAGGCTAAGGAACTTCCTATCCACGATGGGTACGTCCCTGGAATAGACGACCCGAGAACCTAACCGGATCTCTGCCAACACAAGGCCGGGTTACCTCTGCAAAAATAGGTAACTACTGACACGCGTATGCCATCCCCCGATCGTCACCGATCTTCCCGAGGATCCCCGATTCGCAACAACCACAAAGTAATAAATTTGCAGCAACCACAGAGGTTAAGTATCTGGGCTCCATACCATGATACCACCTTTATCCAGAAGGAATGACATACACTAAGGGGCGCTACTCCCTAGAACCTTGCTGCATCCTTCCTGTTTCGACCATTTCCGGGGTGTGAGGCTCGACGAAGTCTCGTCCACAAAGCTACGCTTTCTACAAAGCCCTGCTTCGGGTCAAACAAAATGATCAACCTATGATCACAAAGATATAAGATCAAACAAATGATCATATCACAAATGATCAAACACTGATCATTTCACAGCAACACTTAGTATGCCACGTTACCAAATTGGGAATATATCGCTGATAAATTTCAACTACATAACCTCTGAGCTCGTACGTCTCAGAGAAGGGTGTTAAGCTAAGAGAATAAATTCTCCGCCACCAACAGAAATGTATTTGAAAGAAATCAGCTTTATATCTCAAATTGTAACGTCAGACACACAATCCATACAAGTCTGTTCCGGGATCGAACAGAACCGAAGGCACTTCTCACGAAGCCCTTGCATATCCGGATAATTTTCTAATCACGTCCGGACTTCCCGTCACTAAGGGTGATAAAAACCTCTAAACCGGAGATCAGCCGATGTAGAGTAACTCGACGGTAATCCTTCCGTTTTCAAAAATATCCGGTCTTCAACACCGGTCTTCGAATGCAATTCATAACGACGTATCACATATTCGGAATGGGTTATACGACCCCATGGTCCTTTCCCGGCTAACCCGAATAGTGAGCGTTTATTCAAAAATAAGTGTGGCATTCAAATTCATCCAAATTCACAACAAATACCTATCTAAAGGTAATTATCGATAGTCGGTTATTTAACTATCAATAAAGATGTGCAACATCATCAGATTCCAAATAATTTTCCAAATTATTTCATCTGCAAAAATATCTTTACTAGATATAAAATTTCCACACTTCAAAAATAAATCAACGTTTATTTTTAAACAGAATTATCATTTCTTTTATAAATTCCATAGTGAATTTATATTTCAAAATATCTACTGATATACGATTTTCAAATCGATTCCAATATTCATTTTCAATTTATCTTTAAGAAGATAAAATCTCAAAACGTTTCATTTCATTTTGGAAAAGTATTTCCTTACTTATTAAATAATAAGTATTTCACAATCTTTTATTTTCAACACTTGGAAAATATCTGATATACTTAAATCAATATTAAGTATATATTAATTCTTTAAGGAAAACATTTACTATAACAACATTTATTTGATTCAAAACGAATGTTACGTAAAACATCGTTACGACAACTCAAAATCACTAGTATAGGGATTCGAAAATTAAGATAGATATATAAATCCCAATACTAGATAAAACCATTTCCTTTCGGAAATCATTTACTATAACAACAGTGTTATAGTCCACCATTTCCTTTTTTTTCTCGAAAACGTCTATTTCAACAATAATTGTTGAAATCTATGATTTCGATAGTACACACGTTTTAAAATATCTTTTAAAACAATTAACTTCATTTATAATATCGCTTTCCCAAACATAACCATTTTTTTTCAATAATATATTCACTGTCCAAAATCGTGAATATACTTCAATAACCAAATTTCGATCTTTTCTACACATTTATTTCAAGAATTACCCACTGTCCAAAATCGTGGATAAAATCCCCTTAATAATCTCTATATTTAAAATCAATCAAATTTGATGTATTTTCGAATTTATAAAAACAACGTTTATAAATTCTATTTCCATTTTATAACAACTTCGATTTATACATCTTCTTTAATGACCCATTCAATTTATAAGTTAATGTATACATCAAAAATCCATATTATAAGTCGAATACTTATAATTCATTCATTTAAAAGAAATCGTTCTTTTAAACTTCACAGATTTTAAATCTTATTTCTTATAAGATTTTGTTTATAACCTTATATTCAATAATAACCGAAATACTTCTATAATTCCCTTGTTTTGATTTATAAAGTATACATTTTGTTTTATCTCGTCTATGAACCCTTCATACTTATTCAAAAATTCCAATTTAACCATTTTATAAATTACTTTACTATTTATCCCGAAAATCACCTTTTGGTTATATTTCACAAAAATTATAACTTTTATGACTTTAAAATCTGAACGTTTACTTATTTAAAATAAATCACTTCAAAAATTTAATAAAACGTATACTTTCAAATAATCACTTTGAAATCCTTTTAAAAATAATATTGTTATTTTTAACTTCAAAAATGGATCTGATGATGCTACAGCATCAAACAATCAATCACAACAATCAAATATCACATATCATCATATGATAACAGAATATATCACCATATCTCTAAATAATCAATACGGTGAGGAATCCAGTTGGATCCCTCCAACCTGTTTCCCTGCATCCAAAAACGTTAGCACAATACCAATTCCGCTCCAGTACGGAATTATCGCGGTATATGGGTTTTATAAAAATATCCGCTTACTAACGGCGCAATAGGGTCTCATCCGCTATACGAGGCGGGAAATCAATCAATCCAATATATACATATGCCAATATGTATATATTGCTATATATATAGATATATCCTACTATATCTAATATCACATCCAAATAGCAATCATATCAGTCAATAAATAACTGCAAAATAAATTTTTCCTTCGAGTGAGAAAATCTCACCTTAGCTTTTTATTTTGCCATCCATTTCCATTTCTTCTTGATTTTTAACCTTGTATAAAAATTATACAATTTATAAATATTTGAATTAAATCGAACAATTCAATTTTAAATTTTGATAAGTTTCAATTGTACAATGATTTTTAATTTTAAAATCGAAATTTGACTTTAAACTAATACTCTCAATTTTAAACAAATTAAAAAAAAACTTTTAGTATCTAAAACAATTAACAATTTTGATCGCTGTTTATATACATATGGTTATATTCCAATGAAAATAAAAATTTCTTTTTGACTTGTATATATAAAATTTTAAAATAAAACAGAAATGGTTCTACACTCTACTGTAACTTATATTTTCTTACATGTATTAAAAAATTCTAAACTTTAAAATATTTTATTTTACATTTTCAACTGTTCACTAAAATAATCAATATTCTTTTAAAATAAAAAATCCCTTTCTGTTTATATTTTTAAATGAAACATATCCTTACTGTAAACTTCAAACACATATATATATGTTGAATTTAAATTTAAATTCAAGAAGAAAATTCGAATACCTCACTGCAAACATCGACAAACCCCAGATCGCTGCCCTCGCCGCCGTCGCGTATCGCCACTCGCGAGTGCCTCAAATCGATTCCAGTTGCCACGACCTCATCGCCGTGACCCAAATCTCGAACTCGCCTCCAACCTCGCATCTCAGATCTCGTCGTCGTTCAACACTCGCAACCTCCCACCAACCTCGACCATTTGACCAAGCCCACCTCGCTGCTCGACATCGCCCTCGAATCCAATGAAATCGCTGCCTCGAGACGAATGGCCTCGCGATCCTCAATCTTGATCCCAATCGCACCTCTGCCTATAAACAATCGCGATCCTCTCCTTGCTCGCCGCGCACGTACGAGTGCCGCGAGTCACTCCGCGAGTTTCCCCCAACACCGCCGCTCGAACGAAACCCATCGACGCCGCGATGACAACCCTAATCGATCGCGACTCCTCCACTTGACAGTGCCACCGCCGCCATCCTCTCCTTGAATCGCGACTAAGAAATGCCCACGAAACCGCGAGCTCGATCGACCGCATCTTCGACTTTGAATTGGGACGAGGAGATCGGCTCGTGTGAAATTCAATTTGAATTCGTGAATGGAACTGGGGATTTTGACTTGGTGAGGGAAGCACAAATAATTTTCGAACCAGGGAACTTCGTTTCTTCTGCCTTCCAACTATTTTGAACTCGAACGAAATTGTTAGTCGCCATTTTTAGTTTTTGTTTTGATTTGTACAGAAGGAGGCAAGATATTTAAAATCAAACGAAATGATTTTGTTTTCTGCTCAAAGAATAGAAGGTACGAGGGAGACAAATTGGGTGCGGCTCGTATTGTCGTTTAACAAAATTTTAAGTTTAAATTCAAATCGAATTCAGTTTAAACTTCAACGCGTTTCCTTATCGTACGCTCACACGGCAAGTCTGAAAAATACGAAATTTGAAACCCGGTAATAATTCGATATTACGGACCCAATGGAACTGGTTTCGTCGAATTCCGAGACTGTTTGAAAAATGACTATTTTTAAATATCGGTTCAAACAATTAATTTCAAAACTGATCAAATTGTTTCCAAACTTAATTCTGAAAGTTCGATTATCTTCGGTATTATCAACATGAATTTTAAAAGATTTTGAAATATTTTTCTCCAGCTGAAAATTGAATATTCAAATTTTCGTTCAACTTACAATAGATTAAATTTTATAATTTATCGCCAAATTCCAAGTTAAATTCGGGATTCAAATTAAATCATCGTTCAAATATTTAAAATTAATTAAATATTCTCAATTTAATTTGGTCAAAATTCTGGGTCGTTACAGGGCATTTGTAATTTTTTGGTTGATTTTGAATAAAATTTCGTTTGTTAGCTTTGTGCTTTCATTTAAATTGGTAGTTGAGTGTAATCTCCTATCTCCACTCTCGGTTAATCGAGTGCGCTCGATTCAACGATTGCTGAATCCGATTCACGGTATCTAGTATGCTAGATCAACGTGCGAAGAATCGTAGATCTTTAAACACGGTATAGTGCGCTATCAACGTGTTTGGGATAGCTAGATTCCGGCATCTTTGGATCAACGGAGTTGGGCATTTGGTATTCTTCAATTCACCGATCGCTACTTTCATCGTATCAACAATTTTTGTATTCCGCTGCTGCATCATGTACTAAGTCTGTTATGACAATCTAGTACTCTAGTCAACCAATGGGGCATCTTCATATGTCGCACTTGGCGTATTTATGTAATAATTATATGTGATCTGAACCTCGGAAACATTTTGGGATTATGTACTTGGATACGAAATGTTGTTTTGAAATATAATCGGAAAAGTGTTTTAATATGTGATGTTTTTATTTCATATTCAAGTTGTAACGACCCATAATTTTCCGATAATTAAATTATTGAATTTAATAAGATTTTGTAATTTAATATTGTAAGAAATAAAAATTTGTGATTTGTTAATAAGAAAAAAATAACTAGAATGTAATGTTAATAATGTTAATTTAAGGCAATTGATGACTACTTTAATGCAATCTCAATTAATTGGAATGATTGGAAAGTTATAATTGGTCATAAAGTGTAAATGGTAAATAAACCAAATGTTGTATTAAATGGTGAAATTGTTTGTAATTAATTGGAATTGATTAAAATAGAATAATTAATCCGTATGTGAATTTATTAGTTTTGTTTGTTAACAATAAACATATAAATGTGTTTGAAATCATAATTGTAACAATTGTTTAATTATCGTTTCACTATTTAACCCATTGAAATTTAATTGGAAATCAATTGCAATTAATCTATTTAAATACTACAGTTAATGTGAATTAAGATGGTAACTGTAGAATATTGATGTAATAAATGGTAAACCAATGTTAACTATGTCCATAAAGTAATGATTGATTGAATAAAAAGATTGAAATCAAAATGAATCAATTTATTTGGTTTTAAATTATAATTAATGAATTTATTGCAATTGAAATTAAACATTGTAATTAGTGTAATATTTAACATTGAATTGACATAGAAATTTGTTTCAAAAGATTATAAATCACTAGGTAACCAAAAATGATAAAATTTGTTAATTATAAAATTTTAATTGAAAAAGTGATTTAATTAATTTAATATTAATTTATTTAATTAACGTGAAAATAGTCATTTGGCCACTGTCTCGGATTTTGACAAAACTAGTTTCATCGGATCTGTAACAGTGAATTATTGTAGGATTTCAAGTTCGTCGTGATCAGACTTGTCGTTTGATCGTGCGGGCTCGAAACGCATAGAAATCAATTTAAATAAGCTGATTTTAAAAGCTAACTTCTATATACAATGGAATTAGGACTTGAAACTTGTTCCATTGAGTTTAAAAATATCGAAAACCTATATTTTGATATAATGGATGACCCATTTTCGTTTCGAAAACAAAACGGACTTTTCAGGTCGTTGTTATCATTTCGATCCAACCCTGCCTATATATAGGCTGTTATAAATCCTAGCTGTTTCTCATTTTATTATTTCTGTATGTACATCTAAACTATTATAATAGCGTATTGTACTATGTATGTAAATAGTTTAACGGATCCTTAGGAGATTGAATTACGAACATCTCTTAAGTTATTGCACTCACGTTGACACAAGATAAGAGATGTCAAACCCCGTAAACATCTCTGACGCCGTTACACTCATATTTATTTACTATTGATTTAACTTACATAAAATATTTTAGTTCTGACTCGAGTGTTTTGTCTTTTCAATTCGCTCGAGTCAGTCTGAGTTTGTCAGTGTATCGAAGACTGCCTTTGGAGGACATAGACGAAAATTTAGTACTATTATTATTTATTTTATTTATTCCACTGCATCATGTTGTTCCGCTGCATTACTTATTTATTCCTATTGTATGTACTCTGATTCTATTTTGTAAAAGTGTAATCAAATGTTATTTGTAAAACAGCTTCATGAACGGTTTATTTGACTATTATATTTTGTCATTCCGCTGTGAGATTTTGAGTTTGTTTTTTATCTCTCTGCATTTTTTTATTTACCCCATAACAATTCTCCCTTTTGAATGGTTTGAGTCCGACATGTGTGGTTTATTGTCAATTTGAACCGTCCAAAAAGGTGGGTAGTTACATTTGGTATCAGAGCTTTGGTTTAGCGATAACCTTAGCCTTTTAGGGACCGACTCATTAGAATTAGGGTAGCAATACCCTTGAATGAGTCGTTGAGTGTATATATATGAGAGAGTGTATTTTTTAGTGTTATAAAAGGTTTTATATATTGTGTTAATTTGTTCTGTTTAGTATTTATAAATTCCGTTCGGTACATAGGACGCTATGGCATCGATAGGGATTTCTAAACACTTAATAGGGCAGACCGACACAATATTGTTTAGAAATATAGGTAAATGAAATAATTTTACCCGGTATTATATTTTGTATATAAAAGTATAATCTTTATAAATGTATATAATGGTATGTGATATGTTTGTTTATTAGGAAGTTAAAATTTATAAATATTGGGTGTAAAATAGGATTTACAAGTAAAGTAAATATAAGTTGGAAAATTGAGAACTAAAGTTCTGGGATTTTTGGAAATTTCTTTCGAAATATTTTTGAATATAATATTAGTATTATTTAGAAGTATTTTCTGATATAAATATTTCAATATGGTTTGAAAAAATTGTTTTAAAGGAAGTTTTAAAGGAAATAAGTTTTGTACTCCCCTCTCTATCGCTGGAAAATAATTTCGGTGATGAGTGCATGCATCATCGACGTTCATTTTTTAGTTTCAAAATTGGAAGACTGCTGTAGTAGTTTTCCTCACATCTGTTTTGATGAATAAATATTAATTTTGAATTCCTAAAATGATTTGATTTATAAAGGATAAATATATATATTTTCTAGACGATTTGAAATGTAACCCGGAGTTAGTTCTTAAAAACTTTCTGATAATCAGTAGCTTTCAATTATGGTAATGTATGAAATCTTAACTATTTTAGTAATTGGAAATTTCTAAAATGGAAAATAAGAATTAGTGGTTAAGTGATTAATGAAATATATAAGAAATTGAAAATTAGTAACTTGTAGACGTGAAAATTTAGAAGAAATAATTAGTGAACATTTTTGTTAACTAAAATTAATAAGATAAACTTGTGTGACATTCAATTGCATTCTTAAAACAATATATATAACTTACCAAAATATTAAAATTTTTAATGTTAAATAAGAATATGTAATAGAATGTTATACAAGTAATACTTTAGTAATAAAGGTGTTAAATGGAATTATATCTATAAATAAGAACTCTGATGTTATAAAATCTTATAAATTTAAGTTAATAATTTGAAATGCTATTAATAAAATGTAATAGAAAAGTGAATATTGTAAGTAAATGATTATAAACTTACGTAATGTTGAAGCAAATTATAATTAAAGTAAATAGTAAAAGTGAATACTATATATGAAAGAAATAAAAAGTGGGAAAAAATATAAGTATGAGTTGCTTCACAAATGAATATTGGTGGAAAAAGAAAAAGAAAAAAAAGTAAATCAAAGTAAATAATAAATGTGGAGTAAACTAAAATAAAATGAATGTAATCCTTCAATAACGAATTCGTTGATGATCTAAATAATTGAAATGGAAATAACATATGAAATCACTAAATGTAAAGTAATGAAAAGAGAAACATTGCATCATATGAATGAATGGGAAATGGATTCTGTAAGTAATGAATGTAAATTAAAGAAAATAATCATTGTATGAATGAAAAAAAATGAAATAAATAGTAAATGATATGAAAGGATATTTATAAGAATAAATTTAAACGATACTTGAAATTATTGTTTATTTTGGCTTATGGATTGGTTGGGAAAGGATACTTCTATTTGTATAAAGATGTATAAATAATATATTAAGTTTTATCTAAGACTGTTAAGTGTATGGTATACTTAGTAGCTTATTTATCATTCTATATGATTAAAAGTGTCTAAACCCGAACAAACCATTTGCTTTGGTTGCTATAAATGGATGGTTGATTACTTTGATTGCATGTGATGATTATATGTTTTATTTGCAAAGTGACTATTGTTATATTGTGTTGATTTGTTGTTATTAATTGAAACAACGTAAATATTCCTCTTTTACATTATTAAATTCTTTGGATTGTATTAGTGAAATACAGATTATGGAAGCAATTGCTACTGCTTTTGGTTTCATAAATAAAGCGTTGTTTGCCCGATAAATATGTACGTTTTCGGATTACGGTTTTCTAACGATATTATGTTCTTTTCCCGTGATTTGGGATATTTTATTTTGAAATATGATATGTATATTGTTATTATTGATATTATTATTTCTCCCAGACCTCTCCGTACAAAGGAGACTCTGCCGAAATTTTCCATGGATTTTGGACTTAAAAATTTTTTGTGAAATATTTTCAAACTTTAGTAAACTTGAATAAGAAAGGATTTAATTGTTTATAAATTGAGATATTTTAATTAAATTATTTAATTATGTAAATTAATTGTTTTTATATTGAATACTTTGAATAAGAAACATTGATTCCTTAATTCCTTCTTTTCCCTTTTTTACCTTTTCGAGGACGAAAAGTTTTGAGTGGGGGAGAGTGTAACGGCCCGTAATTTTCCAGTAACTAAATTATTGAATTTAATAAGATTTTGTAATTTAATATTGGAAGAAATAAAAATTTGTGATTTATTAATAACAAAAAAATAACTAGAATGTAATGTTAATAATGTTAATAATGTTAATTTAAGACAATTGATAACATTTTAATGCAATCTAAATTAATTGGAATGATTGGAAAGTTATAATTGGTCATAAAGTGTAAATGGTAAATAAACCAAATGTTGTATTAAGCGGTGAAATTGTATGTAATTAATTGGAATTGATTAAAATAGAATAATTAATCCATATGTGAATTTATTGGTTTTGTTTGTTAACAATAAACATATAAATGTGTTTGAAATCATAATTGTAACAATTGTTTAATTATCGTTTTACTATTTAATCCGTTGAAATTTAATTGGAAATCAAGTGTAGTTAATCTATTTAAATAATGCAGTTAATGTGAATTAAGATGGTAACTGTAGAATATTGATGTAATAAATGGTAAACCAATGTTAACTATGTCCATAAAGTAATGATTGATTGAATAAAAAGATTGAAATCAAAACAAATCAATTTATTGGGTTCTAAATTATAATTAATGAATTTATTGCAATAGAAATTAAACATTGTAATTAGTGTAATATTTAACATTGAATTGACATGGAAATTTGTTTTAAAAGATTATAAATCACCAGGTAACCAAAAATGATAAAAAAATTTAATTATAAAATTTGAATTGAAAAAGCGATTCAATTAATTTAATATTAATTTATTTAATTAACGTGAAAATAGCCATTTTGGCCAATGTCTCGGAATTCGACAAAACTAGTTTCATTGGATCCGTAACAGTGAAATATTATAGGATTTCAAGTTTCATAGTGATCAGACTTGTCGTTTGATCGTGCGGGTCGAAACACGTAGAAATCAATTTAATGAAATCAATTTAAATAAGCTGATTTTAAAAGCCAATTTCTGTATACAATGGAATTGGACTTGAAACTTGTTCCATTGAGTTTAAAAATATCGAAGACCTATATTTCGATATATTGGATGACCCATTTTCGTTTCGGGAATGAAACGGGCTTTTCGAGTCGTTGTTATCGTTTCGATCCAACCCTACCTATATATAGGCTGTTATAAACCCTACTTGTTTCTCATTTTATTATTTCTATATGTACATCTTCTTCCTCCTTTTAAAATGATAGAACATCAAACCAAATTCCCAAATTCCAAAACCTAATTTCAAAAAGAAAAAAATTGGTTGCTTCGGCTTTACTTCGAGTCAGGAAGAGGTTCGCTTCGAGTTCTAGAGGCGAAAACCTTGCAGCGACTTCAGGTTAGAGAGAGTTTCATGCCAAACAAGGCGGATCTGGTCGCGCTTCGAGTTCCAGAGGCAAAAACCCTGCAGTGACTTCAGGTCAGGAGCCAAATGACTCAGGTCTCGGGTCATTTTGGCAAAAAATCAGAGCGAACACCGGGTAATTGAGGCGGCGGACCGAAGTAAGACTTGAAGTCGAAATTTTCCAATCTTCTAATGTTAATAACTTTTGCATACGAGATCGGATTCACGTGCGGTTTTCTCCATTGCGATTGTATCGAAATTCCGAACATTTTGGAACTTGTTTGACTGCATTCTGAGACAGTTAAATTTTTGTGCTAATTTTGGATTTTAAATCGACGACAAATCAAAGGTGAGTGTTTTGACCCACTCACAACTTCTAAATTATCTTATGTTAATTAAATTAAATTTATGATGTGATTAGAAGTTTATTGACTGTTGTTTGGTATAGTTAAATCGTCATTCTAGTTAAATCTGAATTTATTGAATATAATCAACATTTAATTTAATATTAAATTTTAATTTGCCAGTTTATACCTGTTAATGATAATCGGTTATTTATTGATGTTTATTGATTGATTTGAATGATGATTGTGATGGATGTTTAATTGTTGATATTGGATGACTGGATGTTATGTAATTTTATATATATATATATATATATATATATATATATATTGTTATAATACTGCAAGTTTCATATGGGTTAAAATGATACATACCCGAACGATCTGATAGATTAGGGAGAAATCATTATGGGTTGAAATGATAGACTCTAGCGATTTCATGGATTTGAAGTTAAATTTGGGATTGCGGGTTGAAATGATATATACCCGTAAATGTAAAAATATTTGTAGATTGAAATGATATATATCCGTATCACTTGACCGTAGGGTAGAAAGTTATATACGGACACCGGATTGGTTAAATTAAAAGATTTTTTAATCCTAATTTTTTTTTATTTCTGTTAAATGATATTTTGAAAAAAATTGGTTGATATAAACTGAATTATTATCGAAAATCCAAGTTTAAATGTTGAAATTGGAGTTGGTTTAATGAATTGTTTAAACGAATAAAAATGGAAATTTCAAAGTTGAATTTGAAATATAACTGAAATTCATCGAAATGGAGTTATTGGAAATGTTTGAATCATTAAACTTTGAAATCTACGAAATTTAAGTTCTTTAAAAAATATTTAGTTCAAACATGAGTTTGAAATCGATATAAATTGAAATGATTTTTTCTGGGAATTTGAATTGAAAGAAAATTTAGTTTGTTGAATTTGGATATGGTCCAGGTGTGTTGAAATGAAAGAAATAGTTTATTTGATATTAATTTCAAAATTAATTATTTTAATATATACTGTTTAAAGATTCGTTAATTTAAAAATCCTGATTTTAAGATTTTCAAACTATTAAACTAATTTAATCTATTTTCAACTAATTTAAAACTATTTTAATTTATCTTAATCTATTTTAACCTATTTAAGCTAATTAACCCATTTTAATTTATTTTAAAACTATTTAATTTATTTTAAATCTATTTAATTTATTCTAAATCTATTTAATTTATTTTAAATCTATTTAATCTATTTTAAATCTATTTAACTATCTTAAATCCATCTAAACTATTTTAATCTATTTTAAAGTATTTAAAGTATTTTAAACTATTTTAACTATTTAAAATATTAAAACTATTTAAATATTTTAAAACTATCTAAACTATTTTTTAAAAATAAAACGGTGCAAGGTTGGACTGCTATATTTAAATCATTGATTTAAAGCAAATATGGTTAAATGATGTTATAACCTAATTTGGGATTTAAATGATATTTTCTGGTGAAATGACATATTTGATTAAATATTATGATTTTGAAACGAGATTTAACCTATTTTGTCTATATGATTTCGAAAGTGAATATAATTTCGAAAGTGATATGTTTGAATCGAATATGATATTTTGATATCAATTATGAATTGACTTTTGAAATGTAAAAGAACCATCCGGTGTAAAATAAGCGTTTGGTTGTTAAAGAGACCGGGATCGGATATTGTCATACTCTTTGCTAATACCGAAAACCACTTTAACAACTGTGTAAGTGATGGACATTCCAGAATGAAGTAGGATGGTTTGGCGAACGATTCTATATGAGGTATTTAAGTAGCCCTGACTCCCATGAGTCTGCTTGACGTGGCTAAAACATTAGCCATGCCGGTCCAAGTGAGGTCGCACCTCCAATCAGATACAATTCTTCGATACCATATTATGACTTTGTGGTTGATTTGGTGGCCACCCCTCGATTTGATTTTGGAAGTGTGTTCCAAGGTGGGCGGTAGTAGCTGTTATGCGTTACCACTAGTCCAAATCCGCAAGACGGTAGTATCCTACCTTGGGCATTGCCTCACGTGCCTTGTCACATGCCTTATCGCGCCTTCTACGAGTTTGGTTTGCACCGTACCTATGGAGTGCCCTCTGTTAGCCCTCTAGTTTATGAAGGAATTACGGTACTATATAGACTACGGTAATATATAAAAATATGTTAAGGGGGATATGGGTAATGCCTTAACGCTATTTTAATACTTCACTTTAATATAGACACTATTATAATAGCGTATTGTACTATGTATGTAGATAGTTTAACGGATCCTTTGAAGATGGAATCCCGAACATCTCTTAAGTTATTGCACTCACGTTGACACTGGATAAGAGATGTCAAACCCCATAAACATCTTTGACGTTGTTACACTCATATTTATTTACTGTTGATTTAACTTACATAAAATCTTTTAGTTCTGACTCGAGTGTTTTGTCTTTTCAAATCGCTTGGGTCAGTCAGAGCTTTTCGGTGTATCGAAGTCTACCTTTGGAGGACGTAGACAAAGATTTAGTACTATTATTATTTATTTTATTTATTCCACTGCATCATGTTGTTCCGCTGCATTACTTATTTATTCCTGTTGTATGTACTATGATTCTGTACTGTAAAAGTGAAATCAAATGTTATTTCTAAAACATCTTCATGAACTGTTTATTTAACTATATATTTTATCATTCCGCTGTGACATTTTGTGTTCGTTTTCTTTCTTTCTCTGCTTTTTCTTATTTACCCCATAACAATCCTCCCTTTTGAATGGTTTGAGTCTGACATGTGTGGTTTATTGTCGATTTGAACCGTCCAAAAAGGTGGGTCATTACACAAGTTATTTTGATATTCTGAATACCATTAACATTACCACATTTAATCATCGGAAGTTAATACCATGGATGATTGCAACATCTGTAGCGCTTAGCTTCGGGCCTCCAAATAGGGGATGTTACAACTTGGTATCAAAGCATAGTTTTATAAAAAAACTATAAACTAAAATGATTTTTTAAAACGTAATCCTAAGGAACTAGAGATAAGATCGGGGTATGGGATAACGCTATAGTAATGTACTTGTACTTGCTATATATAAGTATACGCTATACCTCTATTCTCCTATCTCTCTTAGGGTATTCTTCTATATCTTACGAGGCTTGAGTACATATATGGATGCTATAAGTGGAAGAGTTAACCTTAGAGAAGGAAGCACCACTACAAATGCAAATGCCAGACCAAATACGAAAAGGAACCAAGGTCAGGCACAAGCTGGAAATGTGGGTGCTGGAGTCCTACAAGTTGACATGGGAGCAATGTATAAGTTCTTTGTCAACATGATGCAAGCGGAATTTGCTGCTGGAGTAGTTGGAAGGGGAAACCAAGAAGTTCCGGTGGTGAATAACTATGCTATTCTGAGTTGGGATTACGCTCGATTGGGAGGAAAGCCATTCATCGGAACTGAAGACGCAATCAAAGTAGAGAATTAGCTACTTCATTGCGAGAGGATTTTCACTGATCTAGGGCTCAATGATGAGCAGAAGAGAAGGCTTGCTTCTATATAGCTTCAGGGAGCATCGTTGTATTGGTGGAATAGTGTGATGATTGGAGTAAATGAAGAGATAATGACATGGGCTGAGTTTAAGAGGAGGTATGGAAAAAGGTTTATGTCGGAGATTCCTAAGTCTGCTCTGCTCAAAAGGTTTGCTGGTTGGAGCAAGGGGAGATGACCGTGCTGGAGTATGCTACAAGGTTTGAAGAGTTGGCGAGGTATGGGTATGCTACTTTTGATACTATGATTAAGAGGAATGAGAAGTTCATCAAGGGGTTGAAGCCTGAGCTTGCTAGGGCAATGTTACCGCATATCAGGGATCCATGTAATGTCGTAGTGGAAATGGCTTTGAGGAATGAAGAGATGCTTGCTTTTCTGGAGAGAAATAAGGCAAAGGAAGTCCAGGTGGGGCAGAGTCAGAAAAGAAAGTTCTTCCATAAGAAAGGAGCTCAGAAGGGTGGAGCTACCAAGAAGGGAAAGGCGGAGGTTGTCTGCTATAAATATGACAAGAAAGGGCATTTTGCTAATGAATGTCGTTCTGGAGAGGGAAAGAAGGTGATCGGGAAGAAGTCGCCAAAGTATTCATTCTCTCCGAAGGAGCTGAATATGAGACATCAGAGATGGTTGGAATTTATAGCTGCTTATGATTTTGGAATTGAGTACACACCAGGGAAAGGGAACAAGTTTGCATATGCACTTAGCAAAAAACTTCAGAATGTGGTGTTGGCAATGATAGTTGAGTGGAGAGATTCGGAAGCGTTGACGACATGTACAGTACAGTGGAGATCTAAAGCTAGGTCTAGTAAGGAAACTGTTATGTTGTCATGTTTAGAAGTTCGACCGGTGATGATTAAAAATATTGCTTCTAAACAAATGAAGGATCCAGTATTAGTTGAACGGATTAGGTAAAGGATGGAACCAAGAGTGATGACTTGAAAGATTTTAGTCTTGACCAAAATGGGTGGTTGAGAAAGAAAGAAAGATTATGTGTTCCGAATGTGGAATACATTAAGAAGAAAGTTCTTGAGGAGTGTCATCATTCAAAGTTCACTATTCATCCGGGAGGAATTAAGATGTATCAGGACATGAAGAGAAGTTTCTTTTGGGAAGGAATGAAGAGGGATGTAGGCTTATGAGTAAAGCAGTGTCTGAATTGCCAACAGGTAAAGGCCGAACATCAAAAATCAAGTGGGATATTTCAGCCATTAGATATTTCAGTATGGAAGTGGGATTCTATTTCAATGGATTTTATAGACGGGTTTCCAAGATCTAATAGAGGAAATGAAAGTATATGGGACATAGTGGACAGGTTAACCAAGAGTGCCCATTTCATTCCAGTTAAGTCGACTAGGACGGCACCTGTTTTGGCTAAGTTATTTATGAAGAATGTAGTTAGACTACTTGGGATTCCTAGTAGTATAGTAAGTGATAGAGATTCATTATTCACTAGTGAGTTTTGGAGGATTTTGCAGGAAATTTTAGGAACCAAGCTGAAGATGAGTACCGCTTACCATCCACAGACTGATGGGAAAACAGAAAGAGTTAAAAAAGTCTTGGAAGATTTGTTATGAGCTTGTGTGTTTGATTTTGGGGGATCAAGGGAAGACCATCTGCACTTAGTCGAGTTTTCATATAACAACCGTTATCAGGTTAGTATAGGGATGGCACCGGTTGAAGCTTTGTATGAAAGGCCATGCAAATCTCTAATTTGTTGGTTAGACACCGGGGATAGGTTGGTTCTTGGTCCGGATTTAGTTAGAGAAGCTGCAGAGAAGATTTAGTTGATTCGGGCTTGGATGAAGGAAGCTCAGTCTAGGCAGAAGAGTTATGCTGATAGAAGACGGAAAGATTTATAGTTCTCAATAGGAGACTATGTTTTCGTCAAGGTATCACCGATGAAAGGTGTAATTCGATTCGGGAAATCAGGGAAATTGGCATTGAGATTTGTAGGACCATTTACTATTATAGAAAGGATCAGGAAACTCGCATATAGAATAGAGTTACCGAACAGTTTGGAAGGAGTCCATGATGCCTTTCATATTTCTCATCTAAGAAAGTGTATTAGAGAACCGGAGACTGCTATAGCACCGACCGTGTTAGAGGACTTAGTAGTAGAGCCGAATTTGATTATAGTTAGAAAACTAGTTCGAGAGATGAGAAGAGGCTGAGGAACAACACAGTCGGATTAGTTAAGGTCCAGTGGAGCGACGACGATAGAGACTGTACTTGGGAAACCGAGAGTAGGATTAGCGATGCTTATCCTGATTTGTGTGATGGTATATTTTACCTTTTTGATTGATTTTTTGTGTACCTAATCGTAATTTCGAGAACGAAATTCTTTAAGGAGGGGAGTCTGTAACACCCCTAATTTTTAGTAACATTATTTAGGACATTTAATTAGTAAAATTAAATGAAATAATCTAAAATTGTTAAGGGATTGTGGTTTTGAAATTTGAAGGTAGCCATGCCTATTAGACCAATGAACTAAGGGAAATGAGATAAAATAAGTTAGGGTAGATGACAAGGGCAAAATATGAATAAGTCTTATTCTTATACCCTAAACCCTTGCTCACTCTCATTTTACACGTTCATTTCCACAAACTAAAACTAAACTAGAGGCCGACCACCATTAAAGAAGATAAAGGGGAAGATAAGCAAGAATCAAGAGGAAGAAGCTAATCAACTTAATCCAAGATCAAATTTCAACTCCTTAACAACAAGCTAAGGTGAATAATAGGTTGCGTCTCATATTTTTGATGTTTTTGGTTTCTAGATCATATCTGAATATTTTGCAAAGTATATTGCCATGTTTTTTATTATCAAAATGGATATATATATATGCTTGTTGATGATTTATGCTAATTCATATAGATTTTATGGTGAGTTTTAGATTGAAAAACCAATTAAATGACATCCAAATGCCTTGCGATTTGAGATAAGGTCATAAATTATATTTTGGAAATGGGTTTCAAATTTCATAATTTTCTAAATTAATGTGGGTTTATTATAAATTTTATATTAAAGAAAATAGTTATTTTGTGTTTAAATTAATTAGGCTATTTTATGATGATTTTGGGTCAGAAATTAATATATGTTAGAAAACATATTAAAAGTGATTTATGGAAATTTTATGAAATTTTCCTAAGTGTTTTAACATATATATAAAATTATTTAAGGTATGTGACTTAAATGTTTTATATATTTATAAAAGGAGAATGGGTATTTTGTAAATGTTTTACATTGTTACTTTTGAAATTTCGGCAGCAGTTTTACAAAAGAATTTGGAAAAGAAATTAGCAACCAATCATTTGTTGACAAATAAGGCAGGTTAGTTGAAAAGAATTACTTTTTAAAGTAAAAATGCAGTTTTACCTTACTTTACCTATTTCGCCACTTTCAACACCAGCTTTTGACTAAGTTCTTCCACCTCCATCACCATCGAAACCAATGCGTATGGTATCAAAGACTTGGTATGCAGGGAATTGGACATAGGCGAAAGGTATGTAGTCGAAACATGGGGTTCTGAAGGGGTCGAAGCTTTGCTTTGCTTTCAAAAGGAATGCTTTTGACTTAGTTAGCTTTCGACTTGGTTAAATGGTTTTAAGTAATGGTTCCGAAAGAGGTTGCGCCTTTTGTTTTATAAAGAAGCTTTTGACGGGGTCGAAACCCCTTACTGCCGCATCTTACCTTTAAAAGCAATGCTTTTGAAAGGGTTTCTTTGTTTTAAAACCCAAGCCGCTTCTCTAATGCTTTCGAAGGGATTGGTTTCGACACCATCCACTTCTTTCACTTAGGAAATAGCTTTCGAAAGTGTTACTTCGACTTTCTTCTTTTAAGACCCTTTTGAGATTTTGAAAGGTAAACTCAAAGGTTTCAAAAGGTACAGTTTTGAATGGTTTCGAAAGGTTATTCCACATGTTTTACTTGAACCCAAATGCTTTCGAAAGGTTTGATTTTATGAAAAGGATTTAGTGCCTTCAAAAGGTTTAAGATAAAGGTTTCGAAGGGGTGGTTCCCCAATGGTTTCGAAAGGTTTTAAATGGAAAGTTCCAAGGTTTTCGAAAGGTAATGTTGATAGTGTTTTGATAAGGGGATGTCTAAGATTTTAAAACTTTCGAAAGAAAGGTTTTTCAGTGTTTTCGAAAGGTTTATTAAGAATGGTTTCGAAAGGTATGTTTTGGCCTCTCGGCCTAAGGTTATAAAGCAAGTAGTTACTTGGTTTTGAAGGGGTACTTTCAATGGATTCGAAGGGGTACTTTCAAAGGTTTAAATGTTTTCATTAACAAAGTTTTGTGTAAAGTATATATAACATGGCAAGGTGATTTGAGTAAAGCATAGAGTATATTTTCCTTGTTTAAAGTATGATTTAAAGGTTTAAATCAATTTGAGAGAAAATGTTTTCAAGGAAAATTTTATGGGTAGATGACTCTAAGTAAAAGGAAAATTTTGTAGGGCTTTGTCACAGGTAATACTAAAATGATGTTACACACAGAAAGGAATATATAGAGTGAGGATAGGTTATTGGTGAGCTCGCAAAACCATTAGGATCAGTTGACCCTAGGAGAACTAAGTTAGAGATAGACCGTCCTGAAGAGGAGTATTTAACAGAAGTTAGATTATCTGTTTATTTTGTCAAGTAGGCCCGAGTCAGCCAAAGTTTAATAGTTAGCCAAACAAAACTATAGTGTTCGGACAGATATTCCATTTGTTACCTATTTTATATGCATACATGATATTACTTTATTGTTTTAACCAGTTTTGGTTGCAGGATTAAGATTTGCAAAAGATAAGTTTTAAAAGGATATTAGTGAGGGGAAACCCGTTCCGCTAAGCTGCGTGGTCTCACCTAATATCTAATAACCAAGATGTATAGTATTATTCATACTAATTTTTATGTCTGACCCAAAGTTTATGTTTTCCGCTGTGTTGTATTAAATCTATTATGACTATCTAGTACTCTGTTCAACCAAGGGGCCATCTTCATATGTTGCTCTTGGCATATTTATGTAATAATTATATTCGATCTGAACCTGGGAAGCGTTTTGGGACATGGATATGAAATGTTGTTTTGAAATTTAATCAGAAAAGTGTTTTAATCTGTGCTGTTTTTATTTCATATTAAAGTGCTTCTGATATTATGAATACCATTAACATTACTGTATTTGGTCACCGGAAGTTAATACTATGGATACTGCAGCAACTGTAACGCTTAGCTTTGGGCCTCCAGATAGGGGATGTTACATTAATCTGTTGAAATTCACCTTTGTCGCCTCATGCTTTTCTAGACGCATATTGGGTTAGATATAAGGATGATTATATTTATCCATGTGCCTACCTTATATATTTAGTTCATAATCCAATATCATGGAGTTAGAAGAAACAAATAATTGTAGCTCGCTCTTCAACTGATGCTAAATATCAAGTTGTTGCTATTACAGTTGCTAAAATGCGTTGGATACGCTCTTTACTTACTTGTGTAGTGCAAATGGCACCATGTTTACACTTCCTAATACCATATGGTGATATTAAGAAGTGTAAAATATGGCTGTCGTAGCACTTAACAAAAAAGTCTACCATAACAACCGATTGTGTACTATGAAAATGTTAGTGTAACAAACCAATGTCCAAATCCAACTTTCTATTCCTACATGAAACACATTGCCATTGATTATCATTTTTTTCGAGAATAAGTTCAGTTGGGTTATATTATATTTTATCATGTCTCCTATACTAATTGCATAGCATATGCACTCACCAAATATCTTCCTTGCTCACCATAGAAACAACTGATAGTCAAAGATTTGAATCACCTCTACGTGCATAACGCTCCGACTCCATTGACCGAAATATTATAGGGAATTTACTATCCAACAGCTCAGATCAATGGACATGGAAGGAGCAATCTCTCATATACACTACTTTGGGTCAACACGGATATGTTTCAATACCTGAATATATCTAAAATAATACATATCTCATCTCTACATAAGGCAATGTGCACGAGTTCTAAAATTCAATAATACAATATTAGATGCACAAATAAAAAATTTCCAACTAACAAAATAAGAGAGAATAAAACAATGAATATTGTATCATTTCTGAAAGTCTGATACATTATCTCATATATATATATATATATGTGTGTGTGTGTGTGTGTGTGTGTGTATAAAATTCATCGCACTAATACATCACATCAATCAATATAATGGAATCTCAATTAAAGTACAAGCAAAGTAAATACTCGCCATCGTTATCAACTTCATCTTCATGTCATAGGCTACAAGCCACACACAACCCTAATATTAACCTATAAAGCAGCCTTGGTCTGACCCAAGATTGTTAAGTACATAACAAACCCCAAGTTAGGCTAGAAACTAGCTGTGAGTATAATCGTGTAATAGGAATAAATGAATGTGTCGTATCTGATTCTATGGGGCACATAAGTTACATACAAGTTCACACACCAAACAAATTCCCAAATCCACATTTTCATAAATTGATTATAACGGCCATTGCATAACACTATTTGATATATAACATACACAATTGCAACTCTAATCAACCGAGATATCATATCCTATCATTTTACTTATGAGTTGCCTTGTGCTATATAAATTCAAATCATTTTTCGAAATAATCATTTTACGAGTTATACAAAATTTCCACTTATACTTATGAGATAGCAAAATCATCTTCTTGTCTTGTGAATCCAAAAAAGATTGCACGCTGATAAATCTCAATTATGGATTTATCCTCTACATAGACTAATATGCCACGACAAGTCATCCCGATCGTCTTCAACCATATACTTCCAATCTATCTTTTGATGATCTCACTCTTTCAAAATGTTTGGTAGCTAAGGATAAAGAAGTAAACTTATGGTATAGACGATTAGGATATGCTAGCATGAATCTGTTAAACAAATTAAAAAGAAATGATTTAGTAAGAGGTTTACCATCTCATGATTTCAAAACAGAAACTCTATGTAAAGCATGCACTATGAGAAAATTTAAAAAATCATCTTTTCATGCCAAGAACACTGTAATTACCTCTAGAGTCCTTGAACTAGTTCATATGGATCTGTTTGGACCTAACGATATTACAAGTTTAGGTGGTAAGAGATATTGTTTTATATTGGTTGATGATTACTCTAAATACACGTGGGTATACTTCTTAGCTAAAAAATCAGAAACTTTCTCATACTTCACTAAATTCACAAAATTAGTTCAAAATGAAAAAGGAGTTTCTATTATATTGCTAAGAAGTGATCATGGTGAAGAATTTGAAAATTATGAATTTGAAATTTTTTATGATGAAAATGGATTTAAACATGAATTCTCTGCCCCACGTACTCCACAACAAAATGGAGTAGTCGAGAGAAAGATTCGAACCTTACAAGAGTTGGCTAGATCTATGATAAATGAGTATGAACTACCCTTGTCCTTTTGGGCAGAGGCAGTAAATACATCTTGTTATGTAATGAATAGAGTCATGATTAAGTCGATTCTTAAGAAAACGCCATATGAAGTATAGTTCAACAAAAAGCCAAACATTGCATATTTCAAAAATTTTGGTTGTCCATGTTTTATTCTCAATACAGGTGATCAACTGGGAAAATTTGAGCCAAAAGCTAACGAAGGCATGTTTATGGGATACTCTTCCAGAAGCAAAGCTTATTGAGTATACAACAAAAGGACGAGAACAATCGTGGATTCAATCAATGTGAAATTTGATGAAGGCATTGATGATCAAAGCAAGGAAACAATCAAAAGCAATGTTGAAGAGGAGAATGAAAAAGATGAAAGTGAAAATCCAAAAGAAATTGCAACCGCGGAAGAAGTCTAATGAAATCTGGAACCAGAGAGATTGAAATTCAAAGCAGATCATCCTCCAGAATTGGTAATAGGTAATCCTACCATAGGTATTCAAACTCGTTCCTCCTTTAGAAATTTATGTGATTTGCGTCTATATAGTGGATTTATTTCAGAAATTGAACCCAAAGACATAGACACAGCTCTCAATGATGAAAGTTGGTTTATGGCTATGCAAGAAGAGCTAAATCAATTTGAACGAAATGAAGTTTGGATTCTAGCACCTAGACCTAATGATTATCCAGTTGTATGAACCAAATGGATTTTTAAAAATAAATTTGATGAATCTGGAAATGTGATTAGGAACAAAGCTAGGTTAGTTGCTAAAGGTTATAATCAAATTGAAGGAATTGATTTTGATGAAACTTTTGCACCAGTAGCAAGACTAAAATCCATTAGAATCTTGTTAGCTTTTGCTTGTTATAAAGGATTTAAACTAAGACAAATGGATATTAAAAGTGCTTTACGTAATGGAATTTAGAAAGTGGATGTATTCGTTGAACAACCTGAAGGCTTTGAAAGTCAAGAATACCCTAACCATGTATATAAACTTAAGAAAGCACCATATGGATTAAAACAAGCCCCTAGGGCTTGGTATGAATGTCTCAGCACTTATCTCCTTGAAAATGGGTTCAGAAAGGGATGTGTAGATACCGCATTATTTCTATTGCATGAAAATGATGACCTATTAATTATTCAAATATATGTCGATGACATTATTTATGGTGCCACTAACAACCTTTTGTGTGAGAAATTTGAAAAATTCATGCAGAAAAAGTTTGAAATGAGCTTGGTAGGAGAGTTGGAATTCTTTTTAGGATTTCAAATCAAACATAGTGAAGAGGTACATTCATCGCTTAAACAAATATATCAGAGAGCTTGTCAACATATTTGGAATGATAGATGCTAAACTTGCAAAAACTCCCATGACCACAACAATTAAACTTGGCAAGGATGAAAAAGGTAAGGTAGTTGATCAAAAAAAAATCGAGGTATGATTGGATCACTTTTTTATCTTACTGCTTCTAGACCAGACATTATGTTCTCTATTTGTTTATGTGCATGGTTTCAATCAAATCCAAAAGAATCTCATTTAAAAGCTGTAAAAAGGATTATAAGGTATCTGTTGCACACCCCATGGTTTGGTCTATGGTATCCAACTAATGATAACTTTGAGTTAAAAGGATATTCAAATGCAGACTATGCTGGTAGTCTAGTTGATAGAAAAAGTACTAGTGGAACATGTTTTATGTTGGGACATCCGTTAGTTGCATGGTCAAGTCGAAAACAAAATTGTATTGCATTATCTACCACTGAGGCAGAGTATATTGCTCTAAGTGGTTGCTCTTCTCAAATCTTATGGATGATACAATCCTCGCAAGACTATGGTCTAAATTTTAAACGAGTTCCAATTATGTGTGGTAGCAAAAGTGCAATTGATCTCTCAAATAATCCTGTACATCATTCTCGCACCAAGCATATAGATGTTAAACATCATTTCATTAGAGATCACATTTCCAAAGAAAATATCTACATAAACTTCATTTCAACTGATTCTCAATTGGCTGACATTTTTGCAAAACCCTTTCCAGAAAATAGTTTTTGTCGACTTCGTCTCAGTTTAGGCATTTTAGAAATGTGATTTTTTTGGATTTAATCTTTAATACCTATGTTAACTAATCTGACTCCCTATTGATTATCTAAAAGATAAATAGTGACTGAAAAAAGTGATGAGTGTTGACCTTGTTCATACATTATGTCTTGTGATAGTATATTAAGAAAATTTATTTAAAAATTTAAATGATATTTGTAATAACTTTGGTTGGTGAAAATTCCATGATTATCTCTATTCCTATCAAATTTCTACGGCAATCACTCATCAAAATCCAATATTGTATGTCAAAATGTGGTATTTAAACAAGAAATTATTCATTTTTTTAATTAGCAATAAAATCATCCAAAAGTACTCACTCTCATTTAAAAGTCCTAACGGTAATGCATGGGTGAACTACCTGAAATCTCTGATTATGTGCTTTCATGCTCATTTAAAAGTCCTCACGGTTATGCATGTATGGAACACATATCAAAATTGGATAAAATAGGCGAGTTGATTCTAACCCCATTTAAAAGTCCTTACGGTTATGTGTGGTTAGAAGATGCTTGGAATTCTTTTTTAATAAAAAAATTAGAGAATACTACTAATCTCATTTAAAATTCCTAACGGTTATGCATGGTTAGTAAGTATTTAAAAAAATTCCTGTCATAAATATACCACAAATGGACACAACTATATGGTTTTCTATGCCAACATCACCCCTATCACTCTAAAACGGAATATGTGCCTAACAGAGTATTTATGATTTTTGTTCGATTTTTTATTTGAAATTTAATATTTATACTCGATTAGGTATTAATGTTGTGATTCATGTCTATCACTTTATCACTCTTATCTAACACTGTTACTCTTTTGCTGATAACAAAAGGGGGAGAGAAGTTAAGATTTTGGCAAATAAGTTATTCTTTTTTTTGCATATTCTCATCTAGGTTCATTGCATTTGTTTTTAATTGTCTTTTATTTTCATATTTTTTTTATGCATATGTGAAGGGGGAGCTTTGTTGCAGGGGGAGTATTCAAATAAGAGGAGCTAATAGAATTCATAAACACCAAATACATTTAATAGAGTCAAAATCTTAATATATGTTTATTATCATCAAAAGGGGGATATTGTAGAATATACTAGTGTATGATTTTTTTTTGATGGTAATAAACATATATATATATATTCGTTTGAATGTATTTGTTATTGTACTATTTTATTTTTTCCACATAATTAAATAAATATTTGTTGAATAAAATAATAACACGGAATTCTTATTTAAACAAATATTTTATTCAAACAAATACTTTATTACAAATTCAAATAGTACAAATTTAAGCTCTCGCTATATTTACACAATTCCAAATAAAAGTTTCAATTACAACACAATTTTCACTATACAATTTTACATACTTATTTCACCTCACTATATATTCATTCATCACTCGTATTTGATCTTCGACTCTGTTCCAGCCTATATCTAGCATGTGAACTATCTGCAAAATAAATAGTGACGCAGTAAAATTGAAAAAGAAATATTTTGCAGTGCACAATGAAGTGTGTGTTTGAAAATATTGTTTGCCTCAGTTATTTGGGTTGTTCGTCATCATTTTTTAATTCATCTTTCTATTTCAAACTAGAATCAAAAATACGCGAACAACTTGTGACATACACAGTGTATCACTGTACGTGCACAAGGTCGTGTGCATCGATATACACTTGCTTGTTAAAATTGCAGGGCAGGTGAGCACAAGGTCAAACCTAGGCCAAGGTTGGATTCAACACAGATGCAAATGCAAAAACAAACAACACAGCAATAGTCAGTACAAAGCAATCAAGTAGGAGCATCAAGCTAGTTAGGCACCAACATAAAAACGGCCTTAACCAAATGTACAAAGGTCCAACTGACATGACAGCAGCTCAACCAAATGTACACATGAAGATCCAACCAACATACAAAACAACATGCAACCAGACTACAATAACTCAGGCATGCAACCAAACTACAATAACTCAGGCAAGAACAGACCAATGTGGATGTGTAGGAACCAAGCAACAAAGCTTTAGACATGCTCACAAGTCAAAATGGGTTAACATGAATGCAAAGCTTTAGACATGCTCACAAGTCCAAATGTGTTAACATGAATGAAAAGCAACAACAGGCAACCAAACAAGTAAACATGCTCATATGTACATGGATATGCAAGAATTTAGGCATGAACACACATGAAAACAAGACAACCAGAATTAAGGGCAGATATCAACATGTAGTGTAAATATACAAAGTGGTGCACCAGATCTAGACATGCAATAGAAGAGACATCCATGCATCAGAGCATGCCATAGCAATCACACACATATATACATACATATATGTATGTATGTATATACATGGAGACATCAGATCAAATTCAATGCATGGAGACATCAGATCAAACTCAATGCAAGACAAACATCCAAGACTCCAAGACTAGAGCAATGAAATGACAGAACCCAGACCAACTAATCATAATACAGCAAAAGCAGTGAAGCGGTCTTGGGTCATGAATCAGTCAAGGAGTTGTTTCAAAATGGAATGGCCAAACGAAAAACACCGTTGATGTGTTCAAAAAAATCGAAAATTATATGTAGCAGTTTGAACAAAGTCAAGGAAATTCAATTAGAGGTCACATATTTCAGAAAATGAATCAGCGATTGATGAATTGAACAAGTCGTAGGCAGTAAAGAATGGAACCAAAGCAAATAAATTTAAGCATATTCAAATATATCAAAAATATATTCAACCAATGAACAAGTCAGAAATCACACAATCGTTCAACAAGAATCGAATGGCCGAGCACAACAATTGAAAAATTCAAATCAAAATATACGAAACAAAATTATAGGGTTTTGAACCCTATAAATACCCAATTCCTCATCGGCAATTAGGTAGTTTGAGTTCAAGCAAATCTACAGAATAATTAAGTAAAAATTGCATACCGATATTATACCAAAGTCAAACTCAAACCCTTTGGAGCAATCGAAGAATCGCGAAATCCAAATTCATCGGAATCAATCAACTCAATCTATTTTGAGGAATCATAGGCTTGAAAATCAGAAACCCTAATTCCAGATCGCAAAGAAACAAGGCAGCATGGATAAGCAGGAAGCAAAATAAAAGGGAAAATTTGTTTATGCTATTTTTTTAAGCCGTATAAGTTTTAGGTATTGGGGTGTTATTTATTATTTAGTTCCTTTGTTTGTTTTTAGTTTCTTTTAATTTTCAAACTCTAGATTAACTAGTTGACGAACTACGGTTTGTAGTCCGAGATTTCGCAATTCAGTGAATGAGTTGTGGTAGAGTTTTGAGCTTAGAGTTTGGTTAATAAACCTAGCGGGTATCGCAAGTTTACGTGTTTTTGTAAGCGCCTGATTACTTAATTTCTAGTAGAAACCTTGGGGGCAGCACGTAGGAAAATTTTTGCCGAAGCTGGGTAAAACTGTGTGTGATCTTTACTGCATTACTTTCTGTTTTTATTTTTATTTCTGCATTAATATTTAGTAGACCCTATTTGCCCCCCTCCTCTAGGGTGAAATCGATCCTACACTAACAACAAGTTACAGTACAATGTTGTACTCGTCAATACGAGTACAACGCAAAAAGAATCAGGTAAATCGGGTTTAAAATGGTCGAGTTATTCTATTTACAAGTTATCTAGCTTTTTATATATATTAAAACAAATAAAAATAGTTATTACTCACCTTCCACAAGCAAATGGGCCAAGCCCACTATGCCTTAGACCCGCATCCACAATAATTCACAGTTCTCCTTCCTCTCATTCCCATCTTCAATTTGAAATGCCTACTCAATATAAACCCGAAACCATAACGTGCACAACTCGTGCACGCATATACGTGCACAACCCTTCCGATCACCTGACGACCATCCAACTTCACCAACATGGCCGCAATCATTCCCTCAACCGCTTGCCACCCTCGCCCAAGCCTTCGATGGCCTACAACAAAATGCGACCATCATCACCCCCAATCGACATGCTCCAGTTTGAACCCATCACCAAACGCGTTCGCAAATACACGAACCACCAACGCCTTGCACCACCAGAACAGGCGCCACCACTTCCACCTTGACCCCCACCTCCTATGCCATCTTCTGGCCAATTGCAAGCCAGCTCGACATCCTCCCCTTGCCACAGTTCCACCAAATTCGAATCCTCCAAGAAAAAAGCCCTAAAACCCTACTTCGAACCATTATCGACAACCCGGACCACTAATCAAAAATCGGCCATGGTCATCCCCTCCGCCTCGATCCTACGCTCCTCCCCGACTTCTCCGATCGACCCCTTGACCACTGGTTCGCCAGAAATTATTTTTTGAACGTTTTCCGATCATTTCCTCCTCCTCGACAAACCGAGCCACTAAAAATCATGCAAACACTTCTAAAAATCCCAATCACCGCTACGAACCCATCTGTACCCTCCGTTCGCTAATCCGTGATCGTCGAAAACGGTTGTTTTCTTGACCACTTGCAGTAAATTAAAGATATCTCTATGAATATTTGACGAATATCCATGAAACTATTTTTAGAGGAAAGTAAATTCAATTATGAACAACTTCCGTGTTGGTCACTGAGGCTAAAAGTGAATAGATTGAAGTGTGGTGTTTTTTGAAGAGAAGAAAAGTTTGATTTTTGCTCTATAAATAAAAATGAGAAGAATAAGAAGTAGTTTCATCTCTCTGTCCTGATGATGGTGTATTTATAGATGGAGATGGCTTGGTGGTGAAGGGTTGAGGCATTTACGGTGAAGTGATGGAAGGTGATGGAGATGTTATAAGATGGTAGGCTATGGCTGAATGATGTTGTAGGGTGGATGATGTGCGAATGAGGTGAAAAGAGAGCGAAGAGATTTGATTTGGATTTTATAAAATATCTAGATATTTATATCAAACATTTTGGTGTATGACACTATCCAATATTCCTACTGCGTACAAACTGCTAAGGACAAAATAAAATATAATCGCTCACAACAATGTGACATGATCACGAAATAACAATAAAATAGACCGGTTATCTTATTCAGTTAAATTTTAAAAATGCTAACGTTTGACGTAAAAAGCATCAAACTTGTAGAAAATTCTATAAATTAAATAAAAATGACGTCATTAGAAATCAAGTCTACATTTGAAATATAGATTTTATTACAATTTAATTCAAATCCGAATATTTAAACAAATTAAATATTCAAATTCGAAGACCCAAAAAAAAACGGGTCGTTACATATATATTGGATAATATAATATGGTTTGCTATGCTTGTTTATTATGTTTGTTTATCATGTTTGTTTATCATGTTTGGATGATGATGGTCGTTACAAGTCATGTTTAATACACGTCGAAAATCACAATGGAAATCACTTTCCTTTAATAAATGAAATGGTACAATTGGAATGGTTAAACCTCTTTAAAATGGTTTAAAATGATTTATAAATGTTCGCTAAAATCCAGTTTGGTGAAGTTTTGACAAGTTATGAATGTTAAGCGAAAAATAGGCGCGTCGCGTAACGGCGGTTCGCAATTTCGCACCGTAGAAAGTCAAATCCATTTATACGATTGATTCGGATTCATAATTCTTTGTAATAAGAGTTTTCCAAACTCTTATAATCATAGTTTTTAAACAAAAGAAAAAGACTGAGATTTCGTTTAGTATATTTTGAAATATGAGTAAAACAAGTTTTCAAAATAGTCGTAGTTTGGCAGTTTAGAAATCAAAGCGACAAATTCTTTAAAAATTATATTTTTAATTCTTCAAAATTATGGGATATATTTTATAAATCTTTTAAAATATTTTAAAAGAGATCTGATTAATAAAAATGGATTTCTAAATGATCGAAAAGTTGTTTTGATCAAATAAGCTTTAAAAGCACTATTCACAACACTTTCTGTAGCACTTTTTAATAACTTTTGAAATATAGCTTTAAACTTAAGTATTATTTCCCAGATCTTTTATAAATGTATTCAAATAAATAACTAAGTATTTGAAAGATTATTTGAAGGTCTTATAATTTATTTTAAGAAGTTTAAATAAATGATTTAAAGAAAAGCTATTATAATAAGGTGATTTAATCTTGGCTCTTAAAGCCGACGAGTAGACTTGATTTTTCTATTCGTGAGATCCGGATGTAAGGTGCTTAAACTAAGGAGATGTTCAGGAGCAACCAGTGCCCTGGGTCACCTTGCCTTTTTCTTTGGCGAGGAATAGATAAGGTCGAAATATCAAAACAAGACAAGTATAAAGGATTTAATTTTCCAAATTTAAACAACTTGGATTGAATACAGATAATCTTCTTATACTTGGTATTAAATTTCGAGGAGGGAACCCGTAATATTCGTGTGAATTTAAAAGGTGATTTCATTGCTATTCAACGGATAATAAAGGTTGAATACGGAAATTGATGTCGAGTAAAATTAGCATAATTTCTATGGATCCGTTTTACTCGAATACTAACTAATTTGGAATTACCGTCTTAGATAACATGGTTTCAAACTACTAAAAAGTTTTGATTTGAAAATAAGAAATTTTTTGTCAAGATTTAAATAAATGATTTGGAATTATTTTAATTTCTATGGATCCTTTTACTTAAAATTAATTATATTGGGTTTACAATAAACGATATCTTAAATAACATTATTTTTAACCCATTTTAAAAGTTATGATTTGGAAATCTTTGTAAAGATTTAAATAAATGATTTGGAGATATTTTCCTAAGTAAAGGATGAAATGATCTGGAATTACTCCAAGATTTAAAATGGTTTTAAAGTAACCGAAGGATTTGATAAGAAAGGTTTAATAATTCCATATATACCGGAAATATATATATCTAGAAGATATTTTGATAAAAAGAAATTAATCAATCAAAGAATAGTTCCCTATTTACTAAACATCTTTTTATCGATGATTAGTTCAAAGGAACCAAAGTCGAATTTGAGTGATTCTTATCTGAAAACCACTTCGAACCAATTTACATATTCGAAGTGAAGACATGGCATGATAATGAATGAAATAAAGGGCTGCTTGTCACTGACCCTCGGGGGGAAATTTACCATATCATATATATGTGGTAGTAGTATCTTCAATTAATCTTCAATGCAAGGGCTACGCACTACTAATCCTAGGGGTAATTCCCGGTAGGATGTGGTAGGAGAGTTCCTTCGGTTTGTCATGTTCCTAGACAACTTGTATGGATGAATGTCTGCGTTGCATTTCTAATCATATTGATTAATCTCTGTAAACGTATCATCTGTTTGGTGGTGGAGAAAGCAACTTCTCTTAGCTTAACAACCTTTCCTAAGACATACGAGCACATGAGTTATACATTTGTAGAAATCAGTTGTGTAATTATGAATTGGCAGTGTAGCATTCAAAGTGAAAGTGCTATGTGAAAGGTAATTGTTACCTCGTGCCTCATCACCCAGAAATGGCTTAAACATGGCATGTTGTGAGGCTATGTAGTTCACAACCATTAGGGTATGGTCATCACCTTTCTAGATTACTCTATATATGTCGAGTATGTTGTGTATGCTAAGAGAGCTCTCGGATAGGTTGGTTACGACCGGGGTGATGTCATATTCAGTTATATCCGCCACCAGACGGGTCAACGGGTAGGTTGGTCTTGCCAAGTGCAGAGGTTTCAAAGATGTAGATCCTCGGTACATTCCTCTAGAGATGTACTATACGGAAGGTAGTTCCTTACCTCCCATTGTATGGAAATCCATTCTCCAATAAGTGCATTTGAACTTGATTGTAGAACATAGTATGCTGGAATTTAATAATGTAACAATTTCGGCTAAAATTATATAAGTTTACTTGAAAAGTGTTTTCAAAAGAATGTCATTAAAAATAATATTACCAGATTTTTCATAGTAAAGATTTTGGTTATCATAAGGTAAAAACCCATTCTGTGTTTATGTGTGGGGTGGTCTTATGAGATACCCTTTGTTTTTAAATATCTATATTTTGAGTTTCTTACACCAATCCCATGACCGACCCGTAGTTTACCTTAAACTCTGGGTGACCTATTTTTTCGGGCAGCCTAGTAATCAGGTTTAGTTAGAAGAAATCTGGAAGAGCTCGGAGCATGGCTTAGAAGATTCTTGTAACACCCCGCATTTTTAGATAATTAAATAATCAAATAACGATGAACGGTGAAATTAAGCATTTTTTGAATTGTCAAAATATGGCCTCGAAACTTATACCATTGTGTTCGTGGCGATTTTTTGATCAGTTTCCATATATAACTTGTCGAAATCCAAGTTAATATGAAGAAGTTACGAGAGAAACAAGAAATCAGAATTAAACGAAAAGAAAAGAAGTAAGACCCTACGGGTCGACCCATAGGTTGACCCGCAAAACACGGGGGTCGACCCGCGTGTAGCCCTGGACGAGAAATCGTCCAGGGACGTGCCGAAGTCTTGTAATCTGATTTTCGTGCGATCTGAAGCGTTGTTTTTTGGATCCAATGGCAGCGAGCCTGTAACATGGTTGCACCAGATTCAATCCAAAAATCCGACGGTCTGAGATTCCCAAACTCCACTATAAATAGAACCCTAGGCCTAGCTATTTTCTCACAATCAGATTTTCTCCCAATTGGGTTCATTGCCTGAGGCTGAACCCTAAATAGAAAATATTTCTAGGGAGAATATCTTTTTAATAAAAATATTAGACGCCTTAGAAGGGGATCCAGGAAGGCCATGGTGTAGAGTTAAGGACGATAGGTAAGTGGATTTAAATCATATCTCTTTTATGTTTATGATATATTATATCGTTGATTCCCGTTAAATATTTAATTCAACATTTATTTCAGTAATTAGTTCTACCAGTTAGTTATGTTGAAACTATAAATTTTATAAGAGAAGTGTACTTATATTTAAATGTTATTTATATGGAAAAAGAAAGTAATCCAATTAAATATAAGTAATATTAGGCTTAGGAGTTGTCGAGAAAAGCATAAGCCTAAAAATGAGAAATTTGCAGTAAATTATGTTAAAACGAGAGAAATGAATTAAAAAGGGGAAAATCTAATAACTTGATTTGGAAGTTAGTGATAGATTAGTTGGTTGGTTTAGAAAAGGGAATACCATTTCCATAGTTTAATATAGTAAGAATAGAGATAAACGTAATTGCAAGAATAAAAGCATGAAAAATGGAATTAGTGCAAAATAGAGACATTACTGTATTTTGCATTATGCAATAATTAAAGAAACAATAAAAGAAATATCTTGCAGTTACGAGTTATTGTTTATAGCATTATGTAGTATTAAAATATGGAAATGGAATTTTAGCATAGGTTTTGTAGCCAACCAAATAGAATAGAACTACTTCCCAGAATAAAAGAGAATAACGCGAAGCATTAAAAAATTAAAGAAGAGAAAATAATCAAGTCAATTATTTGACAAGACTAGAAACAATAAACAGAAATGTGACTAGATATGCATTTATTGCGCAGATAATAGAACAAAAAGTAAAGCAGGTATTATGATAAGTAATGGACATAGTCCCTAGTTAAGACTATTATATAATGTAAGAGAACTTAAGAGAATTTAGTATCATAATAAAAGAAGACAGACTAGTATAGTAAAGAGACACTTGCAGTTCATTTATAACATGAAGGTTATAAAAGAAAGAAAATAATATAAAAGTGACAATTGCAAGTATAATTGTAACAAGTAGGTTATAATTAAAAAGTAAGAAATAGAAGAGGCTCATTTTATCAAACTTAGATCTTGGATTAAGTTAATAAGCAAAAATTATAGAAGTGGCTCGTACCAGCAGCATTCCCTTTTAGGTCTAGGACTGATGGTCTCACACATGGGTGGGGCTGGTTATGCTGATTAGGGTAAATAAGTAGCCAACATAATAATAAAAGTAAACTAAATGCATAATAAAAGATTAGACGTAGGGTCTAATAAAGTGGTAAGGTGCGTTTGGAGTAGCCCAAAGAGAATCAGGATATAAGAGCCTAACGAAGCAGTTCACCGTAGATTTTTTAGTACAAAAAGAGCGCGTCCAACTTAGTTATTTGGGCTAGAAGGAAGTACGAGAGTTCAACGGGACGTGAGGATTCTCTAGGATGGCCCTCTGGGTAGGCCTAACGAAGTTGCACCCCCGGAGGCAAGTTTGTAGGTGTTCCATCAAGAGAGTATTCCTTGACTGCTTTTACATTGCAGGCTTAACGAAGTGGACCTTTGTAGGCAGTCAAAAGGTTGATGATGGAGTAGGATATTCGTATGACACCATACTCTAGTTTGCGAGTAGGTTATAGTGGGTAGGACCGAAAAAGGATAGTCGCATGCGGAGACCAGCCATCATCAGTCAAAGCGAGTTTGGGAAAGACCAGAGATAAACCAGCAGGCCAATGATTCTTCACTACTAGAAAAGGCTTGAATTCCGACAGCGAGGACCGACGGCTTCCGACGGCTAATTTCCAACGGCTTTCGACGGGCCATCGGCGGCCGTCGGAAGCCGTCGGAAAACTGCGATTATAGGGCTCAGCCGAGCCCTCTTCTTCTTCTTCATATCATACGAAAATTATATCAAAAAATTGCCAAATTCGTTCTCCAAGCTTCCAATCCCTAATTTCGAGCTTCTGGATCCTCCACGGTTGCCTAATCAACCTCCATTACTCTTAATCTCAGGTATAATTTCTTATTTTTGTAAAAAATTCAGTTTTTACCATAATTTTAGATTTGCATAAATTTATAAATTAGGGCGAATTAGGGATTGCAATTGTTTCCAATAGCGTAATAACGGTTTATAGCATCACATGGTATACGTATTTCATCTTTTATCGTGAAATTGTGAAAAACATGTATAATTTGTGGTTGTTCATGTATATGTAAATTGTTGTGTATGCCTTTATTGTACGATTGTATACGTTAGTGGGAATAAGATAAAATGAATGAATGAACTCGGAGTATTATATTGTGCATGTATTTACTTATGAAACAAAAAAAATGCATTACTCTAAATTATAATTGTGTGTATTAAAAAATGACAAAAATGTTAAACCAGCCTTAAGTTGATGTAATACGTCGAATAAATGTGTTAACTTAATTAATATATATTTTTGTAAATGTGAACAGTGAGTAAAACTGTATTTTTTCGTCAAATGCGCGCATGTATTTGACAAATGTCCCTTAGAGAGTTTTTGGCCCCGTCTGACGAGTGTTGTACATGATCGTTGTATAAATAGTCGTTTTTTTCGAAAAACGACCATTTATATTCATCTGGTACAATGTTTGTCGGATTTGTCCCTGTATTGGACAAGTTATGAACACAGTAAGCATTTACATTTTGTATACTACTTCGTCTCAAGTGGTTCATAAACTTTCGGCCTAACTTTTCTTTTTTGTTTCCTGCGTACACGCATTTCTGTACAATGCAGAGAACAAAAGGGAAATGCTGCCGAAATTTTATAGAATCGTTTGAGACGAAGTAATATACGAAATGTAAATGCTTACTGTGTTTGTAATGGGAAGTAGGGTGCCTGACCAATGAAAAAAAATTATACAATTTTTTATACGATACGTTAAAAAATAAAATGTGCCATATTTGAAAATATTTTTAAATTTGTGAAGTTGTTCTTTAAATTCAAATATTATACGACCATGAAAATAATCTTTTTCGAATTTGTATTCTTCAAAATAAATATTAAATTTTGAACTTCTCCTTTTGTCAAATAGGAAAAATGATTGATTATTTTGTTAATCAGAGGAGATGGATGTATCAAAGAAAAGGACTGAGGGGCTCAATAAAAGAAGATTTTTATAATGGTATAAACGTGTTTGTTGAATTCGCTTTAATTAATAACGGAAACGATTTAGAAATTCGCTTTAAGTAATAATTACAGACGATCATACAGATTTTGGTCCTTTGATCGATGAATCAAATGTTTTGGTAGAAGCGTTTGACAGTGCAGAGGAAAATATCATCGAAAACGAGATCGAATCTGAATCAGAAGACGATGATGACTGATATAAATCTGAATCTGTTTTTTTGCAATTGATATAACTATGTTGAATTCTTGATGTATTATGAAATTGATGTAACTATGAAATCAAATCCGATTACTATTATTTACATGTTTTATGTTATTTCCATTTGTCATTTATTTAGCAATTTTTATTAAAAATGCAATGAACTCTGCTTGTCGTTGGAAGAGTACACCCATTATGAATCAGGTATAACACACTTCCATTTCTATTTCCATTTCAGTCATTAATTAAGCAATTTATACTGTTGATGTCATTTTCATATGAAATATATTTCATTATCATGTTATTATTGTCTTATATAATGATGTGTATATATCACAGGTTTAGCATTATGTCATATAGAGGTAGGAGCTCTTCACGATCGTTAGGAGGCGATGGCAGTGGCCCATCGCAAGAGCCACAACATCCAGTCGTATCGTTAGTTCCTAGAGCAGATGGGTAAGAATTAAATTTTATTCAGCATCTTTTTTTTTATGATATACGTACTTATCTATATCATACTTAAAAAATAGGGGGTTCGGCCTACTTCCCTCTAAGGTTGTGCTGGACGTCTCTAGAGCTACTTATCGCAGTAGGATCAGTGCTTGCTGGCCGAAGTGGGATATCATCCCTCCTCACATCATAGAGTGCATATGGCAGGATGTCTTAGTATGTGTATTTTTCTGTTTTCCATTTTTAATTCGTTTTTGTCGTTTTCCTACTGTTTATCATTTAAAGTGTAATTTTTTTTAACACAGGCTGAGATAGACATCCAAACAGACGATATGATGCTGGCACGAGGATACTGGATGAAGAAGATGCGCAAGAACTACAGGGACACGATATCGAAGATTAAGAAATCTGGTAAGAAACCACGGTGGATGGGAGAGAGCCTGTGGCAAGCTTGGTTGAGATACTGGGAGAAGGCAAGTATACTAATTTTTTTTGAATTATTAATTTAACATGATCGAAAAATAATGTATCAAATTTTGAATGTACAGGTAGAGTCGGATAGAAACTCCGCAAATAGAAATAAGAATCTCATCACTCATCGTGGAGGATCGAAGTCGTTTCAGCAGTATCGGCAGGAGTTGGTAAATTTACTGAATAATAAATGTAAATAGTTTATGCTATATGATTTTAAATGTATAATAATTTTATGTAACTATCAACTTCAGGAAGCCGAGGCACATGGTCCTGTCAGCTATATGGACGTGTTCACCCGTACGCATGCTGTCGAGCATGTTAATCCAGACGGGATTGTTTCGTATACATGGCAGGACGATAAATCCAGCAAAAGCCATGTAAGCATATTTCATTTTATTCAGTATTAGTAATTGTTTTAACTGTTAAACTATAATGATATAAGATATGATATTATTAATTTGTTAATGCAGGAGAAGTTTATGGAGCAGCGGCAGAAACTCCTTGCTAAAACGGGTCAAGATCAGCTGACGACCGATGAGGAGGACGCTATTTTTGAGTCCATTATGGATCCAGCAGAGCATGGTCGACGATAGGGATTTGGAAATCTAGCGGTAAATAATTTACTTTTTCTTAAAATACTTCAAATTTGATATTTTAACCTTTTCAAAATAATAAACTTGAATTTTATTCATTTTTCCATTGTTGCAGTCCAGCAGCCTGAGTAGGGGAAGACGGAGTAGAACTCAGAGCGATCTAGCTGATATAGAAGACTTGCGGACTCGAGTGTCCCAACTAGAGGAGCAGAACCGCCAACAGGCCATGCAGACCACACAGTTGCTAGAGTACATACAGCAGTTTGGTGGCTGCTTCCCTTCCTCGGCTGGCTCTGGATCTGGCGGAGATTGATTCATTGCTTGCTTGCTTGCTCGTTCAGGTATGTTTTGTTTTAGTTTTGAATGATTTAGTAGACGGGTGATTTAATTGTTGATTTATGTATAAATGTGTTTGATACACTTGGTTTTATGGTTGTATGACGATGTGGATGAGGATGTTGATGATTTTGTGTATTCATAATATGATAGAACACTTACTGTTATGATTATTGTCAATGTTGGGATGATTATGTATATTATGTATTTTTTTTATTTAATTTTATTTATTTGTGTGTTTATTGAATATTGTGTAGTTTGGGTTTTGATATTTGGTTGGAATATTTTATACTGGATTGTGCAGTATTGATATAATAGTGTTTGGAAGAGAAATGTGGTTGGAAGGCTATATTTGCAGCGAAAATTAAAAAAAAACACAGCAGATTTCCGACGGCTTCCGACGGCTCCCGACAACTTACAGGTCAAAATTTCCGACGGCGACCGGCGGCCTGTAGCTCATTATTCCCGACGGTTTCCGATGGATCCCGACACATGTCAGCATCCGTCGGAAACCGCCGGAAACCGTCAGAACCCGTCGGAAATATGTTCAACAGGCACCGTCGGAAGCCGTCGGAAGTACTGCTCTCCGACGCAGTAAATTCCGACGGCTTTTTGCGACGGCGGCCGACGGCTTCCAACGGCCGCCGACAGTTTTTTACCGTTGGAAATCGCGTTTCCCCTTGTAGTGCTTTCACTATCAAGACATTGGATGAGGGGCACAGCCAATTGGATGTTTAGATTGTTTGTAGTAGAGCATAGACACTTAGCTCTTGAAAGGTCTTTCGATTAGTTGAGGGGGGCTGCGTGGGGCTATAGCCTCGATGAGAAAAGAGACAGACTAAGTAGAATATCTGTATTGTAGGCCTAACGAAGCGTACCTTTACAGATATAGAAAATCCCTGACTGAGTTCCGTACAAGGTAGACCTTATTGGCGGAATTCAGGGAGTAGACAAAACGATTACGTGTAGTTCTCAAGGTACGCACTGGGTGGTACATATGGATGCCCGAGCACTAGTATAAGCTAGTGCAGATGTTGTTTCACGTGTTAATAGTAGACGACGGAACATCTGTATTGTAGGCATCACAAAGCTGTCCTTTACTGATGTAGTTACAGTACGCTTTAGTAGCAAGACGATGGAGTCCTTTTCGAGGAGGATTCGGAAGGTACTATGGGTAGTTTCTAGGACCGATGCGGTCTTTGGGTATGTAGCTACATATATATTGGTTATTAGGTCTTAATCTACTAGGGAGTAGATGGGTACGATTCACGCACAAAGGAGAGAGTATTATAAACCTAATAAACCTAATATAATAGAAAATGGAAATAGAGCGGTATATGTAGAATTATGCTTAGAAGTGTATAATTTGTCCATTCACCAGAACTTTAGTTCTGACCCCCTCCTTATATCATCCCACAGGTTAGATAGGTGGCAAAGATTTTCCAGCTTTGTGACACTTGTTTAGAGAGTGTTATTACCTTGGTGAGTATTTACTTACTATTATATTTTAGTCAGTTCCACTGCGCGATATTTATTTGAGCTCTGATATATTTATCTTTGTGTAACACCCCGCATTTTTCGATAATTAAATAATCAAATAATGATAAACAGTGAAAATAAACATTTTTGGAATATTTATAATATGGCCTCGAAGCTTATACCATTGTGTCAGTGGCGATTTTCTGATCAATTTCCATATATAACTGGTCAAAATCCGATTCAATACGAAGAAGTTACGAGAGAAACGAAAAACAGGAAATAATAGGAAAAAAATATATAATAAAAATGGCATGGGTCGACCCATAGGTCGACCCACAAGCCACAAGGGTCGACCCTTAATACACACAGGTCGACCCGCGTGTTTCCGTGGACGTGAATTCGTCCAGGGACATGCCGAAGTGTATTAGTTTGATTTTTATTCGATCCGAGCCATATGTTGATGCATCTAATGGCTCCAACGACCCTGTGTCGTGGTGGCTTCAGGTTCAATCCAAGAATCCAACGGTTTGAGATCCCCAAAGTCCACTATAAATAGAACCCTATACCTAGCTATTTTCTCAGAATCAAATTTTCTCCAATTGGGTTCATTGCCTGAGGTTGGACCCTAAAAAGAAAATATTTCTAGGGAGAAGATCTTCTCAATAAAAATATTAGACACCTTAGAAGGGGATCCAAGAAGACCATGGAGCCAAGCTGAACACAAGCAAAGGTAAGGACGACATGTGAGTGGATTTAATTATATATCTTTTACATTTATGATATATTATCGTTAGATTGCCATTAAATAATTTTATTCGGTATTTATTTCAGTAATTAATTCTATTAATTAGTTATGCTGAGACTGTAAATTGTATAAGAGAGCTTATATGTAATTATTATTTATATGGAAAATAGTAATCAAATTAAATATGAATAATATTAGGCTTGATAGTTAGAGAAAGGCATAAGCCTAAAAAAATAAGAAATTTACAGTTATTTACATCTATTTTAAAAGTTGAAATTTAGCCTGTAAATGTTAGCTTCTTTTATTCCTTTTTACGCAAATAAAATAGTAAAGAGAAGAATTCGCAAATATAGACTAAAATAGAAAACACTAGATTTAAAGAAATTAGATGTAAATAAGAAAAGCTGAAATAAAACGAGAAAAATAGAAATTTGCAGTAAATTATGCCAAAACGGGGGGAAATAAATTAAAAGGGAAATTTTAATAACTTGATAGGGAAGTAAGTGATAATTAGTTGGTTGGCTTAGAAAAGAGAATACATATCTATAGTTTAATATTTAAAAGATAATGATAAACGTAATTGCAAGAATAAAAGAAAGAAAAAGGGGACTAGTGTAAAATAGAAAATACTGTATTTTGCACTATCCAAAAAGTAAAAGAAATAATAAAAGAAATATCTTGCAGTTACGGATTATTGTTTATAGCATCATTTAGTATTAAAATGGATTTTTAGTATAGTTTTCGTAACCAACCAAATAGAATAGAACTACTTCCTAGAATATAAGAAAATAAAGTAAAGAATTGAAGGAATCAAGTTAAGTATTAGAAAAGACTAGAAGCTATAAACAGAAATGTACCTAGATCTGCATTTACTACGTAAATAATAGAATAAAAGTAAAGCAGTTATTATGATATGTAAATTTGTGACAATCGGACGTAGTCCCAAGCCAAGATTGTCATATAATATAAGAGAAATAAAGAGAATTCAATATCATAATAAAAGAAGGCGGACTAGAATAGAAAAGAGACGTACAGATTATAAAAGAAATAAAAGTGACAATTACAAGTAAAATTATAACATAGGTTATAATTAAGTAGAAAGAACAGAAAAGGCTTATTTAAGACTTAAATTAAGTTAATAAGCAAATAGAGCTAAAATAATAGAAGAGGATTATTTAAATAAACTTAAGACTTAAATTAAGTTAATAAGCAAGATAATGGAAGTGGCCCATACCAACAGCATTCCCTTTCAGTCAGGAATTGATGGTCTCACAATAGTTAGGTGAGGCTGGGACAAGATTATGCTAATTAGGGTAAATAAGTAACCAACGTAATAAGAAAAGTAAACTAAATGCAAAATAAAAGATTAGACTTAGGGTCTAATAAAAGAGTGAGATGCGTTTGAAGCAGCCCAAAGGATGAAGAGCCTAACGAAGCAGTTCATCACAGATTTCAGCATAGAAGGAGCACGTCCAATTTAGATATTTTGGGCTAGAGGAAGTACGAGACTTCAACGGAACGTGAGGGTACTCTAGGATTTCCCTCTGGGGTAGTCTGTAACAACCCCGAATTTTATATGAATTTAAATTGATAATTTATTTAGTCTTTGAATAAAATCTGTAAAATCAATTGATTTTAGTGATGCGAGTTTCCCCGAAGTAAAATAAATTCTGTATAAATCATTTAAAATAATTATAAAATATATAGATATTTGACACAAGTATAAAAGTAAGTAAAACAAATAATTTAAATTAGAATCTGATGGGTTATAATTGGAATATAAATAAATAAGATAAGTTATGTAGTTATGATATAAGTGAATACATTAGCTAAAAATACAACAACATGTTAACTAGAAATTACAAAGCAAAAGTAAAGAAACACTATGTATTCATATACAAAGAAAGTAAAGTATTTGTCAACAAAACAAAAAGAAGAAATATAAACAAAGAAAGTATATTCAAGTTTGCAAAACAAAAGAAGATAACATCTTAATCAGCCGAGTAAAATAATGCAAGGCTAGGATAAGCAAAAGAAAACAAAGTAATACAAGTGTGAAAGCTTGCATAGAAGCCATCATGTTATCTCAGAGCATTTACAGCCGAAGTCAACAAGGGTAAACAAATGAAGACATCAATAAAATATAGTCAAGTTGAACAAATACAAACATAAATATCTATGAAGGCTTATCAAATAAGCTAAGTTAATTAATGCAAGCACACAAAAGCAAGTGTACCAGCCTGCATAAGTTGTAAGTAAAAAAAAGAGAAGAAACAAAATGAGTATATGTTTGTACACCTTAATTAATGCAAAGTACCTCATCCTCTTTAGTACACGAACCAGCCACCAAAACAAAAACAAAAACAAAAATATCTCTGGTAACAATTTGTACAAACTCAATTTTTTATCACCTGTAAGCTAAGCAAAACAGGATCATATATTTATGTATTTATCAAACTATCTACTTTAGTTCGTTCCTTCAAGCTAAGACTTGTAGTAAGAAATAACATCTAAAACTTAAACAAAAGCTCAACTCAAACAAATGAATCAACCAACAAATTTAATACAAACCAGAGAGCAGGATTTCAACTTGTAGATTTCAAAAACCTGTTTTCAAAAATCTGGGAAACTTTGTTCTTTCTGGAAACTACTGTGAGTAACATTTTTGTTAAAATAATTTAAGTAACATGGTTGCATGATTGATTTCTGTGATGAGTATGACTTGTGATGAGTGAGTTTGTGTATATATATATATAAATTATCTGTAGATATTTGGATGATATGTGTGCATGTCTGCTGATATCTTTGATCCCTCTGTTTCTAGTTTAAACTCAGTTTTTATTTTTAATTTAAACCCCTATCTCTGGATCTAGCCATTGATATGATTTAAGTTACAAACAAAAATTGTTTGTGTGATCATAAGTTTAAGCTTAAAATTTTAATTTAGTTAAAATAAATACAAACTTCCTCTGGAAACCAAAATGGTCTGGAAACATGAGTTTTGTATAAAACTTAAATTCTTTAATTCATTAAATTAAGATTGTGATCTGAAACCTTAAAAGAAAACATGATTTTTAAATCAGAAAACACAATTTTTAGTTTGGGATTTGGGAAGCAGTTCTGTGATGAAGTAAAAAGAGGAATTTGGGAAATTCTGGTGATCTAGTTGATAGGGAAGGTCAGGGTCTCCTATGGTGGTAGAAGTGTGATCAGAGCATCGGGAAAAATTATTGAATGGTTGTGAAGATGATCGTGGTGGCGGCGGTGATCATTATAAATCGGTAACCCTAGTTTATGATCAAGTTTTGAAATTCGATCATATATGTCTCTATGGTTGTTCGAGTGTTAATCGACTTTGGGGAATGCTAGTTGGGTCCATGACGAGGATGTGGCCGGAGTTTCAACTCTTTCGGTGGTCGGAGGAGTGGGATTTTGGCGTTGACAGGTTGGGAGTTGGGGTGTGCGAGTGTTCCAGGTTTTGAACTCCACTCGAATTTGAGTTCGAGTCGAACTGGAGTGGTTAGGATGGCCGTGAGCTGATCTGGGGGTGGCCTTCGACTTGCTCGAGGTATGGATGGTGACCGGAGGTGGCGAACGGAGGCGTGCACGTGCACGGTGGTTTGTTTTCTGGTGGGGTTGACTTTGTTGTTGGTTTCGAGTTGGGGTTGGATGACTCGAAGCAGGTTGTTGATTTTCTCGGGGGAGTTTCACGTGATGCTCGAAGTAGAAAGGGGGAGGCTCGGGGTGATGTTGTTCAGGTTTTAAACCTGTAACAGTTTTAACAGTTTTAAAATCTTTTGTTAAATTAAAATCAAAGTCAAAACCAAGTTCTAAACCAAGGTTTAATAATGAATTCAAGTTGTTTTGAAACTGGGTTGGGGAAAAAATAAAGTTTTATAATTTAAATTATTTTAATAACTTAAAAGTGTGAATATTTAAATGTATTCAAAAAGAGTTGAATTCAAAAAGATGAAATTTAAATTGTTAAGGAAAGATTTAAACAAAATTAAATTTAAAGATTGAAACCAAGACTTAAATCTGAAATTCCAGATTTGGAAATAAAATAAATTTTATGATTTAAGTTGATTTAAATAAGTTTTAAGTGTTAAAATATGTTTTTAAACATGTGAGTTCAAAAAGGTTGAAAAATTAGTTTTAAACCTTGTTAAGGATAAATTGGGATTTATTTAGGAATTTGAAATGTTTGGATTTTATTGAATAGGTGAATTATTTGTTATGTACGATATGTGATGCTTTGTGATATACCCTGATTTATGTTGTGATCTGAAATTTCTATTTCAATGATATATTACTATGTGAATATGCAAAACCTTTGACCCGTAAAACGGCACTTGAATTTCAATGCGACAGGGAGTCGGATTCCAGTTGGTTATCCGAAACCCACATCGAATTGTAATGATGAATCGTTATGACTGATAAATTTACTTTATCTATAAATCTGTGAATAAAGATAAGCGTTACCGATTATACCGCTTATCGATATATCTGTGATGATTGATGTTGTTGCACTATTGTGTGTGAAACCCCTGGACTACACCTTTACACACACAAATATGGATTTCACGTGGAAATCAGTTAAATCACAGATGATGTAAATTGATGTTTTTAAATTGAAATTTTAATTTCAATTGATTTTGAAATTGGAAATTTGGGTTTAAAGCGAAAAGCTTTTGAAATGGAATTTCAAAGATAAAAGTTATTTCGAATAACTTAATCAAGTTTTGAAATTTAAATAATTTGATTTAAATTTGAATTCAAGTTTGAAATTGAATTCTATGATTTGGAACTAGGGATTAAAAATGTTGTACAAGTTATATATGGGTTAAACCATTTTAAAGGTATTGATTTGAGAATTTGAATTTAATTCAAGGGTTTTAACTCGTGTAAATATAACTAGATTTTTCTGAAACGAAACTATTTGTTTTCAAATAGTAAAAGCTTTCACATAAGTAATGAACTTCCAATTTGTGTTGAAAGAATTTCAAGTTTGAAATGAAATTGAAATGTTTTGAAAACTATGAAATGAGTCTTTGATTTCAAAGACCGGATGAGTTAATCTAACTTGAAATGGAATTGTTTTTGAAAGACTATGAATGAACCTTTGGAAATGAGTTTTGAAAGCTATAAGTTAAATCTTGATTTAAGGATTTAACGAGTTAATTCAATTGAAATGGAAATCGATTTGAAATTCTATGAATGAATCTTTGTGAATGGGGTTAATTTTGTGAAATAAATCTTTTTGTTTAAAAGATTAAAAGTGTGGAAATGGTTTAAACCATTGAAGGTTTTTGAAATGAATCTTTTTATTTAAAAGATTTGAAATGGTAATTTGTTTTAACCATTTGAATGAAAAGTTTTGGGCTTTAAGCTGTGATTTAACTGAGACCCCAGTATCCATATGATTTTTAATTGCGCTCGTTATTCGGTTTAGCCGGGAGAGGACCTTTGTGTCATATATCCCATTCCGAATAGTGATACGATGATATGGATAGCATTTGAAGACCGGTGGTGAAGACCGGGTATTTGCGAGAGCGATAGGATGACCTATCGATTGTCTCTGCACTGAGTAGCTACAGTATAGAGATTCCCTAAGTGATGGGAAGTCCGATCAGGATTGTGAATACCCGGATTGCAAGGGCTTCTTTGGAAGTGCCTTCGGTTCTGTTCGAACCCGGAACAGACTTGTATGGATGTGTGTCTGACATCACACTTTAAGATGTAAAGCTGGTTTCTATCAAATACATTTCTGTTGGTGGCGGAGAATTTATTCTCTTAGCTTAACACCCTTCTCTGAGACGTACGAGCTCAGAGGTTATGTAGTTGATGGTTACTAGTGATACATTCCCAATTTGGTAATGTGGCATACGAAGTGCTGCTGATCATTTGTTGATCAAAGCGTGGCTTTGTGAAAAAGCATGGCTTTGTGAAAAAGCGTGGCTTTGTGAAAAAGCGTAGCGTTTGTGGACGAGACTTCGTCGAGCCTCACAACCTGGTAATGGTCGAAACAGGAATGTTGCGACAAAGGTTTGTAGGGGTAGCGCCCCTAGGGTATGTCATTTCCTTCTAGATAAAGGGTGGTATCATGGTATGGAGCCCAGATGCTTAACTCGTGTGGACACGGTAATTTATTACTGTATGATGCTGCTTTGTTGGTTTTCGGGATCCCGGGATAAAGGTCGGTAACGACCGGGGGATGACATAGCTCGTGTGTTAGTTACCTAGTTACAGCTGTACAGCGTGAGGTAGCATCAGTGTGTTAGTTACCTAGTTACAGCTGTACAGCGTGAGGTAGCATCGGCCTTTTGTTTGCAGAGATCCGGTTAGGTTCTCGGGGCGTCTTTCCAGAGGCGTTTCTTTTTCGGTAAGGAAGTTCCTTAGCCTGATCATTTGTTGGAAATCCAAAGAAACAATACGAACCCTGTACGGTTTTAGTTGTATAACCTACCATGGAATGTGGCGGTAACCTGTTATTGAACATGGTAGCTATAGTAGGCATACGATGAAATGTTGTATGCTGGCTAAGATTGATATTATACTTTCGAAATATTTTCACACTATGCACTAGTAATAATATCAAAGGAGTTTTGTTTGCGTAGTAAGCATTTTTGACTATCATAAGAAGAAATCTCCTCCAATTCTGCGTTTGCATTGTGTGTGTGGTGGGAGGTCGTATGGTAGTTTCATTTTCGAAAAGCATTGCGGGTTTCAATGTTTAAAAGCCTTTGTTGCTTGTTTTAAAGATAAACTGTTTTTGTTGCTCACACCAGTCCCATGACTGATCCGGAGTTTATTGTTCCCTTCCTAAACTCTGGGTTCCCACTATTTTCCACACGGGCAGTCTAGAGTTGGGTTTTCTCAGATATTCAGGTTTGGTAGATTATCTGGAGCTAGTCAGTTCTTGAAGTTCATGGATTGACGTTGCTTATCTTGGAGCATTCTATTGGAGACATTCTATCCGCTGCTGGTGTTATCTATTTTCTTTTCCGCTGCTATTTCTTGTATCATATCTCTGATGTATATTGGTATCTGTTGTATCATTCTGTTGTATCATACTGTATCGGATTTTGTATCTGTCATTGTATCAATGTTATATATATTGATATATTCTTTTTCTTCCGCTGTGTTGTTATACTTAATGTTGTTATAAGCTCCGGCGAATCGGATTTGAACAGTCGAATCTGCGGCATTCTAGTACAATATGAAGTACGGATGTTGATTTTCGAGCGCGAAAAACCCGAGTCGTTACATGTGGTATCAGAGCTAAGGTTGAACTTTAGCTCAGGAGTGTAACACATTAAGTAGCTCATTAGAGATAGGGTGAAATATACCCTAGAATGAGTATTCCTCAGATATCCATTCGAATGCCTCAGTAAATTCTCTTGCTATCTACTGATAGTGAGTATGAGTGCAAGAAGAGGATGAGATAGGGGACAGGAGAATACGACTATAAATGGACGATACCCTGTAACAATGAGGAAGCAATCTTTTCTCTATCAATCTCTTTTGTTCGTCATCTTTTTCTCAATTCTTCGATAATTTCTGGTAGATCCAGGAAGAAATTCGATATATGAATATGGGACATAAACTCCGGAATGGCCAAAATTGTTTGTTTGGATGAATTGGTTGCTTTGTTTGCTATGGTTGATAGGTATACTTTAGTTCTAAACTAAAATTTTTGAAATTGTATCAATATATCTATTTATTTTTTGGGTTCTGATATATTCTACGAATGGTTAGTTATCCTTTCGAACTAACCGATGCCACTGTATATTTTGTAGATCTGGATAACCCGAGTATCTTATGAAGTGTTAAAACAGATTCGTTCTTGTATTTGTTATTGATATTCTGATTTGGTAAGCCAAATGCAGAATAGATGTTCAGTTGATTTGATGAAATATTTTTCATCTATCTTTGTGTCTCTTTGGTAATTTCGAGGACGAAATTCTTTTAAGGGGGGAAGTCTGTAACGACCCCGAATTTTATATGAATTTAAATTGATAATTTATTTAGTCTTTGAATAAAATCTATAAAATCAATTGATTTTAGTGATGCGAGTTTCCCCGAAGTAAAATAAATTCTGTATAAATCATTTAAAATAATTATAAAATATATAGATATTTGACACAAGTATAAAAGTAAGTAAAACAAATAATTTAAATTAGAATCTGATGGGTTATAATTGGAATATAAATAAATAAGATAAGTTATGTAGTTATGATATAAGTGAATACATTAGCTAAAAATACAACAACATGTTAACTAGAAATTACAAAGCAAAAGTAAAGAAACACTATGTATTCATATACAAAGAAAGTAAAGTATTTGTCAACAAAACAAAAAGAAGAAATATAAACAAAGAAAGTATATTCAAGTTTGCAAAACAAAAGAAGATAACATCTTAATCAGCCGAGTAAAATAATGCAAGGCTAGGATAAGCAAAAGAAAACAAAGTAATACAAGTGTGAAAGCTTGCATAGAAGCCATCATGTTATCTCAGAGCATTTACAGCCGAAGTCAACAAGGGTAAACAAATGAAGACATCAATAAAATATAGTCAAGTTGAACAAATACAAACATAAATATCTATGAAGGCTTATCAAATAAGCTAAGTTAATTAATGCAAGCACACAAAAGCAAGTGTACCAGCCTGCATAAGTTGTAAGTAAAAAAAAAAGAGAAGAAACAAAATGAGTATATGTTTGTACACCTTAATTAATGCAAAGTACCTCATCCTCTTTAGTACACGAACCAGCCACCAAAACAAAAACAAAAACAAAAATATCTCTGGTAACAATTTGTACAAACTCAATTTTTTATCACCTGTAAGCTAAGCAAAACAGGATCATATATTTATGTATTTATCAAACTATCTACTTTATTTCGTTCCTTCAAGCTAAGACTTGTAGTAAGAAATAACATCTAAAACTTAAACAAAAGCTCAACTCAAACAAATGAATCAACCAACAAATTTAATACAAACCAGAGAGCAGGATTTCAACTTGCAGATTTCAAAAGCCTGTTTTCAAAAATCTGGGAAACTTTGTTCTTTCTGGAAACTACTGTGAGTAACATTTTTGTTAAAATAATTTAAGTAACATGGTTGCTTGATTGATTTCTGTGATGAGTATGACTTGTGATGAGTGAGTTTGTGTATATATATCTATAAATTATCTGTAGATATTTGGATGATATGTGTGCATGTCTGCTGATATCTTTGATCCCTCTGTTTCTAGTTTAAACTCAGTTTTTATTTTTAATTTAAACCCCTATCTCTGGATCTAGCCATTGATATGATTTAAGTTACAAATAAAAATTGTTTGTGTGATCATAAGTTTAAGCTTAAAATTTTAATTTAGTTAAAATAAATACAAACTTCCTCTGGAAACCAAAATGGTCTGGAAACATGAGTTTTGTATAAAACTTAAATTCTTTAATTCATTAAATTAAGATTGTGATCTGAAACCTTAAAAGAAAACATGATTTTTAAATCAGAAAACACAATTTTTAGTTTGGGATTTGGGAAGCAGTTCTGTGATGAAGTAAAAAGAGGAATTTGGGAAATTCTGGTGATCTAGTTGATAGGGAAGGTCAGGGTCTCCTATGGTGGTAGAAGTGTGATCAGAGCATCAGGAAAAATTATTGAATGGTTGTGAAGATGATCGTGGTGGCGGCGGTGATCATTATAAATCGGTAACCCTAGTTTATGATCAAGTTTTGAAATTCGATCATATATGTCTCTATGGTTGTTCGAGTGTTAATCGACTTTGGGGAATGCTAGTTGGGTCCATGACGAGGATGTGGCCGGAGTTTCAACTCTTATGGTGGTCGGAGGAGTGGGATTTTGGCGTTGACAGGTTGGGAGTTGGGGTGTGCGAGTGTTCCAGGTTTTGAACTCCACTCGAATTTGAGTTCGAGTCGAACTGGAGTGGTTAGGATGGCCGTGGGCTGATCTGGGGGTGGCCTTCGACTTGCTCGAGGTATGGATGGTGACCGGAGGTGGCGAACGGAGGTGTGCACGTGCACGTTGGTTTGTTTTCTGGTGGGGTTGACTTTGTTGTTGGTTTCGAGTTGGGGTTGGATGACTCGAAGCAGGTTGTTGATTTTCTCGGGGGAGTTTCATGTGATGCTCGAAGTAGAAAGGGGGAGGCTCGGGGTGATGTTGTTCAGGTTTTAAACCTGTAACAGTTTTAACAGTTTTAAAATCTTTTGTTAAATTAAAATCAAAGTCAAAACCAAGTTCTAAACCAAGGTTTAATAATGAATTCAAGTTGTTTTGAAACTGGGTTGGGGAAAAAATAAAGTTTTATAATTTAAATTATTTTAATAACTTAAAAGTGTGAATATTTAAATGTATTCAAAAAGAGTTGAATTCAAAAAGATGAAATTTAAATTGTTAAGGAAAGATTTAAACAAAATTAAATTTAAAGATTGAAACCAAGACTTAAATCTGAAACTCCAGATTTGGAAATAAAATAAATTTTATGATTTAAGTTGATTTAAATAAGTTTTAAGTGTTAAAATATGTTTTTAAACATGTGAGTTCAAAAAGGTTGAAAAATTAGTTTTAAACCTTGTTAAGGATAAATTGGGATTTATTTAGGAATTTGAAATGTTTGGATTTTATTGAATAGGTGAATTATTTGATATGTATGATATGTGATGCTTTGTGATATACCCTGATTTATGTTGTGATCTGAAATTTCTATTTCTATGATATATTACTATGTGAATATGCAAAACCTTTGACCCGTAAAACGGCACTTGAATTTCGATGCGACAGGGAGTCGGATTCCAGTTGGTTATCCAAAACCCACATCGAATTGTAATGATGAATCGTTATGACTGATAAATTTACTTTATCTATAAATCTGTGAATAAAGATAAGCGTTATCGATTATACCGCTTATCGATATATCTGTGATGATTGATGTTGTTGCACTATTGTGTGTGAAACCCCTGGACTACACCTTTACACACACAAATATGGATTTCACGTGGAAATCAGTTAAATCACAGATGATGTAAATTGATGTTTTTAAATTGAAATTTTAATTTCAATTGATTTTGAAATTGGAAATTTGGGTTTAAAGCGAAAAGCTTTTGAAATGGAATTTCAAAGATAAAAGTTATTTCGAATAACTTAATCAAGTTTTGAAATTTAAATAATTTGATTTAAATTTGAATTCAAGTTTGAAATTGAATTCTATGATTTAGAACTAGGGATTAAAAATGTTGTACAAGTTATATATGGGTTAAACCATTTTAAAGGTATTGATTTGAGAATTTGAATTTAATTCAAGGGTTTTAACTCGTGTAAATATAACTGGATTTTTCTGAAACGAAACTATTTGTTTTCAAATAGTAAAAGCTTTCACATAAGTAATGAACTTCCAATTTGTGTTGAAAGAATTTCAAGTTTGAAATGAAATTGAAATGTTTTGAAAACTATGAAATGAGTCTTTGATTTCAAAGACCGGATGAGTTAATCTAACTTGAAATGGAATTGTTTTTGAAAGACTATGAATGAACCTTTGGAAATGAGTTTTGAAAGCTATAAGTTAAATCTTGATTTAAGGATTTAACGAGTTAATTCAATTGAAATGGAAATCGATTTGAAATTCTATGGATGAATCTTTGTGAATGGGGTTAATTTTGTGAAATAAATCTTTTTGTTTAAAAGATTAAAAGTGTGGAAATGGTTTAAACCATTGAAGGTTTTTGAAATGAATCTTTTTATTTAAAAGATTTGAAATGGTAATTTGTTTTAACCATTCGAATGAAAAGTTTTGGGCTTTAAGCTGTGATTTAACTGAGACCCCAGTATCCATATGATTTTTAATTGCGCTCGTTATTCGGTTTAGCCGGGAGAGGACCTTTGTGTCATATATCCTATTCCGAATAGTGATACGACGATATGGATAGCATTTGAAGATCGGTGGTGAAGACCGGGTATTTGCGAGAGCGATAGGATGACCTATCGATTGTCTCTGCACTGAGTAGCTACGGTTTAGAGATTCCCTAAGTGATGGGAAGTCCGATCAGGATTGTGAATACCCGGATTGCAAGGGCTTCTTTGGAAGTGCCTTCGGTTCTGTTCGAACCCGGAACAGACTTGTATGGATGTGTGTCTGACATCACACTTTGAGATGTAAAGCTGGTTTCTATCAAATACATTTCTGTTGGTGGCGGAGAATTTATTCTCTTAGCTTAACACCCTTCTCTGAGACGTACGAGCTCAGAGGTTATGTAGTTGATGGTTACTAGTGATACATTCCCAATTTGGTAATGTGGCATACGAAGTGCTGCTGATCATTTGTTGATCAAAGCGTGGCTTTGTGAAAAAGCGTAGCGTTTGTGGACGAGACTTCGTCGAGCCTCACAACCCGGTAATGGTAGAAACAGGAATGTTGCGACAAAGGTTTGTAGGGGTAGCGCCCCTAGGGTATGTCATTTCCTTCTGGATAAAGGGTGGTATCATGGTATGGAGCCCAGATGCTTAACTCGTGTGGACACGGTAATTTATTACTGTATGATGCTGCTTTGTTGGTTTTCGGGATCCCGGGATAAAGGTCGGTAACGACCGGGGGATGACATAGCTCGTGTGTTAGTTACCTAGTTACAGCTGTACAGCGTGAGGTAGCGTCAGTGTGTTAATTACCTAGTTACAGCTGTACAGCGTGAGGTAGCGTCGGCCTTTTGTTTGCAGAGATCCGGTTAGGTTCTCGGGGCGTCTTTCCAGAGGCGTTTCTTTTTCGGTAAGGAAGTTCCTTAGCCTGATCATTGTTGGAAATCCAAAGAAACAATACGAACCCTGTACGGTTTTAGTTGTATAACGTACCATGGAATGTGGCGGTAACCTGTTATTGAACATGGTAGCTATAGTAGGCATACGATGAAATGTTGTATGCTGGCTAAGATTGATATTATACTTTCGAAATATTTTCACACTATGCATTAGTAATAATATCAAAGGAGTTTTGTTTGCGTAGTAAGCATTTTTGACTATCATAAGAAGAAATCTCCTCCAATTCTGCGTTTGCATTGTGTGTATGGTGGGAGGTCGTACGGTAGTTTCATTTTCGAAAAGCATTGCGGGTTTCAATGTTTAAAAGCCTTTGTTGCTTGTTTTAAAGATAAACTATTTTTGTTGCTCACACCAGTCCCATGATTGATCCGGAGTTTATTGTTCCCTTCCTAAACTCTGGGTGCCCACTATTTTCCACACGGGCAGTCTAGAGTTGGGTTTTCTCAGATATTCAGGTTTGGTAGATTATCTGGAGCTAGTCAGTTCTTGGAGTTCATGGATTGACGTTGCTTATCTTGGAGCATTCTATTGGAGACATTCTATCCGCTGCTGGGGTTATCTATTTTCTTTTCCGCTGCTATTTCTTGTATCATATCTCTGATGTATATTGGCATCTGTTGTATCATTCTGTTGTATCATACTGTATCGGATTTTGTATCTGTCATTGTATCAATGTTATATATATTGATATATTCTTTTTCTTTCGCTGTGTAGTTATACTTAATGTTGTTATAAGCTCCGGCGAATCGGATTTGAACAGTCGAATCTGCGGCATTCTAGTACAATGTGAAGTACGGATATTGATTTTCGAGCGCGAAAAACCCGAGTCGTTACATGTGGTATAAGAGCTAAGGTTGAACTTCAGCTCAGGAGTGTAACACATTAAGTAGCTCATTAGAGATAGGGTGAAATATACCCTAGAATGAGTATTCCTCAGATATCCATTCGAATGCCTCAGTAAATTCTCTTGCTATCTACTGATAGTGAGTATGAGTGCAAGAAGAGGATGAGATAGGGGACAGGAGAATACGACTATAAATGGACGATACCCTGTAACAATGAGGAAGCAATCTTTTCTCTATCAATCTCTTTTGTTCGTCATCTTTTTCTCAATTCTTCGATAATTTCTGGTAGATCCATGAAGAAATTCGATATATGAATATGGGACATAAACTCTGGAATGGCCAAAATTGTTTGTTTGGATGAATTGGTTGCTTTGTTTGCTATGGTTGATAGGTATACTTTAGTTCTAAACTAAAATTTTTGAAATTGTATCAATATATCTATTTATTCTTTGGGTTCCGATATATTCTACGAATGGTTAGTTATCCTTTCGAACTAACCGATGCCACTGTATATTTTGTAGATCTGGATAACCCGAGTATCTTATGAAGTGTTAAAACAGATTCGTTCTTGTATTTGTTATTGATATTCTGATTTGGTAAGCCAAATGCAGAATAGATGTTCAGTTGATTTGATGAAATATTTTTCATCTATCTTTGTGTCTCTTTGGTAATTTCGAGGACGAAATTCTTTTAAGGGGGGAAGTCTGTAACGACCCCGAATTTTATATGAATTTAAATTGATAATTTATTTAGTCTTTGAATAAAATCTGTAAAATCAATTGATTTTAGTGATGCGAGTTTCCCCGAAGTAAAATAAATTCTGTATAAATCATTTAAAATAATTATAAAATATATAGATATTTGACACAAGTATAAAAGTAAGTAAAACAAATAATTTAAATTAGAATCTGATGGGTTATAATTGGAATATAAATAAATAAGATAAGTTATGTAGTTATGATATAAGTGAATACATTAGCTAAAAATACAACAACATGTTAACTAGAAATTACAAAGCAAAAGTAAAGAAACACTATGTATTCATATACAAAGAAAGTAAAGTATTTGTCAACAAAACAAAAAGAAGAAATATAAACAAAGAAAGTATATTCAAGTTTGCAAAACAAAAGAAGATAACATCTTAATCAGCCGAGTAAAATAATGCAAGGCTAGGATAAGAAAAAGAAAACAAAGTAATACAAGTGTGAAAGCTTGCATATAAGCCATCATGTTATCTCAGAGCATTTACAGCCGATGTCAACAAGGGTAAACAAATGAAGACATCAATAAAATATAGTCAAGTTGAACAAATACAAACATAAATATCTATGAAGGCTTATCAAATAAGCTAAGTTAATTAATGCAAGCACACAAAAGCAAGTGTACCAGCCTGCATAAGTTGTAAGTAAAAAAAAAAGAGAAGAAACAAAATGAGTATATGTTTGTACACCTTAATTAATGCAAAGTACCTCATCCTCTTTAGTACACGAACCAGCCACCAAAACAAAAACAAAAACAAAAATATCTCTGGTAACAATTTGTACAAACTCAATTTTTTATCACCTGTAAGCTAAGCAAAACAGGATCATATATTTATGTATTTATCAAACTATCTACTTTAGTTCGTTCCTTCAAGCTAAGACTTGTAGTAAGAAATAACATCTAAAACTTAAACAAAAGCTCAACTCAAACAAATGAATCAACCAACAAATTTAATACAAACCAGAGAGCAGGATTTCAACTTGCAGATTTCAAAAGCCTGTTTTCAAAAATCTGGGAAACTTTGTTCTTTCTGGAAACTACCGTGAGTAACATTTTTGTTAAAATAATTTAAGTAACATGGTTGCATGATTGATTTCTGTGATGAGTATGACTTGTGATGAGTGAGTTTGTGTATATATATCTATAAATTATCTGTAGATATTTGGATGATATGTGTGCATGTCTGCTGATATCTTTGATCCCTCTGTTTCTAGTTTAAAATCAGTTTTTATTTTTAATTTAAACCCCTATCTCTGGATCTAGCCATTGATATGATTTAAGTTACAAACAAAAATTGTTTGTGTGATCATAAGTTTAAGCTTAAAATTTTAATTTAGTTAAAATAAATACAAACTTCCTCTGGAAACCAAAATGGTCTGGAAACATGAGTTTTGTATAAAACTTAAATTCTTTAATTCATTAAATTAAGATTGTGATCTGAAACCTTAAAAGAAAACATGATTTTTAAATCAGAAAACACAATTTTTAGTTTGGGATTTGGGAAGCAGTTCTGTGATGAAGTAAAAAGAGGAATTTGGGAAATTCTGGTGATCTAGTTGATAGGGAAGGTCAGGGTCTCCTATGGTGGTAGAAGTGTGATCAGAGCATCGGGAAAAATTATTGAATGGTTGTGAAGATGATCGTGGTGGCGGCGGTGATCATTATAAATCGGTAACCCTAGTTTATGATCAAGTTTTGAAATTCGATCATATATGTCTCTATGGTTGTTCGAGTGTTAATCGACTTTGGGGAATGCTAGTTGGGTCCATGACGAGGATGTGGCCGGAGTTTCAACTCTTACGGTGGTCGGAGGAGTGGGATTTTGGCGTTGACAGGTTGGGAGTTGGGGTGTGCGAGTGTTCCAGGTTTTGAACTCCACTCGAATTTGAGTTCGAGTCGAACTGGAGTGGTTAGGATGGCCGTGAGCTGATCTGGGGGTGGCCTTCGACTTGCTCGAGGTATGGATGGTGACCGGAGGTGGCGAACGGAGGCGTGCACGTGCACGGTGGTTTGTTTTCTGGTGGGGTTGACTTTGTTGTTGGTTTCGAGTTGGGGTTGGATGACTCGAAGCAGGTTGTTGATTTTCTCGGGGGAGTTTCACGTGATGCTCGAAGTAGAAAGGGGGAGGCTCGGGGTGATGTTGTTCAGGTTTTAAACCTGTAACAGTTTTAACAGTTTTAAAATCTTTTGTTAAATTAAAATCAAAGTCAAAACCAAGTTCTAAACCAAGGTTTAATAATGAATTCAAGTTGTTTTGAAACTGGGTTGGGGAAAAAATAAAGTTTTATAATTTAAATTATTTTAATAACTTAAAAGTGTGAATATTTAAATGTATTCAAAAAGAGTTGAATTCAAAAAGATGAAATTTAAATTGTTAAGGAAAGATTTAAACAAAATTAAATTTAAAGATTGAAACCAAGACTTAAATCTGAAATTCCAGATTTGGAAATAAAATAAATTTTATGATTTAAGTTGATTTAAATAATTTTTAAGTGTTAAAATATGTTTTTAAACATGTGAGTTCAAAAAGGTTGAAAAATTAGTTTTAAACCTTGTTAAGGATAAATTGGGATTTATTTAGGAATTTGAAATGTTTGGATTTTATTGAATAGGTGAATTATTTGATATGTATGATATGTGATGCTTTGTGATATACCCTGATTTATGTTGTGATCTGAAATTTCTATTTCTATGATATATTACTATGTGAATATGCAAAACCTTTGACCCGTAAAACGGCACTTGAATTTCGATGCGACAGGGAGTCGGATTCTAGTTGGTTATCCGAAACCCACATCGAATTGTAATGATGAATCGTTATGACTGATAAATTTACTTTATCTATAAATCTGTGAATAAAGATAAGCGTTATCGATTATACCGCTTATCGATATATCTGTGATGATTGATGTTGTTGCACTATTGTGTGTGAAACCCCTGGACTACACCTTTACACACACAAATATGGATTTCACGTGGAAATCAGTTAAATCACAGATGATGTAAATTGATGTTTTTAAATTGAAATTTTAATTTCAATTGATTTTGAAATTGGAAATTTGGGTTTAAAGCGAAAAGCTTTTGAAATGGAATTTCAAAGATAAAAGTTATTTCGAATAACTTAATCAAGTTTTGAAATTTAAATAATTTGATTTAAATTTGAATTCAAGTTTGAAATTGAATTCTATGATTTGGAACTAGGGATTAAAAATGTTGTACAAGTTATATATGGGTTAAACCATTTTAAAGGTATTGATTTGAGAATTTGAATTTAATTCAAGGGTTTTAACTCGTGTAAATATAACTGGATTTTTCTGAAACGAAACTATTTGTTTTCAAATAGTAAAAGCTTTCACATAAGTAATGAACTTCCAATTTGTGTTGAAAGAATTTCAAGTTTGAAATGAAATTGAAATGTTTTGAAAACTATGAAATGAGTCTTTGATTTCAAAGACCGGATGAGTTAATCTAACTTGAAATGGAATTGTTTTTGAAAGACTATGAATGAACCTTTGGAAATGAGTTTTGAAAGCTATAAGTTAAATCTTGATTTAAGGATTTAACGAGTTAATTCAATTGAAATGGAAATCGATTTGAAATTCTATGAATGAATCTTTGTGAATGGGGTTAATTTTGTGAAATAAATCTTTTTGTTTAAAAGATTAAAAGTGTGGAAATGGTTTAAACCATTGAAGGTTTTTGAAATGAATCTTTTTATTTAAAAGATTTGAAATGGTAATTTGTTTTAACCATTCGAATGAAAAGTTTTGGGCTTTAAGCTGTGATTTAACTGAGACCCCAGTATCCATATGATTTTTAATTGCGCTCGTTATTCGGTTTAGCCGGGAGAGGACCTTTGTGTCATATATCCCATTCCGAATAGTGATACGACGATATGGATAGCATTTGAAGACCGGTGGTGAAGACCGGGTATTTGCGAGAGCGATAGGATGACCTATCGATTGTCTCTGCACTGAGTAGCTACGGTATAGAGATTCCCTAAGTGATGGGAAGTCCGATCAGGATTGTGAATACCCGGATTGCAAAGGCTTCTTTGGAAGTGCCTTCGGTTCTGTTCGAACCTGGAACAGACTTGTATGGATGTGTGTCTGACATCACACTTTGAGATGTAAAGCTGGTTTCTATCAAATACATTTCTGTTGGTGGCGGAGAATTTATTCTCTTAGCTTAACACCCTTCTCTGAGACGTACGAGCTCAGAGGTTATGTAGTTGATGGTTACTAGTGATACATTCCCAATTTGGTAATGTGGCATACGAAGTGCTGCTGATCATTTGTTGATCAAAGCGTGGCTTTGTGAAAAAGCGTTGCTTTGTGAAAAAGCGTAGCGTTTGTGGACGAGACTTCGTCGAGCCTCACAACCTGGTAATGGTCGAAACAGGAATGTTGCGACAAAGGTTTGTAGGGGTAGCGCCCCTAGGGTATGTCATTTCCTTCTGGATAAAGGGTGGTATCATGGTATGGAGCCTAGATGCTTAACTCGTGTGGACACGGTAATTTATTACTGTATGATGCTGCTTTGTTGGTTTTCGGGATCCCGGGATAAAGGTCGGTAACGACCGGGGGATGACATAGCTCGTGTGTTAGTTACCTAGTTACAGCTGTACAGCGTGAGGTAGCGTCAGTGTGTTAGTTACCTAGTTACAGCTGTACAGCGTGAGGTAGCGTCGGCCTTTTGTTTGCAGAGATCCGGTTAGGTTCTCGGGGCGTCTTTCCAGAGGCGTTTCTTTTTCGGTAAGGAAGTTCCTTAGCCTGATCATTTGTTGGAAATCCAAAGAAACAATACGAACCCTGTACGGTTTTAGTTGTATAACCTACCATGGAATGTGGCGGTAACCTGTTATTGAACATGGTAGCTATAGTAGGCATACGATGAAATGTTGTATGCTGGCTAAGATTGATATTATACTTTCGAAATATTTTCACACTATGCACTAGTAATAATATCAAAGGAGTTTTGTTTGCGTAGTAAGCATTTTTGACTATCATAAGAAGAAATCTCCTCTAATTCTGCGTTTGCATTGTGTGTGTGGTGGGAGGTCGTATGGTAGTTTCATTTTCGAAAAGCATTGCGGGTTTCAATGTTTAAAAGCCTTTGTTGCTTGTTTTAAAGATAAACTGTTTTTGTTGCTCACACCAGTCCCATGACTGATCCGGAGTTTATTGTTCCCTTCCTAAACTCTGGGTGCCCACTATTTTCCACACGGGCAGTCTAGAGTTGGGTTTTCTCAGATATTCAGGTTTGGTAGATTATCTGGAGCTAGTCAGTTCTTGCAGTTCATGGATTGACGTTGCTTATCTTGGAGCATTCTATTGGAGACATTCTATCCGCTGCTGGTGTTATCTATTTTCTTTTCCGCTGCTATTTCTTGTATCATATCTCTGATGTATATTGGTATCTGTTGTATCATTCTGTTGTATCATACTGTATCGGATTTTGTATCTGTCATTGTATAAATGTTATATATATTGATATATTCTTTTTCTTCCGCTGTGTTGTTATACTTAATGTTGTTATAAGCTCCGGCGAATCGGATTTGAACGGTCGAATCTGCGGCATTCTAGTACAATGTGAAGTACGGATGTTGATTTTCGAGCGCGAAAATCCGAGTCGTTACAGCATAATGGAGCAGTCCCCCGGAAGCAGGTCTGTAGGTGTTCCATCAAAAGAGTATGTCTTGACTGCTTTTTGCATGGCAGGACCATTGTAGGCAGTCAAAAGGGGTTGATGTTTGGAGTAGGATATTCGTATGTCCTAGTACTTGCAAGTAAGTTTTAGTGGGCAGGACCCAAAAGGATAGTCACATGTGGATATCGGGCCAGTATCAAAACCAAGAAGCTAGTTCGGGAAAGACTAGAGTTAAACCGACAGTCCAATGAACCTTTCACTATCGAGACATTGGATGACGGACGCAGCCTATAGGATGTTTAGATTGTTTGCAGTAGGGAACAACCAATTAGCTCTTTAGAGGTCTTTCGATTAGTTGAGGAGTGGCTGCGTGGGGCCATAGCCACGAGAAGAAAAGAGACAGACCAAATAGAATATCTATATTGTAGGCCTAACATGGCAGTCCTTTACAGAAATAGAAAATCCTCGATCGAGTTTCGTACAAGGTAGACCTTGTTAAGTGAGCTTCAGGGAGTAGACAGAACGATTACATATAGTCCTCAAGGTACGCACTGGATGGTACATTATGGATGTCCGAGCATTAGTATAGACTAGTGCAGACGCAATTTTACATTTTCATAGTAGATGACGGAACATCTGTATTGTAGGCTTTATGAGGCAGTCCTTTATAGATGTAGTCACAGAATGCCATAGTAGCAAGATGATGAAGTCCTTTGCGAGGAGGATACAGAATGTACTATGGGTAGTATCTAGGACCGATGCGGTCAAGGGGCATATAGCTACATACATATATATATATATATATTAGTCATTGGGTTTTAATCTACTAGGGAGTAGATGGGCACGATTCACGCACTGAGGCAAGAGTATTATAAACCCAATAAACCTAATATAACAGTAAATGAAAATAAAACGGTATATGTAGAATTAAGCTTAGAATCATATAATTTGTCCATCCACCAGAACTTTAGTTCAGACCCCCTCCTCATAACATCCTATAGGTTAGGTAGATGGCAGAGACTTTCCAACTTTGAGACACTTGTTTAGAAAGTGTTATTTTATTGGTGAGTATTTACTTACTATTATATTTTAGTCAGTTCCGCTGTGAGATATTTATCTGAGCTCTGATATATTTATCTTTTCCTATTTTGCAGGTTACTAGATACCCAACTCGGGTTTCAGTGGGCTTGGATTTTAACATTTTTGTGAAAAATCCGGACTCATTGGGATTCGGGTTGTTACACTTTGCCTATTTGCAGGATACCAGATACCTAACTCGGGCTTCAGTGGGCTGGGATTTTAGCATTTTTGCGAAAATCCGGACCCACTGGAATTCGGGTTGTTACAATTCTTCGGTAGACTGTTACTCTTTTTCACCACACTTATGTATTACTGTATTCTACATTTGTAAGGACGGATATTTATAACTGTCTTGTTTAACTCTGATAAATGTATTTAAAATTTCCGCTGTAAAGATATATATATACACATATATATATTGAAATAATATATGTTATTCCATTCATGTAAGATTCTGTTCTGCCTTTATTTTCTTTTACTCCATGATAATCTGCCTCTCCGGCACTTGGATTTGCAGCACATGAAAACCAAGGATGTATTAATGTCGATTTCTGAGTGTCAAGAAGGCGGGTCTTCACAATTGGTATCAGAGCTTAGGTTGAGCGAACACCTGAGCCTGATAGGGGTAAAGTCTCATCAGAGGTAGGGTTAGTAATTCCCTAGGATGAGTAACTCATTAGAGATAGGGTAAGTGATACCCTAGAATGAGTTTGAGCGTATTATATATGAGCGCATATTTATTAATGATATATAAAAATGATTTTGTTTTGAAAAGTTTGTAAATGAAATAATTTAGCTAGGATTCTATTTTGAATATAGAGAAATATCTTTCAAATGATATGGTTATGTATATAATGATTAGTTGTTTGATTTAAAAGTTTAAATACAAAATCCTTGTGAATTAAGTTTCACGATTTGACTATAAGGTGTTTGAAATAATATTCTGTTAAGCTTAGTGAATTTATAAGATAATAAACGAGCATGTTGTATAAAAGTAAGTTTCACAAGAAAATCGAATGATTTTGTAAAAGATGAATTTGGAAGATATGTTTTATAAAAAGGATTTTGAGAATTTAAATACTGGTGTTTTGAAATTTTTTGGCAAAGTTTGAAGAAATTAGAGAAAATCCATCTAATATAATGTAATTAAATTTTTATATAAAGTGATATATATATATATATTAATAGCAAAATTTATAAATGTGATATTTTATAAATAAAGTAATAAATTTATAAAGGTGTTTTACAAATATTGTAAATGGATTTATAAATAGGATTTTATAAATAAATGAGATATATAAAAGTGTAGAGTTATAAATGGAATTTTATAAATAAAGAGATTTTATAAGAAGTTTTATAAAGTAGAAAGAAAATTTAAAAACATAGTTTTATAAATATGGAAATGATTTGTGTTGAGATTTAAGTATGGATTTTATAGAGAAAATACATTCACGCTTTAAAAGTTAAAATAATCTTTTAAAGGAATGTTTTGAAAGTGATATTTTTCAAATAAAGATTAGTGACTCTAAATAGTGATTAAAATGAACTAAGTGATGAAAACATAGATTTCAACATTTATCGTTGTAATAAATGTTTTCGGGAAAGTAAGAAAATCTTAAATGATAACTAGTTTGAGTGGCTCGAAAATAACTAAGAATGGACAAGAGATATGTTCGGATGGTAAACACTTCTCTTAAGTATTACCCTTCTTGTTAAGGGGATATAGAATACTATTGGTAGTACCCAGTTCCTTGGTATTATTTTTAAGTTACTCGATCTATATAATTTTCGTTAAGTTAATAGGATAATTTTGAATTATTAATTGATAGGTTAATATCAAGGTTGGTTAAAAAAAGGAATATATTATAATGAGAGAAGTTGATTGTAATTTTGGAAAATAAAAGGTGAATTGTCTTTTAAAATTAAATTGATTCCTTTGGGATGAAATGTTTTCCTTTAAGAAAATATTTGGAAATAAATATTTAGAATGATTATATATAAAGAAGCATCTTTAAAAGATAAAATTTTATGAAAAGTTTTCATAAAGATTTTTGAATGTTAATAAGTACGTATGAGGTACGTAAATCATTTCATCGCACGATCCTGATCTAAGATTCGAGTATGGAACTTTGAGGTGTTCACACCTGTCTGAAAAAGGATTTATCACTCGATTCTTGACGACGAACATTGATGAAGGTTTGTTGTTGGATACCTAAGTTTTCTATAATAGTTAAGAGCTATGTAAGGAAAACTAAAATTCTAATCGGAAAGCATGATCGGAGTCCGCACTACAGGATTGAGGAATCAATAGTAAGTTGAAAGTAAAGTTGTGTATTCGAATAGTAGATCGAATCAGATATTGCGTGCAGATGATCTATATTCGTATGAGTGTAAGTTTAAAAATAAATATTCTGGGCAAACACCTTTGGGTTTTGCGTTGTAATTTCGAGAACGAAATTCTTTTAGGGGGGAAGTATGTAACGACCCGCAAATTTCTCACTTTGATAAATTATATTTATTTTTAAAATATTCAAATATGAGATTAATAAATATAAATAATCATGTTTAATGTGGTAAATAATAATGGTAATCTTATTTTGAATAAGTATTTACAAAAATATTTCATTTGGAAATATATCGATAAAATGGTCGAAAACCGTTTTATCAATAAACAGCTCTATAATTATCAGAAGTCGCGCGCGGAACTGGATACATATACTCATTTATCCTTTTAAACAAGAATAAGAAATAAAATTATTTATCTTATTTTTGGGAAATAAAATGTATTTATGACATCATCAATAATGGCATCGTATTTATTAATTGATTTTTGAATTTAAATTAAGATTTAATAATTTAATAATTATTACAATTATTCAAATAATTGTTTTAAATGATAATAATTCATTTGAATTAGTTATGAAGTAATAATAAATCATTTATAATGGTTTCATAAAAATATATTTGATTTCAAAATATAAGAAAAATCGATATCGATTTATCGATATAATAATGCTTTTTGTAAACAATCGTTTAATATTGATTTATATGGTTTTATAAATAAAATATGATCATTTTAATGCATGGATAATAATAAGAAATTAGTTTCCAAACTTTGTTTACAAATATATATATACGTTAATTAATAAATGAAAATATGACCAAAGATCGGAATTCGAATTCGTAAAGATTTAACGTATATAAATTATACAACGCCGTTCAAATGACTTGTACACATTTGTGACATGCATATACACACCAGAACATGCACATGAACATATACAAACATACAAATATACATGTACTTATATTTATACATATATATAAGAAAAAAATCTAAGATATTTTAGTTTGTTTACTACTTAAGCTTTCACAAAGTCAATGCACATGCATAGGGAAATGCACATGGGCGCACACACATGGGGGGTCATTTCGGTTGTGTAGGGTGACATAAGGACATGCACATGGGCACACACGCATGCATGAGAACCTAGTATGCTCGAATTTAATAGTAACAATTTCGATAAAGATTATATAAGTTTACTTGAAAAGTGTTTTCAAAAGTGTCATTAAAAATAATATTACCGGATTTTTCATAGTAAAGATTTTGGTTTTCGTAAGGTAAAAAACCATTCCGTGTTTATGTGCGGCATGGTCTTATGAGATGCCATTTGTATTCAAATATCTATATTTTGAGTTTTTCACACCAGTCTCATGACTGACGCAGAGTTTATTTTCTTTTTCCCTTAAACTATGGGTGCCCTATTTTTTCAGGCAGCCTAGTAGTCAGGTTTAGTTAGAAGAAATCTGGAAGAGCTCGGAGCATGGAGTTAGAAGATTCTTCGGTAGGCTATTACCTCTTTTTCACCACACTTGTTTACTATTGTATTCCGCATTTGTAAGGACGTATATTTTTAGCTTTCCATGTTTAACTTTGATAAATGTATTTAAAATTTCCGATGTAAAGATATATATATATATATATATATTGAAATAATATATATTATTTCATTCTTGTAAGATTCTGTTCTGTCATTATTTTCTTTTACTCCATGATAATCTGCCTCTCCGGCACTTGGATTTGCGACACGTGAATACCAAGGATGTATTAGTGTCGATTTCTGAGGGTCGAGGAGGCGGGTCGTCACATACGTCATTGCGCATCAAAGTCCAATTCGCGACTGCCGTCGCTGGCCTTAGCAGCGTACTCCATCACCTCTTAGGCATCCCGCCTCCAGCCTCCTCGCTTTAGCACATTACCTTTCTACCATGCATCACACATCCAACATGATGCCCGCCTCCTAATGCTCAAGAGGCCACCCACAAATTCTCGCCTTCATCATAAGCATCATGATTGTAGCGTTCTTCTTCTTCTTCTTTTATTTTTGATTACGTTCAGGGCTAGAGAAGTGATATGGGGGCAAACGGGTTACGACTAAGAAAAAAAATATAGTTGGGTTGGGTGTCTTTAGGGTTAATAAAGTAAATTACTTAAATTATAATGATGAATGGGATAAGGATAAAGATTTGTGGTTAAATGATTTTTTTTCCGATATTTTTTTTTTCTTTTAAATCATTCCATACCTTTAACCATTTTACTACCCGGCCGATATTCGATATCCAGTTAAAAACCGCTCGGGGTGTTTTAGTTCCAATTTTATTTTATTTTTATAACAAAAGTTCTTTCACTAAAATATTACTTTTCAATTTTCAATAATTATAAAATAATTATTTTATTTCCAAAATAATTTCAAATTTTCACAGATATTATTTATTTTCCAAAATAAATTTTCAAACTACTTTTGGATTTTTTAAACTCAAATTCCAAATTTTAATTTTAAAACAATAATTTTCTTTTTTTATCAGTTAAACCCAAAACTACACTTTTATTGAATTACATTCAATAAAATTCCTAGAATTATTTTCCAACCTTATTTTTCAACCTATATCAAGTTAAACAAGTATCCATAATTCAAATCCATTTGAAATTCAAATTTCTTCAATTTAAATTTAAAAAATCTTTTTATTTATAAAATCCACAATATAAAGTCCAAGAATACATTTTATTATTATTGATCAAAGAGCGGGATGTCGTAGACTCCCTCCTTAAAGAAATTGCATCTTCGTAATTTACTGGAGAGTACTGTGAATGATCTAACCAATAAAATCAACAAACACCTACACAAGCAATAACATAAACAACCATGTCTATCATCTAATCATTCACCAAAGTTTTGAATTAACTACCAATCATTCATTCCAATAATAGGCACTTTGTTATTCACTGCACTTCCGTTGTGCCACTCTGACAAAATCCTATATAATCTATATCACAAATACGAATTTATTTCGTCGACACAACCGTACACATGAGAGTAAACACTTCATTTCATTAAAATGTATCACATAATATTACAAATAGTGCGATTAGTATATGTATAGCTTTCAATAGTCCTTTTGAAAATTTTCTTAAATTTCAAAACCTATAAAATTTTCATATTTTTTATAAATGTCGAAAACTCTGAAAAATTTCGGTAAAGTCTCCTTTGTATGGAGAGGCTTTTCAACAATTACAATATGAATATATATAAGTAGATACGATCAAAGCATGATCGGATTCACAATATATAACACAAGATCATATATACCGATACATATATGCGTAAAACATACCTTATTTAACGTTTTTTAGGTGAGTTCACTTAATTTATATGCGAATTTGCACCAAAAGTTAGCCTACAACCCTTCATTTATCTAATCTCAACTCAAATTAAACATATAAGTCTCATATACATAAAGTTTAATAACATGGAATTCATTCAACTTATACATATATATCAGAAACTTTTCAAAGAAAACTATTGGTCAATACAATAAATTATGTGGTGGTTTCAAAAGTTGAGTTTTTGCATAACTCGTCAACTTTTCAATACATTTTTTAGATTGTGAAAATATGAAGTGTATCAAAACATATAGCCATTTTCTTAATAAACAAAATATGAAGTTACATTTAGATAGCAGGTTCATCATCCTAAAATAGTGTTTTTGCATTGTAAACCTCGAATTTTTGCTAGACCCATAAAAAAAAGTTGTTAATTATTGTCTTAACTTTCCAAAAAGTACAAGATCGTCAAAACGAGTGAAGCGTTTGGAAGTTATGGCAAAAATACTAGGGAAGTGTAGTTCAAAAAATATATACATAGGCCAGAATTTTGTTCAACTTGAAACGGGTTCATACCCTAATAAATCTCAAAATTCAAAATGTGATGAACATTAAAGTTATTATATTTCAAAATATCTTTCAAATAAAAAAATTCACCCAATTTGGACCGTAGAATCAAAAGTTATCAAAATGGATTTACTTATGTTTTCAAAATATTTTACTAATTGGAATTCAAATTGTAATAATTCTTCTAAACGATTCTTTCTATATTTCAATTTAAACTTAAAATCATATCCATAAATCTTTCCAGATTCTTCATGCGAACATAATTTGAAATTTTATTGAGATATAATTTAAATATATGTATATGTATGTAAGTGTGCGTGCATTACATTCTTTTGAAAAGAATTTAAAATCGATCTATATTTTTCATATTCCTTTCACATATGATAGCCAAACTTCAAAAAGAATTTCAATAATTTCTCTTCTCGAAATAATTTTCTATCAAAATTCGACTCAAATTTTGAAATAATATTCTTATATAGATATAATCCTTCACACTTATTTTCAAAATTCATATTTCTCTTCGAAATATTTTATAAATAAATTTTCTTACCGATTGAAAACCAAAAGCTTGCTTTTATAATTTTAATTTATTTCATAAAATCATATGCACCATTATCAATCAAACATTCAAAAAAACCCTACAAATAATCAAGCAAACATCAATCATAGCCAAATAAAATTCATTTTAACATATCACAGTCACACACAAATATTCACATCATACATGTGCATATTATTTTATTTTTCTTTCAATGAATAAATAATATTTACTTAATAAATTTCCAATACAAGTACGTGGATATATACTTATATATATTCGACCCTGATGGTCAATCCCTTTGATCATTCAACAACTCACTCATCACATGTGAGAGTCGAATAAAAATGGGTAAATGTCCTAAGTCTCACTCCTCTAAAGCCAAAATGTATCTCTATCTCTGTATGGTTCCAACCTAACCTCCGATACCATGTTGTACTACCCTGGCTCCAATGATCGAAATATCAGAGGGAGTTTACCATCTGACAGCTTGGATCAATGGACATAGAAGGATCGATCTCTTGTATACACTACTTTGTATCAATATGGATAAATTTCACTATCTTAATACATCTGAAATAATATGTATCTCATCTTGACATAAAGCAACGTATACGAACTCTAGAATGGAATAGTACAATATTGGAGACATAAATAAAAAATTTCCAACTAACAAAATTGAAGTGAATAAAAATAATGAATATTATATCAGTTTTGAAAGTTTGATACATCATCACATATATATACAACTTGTCACACAAATACATCACATCGATCAATACAATGGAATCTTGATAAAAGTACAAGCTAAGTACTCATCATCGTTATGGACTCCATCTCCATGTTGTAGACTACAAGGCATAAACAACCCTAATATTAACCTATAAACAACCTCGGTCTGACCTGAGGTTGTTAAGTACATAACAAACTCTGAGTCAGGCTTGAAACTAGCTATGAGTATAATCATGCAATATAAACAGATGAATGTATCGTGTTTGATTCTATGGGGCATATAGGTTACACACACGGTCACACACGCCAAAAAATCCCCCAACCCCTACTTTCACAAATCAATTATAACACCCATGTCACCACATTATACAATATAACATATATAATTGCAACTCTAATCAATTGGGATATCGTATCCTATCATTTTACTTATGAGTTGCCTTGTGTTGTATAAATTCAAATCATTTTTTGAAAAAATCATTTTACGAGTTATACGGCGTTTCTACTAATACTTATGAGATGGCTAAATCTTCTTCTCATCGTGTGAATCACGGAAGGAATGTGTTAATCCTCTTTTGTTCGCGACTTAACAAGCTGCGACTTACGACCTAAAAGGCATGCCGACCTAACAGTTGCCGACTTAACAAGCTGGAACTTACGACCTAAAACCATGCCGACTCAATGGTTGCCGACTTAACGATCTAAACCATGCCGACCTAAAAAGCATGTCGACTGAAAGGAGCATACCGACTTAAGATGTGGACCGACTTAAGGAGCTAACGACTTAAAAGGACTTACGACCTAATGACTTAAAAGGACTTACGACCTACCGACCTAAGTGGATGAACGACTTAACGAGCTAAAGCAAAGTGAAGACATGTTCCATGCCGCATCTTTTAGGTCGCTGCCGACTTACGACTTATACTAAGTCGCGCGCGACTTATCAACTCGTTCAGAAGAATCAAGTGCAGCCGAAGTGATCCCCTATACCATCACCGACTTACAATCTACGACCTACCCTAGGTCGTGGCCGACTTATCACTTGATAAAATTCTGCTCAGAAATCCTCTCTATAAATACCCCCTAAACTCCAACAAGTAAGGGACTTTTGGCCGATCATTTCTTGAAGCGTCGTCACTCTGCCGAATTCTCAACTCATCCAACATTTGAAGAACTCCAATCACTCAAGACATTACAACAAGCTTTGAGAGTAATCTTCCGCATTCAACACGAATTCGAGGAGATCTTCAACATCGAAGCTTGAGCTAATAGTCGAAAGTGTTTAGGAATCGAAAGATATTGTATTTCACAAGTGTATTGTATCATTTTGTAACCAGATTCAGTAATAAAGAGATTCAAAGTGGACGTAGGCTCGATCTCAAGCCGAACCACTATAAACTGCTATCTTTTACTGCTTTTTCACTATTTTACTGCTTAATTCCTGTTCCCGTCACACGGGTGGTGCTTTCACAACTTCACAACACACACCGGGTGTTAACGTGCAACTTTTAGCGTTAACATTTTGGTGCTTTCACTGAGAACCCAACTCAGGCGATCATTCACCATAGCTTCACGGAAGTTTGTTGAAAGAATTTCCTTCAAAACCAGAAGTCTATCAGACATAATGGCTCCTGGAAGAAAATGTAAGTCTATCAGATCTGATGATGACTGCGACAATACTGCCACTTCTCTTTCTCCAAATCAGGCAGCTCCAAGCGTCGGGGTGACGCGAGAAGAGTTGGATGCTGCTGTATCCCGACTGTACCAGCAGATTGAAACTCAGAATAATCTGATGATGGAAAAGTTGAATGCTCTGCTCGGGGCTAATCAAAGACCAGTAAATAATGAAGAAAACTTTGCTGATGCTGTTCCCAACTCCGAAGGGAGAAATATTCCTCAGGACAGATCTGGTGCCGTTGAAGGGGCACCCCCCAAGCTGAAGGATCCAGGCCATCACCAGCTCTCCCCGAACGTCTGTCCGGACAAACTTCTGAGAAAATGGCCGAAGCCTATTCTGCAAAGTCACTAAACAATGAGGAGTATCTCTCCGGCATGATTCGACAGATAATGAAAGAAGCATGTAGAGAAACGAAGATGAGAATGATTGGAGATTCGCACCGAGTAAAACTCCATTTACTGAAAGGATTCTAAAGGCTGAGTTTCCCAGAAAATTCGTTCCTCCTACCATTCCTTCTTATCGAGGAACAAGTGATCCGAATCAATTCCTTTACAAATATGATTGGCACATGACTGGCGCCAGAGCAACTGATGAGATTAAATGCCGATATTTCCCGGTATACTTGGAAGGAGTGGCATTACTTTGGTTTACCAAGCTTCCTGTGCGATCTGTTGACCAATTTTCCGATCTGACCCGAAAATTCAAGGAACAATTCAGATTTTACATTTCAAGAGCAAAGGATATAATGTCTCTCTCAAGTCTTGAACAGAATCCTGGAGAGCCCATCAAATCCTTCCTGAATCGCTTTAATTTAGCCCTAGCAGAAGTTGATAACGCGGAACCACGAATGATCTTGACCTACTTAATGCGGGCTATTGACAAGTCAAGCGAGTTTGGAAAATGGTTAAAAATGAAGGAACCAAATTCGCTCGAAAAGTTCTACAAAAAGGCTGATGAGTTCATGCGCCTAGAGAATCTCTCCGCGTCGGCTAAAGTTATGACAACAGTGGTGGAAAATAATGCTACAGTTCAGAACAAGAAAGAATCTGCAAATCAGAAAAGGGAGAGTAATGGTGGAAAGAAGCAGAAAGATCTCAAAAAGCCCCACTTCCTCAAACCTTCGGATTTTACCCCTCTGACTGATACACCGGAGAATATTTTCATCGCCACTAAGGATGCTGTTGAATTTCCAAAACCACCGGTAGTAAAAGTTGGGAAAAATGCTGCTCAAAGCGGAAGATTTTGCAAGTTTCATAACCAACCAGGCCATGATACCAACGAGTGCCGCCACTTGAAAAGCCTGATTAAAGAATTTTTAAGAGAGAATAAGTTGCAGCAGTACGTTAAAAGGAATAGAAAAGACCCGTCTTCATCTAACCAAGGGCAACTACCCCCAGCTCATTCATCTGGTTCAGGAGAGAGGCCTGCTGAAAAGGAAAGACCTGTTATCAATGTGATCACAGGAGGACCTCATCCGGCTGGCAGGAGTTGGGGTGAGATGGAAAGGTATGCTAGAGCTTTGAAGTATGCCCCAGCTGAAGAAAGTGTCTTAATCTTGGAAGATGCCGCACCTCTAAAGCAGTAGAAGACTTTTCATGATGATATTATGTTCAGGACCAGGGATTCTATTGATGTGGAAGCTCCTACTGAGGACCCTCTAGTTGTCTCTGTCGGTATTGGGCCGGCTATTGTCAGAAGAGTGCTGGTTGATAGTGGTGCCTCGTGCAACATACTCTTTAAAAAGACATTTGACCAAATGAAAATTCCAATGACAGACGTAAAAGCTTCTTCACACAAGATTGCCGGATTTACAGGAGAGCTGAAACAGCCAATTGGAACGGTGGACTTGTTTGTTGAAATGGGCGAAGGACATAAGAAGTTGGTTCGGAAGCAAACTTTTGTAATTTTTGATGGATTCTCCGCCTATAATGCTTTCTTGGGTCGGCCTACTCTTGCTGCTTTCAGGGCCGTCCTCGCTCCGTGGTGTTTAACAATGAAATTTCCCACTGATAATGGGGTTGCTGTCATTAAGGGAGATCAAAACGCGGGGCGAGAATGTTTCTTGTAGAGCTCCGAGAGGCCAGGAAAAGAGAAATGGGAAAAGATGCGGCAGCTCCGCTCCGCATCAAAGAACCAACCTTGTAGCAACTACGGGGTGGCCCCTGTACTGGCGAACACAGCAATGCAAGGAAAGAAATGGACCCCAGGAAAGCCAATACAGGGGAGAATAGAGTGGTACCCGTGGAAGTAACGGTACCAATATCTGTTGACTCGAAAGACCCGAACAAAGTACTCAATGTGGGTTCACAGCTGAGCATAGCAGTTCAAAACACGCTGATATCATTCTTAAAAGCCAATCTGGATGTGTTTGCTTGGTGTCATGCTGATATGTGTGGGATCTCACCAGAAATTGCTGTACATACTCTGAACATTGATCCAAAATTCACGCCAGTGAAACAGAAAAGAAGAACTCAAGGTCCAGAAAGGTCGACAGCACTAAAGGAAGACGTCGATCGGCTCATGGAAAACGGCTTCATCAGAAACTCCACTTATCCAAATTGGGTTTCAAATCCAGTACCGGTTAAGAAGGCAAATGGGAAGTGGAGAGTCTGCATTGATTTTTCAGACCTAAACAAAGCTTGCCCCAAAGATTGCTTCCCGCTGCCCAGAATCGATCAGTTGGTAGATGGAACAGCTGGGCATGAGTTGTCATTTATGGACGCTTACTCCGGGTACAATCAGATTATGATGCATGAGCCGGATCAGGAAGACACAAGCTTTATCATAGATGTGGGTCTCTACTGCTACAAAGTTATGCCTTTTGGATTGAAGAATGCTGGGGCAACCTACCAAAGGCTCGTCAATGCGATGTTCAAACCTCAGATTGGCAGAACCATGGAAGTTTATGTTGACGATATGTTGGTAAAGTCAAAGAAAGCTGTAGACCACATGGGTCACTTGGAGGAAATGTTTGCAATTCTTTGAAAGTACGGAATGAAGCTCAATCCATTGAAATGTTCGTTCGGAGTAGAGTCCGGGAAATTCTTGGGTTTCATTGTGAGCGCCAGGGGCATCGAAGCCAATCCTACTCAAATCACAGCTCTAAGGGAAGTCAAAGCCCCTAAAACAAAGAAAAAAATGCAAAGCCTCAATGGAAAAGTCGCTGCTCTGAGTCGTTTCGTTTCCAAGGCCACATACAAATGCATTCCCTTCTTTGACGCTCTAAAGAAAGGAAAGAAAATTTTTGAATGGACTCCCGAATGCCAGAATGTTTTCGATGAACTAATTCGTCATATGGAAACACCTCCGGTTCTTTCCAAGCCTACTGATGGTGAAGACCTTTTCATCTATTTAGCAATTTCATCTCACGCCCTCAGTGCAGCACTTGTACGAGAAGATATGAAAATACAACGTCCAGTCTATTACATCAGCAAACGGTTCACTGGGGCAGAGATGAATTATTCAAAGATAGAAAAGCTCGCCTATTGTTTGCTAATTTCTTCTAGGAAGTTGAGGCCATACTTTCAAGCTCATCCTATCAAGGTCCTTACCGATCAACCTCTAAAGCAAGTCCTGTTTCGTCCTGAAACTTCGGGCCGTCTTTTGAAATGGAACATTAAACTCAGCCAATATGATATCACTTACCATCCCTGGAAAGCAATCAACGGACAAGCTTTAGCAGATTTCATCGCAGAATCTACTGACAAAGGTGATAGTGAGAATGAAATAACTGATGGCATTCCAATCCAGTGGAAGTTGTATGTTGACGGATCAAGAAATGATTACTGTTCTGGGGCAGGGGTTGTGCTCGAAACCCCCGAAGGACGATCGTTGTGTTATGCATTGAGACTGGAATTTCCTTCAACGAACAATGAAGCAGAGTATGAAGCTCTAATTGCTGGTTTAAAAATTGCCAAGGAACTAAACATCAAAGTGGTACAGATCTTCAGCGATTCTCAACTTATTGTTTGCTAGGTAAAGAAAGAGTTTCAAGCTAAAGGTGGAAATCTGCCCGCGTACTTGTCAAAGGCATGTGAACTTCTCGAAGATTTCGATCATTATACGATAAGTCATATTCCTCGGGTAGAAAACATGAAAGCGGATTCTCTGGCAAAGTACTCAAGTTCTGGAGAGGCTCAATTATTGGGATTAATCCCTGTGGAAGTTCTGTCGGCTCCGAGCATTGATGAGATGGATATTGATTGGATCATGGCTGCGTCTCAAGAGCATGAATCATGGATGACTCCAATCAAAGAATACCTACTCAATAATTCACTACCGGAAAGTTCTAAGGAACGTCGAAAGCTGTTAAGGAAAGCATCAAGATATATAATTCAAGATGGCCGATTATACAGACGGGGATTTTCAATGCCACTGCTCTGATGTGTAACTAAGGAAGAAGCCCACTACACCATGATCATCGATTAGAAACGGTTTAACACCGTTGCTAACACTATTAGCAACGGTTATAAACCGTTTCTAATAATGGAGTGGTAAAATTTAGCAACGGTAATTAACCGTTGCTTTTAGGTCAAAAAGCAACGGGAAATACCCGTTGCTAAATATAAAAAAAACTACGATTACTTACCGTTGTATTAGACACATAAGCAACGGTCATTTCCCGTTGTTTATCTGTCTCTATAACACCATTTTTTCGAGAAAATCTACGGTTAAAAACCGTTGCTTAATGACTAGAAAGCAACGGTTAAAGTCCGTCGTTTTTGTAATAAGTAGCAACGGGTTGTAGCCGTTTCATTTGAGCCATAATTCCATGGCTTTAGTCATAACGTAACGGACAGAAACCGTTGTTATGTACTAATGTACAACGGTTCTTACCCGTTGAAATTTTGTCCGTTTGAAAAAAAATAGGCATCAAAAGCAACAGCAGATAATGCAATCAGACAGTGCTACCACAATAATGCAATCAGACAGTGCTACCACAATAATGCAATCAGTAACAGAGACATATCATATCATACAATCAGTACCAGGCATATCATACAATCAAACAGTGCTACCACAATAATGCAATAATACAATGAGTTACATGATACAGCAGGGACAACCGGCCAGGAAACAGAGACATATCATACAATCAGTACCAGAGCAGTTACCAGAGAAACAAAGATTCGAGACATCTGAGTTTAGAAATAATGACAGCAACCCAAAATGCTTCTATTAAAGCCTGCATTTCAAAAACAACACTTAATTTAGAAACAAAAAGGCAAAAGAAACTCAAAAAGTCAATAATTTGGTGATAACATTTGCACGAACACGCTGGTAATAACATATGCATGAAATTAATACTGATTTCATCAGCTGGCTAAGATGACAAATGAAGCATACTGAAGTGGATTCAATATTGTAAAGTTTTTCACTTTGAGATAGTCTACACCATTCAAACGAAAACCAATCACAACCTAAACCACAACTCCAACACCCTCCTATGAATCAGACTGCATAACCACATAGATCACCATCATCCCCATATATCAAACTCCAACAAAATCCTTACCCTCATAAGTGGACTTTTTTGTTTTGAGTGCGTTCAAAGCAATGATAATTGTATTTCACTGAAGGCTTTTACAGCAAGTAAAAGGACTTTTGGATGATGGCTTTAAAGTTCAATTTCTACCAGAAGATTGCTAAACTTATTATGTTCTAAAAGGACTAACATACTTCTTTTATGCCTAGGGTATAGATTATACGTGCTATTTTTTTTGGAAGCGAAAGTGGAAGGCAAAAGTAGTAGGAATGGGTAAATATGTAAGCTGAAATTAACTACTAATGGTATTAACACAAACATATAGCTACAAATATTCTCTAGCATGGATGTGTTGTACAAATCCAACTTTATACTGAACAAAAGTTAAACCAGTGATGACTGCAGTGAGAGCTTTGGATTTTAGAAGCGTGGATAAATTGGATTCTTAACAGTGTATTATTTATTATTATTATATACGAATCATACGGACGTTTTTATATATATATTTCCACCAAATCAAAAGTAGCACATATCTGTTCTATATACGAATCATACTGATTTTTTAGAAATAGACTCGTAAATCTATAATCTCTATATGAAAATAGTTTTAGTTTTCTGATAGTTATTTGTACAAAATAATAATTTTTGAATGTATATTTGTTACAAACTAATAGTTCTAGAAATGAATTTTCCATGAAAATCAATTAAATGGCATTTGACTTAAATATTGAGAAGATTGAAATATGAAAGCTTGCTGGAAAGTGGGAATTTCATACAGGTGTCATTTCCCCCTTTTTTATGTGTCTTTCACTTCTACTTCCATTTTCATCAAAACTAAAAATAAAATGCGGATCTTCTCATATTTGATTTTATTTATTTAGTTTTAAATCCATAAAAAAGTCATTTTATTAATACAGATTTTACAGTGGAAAAACAAATCAAGGGATATGACTTAAAATAAAGATAAATATTTAATTTGCTTAATTTCAAAGATAATCACATGCAGATTTTGCTAAAAGTCGCTTTTCATTTATCAAATGCAGATTTTGCTAAAAGTCACAGCCAAGCCAACAAGTATTCAGGTCATCCAAGTCAGACCCAACAAACAAACCAAGTACACAATGGCAGTAACAAAGTTCAAGTACAACACGACTATGCAAAACAACATATGCAGAGATTGGTCACTATAAGAAACCTATTAATCAAAATGCTAACAGTGATAATTTTGATATGGAAGTGGACATGAACACGAATTCTTCAAATGTCAATGTAGCTATTCAATAGCAATGAACACCTATAGTAATTAAGGAAATTCAATGCATATTCTAGCATTTAGAGACAAATTCAGATATCCGACAACGTAAAATAACAAAAGACATACCTTCGACTAAAAATATCGTATCAAACCCTTTTGATGGCACACATAACCTCCGACTCCAACGTCCCTAAAGGTCTCGACCATATGTCGATTCATTTTGGCAGTTGGCTCATCCTCCAACAAAATTTTGTCTAACAAAACTTTTTCATACGCGAGTGGTACTGGTTTTCCATGACATATTGATTGTGTGGAATCTCGGCATATAGTACCTATTATATCATTGTATGTATAATACGGATTTAATAATATCATACAGATTTAATAAGCATTCCAGGAGTAAATATATGTCGAATTATATACACTGATATATAAAATAGTACCTGTTGCAATTACTTCCTCCTCGAAGTTCAGGATTTCACATCTTTGGTCGATTGACGGATTGGTCGGAGTGGGAAACTGAGAAGTACCGGTGCTACTGCCTACTTGACCACCTTCGGCTAGCTTGAGAATACGCTCCAGTTTATCATCCATACTATCCACCTTCAACAATTTTTGCTCCACAGCTTGCAGCCGCTGCTCATATTCTCCTTTGGCCTCTTTGAGTCGTTTGCATGGAATGGCAGCACCCTTAACTTGACTAGGAGATATATTGGTCCCAATACATCGGCTCATGCCCTTTACATCATTACCAAACACTTTTATAAAGACGTCATCATCACCACCACTCGTCGTTTCCTTTTCTTTTTCAATTTTGTCCTGAAATGTAAATATATATATATATATATAATGAATAATGAAAATTTAATTTAGAGGCGTTATTATTTGTTTAACTTACAAAGAACGAAGATGACGCATCAGACACGCTGCCATCTTTTTTCTTATGTGTTTTCTCCCATACTTGAAGACGTGATACTTCTGTTCCCGAACTTGTATCGAAACCATATTATATTTGGAACATACAAAGAGATTTTACATCATTGGAATATACAGTTTATTTTCTTCTTCTTTAGGGTTTTTTTATTAGAAAGATAAACTAAAACCGGGAAAATCTATAACTATTAATTAAATTTAGCAAAATGTTATAGGTTAGCATTTTAAATTAATGGTGGTATATCATAATATACAGTTCTCGAAGCACATATATAGTGCAAGTGGCCTAACATTCGAAGCACATATATAGTACACGTACCATTTCTTGAGTAATCATAGCGTGACTCTTACGTCCCGAATGATGACAATATTCGAGCCTTGATCTATTTTGTTTGCCTTTCTTCCTTTTTTCTTTTGCCTCGGGTGTTGATTCGTATCTTATGAACTCCGCCCAATCATTTTTATCAATTTTCGGCGGACAATTTCTCATTCTTTCTTCGTCAGTGTTGAAAATATCATAATAATTCTTGCGCAAATCACTCTTGTGTCCCCTAAAAACCTCGGACATCTTTCTGAGCATAAGGTCCTTTGATAGAGGATCGAGCTCAAAATATTTCTGTATAACAAACCAAGATAAAGGGATTAATTCACATACAACATAAAAAATGACATAGGCCACAACCATGCATGTCTAATGAAGTATGACTATTTAGAGTTTTTCTATTTTTCTCTGTAAGTAGTAAATTAAGTCTGTCTCAAATATTACAAGATCATTTTTCTATTTGTAAAATAATATCTTTATTTGTTGGAGTTGCAGAGATGGTCGGTCCTGTTGATTTTAACAAGACAGTGGACTATTGGCAGCAGGACAGTGGACTATTGGCAGCAGCAGGTCAATTTGTTGGAGTTGCAGAGATGGTCGGTCCTGTTGATTTAGATGAGTTGCAATATCTTTTGAAGACACATTATTAACATTGAACGAGAAAATAGCAGCAAGACGGTGTATATTTGCATGAAAAACAAAACTAAATGAATTTGAAACTACTTGTTCACTGAATTTAAAACTACCTGTTCATGAATATGGAAAATGCATGGATGCACAGAGTGCAGTATCTACTTAACATTATTATTTTAACTTTTAACAAGTCATAAGTCGAAACTGCTCAATGCCTTTTACTTATCCAGAATTGAATTAGATTTTGAATGGTCAATATGTTTAACAACTAAAAAATGATATTCAAATAAGAATGGCATTGGCAATGAAGCCAACGTTCTTATTGTCGTGTCCTTTAAGCATTTCGCTTCAGAACAGTCAGTAATTAAACTCTTTCAATAAATAATACGAATTAAAATTCAAGGCATCAGAAAATAGCCGGAGAATATAATCCTCATAAACAGAATGTTATTGTGTGTAGGATAAGAATTCTACCAGGCATAATTAAATCAAGACAGGCATACCAAGTTCAGGCTTATTTTGTTTTCATTAAGTCTTTGATACATTAGAAATTTGGATTTGCAATTTGAACAGATCCAAAATGCTTACATAAAACAAATTTTGTTGCTTTATAATTTACAAACAAACATTAGTAAGAAGGTTTAGAATCATATCCATTTTTGTCCATATGCCCTTTGGCATAATTAAATCAAGACTAGCACCATTTAAACAGTTCGAACCATCAGATAACCCAAAATGAAAACTAAATTAGAAGAGTTCATTGTTCCAAACAGCATTGATTTTAACTATAATGAGAATAACAGTTTTTACTGAATTAAAATAGTAGAATGTGTATATGTTTTTCAAAAAAAAAAGAAAGCATCCTATATATAGTTGTGTTTCTCAACATTAAATCCCAAAGGTGCAGCAGCTTGTTTAATTTTAAAAAGAATCTCACTTGCGGGTCGTTTTGAAGTACACCTTGTTTAATTTAGATAGAGAAGTTCTAACTTATAGAAATTGAAAAAACAATACCTCCAATTGATTCCACACGTCTTCCTTGTAATTTGACGGAACTTTTTTCCAACTTGGATAGGAGATTGGCACATGATTTCTTACTAGTTTACCCATCTTCGAGGCAACCTTTGAAGCATTTTTTCCGACTGGAGAACCGTAGTTGTCTATATCAATTTTCTCCCGGTTTAAAGTGGATGATTGTGACGATTGTGACATTATTTCCTGCAAAATGCAAACTTGATTTCATTAATATGCCATAACTCTTCTTAATCATTAAGTATGAAGAGCCAGCAGTTACATCACAGGTAACAATAATAATCTATAGACCAACCTTCCCAAATAATCATTAGTATTATGTAATGATGATTCTCCCACAAATCACTGAGTCCAGAAAATTAAAAGGAAGAAACTGAAAAATGAAAAGAGGACAAAAGTACAGTTCACAAGAGCAAAGATAACTTCCTAATACCTACATGGTATAATGACCGTCATACTTTCATTCAGTCCGATAAATATTGAGGTATCAAGAACTAAACAGCGAAAGAAGCAGCAACCATAATCCGCAAATATTCATTCTACATTTGTTTTTACTAATTATTCTCTTATGACATGTAAGCAACAAGCAAAATATTCTTACAAACTCAATACCACAACCCATATTAATAAAATTAAAGTGTGTTCACTGTCAACACATAATCAGCATGGTCAATAATCAGCAAGGTCATGCTTTCTTTCATCTTTGGTCTTTGCAGTCTGCAAATTTAATGTCAATGTATGTTGCTGAATGAAAATACATAGAATACCAATATGTGTATTAATAAAACAATAGAAAACATACCTTAAAATCTTTCGCGTAGGCCTATCCAAAATAGTTAAAGGAAGTGCGTCTTCGTCATCATCTATGAATACATAAGCATTAGTATTGACAAAAAAGAAAAAGTGACTGAGATTTCAACGGAAGAACCTATTAATAGAAAAAGGAGTTTACCATCGACGACAACATAAATGGGTTGACCGCGAGTGTAATCGAAGAGCGGTCCAATTTTTCTCTCGTTTATATTGCAGGGAGATAAATTGGACCACCCTTCGATCACACTCGCAGTCAACCCATTTATGTAGTCCTCGATGGTAAACTCCTTATCCTATTAATAGGCGCTTCCTTTGAAATAACAGTCACTTTTTCTTTTTTGTCAATACTAATGCTTATGTATTCATAGATGATGACATTGACGCAGTTCCTTTAACTATATTCTCTAAAATGTACTCTTCCAATATATTCTCTAAAATTATTCATGAAAACAATATCAGGATATTATAATGGCACTAATAAAAAATATAATGCATCTATTACTATCATATAACACACCATTTTACATTTTGCACCATTTTAAATAAATATTTTGTTAAGGTACAATAACATAACTGAAATACAAAGTTAACATATGCATTTGATAAGATCTTCTAATTTTTCATTGTCTTCAAAAGCTGATTGATAAACGGTGGAAAACTCAGTGTCATCCACATTTTTGGTCAACCGTTTTGGTGTATGCAAAACCAAAAACCATCTATCATTTTTTAAATCTTTTGAGTAGAACACTTGACTCGCTTCCGATGCAAGAATAAATGGCTCATCATTCACGCTGTCTTTACTCTTCAATTTTCCCACGTTAACTGTGATCAAGTTTGAAACAGGATCTATTTTACAACCATTGATCTTATCTTCGACCTTTACCCAATCACAATAAAAAACTGTTTGTTTGAAGTCAATGTAATCCAACTCAATTATTTGTTGAATAACTCTGTAATACGTTGTTTCTGCTTCCTTAAAATTTTTATCCTTCCCACTCGCTCTAAATTGTGTAATTGCTCTCATGCATACACCACTATCCTGTGTTACCTTTCGCTCTTCATAACTTTTCGGAGAAAATAAAAACCCATTCACTTGGTACTTCATATAACTACGGGCATCAAACATCGGCCCGTTAACTAGCCGCCAAAGAGTTGAGTCAGCATCGACGGTCTTCAACAACTACAACAAACACAATAAGTAAAAATAACATTGTCAAGGAGGTGTATGGCCAACTTAAAAATACGTTAAATATCTAATATGTATACCTCCTCACGTAACCAAAAAGTGAAATTTTTAATAGCTTCCCCAGATGTACCCCCGCCTAGAGTTCGAGATTTGGTGCTTTGAACATAGGAGTTATACCTCCTACGAAAAACACACAATAATTACTATATATATGAATTGATGAATTGATTTACAATAATAAAAATTCAGAACAAATTTATGACCTTACTTCTTCCACTCATCCAATCCGTCATATTTATCAAGGACCCATTTACGCACTTGTTCAAATTGCACTTGAGTTAACGTTATATCTTTACCATTATCTAGTGCTATTTCATTAGCAAACTCATCATCCTCGTCTAAAAACGCTTCACGGGTATGTTTATGAGTGCCATCACCTCCCTTTGGCATATACTCCATGCAGTAAAGACTAGCTTCTTGTACAATATATCCTTCTGCAATACACCCTTCAATATATCTTTTGTTGCGCACATATCCTTTATATGTTTTCATCAACCTATGAAGATGAACAGTTGTAAATTGTAGACATCAATAGCTATTTAAATCGAATAATGATGTACATAATTGAAATTAGTAATTTACCGTTCAAATGGGTACATCCACCTATATCTAACAGGACCAGAAATCAATGCTTCATCGGCTAAATGAATCATAAGGTGAATACTGATATCAAAAAATGCAGGCGGAAAATGTTTTTCAAGAACACACATTGCTTCTACCAAACTAGCCTTTGCTTTTTGAAGATGTTCCCTATTGATCACCTTTGAACATAAAATGTTATAAAAGAGACTTATGCGGTGAATAGCATTCCGTAGATCCTTATGTTGCGGAAAACAATGTGAAGCAATACCAGAAGTAAACGTTGCATTATGACGTGGTAATCATGCGACTTCATATTTCTTAGTTCAGGAGGGTTGATGCTCACATTGTTACGGAAGTTAGAAGAGAATTTGCTCGGCACTTTCAAATTTTTCAAAATGGTGCAAAACCATATCTTTTCTTCTTTGCTCAAAGTGAAAGTCGCAATTGGTATGGTTAGTTTACTTGTTTCAGGATCTTCTATCACCCACAACTTTTGTTTTATACCCATGATTTTCAAATCCTTCCGTGCATTGATGCCATCTTTTGACATGTCTTTATGGTCTATAATTGTGTTAATCAAATGTTTCATGACATTCATCTCTGTATGCATAACATCAATATTATGTCGGGTCAAATTTGCTTTCCAATATGGTAAATCAAAGAATTTCGACCTCCTATACCATGCAGGAACTTCTTCATCGATTATCTTTTTTCGTTTTCGACCAATTTCTCGTTTTTCTTTACCAACTTTCATTTTTATATTCGCTACCTTTTTTCAACTTGATAACCAGTCAGTGGCTTTGGAGGACGCTTAAGTTCTTGCTCATTGTTGAAATTTGTCTTATCGTATCAAAACTTGTGTCTGGACGGAAGAAATCTACGATGTCCCATGTAACAAATTTTCTTACTTTCAGGGAGATAATAAGAATCAGTTTCTTCCCCACAAATAGGACATGCAAAGTAGCCGTGAGTTGTACATCCCGATAAAGTCCCAAGAGCGGGATGATCATGGATTGCCCACAACACTCTAGCTCTCATTATGAACTCAGATTTCTTAAATGAATCAAATGCAACGACTCCTTCCCATAACTGCTTTAACTCGTCTATCAAAGGTTCTAAATAAACATCAATATCCTTCCCTGGTTGTTTTGGCCCAGAAATCAACAGTGTTAACATTGAGAACTCTCTTTTCATGCACAAAGACGGAGGAAGGTTATATGGTACTACAATCACTGGCCAACAGCTATAAGGATTTGTTAAAGAAGCATTCGGACAGAAACCATCTGTTGCTATTCCAAGCGTGATATTTCGTGGTTCGGCAGCAAACGAAGAATCAAAACAATCTACGGTTTTCCATTGAGAAGTGTCACGCGGATGACGCATTACGGCTGTACCGGACTTGGAACGACCATGCCAGGTCATCGCTTCTGCTATCCATGGTACAATATACAGCCTCCTCAATCTAGAAATTAAAGGAAAATGTCTTACCGTCTTTTGAGGTACTTTGATAGCTTTTCTCTCTTCGTCGAGCGTTGACTTATATCTTGGTTCGGGGCAATTTGAACAACAAACTTTGTTTGCATTATCTTTCCAGTACAAGATGCAGTCATTAATGCATGCATCATAAGTTATGTAATCCATCCCAAGTTGCCTAATGATCTTCTTCACGTCGGGATACTTTGATGGTAGCGTGTTACCTTCGGGGAGTAACTCCTTTATGAATTCGAGTAGTGCAGTCACACCATTGTCTGAAAAGCCGTATTGGGTCTTCAAGCTATTCAGTTTAACAATGGCATACAACTTTGTAATCCCTTTTGGACATGAAGGATACAATGGCTCTGTTGCAGTTGCACTACCGAAAAATGATTTATCTGTAGACTGCTCTCCAATACTAGCATTATCATGCAACTGACTTGTAGGTTGAAAATGATGGAATCTATCCGCATCATTGACCAAATCTTCCATCCTAATATTTTCAGACTCATCGGTATTTGTGGCATGACTAACCGGTTGTTGTTTTGGCTTCTCCGGTATTCTTTCCCCGTGAAAATACCACACAGTGTATGATTGATCAATACCATGTCTAAGCAAATGATAATGAATTTCCTTTAATTCAAGTGTATCTTCGTTTTTGCACCGCGTGCAAGGGCACGAAAACTTTTCCTTATTGCCACCATTTTCAGTAACAAATTTAATGAAATTTATCACTCCTTGCACATATTCTTCATTTCTTCGATTAGATTCATTCATCCATTGTTTGTCTATATTAAAAGACATACTGAAAGAAAATAATGAGCTAATAAGTATGTAACGACCCGTAAATTTTAACTGTTAAATAACATAATTAGTTAAATTTTGTGAAATTTTAAACAATAAAATTTTGAAATATAAATTTGATATTTGTAATGCGTCTAATTAAACATAGCAACTGGTAAATTTTCATCCGAAAATATGAAAATTTATTTCGCGCGTAAATTTGCTTCAATTTAATCAGTTAAAAATTGGTGATAATAAAATGTTTTCCAAACCTGAATATTTTTACATAGAAAATTTGTAAATCATCTTCTGAGTGAGACGTCATCTTTCGTTTCGTCAAATTTGGACATCTATTGCTCCGTCGATCTTATTTCTGACAAAATAGCAGCATTTATGGTACCGATTATCGACTTTTGATCGGATGATCCTACCATTGATATCTGTATACCATTTTAATCGTCTCGTCGTGCTGATCTCTGCGGTATATTTATTTCTATATTTTGAGGTCCGGTAGGTGACGAAAACGATGGTAACGTTCCATTGTAGCGGCACAAAATTTGTGACTTTCCACTTTCTAACCTTTTCAAATTCAAATGTGCTATTCGTTTGGAAACTCCTTTCTTTAATTTCGGTCTGTTATTTTAATAAATCATACCTGTTCGTATTTGATAGGAAGACGCACGTTTTCTCTTCCCATCTGTTGCATACGAGTGCATTTAACTATGATATATACAAGTTCAAAACTTGTGGCATTGTTTCGCTTCTGAAAGCTGTCCATATCAACCTATTCACGTGCCCTCTTCCACAAACATAAACTTTCACAACAGCAGCTTCTTTCCGCTTTACCTCATCCCTCTCGACCCATGGTTTCTCCTTTTCCCCTCGACCTCTCGCAACATCGTCCACCGCCTCCGCTCCACAGCGTGTCGTTCCTCCATGTCCGAGACCGTGAAGCCCAGTCCATCCCTCCGTTCACACCTCCCCGCACCCGAACAGCACCCATCACGCAACTAGCCTCACCTCGGGCGAACAACCAAACCCCACTTCACGTGAACCAATCACCCAGGCCATCCCACGACCTACCTCTCCCACCCAGTTCGCCATCTCGAGAACCCATCGCCTCGCCCTCATCTCACCAGATCCAACGCATCCATCTCCACTGGCCTCCCCTTTCTTCCTCGCCACTCCCAAACCGCCTCCTCAGATCCGAGCAACCCAACCAACCCGCCTGAGCCGCTCCACCGTCAGTCCTCTCTGCCACAACCTAGACCTAAGGCAGCCACCACTGCACCCGATTCCATCGTGCTTCCTTCTCCTTGAACCATCAACAGCCATGACTCCGTTGGCTTCCTTTTCATTGCCTTGCCACGTGAGTATAGTAGCCTCCCTTGCTATTATATATACTTGCACATATATAGTGTCTACTGAGTTTAAGATGTATATATATTTAGGTGTTTGTTATATACTTTAGTTTACATTGTAATGTTATAAGATATATATATATATGTTTGTATATAAGATCTGCTGTTGGGTATATCTATATTTATAAGTATGGAATATTTTTTATGAAACTAGATAAACTAATGTATTATTTGTGGCGTATTATAAGCTTGGTTATATATATATATATACATCTGTTATATTAGTATATTTGTTTCTATAGTATGTTAAACATTTCATGTCGAAATTTATAAAACTGGGTTCAGTTGTGTGATATATGGCCTTATATATATATTTTGTACACCTATACATAGAGTCAGTTTTCTAAAAGTTTTCTAATATAGTATATATGTTACTATATATAGACTTACAACATGTTATCATAGGTAGTATACTTATTTACAGGGTTATACATATGTTTAGTCTGTTACCTATGTATTTTACCATACTAAGCTCGCATATATTTAGTTGTATATATAAATATATAGGTTACACAATATTTTGTAATATGTTCAATAGTATATATAAGTCTGTAAAATATAAGAGCTTGGCCGGTCCAATTGATTCAGAGAACATATGATTTGGTACTTGTTAGAAAAGAAAATCTGAGGTTAGATTATACTTATGTATTGGAATTTTAGTATCAAGTGTTTAAATTTATGTGACTTTAAAGATCTGTATATATATAAAATATATGTTTTATAATATCAGACCTTATTTAAGTTATTGTTTAACATAAACCACAAGTTTATATATATGTGACTTTAAAGATCTGTAGATGAGTTTTGATATTTGTTTAAAGCTGTTTTTATATGTACATGTACTTTTATAAGCTATTTACCATTGTATATGTCAGGCTAGTTATTTAAGTTACTAAGGTTAATGAGAAAAAAAACGCATATGATCTGTTGCTTTCATATTTAGGTCATTTATAAATTAGTACAGATCTATATTTATATTATATATAGTTTGGTTACATAAGTTGTATAACATGTGGGTGTGTTTATTTATTTATTTAAAATCTTACTATTTAGGTATATGTTGTATATATGGGTTTTATTTAAAAAAAAACTGATTTTGAAATATATATATATTTAATATAATTTGTGTTTAAATTTATTTTGATTTGAAAATAAATATAATATATGTATATATATATATATCTTATTTTAAATATATGTCTAAAATCGAGTTAGAGAGAAGCTATAATATGTATTTTGTTCGATTATATCTAGACGATTCTGATTCGTTTCCATCATCTCTATCTTTCAGCTTTGCCCGTCAAATTTACTTTCAGCTTACTTCGCTTTGAGATTATTGTTCGGATTTGTTCGATTATCTAGATCGTGACCCAATTTGTAGCTCAACTTTTTGTCAAATCTATCAAGCCTCGAAAGGTGAGCAATCACTCACGATTAATGTTCTTATATTTATTAAATTTGATTTCAATTGAAATGTCAATTGAAATATGCTGTTGTTAGTTATTTACATTGTTTATATGTCATTATCTGTATCTGTTCACCTGTGACATCTGACACCATTATCTGTTATGTATATTGTTGATATATGCCTGTTACAGTTGTTATTTTATTTTCATTTCTGTTATCACTTTGCAAGTTCCCTGTTAGTATAGAATCACTATGGGTTGAAATGATATATACCCGAACGATCTTGTAGAATAGGAGAAAATCGTTATGGGTTGAAATGATAAACCCAAGCGATTTTCAATTGAATTGAATTTGGGATTTCGGGTTGAAAAGATATATACCCGAATATGTTTTAAATTGCGGATTGAAATGATAAATATCCGTATCACTTGACCATAGGATAGAAAATTATATACAGGCACCGTTGGTCTATATATAAATGTTTTGAAAATGATTTCTTTGGTTTTGAAAAGATATATATGGTTTTGATAAATATTGATTTTAAAGATTCATTAAAGTTGATTTAATAAAGTTGATAAATAATATGTTTAAGTATTTATTTAACATCTATATTTTTGAAATATAGAATTTATAATGATTTGAAATTGATTGAAATTATATTTTATTTAAGAATTATACTTAAATAAGTTTGATTTGAAATGTATTGAATTTGAAATGTAAAGAAGTGATTTACAACTTGAAATTTGAAAAGGTGACTTAATGGATATTTCAAACGTATAAATATTTAAATGAGATCTTTTGTTTATTTAAATTGTAAATTGAAATTGTATTCAAATGTCTTGGAAATGTTAAGTTAATATTTCAAAACTAAATAATTGTAAAGTGAATCTGATATGTATATAAATTTATCGAATTTAGTTTGGAAATGTTGAATATTTAAAGCTTTGAAATATATATTCAAATTGAAATGGTTTATTTAGAAGCTGAATCGAGTTGAAACTAATTATTTGAGATTTTATTAAATTAAATTTTTGGAATTCGAGTTAATTTGAATCGATTTGTGAAATTTGAGGAAACTAATTTATTTTATAACGAAATTTTAATGTCTAAACTGTTTAAAAGGAAAGTGTTACGATTTTGAAAACATTATAACTTTGGAAAGTAATATGATTTTGAAAATGGATATTTGAAGTGAAATGATATCGTATTAAATTGGGTTTTGAAATGATAATGATTTTGGTTTGAAGTATAAACTATTTTGAAACGACCACGGTGTTATAATAACGATTGGTTGGCAAAGAGACCGGGATCGGATATGGACATACTCTCTGTCGATACCAAAAACCACTTTGACAACCGTGTACGCGGTGGAGATTCCAGAATGAAGTAGGATGGTGGCGACGTTCTTAAGGTATGTTACGTGGACCCAACTCCCGTGAGTTGGCATAAGGTGGCTAAAACAGGAGCGATCTCGGACCAGTGAGGTAGCACCTCTTCTCGGACGCATTTCTTCGATATTATACTCTTACTTGTGATTTGACTAGATGGCCATCCTCCGATTTGGGAATGTTGTTCGAGGTGGAACGGTAGTGGCTGCTATGCATATCCATCAGTCCGTGTGCGTAATTGGTATATCTACCCTGGCATTGCCTAGTTGTGCCGTGTCACCTACCATATCGAGCTTTACTACGATTATGATTTTAAGATCCGACCGCGTTAAGGTTCTCCATCCCCTTAACGCTATTTTCCGATATGATTATACTTTACTTATTTAGACACTATTATAATAGCGAATATTACTACATAGTAAATAGTTTAACGGATCCTTAGGGGATGGTTATCCCAAACATCCTTTAAGTTACTTGTATTTCAGTCGATATTTCACTTGAGTTGAATTTATTAATATAAGAATGTTAATCCTGACTCGAGTGTTTTGTGTTTTGCTTTACGCTCGGGTCAGACTGAGTGATACAGCATTTGAGACTCACCTTTGGAGTTGGAGCTTCGCTTGGAGATCCAGCAATCTATCGATCCTGCTTTCAGTTATTCCGTTGATTCCAGTGATGTATTCAGATCTGGTATTTGATTATTGTATTGAGACATCTATTGTATTCGAGACCTCTGTTGTATCTTGTTTAACTCTGTTATATACTTATAGTAGCTTCATGAACTACTATCCTTTTGTTTCCGCTGCATTATTTTTATATTACTCTGTGTCTGTGATCTGTAATTATTTTATTTATTGTATATGCTGAGTTTTGCCAAATTTTAATTACAATCCATCGTTTTGAATTATTCAAGTCCGACATGTGTGGATTTATTGTCGATTTGAATGGTCCAAAACTCTGGGTCGTTACATGTGGTATCAGAGCTCTGGTTTTAGGCAAAACTCAGCATATGTAGTAAATTCAATTACGGAATCACTTTCGTTCGAGCTTGAATTCCTTCTTCTTTGACTCGGTTCCTTTGAATTTTTGGACGTTCACTTCGGTTCCAAAGTTCATTCTTGTCTCTCCTATTCGTGTTTACTTAATTTTGGAGTATCCCATAACTCCGCTTCGAATGATCTCTAGAATAAAATCGGCGGTCTCGCCAATCTTCAAATAATTTGTACTGGGGTGAAACTCCTTTACAATCGGTATTGATTCACCGGAGATTTCTGTATCCTCGGTTTACGATGCTGCTATCTTATGCTATACCCGAATTCTACCTCTGGTAATCGAATGTCGATTTGTTTCAGAATCCTACATCGATCTTGTCTATGAAGTCACGGTTGACCCGGTTAAGGTTGCCCGTGATTTATACAACTTTATCCATCTTCATGTTTGAAATGCAATCATCTAACCTTCGTTTCAAGCCTATCTATTTTAGATTATAATTCTCTTCGATTAGAGTTCCTCTATATTTGGATCTCTATCGTTTTGTCGGAATCCAATTCGGAAATCATCGGGTGAGGGAGTGTATTGGTATTTGTATATTAATGTTAAAATGTTTTATATATTGTGTTGTTTGAGTTGTTGATGTTGATTTGGGTTTTCGATCGATTCGTCTGATCAACGCTATCGATAGGATTTCCAAAACACTTGAACAAAGCAAACTGACACAATATAATTTTCAAATTTGATAAATGAAATAAATTTGTATGATTATACTATAAATATATAAGAAAAATTTTCTGGAATTAAAAGTTAAATAAATTGGTTGTTGAAAATGATAATATTTGATTTTCATTTTATTGTTTGTAAGTCATTGACTATTGCAAAATGACTATTGTTTATAAATTTATTTGGAATTGAAATGAATTTAAATTGAGAATTTAAGAATTAAATTTCTGGTGATTTCAAACTTTGTTTTAAAGTCTTAAAATGTATATTATTTAAAGTATTTTCGAATAAATGGTTTTCAAAGAATTTTAAATGTTTAAATCAGTGCTCTTCTCGTTGTCGCTGGAAAATAATTTCGGTGATGACGGCCGCATCATCGACATTCATTTTCGAGTTTCGAAGAGGAGAAACCATTCTGTAGCTTTGCTACGGTTTTGTTTTGAAAATATATATATATATTCAATTTGAATTTCTTTAGTATAATTTGATGTATATATATGTACAGGTATCTGATTTTAAAATTTAATTTGATTTGATATAAATATATTATATATATCTCTAAATTGTTTGAAGTAAATCGGAGATTTAAATTCTTAAATTTTAGATTAAAGATGATTTCAATTATAAACTAAAGACAAAATTCTTGAATAAATAGTTAACTGGGAATAAATGAATTATAAAATCTTATTTGTATAATACTCAATTACATCTCAACATAACTTACCTAAAATTCAGAAGTTAAAATGTAATTGGATAATACAATATAAAATGACTTTATAAGGAAAGATTTGAGTGTTATAGTAAATGTTATACACCTAATTTTATTATAAAGATGTTAATAGAGATAAATAGAAGTATAAGTTAAGTGGATAATAAGATGAGACAAATAAATTTGTTTTGAAGGAATTAATAAATTGAAATTTGATTAAAGTATGGAAATACCTTGAATTAAAAATCAATAACTGAATATAAGTTAATTTAAATTGAAATCTGTATGGTTTAAATTAATTTATATGGTTTAAATATATGTGATAGGATATATTAAGTGGAATAAACTTAATAGTGATTTGGAATAAAAGAATTAAATTTGTTGAATAAAATATGAGTATAATAAATGATTATACAAATTGATAGTTTAGAAATTGTTAATTTAGAATGACTAGATAATAAGATAATGAATTTAGAAATAGATGAATTGGTTTAACTTAAGTGAACTCAGTGGATTTTATCAAATTGCTAAATATTAATTAGTTTAATTTGAAATTATATGGTATAAATTAATTGTCTTATCTTGTCTTTTAATCTATTTTTCTTTCTGGTTGTTTCTACTCTCCTACCTCCTTCCTTTTCGGGGACGAAAAGTTTTGAGTGGGGGAGAGTGTAACGACCCGTAAATTTTAACTGTTAAATAACGTAATTAGTTAAATTTTGTGAAATTTTAAACAATAAAATTTTGAAATATAAATTTGATATTTGGAATGCGTCTAATTAAACATAGCAACTGGTAAATTTTCATCCGAAAATATGAAAATTTATTTCGCGCGTAAATTTACTTCAATTTAATCAGTTAAAAATTGGTGATAATAAAATGTTTTCCAAACCTGAATATTTTTACATAGAAAATTTGTAAATCATCTTCTGAGTGAGATGTCATCTTTCGTTTCGTCAAATTTGGACATCTATTGCTCCATCGATCTTATTTCTGACAAAATAGCAGCATTTATGGTACCGATTATCGACTTTTGATCGGATGATCCTACCATTGATATCTGTATACCATTTTAATCGTCTCGTCGTGCTGATCTCTGCGGTATATTTATTTCTATATTTTGAGGTCCGGTAGGTGACGAAAACGATGGTAACGTTCCATTGTAGCGGTACAAAATTTGTGACTTTCCACTTTCTGACCTTTTCAAATTCAAACGTGCTATTCGTTTGGAAACTCCTTTCTTTAATTTCGGTCTGTTATTTTAATAAATCATACCTGTTCGTATTTGATAGGAAGACGCGCGTTTTCTCTTCCCATCTGTTGCATACGAGTGCATTTAACTATGATATATACAAGTTCAAAACTTGTGGCATTGTTTCGCTTCTGAAAGCTGTCCATATCAACCTATTCACGTGCCCTCTTCCACAAACATAAACTTTCACAACAGCAGCTTCTTTCCGCTTTACCTCATCCCTCTCGACCCATGGTTTCTCCTTTTCCCCTCGACCTCTCACAACATCGTCCACCGCCTCCGCTCCACAGCGTGTCGTTCCTCCATGTCCGAGACCGTGAAGCCCAGTCCATCCCTCCGTTCACACCTCCCCGCACCCGAACAGCACCCATCACGCAACTAGCCTCACCTCGGGCGAACAACCAAACCCCACTTCACGTGAACCAATCACCCAGGCCATCCCACGACCTACCTCTCCCACCCAGTTCGCCATCTCGAGAACCCATCGCCTCGCCCTCATCTCACCAGATCCAACGCATCCATCTCCACTGGCCTCCCCTTTCTTCCTCGCCACTCCCAAACCGCCTCCTCAGATCCGAGCAACCCAACCAACCCGCCTGAGCCGCTCCACCGTCAGTCCTCTCTGCCACAACCAAGACCTAAGGCAGCCACCACTGCACCCGATTCCATCGTGCTTCCTTCTCCTTGAACCATCAACAGCCGTGACTCCGTTGGCTTCCTTTTCATTGCCTTGCCACGTGAGTATAGTAGCCTCCCTTGCTATTATATATACTTGCACATATATAGTGTCTACTGAGTTTAAGATGTATATATATTTAGGTGTTTGTTATATACTTTAGTTTACATTGTAATGTTATAAGATATATATATATATGTTTGTATATAAGATCTGCTGTTGGGTATATCTATATTTATAAGTATGGAATATTTTTTATGAAACTAGATAAACTAATGTATTATTTGTGGCGTATTATAAGGTTGGTTATATATACATATACATCTGTTATATTAGTATATTTGTTTCTATAGTATGTTAAACATTTCATGTCGAAATTTATAAAACTGGGTTCAGTTGTGTGATATATGGCCTTATATATATATTTTGTACACCTATACATAGAGTCAGTTTTCTAAAAGTTTTCTAATATAGTATATATGTTACTATATATAGACTTACAACATGTTATCATAGGTAGTATACTTATTTACAGGGTTATACATATGTTTAGTCTGTAACCTATGTATTTTACCATACTAAGCTCGCATATATTTAGTTGTATATATAAATATATAGGTTACACAATATTTTGTAATATGTTCAATAGTATATATAAGTCTGTAAAATATAAGAGCTTGGCCGGTCCAATTGATTCAGAGAACATATGATTTGGTACTTGTTAGAAAAGAAAATCTGAGGTTAGATTATACTTATGTATTGGAATTTTAGTATCAAGTGTTTAAATTTATGTGACTTTAAAGATCTGTATATATATAAAATATATGTTTTATAATATCAGACCTTATTTAAGTTATTGTTTAACATAAACCACAAGTTTATATATATGTGACTTTAAAGATCTGTAGATGAGTTTTGATATTTGTTTAAAGCTGTTTTTATATGTACATGTACTTTTATAAGCTATTTACCATTGTATATGTCAGGCTAGTTATTTAAGTTACTAAGGTTAATGAGAAAAAAAACGCATATGATCAGTTGCTTTCATATTTAGGTCATTTATAAATTAGTACAGATCTATATTTATACTATATATAGTTTAGTTACATAAGTTGTATAACATGTGGGTGTGTTTATTTATTTATTTAAAATCTTACTATTTAGGTATATGTTGTCTATATGGGTTTTATTTAAAAAAAAACTGATTTTGAAATATATATATATTTAATATAATTTGTGTTTAAATTTATTTTGATTTGAAAATAAATATAATATATGTATATATATATATCTTATTTTAAATATATGTCTAAAATCGAGTTAGAGAGAAGCTATAATATGTATTTTGTTCGATTATATCTAGACGATTCTGATTCGTTTCCATCATCTCTATCTTTCAGCTTTGCCCGTCAAATTTACTTTCAGCTTACTTCGCTTTGAGATTATTGTTCGGATTTGTTCGATTGTCTAGATCGTGACCCAATTTGTAGCTCAACTTTTTGTCAAATCTATCAAGCCTCGAAAGGTGAGCAATCACTCACGATTAATGTTCTTATATTTATTAAATTTGATTTCAATTGAAATGTCAATTGAAATATGCTGATGTTAGTTATTTACATTGTTTATATGTCATTATCTGTATCTGTTCACCTGTGACATCTGACACCATTATCTGTTATGTATATTGTTGATATATGCCTGTTACAGTTGTTATTTTATTTTCATATCTGTTATCACTTTGCAAGTTCCCTGTTAGTATAGAATCACTATGGGTTGAAATGATATATACCCGAACGATCTTGTAGAATAGGAGAAAATCGTTATGGGTTGAAATGATAAACCCAAGCGATTTTCAATTGAATTGAATTTGGGATTTCGGGTTGAAAAGATATATACCCGAATATGTTTTAAATTGCGGATTGAAATGATAAATATCCGTATCACTTGACCATAGGATAGAAAATTATATACAGGCACCGTTGGTCTATATATAAATGTTTTGAAAATGATTTCTTTGGTTTTGAAAAGATATATATGGTTTTGATAAATATTGATTTTAAAGATTCATTAAAGTTGATTTAATAAAGTTGATAAATAATATGTTTAAGTATTTATTTAACATCTATATTTTTGAAATATAGAATTTATAATGATTTGAAATTGATTGAAATTATATTTTATTTAAGAATTATACTTAAATAAGTTTGATTTGAAATGTGTTGAATTTGAAATGTAAAGAAGTGATTTACAGCTTGAAATTTGAAAAGGTGACTTAAATGGATATTTCAAACGTATAAATATTTAAATGAGATCTTTTTTTTATTTAAATTGTAATTGAAATTGTATTCAAATGTCTTGGAAATGTTAAGTTAATATTTCAAAACTAAATAATTGTAAAGTGAATCTGATATGTATATAAATTTATCGAATTTAGTTTGGAAATGTTGAATATTTAAAGCTTTGAAATATATATTCAAATTGAAGTGGTTTATTTAGAAGCTGAATCGAGTTGAAACTAATTATTTGAGATTTGATTAAATTAAATTTTTGGAATTCGAGTTAATTTGAATCGATTTGTGAAATTTGAGGAAACTAATTTATTTTATAACGAAATTTTAATGTCTAAACTGTTTAAAAGGAAAGTGTTACGATTTTGAAAACATTATAACTTTGGAAAGTAATATGATTTTGAAAATGGATATTTGAAGTGAAATGATATCGTATTAAATTGGGTTTTGAAATGATAATGATTTTGGTTTGAAGTATAAACTATTTTGAAATGACCACGGTGTTATAATAACGATTGGTTGGCAAAGAGACCGGGATCGGATATGGACATACTCTCTGTCGATACCGAAAACCACTTTGACAACCGTGTACGCAGTGGAGATTCCAGAATGAAGTAGGATGGTGGCGACGTTCTTAAGGTATGTTACGTGGACCAAACTCCCGTGAGTTGGCATAAGGTGGCTAAAACAGGAGCGATCTCGGACCAGTGAGGTAGCACCTCTTCTCGGACGCATTTCTTCGATATTATACTCTTACTTGTGATTTGACTAGATGGCCATCCTCCGATTTGGGAATGTTGTTCGAGGTGGAACGGTAGTGGCTGCTATGCGTATCCATCAGTCCGTGTGCGTAATTGGTATATCTACCCTGGCATTGCCTAGTTGTGCCGTGTCACCTACCATATCGAGCTTTACTACGATTATGATTTTAAGATCCGACCGCGTTAAGGTTCTCCATCCCCTTAACGCTATTTTCCGATATGATTATACTTTACTTATTTAGACACTATTATAATAGCGAATATTACTACATAGTAAATAGTTTAACGGATCCTTAGGGGATGGTTATCCCAAACATCCTTTAAGTTACTTGTATTTCAGTTGATATTTCACTTGAGTTGAATTTATTAATATAAGAATGTTAATCCTGACTCGAGTGTTTTGTGTTTTGCTTTACGCTCGGGTCAGACTGAGTGATACAGCATTTGAGACTCACCTTTGGAGTTGGAGCTTCGCTTGGAGATCCAGCAATCTGTCGATCCTGCTTTCAGTTATTCCGTTGATTCCAGTGATGTATTCAGATCTGGTATTTGATTATTGTATTGAGACATCTATTGTATTCGAGACCTCTGTTGTATCTTGTTTAATTCTGTTATATACTTATAGTAGCTTCATGAACTACTATCCTTTTGTTTCCGCTGCATTATTGTTATATTACTCTGTGTCTGTGATCTGTAATTATTTTATTTATTGTATATGCTGAGTTTTGCCAAATTTTAATTACAATCCATCGTTTTGAATTATTCAAGTCCGACATGTGTGGATTTATTGTCGATTTGAATGGTCCAAAACTCTGGGTCGTTACAAAGTACGTGAATAATTTCATGTTTAAATGCAAAGGCTTCGAGTATTAAAATGCATAATAATTCTAAAATAATTAAATTGATATTTAAGTGAAATTATTTGAATTAATACATAAAGATGGTTTATCATAATTAACTAAGTTAACAAAATTTTATCATAATTAAATAAATTAACTAAGTTTATTAATTTAGTATCAAACTATTTCCAAAAAAATTTGACATTAAAAGAAGCCATTCAAGTAGTAATCCCTGCCACCTCCTTCTTAATTTATAAGCATGCAAATCCTTCCTATTTATAAAACCCAAAACACACTTTCTAATCTCCCTTTTCTTAAAATTTTCAGATTTATACCTTTGAATATGATCAAATCATACAAAACAACCATTGTATCTTTAATTTACTGGTCTCTAAAATAAACTTGGCAAAGCCTTAAACTTTCATTAGTTGATCTGGACCACGGAATCTTATACTGATGTATTACCAAGATGTGTGAATTTGATTTAATCCTCGAGTTTGAGCATAAAAGTTTGTATTCCAGTGGATACTACATCCCAACTTTGAGTATGTAATTTTGTTTTCCAGTAGTTTCCAAATGAAAGGTTAAACAGATGAATTATTTAACTTATATTATTATGTATATGACATAAAATATAAGCATCCTTACTTGTCACCAATATAAACTTCTTTATGTCCACAAATTATAAGAGACAATCCTATAAAAGATAAGGTTAAAAGTATTCCTGTACCAAATTTTAAAACCTTTTAAAAAACAATAACATCCTATAATATTTCTATACCAAATACATCCACTCGCTTCGCATCCATGCATCATGTTCAGAAATTATGTACTATTCTATCTACTATTCATGAACTATAAGCAGCCATGAATCAAAAAAAAATAGAATGATGTAGCAGTTTCCATCCATGCATCATGTTCAGAAACAATGACCCAAGTTATTTTGTGCATTTTTGGATCTATGCCTTTCTGTCATGAACTCCATTGCCAGTTTTGAGTTATAGACTTATCAAATCAAAATATAAAATTCTTCTCCATTAGAATACTTAAAAATATGAACCACCCTATTTTGTTGTAACCTTAGCTTCATTCACAGTCGATTAAAAATATGAAATTTTTTAAAAAATCTCAAATTTTATGTACCAAGCAGTATGATCTATCGGTTTAACATATATTCTTTAATTAAAATACAATTTTAACAGTTGAGTAACCAAATATAGGACTGAACCCACTGTACAACAGTCAAATAAGAAAATCCATATGCAAGTTAACGTAAAAATCAAAAAAATGGAACAGAGCCATTCCCCACCCAATAGTAAGCATAATTAATGGATTGTGTATGTATACATACATACACACAATGCGTATGTGTAACAAAAATATGAATAGAAATTATAACAAATTATTGGTTATAATAATAACCATCAATTTGTACTATAAGGAGATGGACAACTTTAGAAAGAAATTTATAGTTTTGACCACAATGAATTGTTTTGATTTCACTCGGAAACTTACAGTTTTACCACGGTGAATTCTTACAATAAAATTCATTCAGTTCATTTGATTTTTTAGTATGAAATAAAAAAAATTAGAAGAAAAGGTACCTATAATTGAAAGGAGCATGATTTGACAATTCGCGTGAGATTTTATTCACCAAACTGTAGAATAGCTAATAAAATCATTCCTAGGACATGGTTAACAATTAGTTCAACTCTATAAGTTCCTCAACTTTACATAAAATAAATACGGATAAAACAAATGATATCATGTCATTATAAATTTGCATCACTTTCTTGGTCATTATTGCAGCTTAGTCATCAAATTAAACATCAAGTTCCACCCAAAAGGAGCATCATTTACAAAATTTAATTTACCCAATAATAGTTATCTACAATTACTACTAAACAATTATTTATCATCGATTAATAATCAACTACCAATCGAATAATATCACTAGTTGATATTATCCTACAACAATCAACTCAATCAACTACCAATCAAATAATATCCCTACTGGTTATTATTTTGCACAATCAATCTTATTTTTAACATTAGCACCAAACTGTTTCCAAAAAAATTTGACATTACAATGACATGAATTTTAGCACCAGCATAACGTCTATGCGCTACTCCTCTTTTACTAGTGAATGTGTTTACTTTGATGAATTATGTTTCAGCCAAACAATGAACACAATGGGGAAGAAGATGAGGAATCTATCCACTATCATAACCAAGATATTGTCTATCTGCACTTACAGTTTCATATATTTATGTATGAAACATTACACTATTATTAGTAAGTATTAAGCAATTCAATGGTGAGTTGATTATTTTAATAATCATACTAAAAAAAGAATGCTCACCAACTATATTACATTATTGCTATAAAAAAGAAAGGAGGATAACTTGTTTCATTCTCATCCGTTTTTTCTGAGCTATAGGCTACAAAATTAACCCTACATGATAGCAAACTCAAAAAGGTGGGCATATCCAACTATCATGAATATTCAAAGGAAAAACACCTAACATCAACAGTATCGCTATCGATATATTACTTAGGAAGTTATGAACAAAAGAAGAAAAAAAATCCTGCTCTATGTTTATATTGCTTTCTATATTTTTGCATTTATACTTGCATGCATTACATAATTTTTTTCATGTAGCTTGCCTGAGAAAATTGCGCCCATATTTGTTAAGCACTTTTCAAATCCTATATACTTCTTGAAAGTTGCCTTTTAAAATATACAATGAATGAAAGTGCCTCAAATCCCATTTAATAATTAATATTCATTTCTAAATTATCGAATTCAATCTTTTACTTGATTATAAACAATTGTTTTTGCTATTATTTGCAATTAGAAATATTACCCAATTCCTACTTATTCAATAAAACCTCTTATATAATTTCAGATTATTTACCTTGCGTTTCACAAAATAGTTGCAACTCCACATAACATGTACACAATTCATAATGTACATGTACTTATTTTCTATACATTATTTAAATAAGTTGCAAAGCATGAAATTAAATCAACAAACTAAGTTAGCGATTAAGTATGTAATAAATCATATTGCAGGCTACTAAATCACACAACAATCATATTCAGTAAAAATGAGCATGTTGTAGTGTACGAATTCAATATGAGAAACACGTATAGACCTCTATAAGTGAGCAAGCATATCCTACTATTCAACCAAAATAGCATACCGTCGTTCAAATAAATATTCAGCAATTGAACCCACATACAATGAAACGTCATGGAACTGGAAATGAAACTTCATAAATGTGTTTCAGTGAGCATATGAGCAGCCAGTGAAACATCATGAATACTTATGGCTATAACATCAGGCATGCATACTTGCTGTCATATGATTCATTTATGAATACTCATTACTATTTAAATTCAACTTGCATACTTGCTGTCATATTTTAAATTTATGAAGCCATTTTGGATTTATGAAGTCATTACCTCTTCAACTTGACCTCCCAGTTTGAATCTGTACTGAAGAGTCAATCTACTCTAGACTTGCACTCGACAAATTGCATCACAAATTTTCCGTCAATCCAAATTCAACAACTATTCACCAAATCAAAATAGTATAGGATTCGACTCAGGAAATAAAAGAGTTGATGCTAAAAATAAAAAAAAATCTGAATCACGAATTGAAATTGTGAATCAGAGGAGCCGTGAATTAGTGAAATCAATGGGAGAAATGAATGAATTCAATGATAGATTAACAAATATGGGAGTGGTCTTGGTCTTCCTGAACAGATCGTCCAAAGTGATAATAGGTGGCTCTGGCTCTTTCGGAAGAGGCGGAGGTGGTGGAAATATTTTGGGGTGAAATCGATCTAGGTTTAATTTGGGGGAAATATGTTTCGTGATGTTGTAAATATTATGGCGCAAAGACTAAATTATACCGCCAGCATGTGGCATAAAATAAACGACGGTTAAATCCCGTCACCAATAGAAAAGAAACGGACAAAAATATATGGCGCCAAAGGAAAATTTCCCTCCATCATTTGCGACGGTTAACAACCGTTATATTTTACAATGGGAAGTAACCGTTGCTAATTAGGCGGAAGGCCTGTTGTAAAATTCAGCTTTTGGTGTAGTGGCCAAGACAATTCTAGCTGAGATACACGAAGGAGAATGTGGAGATCATTCAGCTGGTCAAACTCTAGCCAAGAAAGTTCTCCGATATGGGTATTTCTGGCCGGATATTAATCGAGATGCTGCTATTTACTCAAGAAAGTGCGACAAGTGCCAAAGATTTGCAAGAATCCCAAAAGCGCCTTCCACCGAACTCACGCAAATGGTCAGCCCATGGCCGTTCGCCATTTGGGGAATAGATTTGATTGGACCTTTACCGATCGCAAAATCTGGAATCAAATATGCTATTGTTGTTGTTGTTGATTATTTCACTAAATGGGCTGAAGCTGAACCTCTGGCCACTATTACCTCTAAAAAGATGATAAATTTCGTAATTAAAAATATCATTTGCAGGTATGGTGTGCCACAGAAGATAATCATAGACAACGGTACTCAGTTTGAAAGTGAAGAATTCCAGGACTTTTGCAAATGGTTCAGAATTCGAAAAAGCTTCTCAGTAGTGGCTCATCCGCAGGCAAACGGGCAAGTGGAAGTAGTGAACAAAATCATCAAGTCAACCATCAAAAAGCAACTCGAAAAAGCAAAAGGTGGTTGGGTTGATAAGCTTCCATTAGCACTATGGGCATACAGAACTACTCACAAAACTGCGACTGGGCACACTCCATTTTCACTGGCATATGGATCAGAAGCAATGATTCCAGTGGAAGTAGAAGTTCCTTCACACAGGAGAATTCATATCAACGAAACTGAAAACGAAAAGCTGCAACTTGAAGCACTTGATTTTCTTGATGAAAAAAGAGAAGAAGCTAAGCTCAGAGTTTCAGCTTATCAGCAAAGGATAGCCAGGCACTTCAACTCTAAAGTTCGCCAACGCAGCTTTGAGATCGGAGATTTAGTCTTGAAAAGGATCATGACAGCAACTGGGGTGTTTGGGCCAAATTGGGAAGGGCCATATGTCATAGGCAATAAACTTCTTGATGGCACTTTCAAACTCGTAACCGTCGAAGGAGATCCAATTCCAAGAGCCTGGAACAGCAACCACTTACGTCCTTATTTTACTTAAAAAAAAGCTCTGCTCAAAATTGTAAAATAGTGATGAATGTATCAGTTGTATTATAAGACATTGTAAACCAGTGCAAGTGAATAAAAGCTATAAAGTGGATGTAGGCCCGATTCTCGGCCGAACCACTATAAATCTTGTGTTCTTTACTATTTCATAATGCCTGTTTCATTTCGATATGTAAATACTTTAAATGTATTGCTAAAATGTCGATTCAAAATTGCAGGACATTAAAACAAGGCTTGCTCGTCACAAAGCCAAGCGACCTCTATAAATCACCTACTAAGCAAATACCAAGCGACAAAAATTCCAAATTCAAATCCTATACAAGAAGAACTTCACATAAAAAGTTAGCACTCCACTGTGGCAAGCCTTCGTTAACTGGTTGTGATTGTCGATATGAACAGACATCCAACTAGGTAACTCGCGTTTGTCCCGTGAAGTTATTCAACAGTGAAGTCCACTTCTTCGGACAAGGCAATTTACTTGCAAAAGGAAAGAACATGCGCTTGGAAATGATAATAAAAGATCGCTAATGAGCAGATGATGAGAGAACATGGCCAAGCAAACACAGAAGCAGCCAAAAGGAAGTATACCTCTCAATAAAAGGGCCGGTAGAACCACCGAAGGGACACCTTCCCAGGCAGAAGGAACAGGGCCCTTGCTAACTGATCATGATGCATCCGATCAGGCAGCTTGCATCCATCCTGTGGATCTACTCGCCCCTGAGACGCAACCTTCCTGGCACACCAACCAACCAATGCTCCTTCCCAAAGGTCAACAAAGCTCTCTAACGAGGCACGCCAAAAAATGAAAGTGCTTCTCTCAATCAATAAAGATTGGTGGAACCACCGGAGGGGCACCTTCCCAAGCTGAAGGAACAGGGCCCTTGTTAATTGATTGCGATCGTTTGTGCAAACGAACATCCAATCAAACAACTTGCGTCCGCCCCGTGGATCCATCCAACCATGAGAAAGTAACTTCCAGGCAATCAAAAAGCCCTCTTCGGAGGCACAAGCCCTCTTCGGAGGCAGACGCCCTCTACGGAGGCGGACGCCCTCTCCCGAGGCACCACAAGCCCTCTTCGGAGGCATACGCCCTCTACGGAGGCGAAAGCCCTCTCCCGAGGCACCACAAGCCCTCTTCGGAGGCACACACCCTCTACGGAGGCGAACGCCCTCTCCCGAGGCACCACAAGCCCTCTTAAGAGGCACAAGCCCTCTTCGGAGGCACAAGCCCTCTTCGGAGGCACAACTCTTTAAGAGGAGCCCTCTCCGGAGGCATGTCCCAAAATAGAATACTCAAACAAAAAAGCCTTCTCCGGAAGCACATTTCAACTCTCAAAGGAAGGTTAACTTATTCATCTCAAAAAAGTTCTTCCTAAAAAGTTGAAATGCTACAAAAAGACCTCTTCAGAGGCACACTTCACCGTGCTCGAAGTACCAAAAATAAGCCCTTTACTGGGGCACAAAATCAAAACCTTCTTCAAAAGCTAATTTCACTGCGTAGGGAAATCCACTTTTTAACAAATAAAAGTGATCATCTCTGAAAGTTGATGTGTTCTTCAAGGAAGAAAGAGAAAGTAAAAATTTCTCCAAAAACGAGATATAATCTATTAAAAGCAGAATGATTCTTCCCTTAAGAGTGGAATAGTTATTCTCTAAAATAAGAGTATCAGTCTCGTAAAAGCTAGAAATGTTGCAATGCACTTATGGTATGGGGGCAACACTATACAATTCAGTTATATTAATAAAAGTAACACGCAAGCAACATACCACAAGTTCATTGCAATATCACGAAAAATAGATGTGGAATAAATGCATTCTCAAACACAGACAAAAAAGTTTGTACAAGTAAAAAGAATCGTTTATTATACACTAAAAATGAGAAATAAATATACTCACACATACATAAGAATTTGTACAAGTGAAGGAACTATTTTATTCAATACTCTGAAAATTCTTTACATGTGCAGATATCTCAAAAAAACAAAAGCAGGGACCGGTACCCGCACAATCTCCGGTCAATACATCCAAAAAAGCAAAATAAGAAGCATAAGGTCTAGCTTATCATTCCTTCTTCTGCCCACCCTTGGAACTCTTTCCCGGCCTGATAATCAGTTTTGAAAGCCGTTGTGGATGAGTTGGGGAAGGAGGAGAAGGAGGGGCAGCCGGATCTTCTTCAATATTCTTCTCATCAGCCGAAGCGCTCTTCTTCTTCATCGCGCGCTTCCCTTTCCTCTTGGAAGAAGACTCGCTTCCCGGACTAAGAAACTCAGAAAGTTTTGTATCGTCATCATGAGTTTGCTCCGGGGTCTTTCCGCCTTCTTCAAGTCCTCCAATCTTTTGCTCCTGCGAAACAACCGGATCATCCAAGTCTTTGAGGGCTTCTATTTTCTCTTCTTGTGATCCTGGTTGAGAAACAGAAAGAGGAGTAACTTGGGAAGGGGGAGGAACAGCAGCTGGAGAAGGAGAAGTTGGTATAGCTTTTGGAACTTATGCTGCAGAAGAAAAGAAGTTAAAATCGGTATTCTCCGAGAAAAGAGAAGTTATTAGTTCATCAAACTCGGTTAAATCGAATAAGTGATTCACTGGATCCGGGTCGACGCCAAAGTTGCCTGAAGAAGTCGGTTTTGTAAAATTAATCTCGAATTTCTCAGCCTCAATATCTTCCAGGGCTTCGTCCTCAGTATGAGTAGTCACAATTTCAATGTCTACTTTAGCAGGAAGCGAAGAATGGGCACTGGAATCTATAACATTGACGTCAGCTGAAGTTGAAGTATGAACAGGGGCAGTTGAAGGAGCTTCCTCTTTCGGGTGTTCATCTCCTGTAGACTCAGCTCGTGCCCTAGCAAGTTGCTCTTTTCCTCTAGCAAGAGCGGCACGAGCTTCATCGTCAAGGTAACGTGCCTCAAGTCCTGCTTCATCATAGCCGGCACCGCCAAGCATATCAACTGCGGCTTCCCACACTTCAGCCAGGGTAATCTCATATTCAGGGCCCAGAAAAGAGAGACTTCCATGACCCAGAACGCTGTGTAAATAAAAGTCGAATAAGGTAGAGCCGACGCTAGCTTTTGTTGCCTCATGCGATTGCTCGGCCGCTTCCTTTTCGACAACGGCTGCAACTCGACCAGCAACAGACTCATCACGCTCCTTCTCAGCTTTAGCAAGTAGAGACTTTAGCAATTCAATCTCCACGTTCTGGGAGTTAACCGTTTCCCGCAACTGAGTGTTATTTTTTCGGTATTCTTCAACAACGAACTGCTCAGCCGCAAATTTCATCTCAGCATCTCTCTGAGCAGCGTCTGCATCCCACACTTGTTTTTGAAACACTTCTTCTTTTTGAGATTGCGAAGCGGAAGAAGCGGTGAGATCTTCCTTGAGTTTTTTAACCTCGGACTCAAGTCTCGCATTATCATCAGCAATGCTCGTCATCTCGGCATCATGCTGTTTGCAAATTTTATCCCACTCGGATTTATCATTTTCCATGGTTAGCATGGCTTCAAGATTTGCACGGTTGACTCTTTGCAGCTCATCGACAAGCTTTTGCCATCCGGACACCCTTTCAATGTTAAGTTTGACGGCATCAAGGCTACGCAGCATATCCGATTTATCGATCGGAACCAAATCAAGGTCAAAACGCACCCCTTTTAAGCACCAATTTGGAAATCGGCTTTGAAGAATAGGAGGGGCATCTTTGACCTGATACTGAGGTCTGCTGATGATCGCCTGGATGTCAGATTTCTTTAAAGCAGGAGAGCCGGATGGAATATTAGGAGAGATGGGAGCATCGATCTTTTCCAAAATTGCAGACGTGTCCTTTTCGCTAAGTTTGGTCCGCTTGCTAGAACCATCAGCAATATGACTCTTCCCCTTGTCGTCGTAAGATTTCCTTTTTTGAGAATCGTCACTTCTGCGGGAAGAGTCGTATCGCTCATCCCTACTCCCATAGTGCTGTTCATCTTCTCTTTTGCGGCGCTCTTCATAGTCCCACCTCTCTCGAGCTTTCCTAATAGCTCTTTCTTCGTCCGTTTCCCTCGGGGCATCGTGGTATTGCCTAAAATCATAAGCTCCGCGGCCTCCATAGCGTTGAAATTTGTCGTAATATGAGCCAGTGCGCCCCATCGGAGAATCTGAAAATGGAAAAAGAATGAAGTTTAGAAATTTCCAGGAAAAGAGGATAATTGCGTATAAGCGCTGAAAAATCCTAAGTGTGTGCGGCGTGCAAACTACGTGCGTCAAACTACAAACCACGCTTTAATGTGGAAACGGAGACGACTGGTGTAGAAGGTGTCAAAGCTTGTTTCAAAGAGGAAGTCGCTTCAACAACGGGAGAGATCGCTTTTGAGATATTATCTTTAAAAAGCTCCTGAGAAGTTATCATTATATCACTCAAATTATCAAAAATATCATCGCCGTGATGCCCAGCAGAACTCTCTTTTTCGACTTCCATGTCGGCCGTCTTCTTAGAAATGTGAGGATTTTCCTCCTCTTCGATAACTAGGGAAAGCGTTGACTTGTTGGACGACCCCGCAACATCGATAGGAGTAGAACACTTTACTAATGCAGTGTCTGCAGTTGGCTCCTTTAGAGCCATCTCTTTCGTTGAAGCTGGGGCATCTGATGTCTGTGCTGGAAAATTAGAAACTTCACGAGGCTGAGTAAAGTGGGAAGAATGTAAAAGCCCGAATTGATGTAAAAATTCGTCTATCAACAGAAATTGGATACTCCTCTCCTCAACTGACACCGCCATAAGCCTTTCAAAAGTCGCTTTGTGACCGGGATCTCTAGAAGGAGGATGAAGTGCTGAAAAGAAAAGGGCAAAGTTAACACTTGACAACTCGGACTTCGGCAAGTTCGAAAAAACATAAGAAACAGAGATAAGTGATCTTACTTCCTACTCTCCGGATAGTGTAAAATCCCGGAGGACAGCGAACATAGAAAAATTGACTTAGAAACCCATGAACGCTTTCAGGGAGACCAATGATAAGTTTGCGGTTTCTGGTACTTCTCACAACTGTGATGGAAGGATGGTCTTTGTTTTTAGCGAAAGTGCACAAATAACAAATTTCGTCGAAGCTTGGAAGACGATCGAGTGTCCTCCTAAAGAGCACACATAACCCCGTTAAGATAGCATATCCATTGGGATGCAGCTGGAAAGGGAAGATGGTTAATCGTAGAAGAAGTGTTCGCAAGAAGTCATTAAAAGGAGGGATAGCTCCATTCTGGCACATTTGTCGATTTACCGCAACAAAACCACGAGGAGGTCTATCAGCATTATCAGGCTTCCCGGGTAGTTGTGCGTCTGCTTCAGCAATTCCGAATTGAATACACAACTGGTTAAAGGTTCTGTAGTTCAAAGTGGTCGAGACCCTTTCTGGAGGATCATTCAATGGAACAGCAACTGGAAAAATCTCTTCAACTTGCTCTATTTCTTCTTGTGGAGAAGACATTCTACACAATCAACTGGATGTTCAAATGTGAAGGTACACGTTTCCTAAAAAGTGTGGAGTGTTGTGCAAAACTAATGAAAATAAAAAGCAAACATAACTGGAATTAAACTCATTAATGATCAATCGATTACAAGATTTCAGAACTTCTTAATATTCAAGTGCAGTGTTAGTGCAAATAAATCAGTTTCAGTTGACTATTACAATTTTGCTTTAATACTTCACTTGAATGGGTTATTGTACAGCATTTCGTTCATACAGTTCATTTAAGTTGATTTTCTCTTTATCGACTAATCTGTCATTCGATGTGGGCAGTCAATGACAGTATATTCGTCCCAGTTTTCTGCAAATATTGTGTTTAACAAGTTGATAGCATTAGGAATAATCTGTAAAGAAGTTCAGGCAATTCAAGTCTTAAAGTTCAAGGCAGTGAAAAATATGCTAAGTTCTAACTCGTTCACGACTTAGTATGGGTCGGAAATCCCTCAAGTTACAATATGCAAGTAGTAGCTCGTCCACGGCCAAAAGGAAATGCTACGAGTTAGGTTAAGTCGTTGACTCTAAGTCGTAATACATAGGAAGACTTCGAGTCTGAACAGCACTATTTTTCCTAAGTCCAAGCTTGGCCGCGACTTAAGGTCTATGCCTCAAACTAATTAGGTCGCAGGGGTTCTTGAACCGAAAAAAGTGTTAAATCGTGAATATTTTAGGTCGTGAATTTTTTGGGTCGTCTCCGATGGAAATTCAAGCTGTCTCTTGCTCGAACCAAAACCTCACCTCCTTCTGCCGATTACCTTCTTCTCCATTGAGAAGTTCAGTAACTCGTCAGCCAACTTGAGATTCATAAACCCAATAACTTCGAAATATCCCCTATCAAAAACCCTAAGTTACGTCTCCTAATCGCATCTCATAACATCATCAAATCATCCCAAATCCATCATGAAACCAGTATGCGGCAGTATATTCGAGGATCACAATGACATCACGACTAAAGAAAGTCAAGAATCGGACGCGACACAACTCGTGATAAAGCATAATGTATAAATTCGGATAAAGGGCGACGAACACGGGATCCTCGATTCAATGATGATCACGTTTGGATATTAGTTGAATTCACTTACGCAATGTAATGCTGAGGATAACTGATGATCGAGTAATGAGATTTGTCTTCGAGAGCTCGAGTATTTGCTAATGGCTGAACAAAATAATAAGACAGGTGAAGTGAAAGAGGAAACGACCTAAGCTATTTATACACTGGGGTATTGAAATGTGAATCGACCCACGATCCACGACTTACGACTTATCTTATGTCGTTCACGATCAAACAAAAGAGCGAGTTAAGAAGAATCGAAGCATATGACCTACGACCTAGGCATACACTTCGAGGGGCAAATGTTAATCCTCTTTTGTTCGTGACTTAACAAGCTGCGACTTACAACCTAAAAGGCATGTCGACCTAACAGTTGCCGACTTAACAAGCTGGAACTTACGACCTAAAACCATGCCGACTCAATGGTTGTCGACTTAACGATCTAAACCATGCCGACCTAAAAAGCATGTCGACTGAAAGGAGCATACCGACTTAAGATGTGGACCGACTTAAGGAGCTAATGACTTAAAAGGACTTACGACCTAACAACTTAAAAGGACTTACGACCTACCGACCTAAGTGGATGAACGACTTAACGAGCTAAAGCAAAGTGAAGACATGTTCCATGCCGCATCTTTTAGGTCGCTGCCGACTTACGACTTATACTAAGTCGCGCGCGACTTATCAACTCGTTCAGAAGAATCAAGTGCAGCCGAAGTGATCCCCTATATCGTCACCGACTTACGATCTACGACCTACCCTAGGTCGTGGCCGACTTATCACTTGATAAAATTCTGCTCAGAAATCCTCTCTATAAATACCCCTCAAACTCCAACAAGTAAGGGACTTTTGGCCGATCATTTCTTGAAGCGTCGTCACTCTGCCGAATTCTCAACTCATCCAACATTTGAAGAACTCCAATCACTCAAGACATTACAACGAGCTTTGAGAGAAATCTTCCGCATTCAACACGAATTCGAGGAGATCTTCAACATCGAAGCTTGAGCTAATAGTCGAAAGTGTTTAGGAATCGAAAGATATTGTATTTCACAAGTGTATTGTATCATTTTGTAACCAGATTCAGTAATAAAGAGATTCAAAGTGGACGTAGGCTCGATCTCAAGCCGAACCACTATAAACTGCTGTCTTTTACTGCTTTTTCACTATTTTACTGCTTAATTCCTGTTCCCGTCACACGGGTGGTGCTTTCACAACTTCACAACACACACCGGGTGTTAACGTGCAACTTTTAGCGTTAACAGAATGCATGTTGATATATCTCATTTGTGGATTTACCCTTTACACAGTCTGCCCCGACAAGTCATCTCGGTCGTTTTCAACTGTATACTTCCGGACAGTTGTGATGTGCACTTCACACGACCCTTTTGTTGCCCTACCCTTTAGGTATATTGGGGCATGATAAATCTTACTGGTGCTATAGTCCACTACATCATATCTCTATCTGTGGTGCTACTTCTCTTCGTTTGCACTATGTCTTTGATAATCTTCATTATCTTTGATAGTTTTATATGTCCTAGCAACAGATCATTTGGACATAGTGACGAGGAACAATGTTATCACGATTCTAGTTGCGACACTCGAATCAGTCCGTTAGGATGGATTAGTAGTCTGATAGTCAATATCTTATACCATTATCGGTAAATGATAAATTTGCTACTTTCAAAACATTTGATCTGTAACAACCTGCATATTTTACGATTATATATTTAAATGTTTTATTTAAATATAGCATCGTTTGTTGAATTTAAAGTCCAAAATGTGACTTTTTGTAAACAGTCGAATCCGGACTCGAGACCACTTCCATTGAGTTCAAAACGACGTTTACAACTTTTTGAGTATAAACATTGATATGTTTGGAGTTGATTAGGATTTTGGTATTTTGTTTGGGCTTTGGTTTGTGTTCTAGCCCACTAACCCAATAAGAGAACCCAAACCTTCTACCAAAACACCTCCCACTCCACTCCTCTTCATTCATTCATTTCATTATTCCTAACACTCAAGCCCTAAAGGAAAATGGGGAAATAGAAAGGAATTTAAAATTCCTAAACCCTAGATTATTAGGAAATTCAAATCCAAGTTCCAAAATCAAAGAGAAGCTTAGGTAAGCATCCTCTTCATCTTCTCCATCTCAATCCCTCTCCAATTTTCATAATTTCCTATACCCCAACTTGGGAAATATTTGCATATGATCATAGATTGGAGCTTCTAGAGTTGAAGTTGAAGAGAGATTGATCTTTCCTTGTCTTAGAGCTTCTCAATTGTGTTTTTGGGTTTAAAGGTGAGTTCTTGAACTCACATCTATGTTTATACCTTTGATAGTTGTTAGGTATGAATTCCTAACATCTATTTCATGTTCATTTGCTTTTGAATTGAATTGGTTTGGTGAATTTTCCAATTTTTGGTATTTTGAAGTCAAAATCTATGAAAATCCTACTATGGATGTTTGGACATGTTGTTTGGAGTGTATTGAAGAGCCTATAGGGATGGATTGTCGCTTGCCATAAATCCCAAGCCATCGTCGCTCATTCGATTGCTTCCAAGTTGATTTGGCCATCAATGGCCTAGGCAAAAATGTGCCTTGAGCTTCAGCTCAGACGTCTGGTAAAATGCTCAAACGTCTGATGCTATGGAATAAAAATTCCAGTTTTATAGCTCAGACGTATGAGGTTATTTACCAGATGTTTGGACGTTCTGGAAGAAAATTTCCAGACCTTCAGCTTAGACGTCTGGGAAGACCACCAGACGTCTGACCCTGATAATTTAAGCCAATTTGCCTATTTTGAGTAGATTTCCGTTTTAATCGATTTTTGTTGATCCGATTAGTTGTTTTCATTTATTATCGACTTTGATGGCTTCTTTTTTGGATTTTTGGTATTTCCATTTAATGGATTTGATATCGATTTTCATGGTTTTGATTCACGTCGTCGAATGTGAATTTTTGGCGATAGATTGTTTTTACAATCGTTTCGGTGATTTGTCACTTTAAAATACAAAGGTTTCTATACTAGTAGTAAATACTCAAACTCTTTCGCAAAAAATGATTTCAACAATTACTTTTAATACAAAGCTCGCTTTTAAAACTGTTTTCAAATCTATTAGTATATACAAACCTTTACCACATTCGTATGAGAAATCTAATTAAACGACTTATTAAAACAAGTGGTATGAAACGCTTGCGTTTACTTCGTCGATTAATTCTTGGACTTGTTCGAATGAACTCTTGTGACAATTTTCGAGTGGAAATCTACAATCTGTTCATAAATTTTTAAGTTAAGCTAGTGGTTATGGGACTTGAAGCTAAACTCATTTATTTACTAGCTTAGTGTAGTTTACACTTCTTATTGATCTATGGTGATCATTTTATGGTTTAAACTAGCGATATGGGATATCTCTTTGTCCACGTGGGGGACTATACCCCGTTTTATGGAGCTTCGTCTCATTTTTAGGGGCTAGCGACCTCGGGTCTTTTGACCGTTCATGGAGCAATCGGCTCAACGAATTCGGAGCATGGACGTATCTTTTTAGGTGCGTCGATGTTCGCTTGTGCATGGGGCGTATCTTTTTTGGTGCGTCAATGTTCAGCTTATCAGTCCCCAAGGGGGGACTATACCCCATATTTTTATGGGACAGCGACCCGTTTGTGATACACGTGTTGGTGAATTTTCATGATCCCGTTTATGATAGGCCTCCCTCTTTTTGTGTTTTCTGGATTTCTAATTGATGATTTCTGGAATTTGTGTTTCACCAATTTTTGTGATTTGTATTGATAAGCCCTATCAATATTTGTAGTTTGGTGAATAAAAATAAAGAATATGACATTCTTTTTGGTGTATGAGAAATTTGAGATATTGTATGATTTTTGTTGTTATCATATGTATTTGTCATATCTCTTATCATATCTCATCTTATCTGATATTTATAGCTAGACTGATCCGTTTATTATTTTTCTTCTTAAATAATACTCGGGTCAGACCGAGGTGTTTCAGGTGCTTCCACTTGAATTCTTATCAGGAACCGTCATCTAACTTTTGGCTAACTACTTTATCTTAGTAGTTGTTTTTTTATATTCGAGATAGAGACTCCTTGATGTATACATATTCTTTTGTCTAGCACTTGTACCTATTCATTTGTGATGTAGTGGATCTTGTATGACCACTACTTTGATGTACACTTCTATGTGTTATATTCATATATGTTTCCGTCTTTGTGATATGAATATATGTGACTGATTTATGTTATGCTTATTTTATATTTGTTTCTGAAGGCCACATAGCCATTGTGTAGTAGGTTTGAGTTTGTTTTTGATATGTCAGATTTTCTCTTGAAATGAAATGCATGACATACTATCTGACATATCGGTACTCGCCCAAAGCAATTACACAGATGGTCGCTTCTCAACAGCCTTATTCTTCGTACTAATTGACGGCATTACCTAGTAGTGTCCTTGGTTAGTGTGAGTATAGAGGTGGGGCGTCACAGGATCTTTCAATAAGACATTTATTCCTGAAATGTCATTTTAACCCATCATATAACAATTTGATTTGTCGTGTCGGTGCATTACAGTTTAACTTGTAGGTAATAGTATTATTATAACAAAAGCAATAATTAACATGACATTGAATATTAACAATTGGGGTAAATTAAATTAATTAACTTGAAATGATGGAATTCAGACTAAATAAACATGTATAATATCATCCATACATGCATAGATACACACAACTTCGTATAATTCAAATCAAAGTGAATTTTGAATTATTTAACTAGAAAATATTCTTTTAATCATAGTTTAAATTCGAAATAATATTAAATAATTTAACCTTAAACTATTTAAAATATGAATTTCATCTCATTAAATATTCATCAATAAATATATTTATAATATTCATCACATTGGATTTTAAATTCAACTTTAATTTAAATCTCTTTACTTTCTTTTTAAAATAATAATAATAATTCAAAATCAATTTAATTAAATTATTTTTAATTCCAAAATAATTCAAAAAAAAATTATTTGGAACAAAAATCCTATAAAAATTATTTAGTTCAAATTTAAAAACAAAACAAAAATCATTTCAAATAATATTTGCACTTCTTTTCTTTAAAAATAATATAAGATCTTCTTCATAATTATATTCAATATTTCAAATGTATGTAAATAAATTAAAATGTGAAAATTAATTGACGAAGATATATTTCCCATCTTAAATAATTTTTAAAAATAATTCTAGAAGTGCTATAATCATCAGAATAGGTTTCAAAAACTAATCAAAATCAAATCAACTTTGGCAGATATTTTTATTTATAATGCTCTTTCATTTTAACATAAATATTATTTAAATTGTAATATTCAACATTAAATCATTATTTATCAATCCAATTTATATTTTGATACTCAATTAAATTTGATATCGATAATATGTCAAAATGGTAGAGTTCAATATCTCGTTATTAATATCTTAACTCGTTGTATTTGATATAAATAATTAAAATCACTCATTTTAATTAAACTTCTACCACACAAAACAATCAATATCATAATATATAGCATATCATTCAACTATATATAATTCAATTCAAACAATCATCGATCAAACAATCAACCATCAAACATCTATTAACCATCATCAGAATCTAATATTCAGGTGATAGTAATTCAAATATCATAGGCTGCAAAGCCATTATATCCATTATAAATTTAATTTAAAGGAATTTGAAATTAAACTGTAACGACCGGGATCTTCCAACCCTCGAAAATCGATACTATACGTCCATTGTATTGCATGCCGAGCAATCTGAATGCCAGAAAAACCCGATTGTTAGGGAGAAAGAAAGAAGGAAGAAGGTAAGAAGTAAACCAAACAACACAGAATCTCACAGCAGAACGAATAATCTGTAATATAAATCAAATCTTTACACAAACAACTGTAATACATGTATATACAAACATCAATCAGAGTGTACTAACCTATTTCAGCCTGGACAGAACGAATAATCTATAATATAAATCAAATCTTTACACAAACAACTGTAATACGTGTATATACAAACATCAATCAGAGTGTACTAACCTATATCAGCCTGGACAGTTATAATAGCATGTCCTCATAATTGCTGATAAATACAACAACGAATACAATGGAAAAATAACCATCTACATGAATATGTCTCTGGCCTCCAATTCGTCTCCTGAAGCTCCAAAGCATCCAAACTAATCTATAATATGCTCGGTCTGACCCGAGCATTATAGCAAAATAACACCCGAGTCAGTCTGGAAAACCAGGGTGAGAAAACACACCCAACTGGATTTTAAAGTTATAAAAAAACCTTTTGAAAATTAAGAGTATCTTTTAAGACCACGCCGCACATAAACACGGACGGGTTTTTACCTTACGATAACCAAAACATTTCATATGAAATTCTCTGATATTATAATAGTGTATAAGATACAAATACTTATTAATCTTAGCCGAAATTGTTACATTAATTAAATTCCAGCTTAATAGGTATACAACTAAAACAGTAAAGGTTTGTATTGGAAAATGGAATCCATACAATGACTGGGCTACCAGGGTACCGCCCGTCACGGTGCATCTCTAGACAAATAACACCGAGGTCGAACCTATCGACCCCTGCCAACACAGAACCGGCCTACCCTTTACTGGATAGTACCGAATATGATCACCCCTCCGTTAATGAGCCCCAAAGCATACAAATGAGAGATAATAGCGACTAAAGATAGGGATGATCATATCCTACTTGCGAGCAACCCACTTAGCCCTGCTGCATTTCCCCTGTTTTAGTCGTTCTCGGTTGATAAGGCTTGAGGCTACGTTTTACCTTTTTATATAGCACTTCCTACTTTGAATGCTAATACTGCCCTCTAAGCAACGATGCAATACAAACATTCATCCATACTAGTCCGTTCAGGGACTGAACGAAACACTTGAGAGCCCTGTCTTCAAATTCCGTCATCTTCAAGATGTCTTCACTTCGAAACGCTTAAGTTTGATCGAAGTGGTTTTCGAATAACATATCCGATCCTAGTCTCTTTGAAACAACTTTCAATAATTCCCGGTAAACTCAACCCCGATTCTTTAGGAAATAAACAGTCAAAGATGAGATCAGAAATCACCTCCTAATTGTTAGTGGACAGATTTCCTTATCATTGTCCTAAGAGAACGAAATGATATTTATACACACAGTACAACATCATCGGAGATGACTGTGCCATAACTTACGTGTTTCTCCTCGATATTTCTAAAGTTATATTTGGGTCCAATTTCGATAGTCCGTTATTTAACTATCGACTAACAACATTCAATCAAGGATTTATTCTGTAGGGAAAACTGACATTGGTTAAGCACGTAAGCAATCACTAGCTTCCTTTAATAAATCTTTCATTCAGAAAAATCACTTTGTAAATTACTTGTATAAAAATACTTTTACAAAGGTATAACCATAAATCCCAAGATTTCAATACTTACAAAATATTTATATACTTATCTCAACGGTATAAGTATATCCACAAAATTGAGACAAATTTTCTTTTTATTTGATTCTCCAATCATTTATAAAACTCCTTATAATTCTCTAAAAACATTTATAATCCAATTTATAAATCTTCTAGATCATTTATAAAATTCTTTTATACATTTCAATCGCTCATAAATTCTTTTTGTACCTTTTTAAAATCATTTCTAAAGCCTTTATAAATCCATAACCATTTATAAAACTCCTTTTATAAATCTATAAACTCGTTTCTATTGTTTATAAATATCTAACCATTTATAAACTCTTTAATCTTGTAAATAATTTTCCCTTAAGTCTTCAAACCATTTTATAAATTCCCTTATAAAATCCAAACCTTTCAACTCTATTCAGGGGTCTCGAAAACATTTACAAATAATTAAAAATCATTTACTTCAAAACATTATTATATAATAATAATAATTAACAATAAACATTATAAATAAATGAAAATTATTCACTTTAAAACATCTTAAAAGTAATAATTAATATTTTCAAAATATTGTTTAAGAAACAAAAATAATTAATCTTTACCATTTTTATAAATAATGATAATTTATTTTCAAAACCTTGTTTAATCCTTATCATTAATTTCAAACCATAATTATTCTTGAAATAATTAACCTTTCAAATTATTAACATTTCAATAAATTCTTTAAAACAATATTAACTATAAACAAATAAATTTAAAATAACACTAATATAATTAAATAACCTTAAAATAATATTATTATAATTAAATAACTTTAAAACATATTAATATAATTAAATAACCTTAAAATAATACTATTATAATTAAATAACTTTAAAACAATATTAAATGTAAATAAATCATCTTTTCTAAATAAAAAATTATGAACCCATTTTTGGATTAAAAACCATTTCCTGTCTTAAACCCAGTTTCAATTCAATTGGCGATTTATAGTATTTCAAAATACTAATTTCAGGTCAATAGCCGCCAAACGCTCAACCAATACTGATATTGATTTTCTATAATCACTAGGTTTTTGTTTTTAAACATAGAACAATGTTATAACCATAGTGTCCTCAATCAGGTTCATTATTCAATAGTCCATATAAAAGAATATTATCGAAACAATTCAATAATAGAGAGGAATCCCGTTAGATCCCTCTAACCTGTTTCCCCTTGCATCACAAACGTTATATAATCATAAAATATAAATCAACTGCTTCGAGGTGGGATTCGTATACGAAGGGTCATCCGCTCTTATACGGGAACGTAATAGGGTCTCATCCGCTCCAATAGGCGGGAATATTCAATCCAACTAATATAAATATAGTAATTCATTCAAATAATCATCCAACAATTTTTATCAACTATATATCATACTGGTTAACCAAAATGGTGAGTTTAACTCACCAAAATTCAAGTTGCCGCTTGCGTATTTTGGTTTCGTCTGAATTCAAACGACGTTCGAATCCAGCGTAAAATTCAATAAGCTCTAATCTCCACCAAACCAATTCTATCTCGTAGTATTCGTTGATACGATCCTAACGCGACTCGTTTCGTTCGAATCGGACCTAAAATGAGTAAGTTATCACATTTAAAAGATTACATAATTTAAATAATATAATTTATTAACTAATAAATCATTAACTTAACATAATCCTAATTCAAATCCTTAAACCCGCCTCTCCCTCTCTCTATCCTGTTCGAACTTCAAAGCCCAGGCTGCCTCCTTCTCTCGCTTGCCGCCGCCGCCTTGCTCCTACCGATAGCTCACCCTCCGCCGTGCCTTCCAGCACTGACCTTGCTCCCTCCGCCACCGCGTACCCCTGCCATGACCCAAAAATGCGGAAACACCCAAATTTCCTTCAAGTCATGGTTGCCGTCGCCACAGCCAACTTCATGCCACCAAACTTCCACCACTGCTAACTTCATGCCACCAAACTTCCGTCATGCCTTGCCCTCATCACCGTCTACAATTCTCCTTCACAAGACTTTGCCAAACAGCGCCCCAGTCGTCGGAAATCCCGAAAGTTGACTTCGCTGATGAACTCGAAATGCCACTGTCGTTGTCCATCCTAGCCCAATCCAACTAGTCATTGAGTTTATCTCGACGTCGCCTATCTATCTCTAGTTGACGATGAGACACGATAAGGCCTCTAGTGGCGCTGATCGCCTATGGCTGTTGGATGAGGCCAATGTTTCAATAAGAAGATGAACATTTATTTTATTTTTTTAATTTTTACTCTTTTTGATATTCTCTGGTTTGAAAATATTAAGAGGGCAAAATTGAAAATATGTAATAGAGATGGTATGGGCTTGGGTATGGAGAGTTTTTGTGTGAATAGTGCAAGTATGGCAAAGGCATGGGCAAGGTTGTAAAGTACAAAATATTATATATATAATTTTATATTCGAAAATATTCGGCATTACAAGTCAAAAAATATCGAGCTCCAATCGAGGCATGTCGCCTGGCGTTCTATATGTTATACCTCTATTTCGAATATAATGGAACTTATTTTGAGACCTAATTTGATCATATGCAAAAGATAGCCTTTTCCAACCTAGTTGTTATATTAATTTTCTAAAATTAATTTACACGCGTTTCGATATCGCACATCCAAACGATACGTCCGATGGCTACGAAAATCGTCGGCATACAATAACTCACTATTACGGATCCAATGAAACTGGTTTCGTCGAAATCCAAGACAGTGCCCCAAAAGGCTATTTTTATATGTTAATTAAAACGAATTATTTTAAAAATCCAATTAAACAATTTTAAATTAACATTAAAAGTTTACTATCTTCTTTCTTATAAAATAGAATTTTCAATAAGCTTTGAAATTATTTTTATCCAACTTAAAACCCAAGATTTAATTATTTAAACAATTTCGATTATTAAATTCAACAATTAAATTATCCAATAACTCACTATATTTGAAATCCAAGTTATTTAACTTATAAAAATAACTTTTCGATATTTAAAATAAATTAAATATTCCAATTTTAAATGACTAAAATTCTGGGTCGTTACAATAACAAGGTATTAAACTTACTATAAAGGAAAATATGTGTTTACTATAAGAAGAGATAAAGAAATTATACTCATTAAAATGAAATAGGGTAATACCCACTCAAATTACTTCAGCCCTAGCATCTGCCATTAAATGTCATCATCTAACATCGACGTCATTTCCTTATCCATGCAATAGTAGCCACAAAACACGTCATCTCGCGTCAAAGTCGGGTTAGTGACTGTAGTCATTAGCCATAGCCGCCTGCTCCAACGTCGCTCAGACATCTCGCCTCCAACCTCCTCGTCCTGCCACATTGCCTTTCTTCCATGCATTACAAAGACATCATGATGTCTGCCTCCTGATGCACATGTGGCCAACCTACAAAATCTCGCCTTCATTGTATGCCCCATGGCTGCTGTTTTCTTTTTTTTTCGATCACGTTAAGACTAGAGAAGTGATATGAAGTTAATGGGTTACGGCTAAAGAAAAGAAATAGTGTCAGGTTAGGTGTCTTTAGGGTTAAGTAAGTTAATAAGTTAAATTTTATTGATAAAGGGGATAAGGATAAAGATTTGGGGTCAGATAATTTTCTTTTGATTAATTTCATTTTCTTTTAAAACATTTCGTACCCTAAACTGCTTTATTATCCAACCGCTATTAGATATTTGATTAAATCATTTTCTTTTAAACTTTCTAATAACTTTTGGATTTTTAAAACACAACTCAAATCCAAATTTGGATTTTTAATCAATATTTTTCTTTTATTATCAATCGAATCCGAAATTTTACTTTTATTGAATTAAATTCAATAAAATTATCGGAGTTATTTTCCAGCCTTGTTTTTCAACTTTTTATCAAGTAAAAAATAGATTATATTTATATAAAATCCTAATATAAAATTTCAAAATAGATCATATTATTATTAATCTAATTGCGGGATGTTATAATGTGCTTCGTCTTCCAAGGGGTACAATAAATGGAGTATTGAAAATAATCAATTCCTTCACATTAATTCCCTTTAGTGTAATAAACTAGAGAACTAATTATTAGTGTTAAAATTTGATCCCTTCATGTTGATTCTCCTAAATATCGATAAATTAGGGAATTATTGACCGTGTTGAAGAATTGATTCTTTCATATTAATTTTCTTTAATATCAATAAACTAAGGAATTGATTATCAATTTTCAAATTTCAAATCACTTCCAAAATGTTTATAAATAAGAATGTAAATACAATGAAATAAAGCATGTCATTATTCAAATCTTCTTCTTATTTTAAGAGGTACAATAAATTATATCAATTTTGTAATGCAGATCAAATTTTCATCCACTTTTTTTATCTTGATCATGAATCCTATCGTTTCTATAAAAAGTTAAATAAGAAAATAATTTTTTTTAATTAAGAATTTATGTTATCATCAGATCCTACCTTGATCATCAGACATGCTCTAGAATGACAAATTGAAAGTTTAATAAAACCGTTTTTGATATTTACTCAATCTAAGCCCATTCAAGTGACTTGCAATCAACTTCAGCTAATAATTGTTGCATGAATTTAGGAAAAGATGTAGAATACATTGTATAACTTAAAGTACATACCAAAAATGAACTATGCCCGTATACTAACTATGATATCTGGCAAAAATAAAACCACTATACAAATACTCAGACTAGCTTATCATATCAGGCTTTTTGGTAACATACAAAAAGAGTGACTACCTTTATCTTATCGATAAATATCTTTAATAAATATTACGTTATTTACAATGTATCACATGAACGGAGCCAGTAAAAAAATTACAAAAAAGGGGAAAAGGATTCGTAAATAATTTCATAAAGAAACATGATTATCTATTTATTAGTTTCTATTTTCATATCATTTTATACAATTAATCAGATGAACTTCTTTTACTCTTGCATCTACTAAATATCAGATGCTAATTGAACTGTATCATGAAAGGGAGAATAACTTGGATATCATAAGGTAGAAGGCTATCTCCTATTACATAACATACATTTTCAGTTACATAGTAAATTTCAAAATTTGGTTTCATATGATATTTCGCTAAATAGGTGAATGAATATCCAATAAGGATATTACTATTGACTCTTCATTGCTACAGACACTCCACTTTTGGTTAAGAGGGGGCCCTTTTTCATTTGCACTTCATTAAATTTAAAATTGTTACGAAGGGTACTAATGCTGTACAAATAATATATATTTTTTCCTATTTTACCCATCATTTATTTTAATCAATCTTCTTCATCTTTACTCACATTTTCATTAAGTTCAATTTAGCTTTCAGTAAGGATGAGAACCAATCTTCTGCTTCCAGACCGAAAACACCTTCCTATTTTACCCATCATTTAGTTCGATTTAGAATTTCCGATAACCAAATTAACATGTAAAACAGTATAAAAAAATACATGTTTGTTTTGTTGAACAAAATTTACATTACAGATGTTTTCTTGGGTAACAATTAATCTTATTTCTTTCTCTTTTGGAATTTCATCTGCAGTTAGGTTTAATTTCTCAATTGATTATTGATTTGGATTATAGACTAAAAAAGAAGACTATTGAAGATTAAAGGAAATTAGGGTAAAAATTAAAGGGATAAATTAATCAATTAATAATATAATTATACGAGAGAGCTATTTTTTTGGAACCCCTCACAATAAAAAAAACTTTTTTAAAAAAATGGTCCTCGCTTAACATAAAGTGGAGTGTCGGTAACAATACCCCTTTCGAATATGAGGGGGCCAAATTTTATTTGCACTCCAAAATAAAATTACTGTGAGGGATACACACAGTGTTTGAAATATATCTAACTTTACCTATCCTACCCATCATTTCATCTTATTTCAAACTACCAATTAGCTTCTTACTCTCCTTACCGCCTTCAAAAATGGTGAGAACAAAGAACTCATCACGCTCTTCACTCCCAGACCCGAAATTAACCGAGAAAGTCGTAGCGAGGTACCGTAATTTTTTCTACTAGGGTTTACTAAGATGTTGTTCATCGTGAAAATTCGGTGGTGCCTATGTTGTTTGAATAGTATTAGTTCGGTAGGGTCGATTACAAACTAGGGTTTACTCTGCTTTAATTTTTCGATGGCTAGTGCGACGTTTTGATCCTGAAGTCACTAAAACTTGAGTTGGCAGCAAGATTTCGAAAATCGTATTTTAGTTCAACGCCAGGCATTCAAAAATATTATTTTAGTTCGATGGTCGTTTTTCGGTTTCATTTATTTTGTTCGATGATAGCTCGTCGTCATTTTCATTTTATTTCGGCTTTGATATGTCGTGTTTTATGATTTATTTCATTTTTTGATTACTGAAATGGGTTGTTCAAAACTTAAGTCTTTATGTTTTGGTTCGTATTCCGTTCTTCTTAGTAAGTAAATGAGTTCATTTATTTATTGCAGCACAAAAACACCGGTTTCATCTTCAACCACTCGTATCCCATCAACTGCCTCGAATCGCAAGAGATCCGTGTTGAAACAAATGAAAAAATGTATTAAAGAGAGTGTTGAACACGATGGAAGCAATAATAGCAAAAATTGTGTGAGTGAGGAGGTTGGTAGTCAACATGAGGACTTTGTTGAGGGAACTATATAGGTAGAATAAAGAGGAAGAAATTGCATATGATGATGAACCATCGTAAGAAATTAAAGATGAGAATGATACAAAGACTGAAGCGTTGACAAGAAAAAACAAAGGAAAGAAGTTGAAGACATAATCATCAAGTCAATCTACTGAATGTGAAGTTCAACTATCCTTACTCTTAGCTTATAAAAATCATATTACTTCTAGCATATGGAACTCTTTGGTAAGTTTATCATATTGTTTTTCATAGAGAATGTTAAATAATATGAGTGAATAGTTTTGAATATCACACTGTTAATGTAGGCACCAAGGAATGAAGCTAGAATTATTAAGCTTCACGGCCATGTTGGGACTCATTGGCAACGGGGTTAAAGAAAGGAATGCAATTTTGTTGAGGGTGCAGTAGTAAAATCGGGCTTTGAGAATATAGTAAAATATGACATGATAAAGTTGACAAAGGCTTTGATCAATACATACATTGAAATATTCTATCTGGAAACAAACATTTTCTCATCTTTCGTACGATGAGATGAGAATTACTATTGACGAAGCGTTTCACATCACATGACTTCCCGTTGATGGAATAGCTATTACGGGGCCACTTGGAGTTTTTAATACAATAAGCGATGAAGATGTGTACGAGTGGTTGGATAAGTGTCCTGGCACCAAAGAAGAAATGGCTGACGAGCTATTGTGGAGGGGGGAGAGAAAAATGCCTATTTGGAACTGTTAAGACTACATTTTCTGGTTCTCAAGATTCTGATAACATAGACCAAGAAAGGAATTATGGATTGCATGATTCTTGTACACCATTGCTATGTTAGTTCTTGATGATAAATATGGGAACAAAATCTTGGTACATTTTTTGCAATGTCTACCTATGCTAAGGCAAGTGCACACTTACTCCTGGGGCGCTGCATGCTTGAGTTGGTTGTTCTATACCTTGGCCCAAGGTACAAGAAAAGGTGTACGTCAAATTGCTGGTTGTATGGCTTTACTTCAGGTGCAAGTAAAATGAAAAAACAAATTAGTTATTATGTCATGTACTTATATTTGATGTTTTGTGTATAGGTTTGGATATATGAGCACTTCCCAATTTTTAGACGATATAATTAGAGTATTCGTGTAGTGCTTGGTGAACCGAGGTCAGCCTTTTATTTTGTGATGGAACCAAGTAGCAACTTGCGTTTGATTTGGTCAGTCTTAGGGAGAAGATTGAAGACCTTCAGGGTAGTGATGTTTTGGGATTGTTTAAAGGATATGTAAGATCATTACACATTCCAACAATGTGTATGGTACAATGGTCTCATTGTTTGTTTTGGATAATGTTGTAACTTCCACAAATAATTCTTCATCAGTTTGGATATGTTTAACCAACACCCATGACTGCTTTTCCTTTAGAGACAAAAATAAGGTCATACGAGGCAGCATACTCTAATTTAGAGCATTTTAGTTGGAGTGGGTGGAGAAACCATCTTCTAATGAGAGTTTGACATCAAACCGTGTCGTATGCCCTTGGGATTGTGATGAAATGTACGTGGAGTGGTATAAATCTATTTCATATCCCATTGTCACCAATCCACAAACACGGTTTACTGAGTCCTACATGGTAGCGAACACAATTCGCTTGTTGTACGCATTGTAAGTTCATAGTTTAAACAACTTGTTGCTTTAATAGGTTTTGTAAGTTTATATTTTTAACTTAAGAATTAATACTTGTAGAAACAGAGACTGCGACATATTGTGGACTTTATTAGATCATGCATGTCTAGATACTCAATGTCCTAATTGAGCAAGATGAGTCGCTTGATATTTTTGGCGAACAAGTACCTAAAGAAGAATAAGTGGAAGGACCTAGACCGAAGAAGGGCAAGAACAAATATGGTGAAGGAGCGCGCAAACATGCAAAGAAAGTTTCAAGTAAGAAGAAATGGTGATGATGTATGATGTTGGTTTATTTTTTTAAAAGTTGTTGAAACCTGATTGGCATGGTACTTTGTAATGATATATGTAATGGTTATGGGACATATAATGATGTATGTGATGGTTATGGGACATATATATGTGATTTATTGATGTATGTGATGGTTATTAGACATATGTATGTTTTTGCTGATGTACGTTACTTTGCACTTAAATATATAGTGCTTATCGATCTAAGTATGTTGGTGGCCATGATGATGTTTAAATTGCAAAAAAACATAGTAAGGTGGATTCGATAGTTTCGTGGGGGGTTTTACTAGCAGATTCGGTGGGTGTATACCATGCTTTGAAAAATAATATGGTACAATGTCGCCGAATTGATATAAATGATAGGGGCCTGCAAATTACATAAGCAGTTTCATTAGGCAGTTATCAAGATAATAATTTTAGTTCGGCGATGCCACATTGTGGATTAACCAAACTTCCCGGAACGATGACCCATTGTTGGACTTATTCAAAATAGTCGACGCATATCCGTCGAAAAGAGGCAAAAGTTTCGGGAAAGACACGTCCATGTTGAATTAATTTTGAACAGTTGACGATATCCCATTGAAAATTGGCTAAAGTTTCGGTAACGAATTCCTTTGTCAAACTACTTTTGAACAGTCGATGGCACCTATTGGAAAAGAGGCAAAATTTTCGGGAATGACGTCCTCTGGTTGATGAATTAATTCTCAGAAGACATCACCCCTTCAACATTCTATTTTTGGTTGTAGGCTGTTGTTTAATATTACTATTTTCGACGTCTTATTGTCGAAACTTCTTAGAAAAAGAGTTTTCTACCCTCCAAATATTATTGATTCAATTCAAACCAATAAAGCATATTCAATTCAAACCAATAAAGCTGATCAACAATTCAGACCAATAAAGCTGATCTATTCAAACCAAAAAAGCTTATCAATTCAAATCATAACGATATTAAGGTAAACTATTTTGACGAAATTCACATAGAAATCCAAAATTACACACATCCAACGTTTACGTACAATAATAAATAAACCAATATTACGCACATCTACCATTTCCATATAATCAAAATAAAGAAAGAGTAACCTATTCTACATTAATTACATTTCCTTCATCTTCCCGGTTTTCCGTAGTAGGCTACTTATTCCACGTACCGGTTGACTTTAGTCCATTGCGTTAATGTTGTAAAATTGTTGAAAATATATGAACTGTAGAGTAAGAGGCAAAGAAGAGTCCTGATGGAGTTTAAAACTAACAAAATGTGAGTTGTCGATGTGGCCCATAACTACCATCTTATTCTGGTTTAGCATGCTCGCACGAATTGTAGCTGGGACAAATATAGAACTCAGATGCTTGCTTTACAAATATAGCCACATTTATCCCACATTCTTTTGAATATCTTAGAATTTAGTAGTAAATTGTCAACCATAGAGTCACGTACAAACTTATAAGGATTTTCAGGTCTTCGATTGTGGAGATTCAAGGGCTTAACAATAACCACAATTACCTTCATTGGGCATGTCTTCTAAACCAATTATGTCAAGTCTCGCACATTTGGGCATTTGCAACAAATAATGCTCATCGACTTCATTGTTCTTGCGTACTCTATTCTTAGTACTTTTTATTCTATATGAAGAATTGGAGTGAGATTTGAATCATAAGACAATGACGCTTCAACATATTCAAAGTAAGAAGGGTCTTATTTAGTGGACTTATCTTTTTTTTGAAGGTCTATCTTTTTTAATAGTTTCCACGGGGGGTACTAGTATATTGGTCATTTGAGGGAACGCTATCACTTTTAGATCATTTTGCATAATAACTCACGTTATCAGGGGTTTCATCGTACCTACTTTTCTCTTGGATTTCCAGCAGATCAAGGAAGCCAAGGGTTAAACGATGCAATGTAAGAGTGTAAGATAATTGCTTCAAAAAAGAGTCTATAGCGGTAAGAGGAATGAAACCATGTGAATGTCTAAAGTCTACAAGCATATGTGCACGTGGTGGTCCATTTACCTACCATAAAACACAACTGCAAGTCTCGATACACAATCCGACGGTTGAAATGCTACCCAACTCATTTAGTAGTAAATCTAAAGCTTTGTGAGATACAAATCCCAAAATTTCTTTAAACATAGATTTATTTTAGAATCGATGCATTTTCCAAGAAGTACTCATCTCAAAAGCATGTTCAGTTCCAACTAATTCATTCTTCGCGGAAAGATGTGTAGTCATCCAACATTGTATAAAGATACCTGCAGCTCAATGAAAATACATTTTCAAACGGCATTGTGCACTTTCAACTACGCTAATTGACAAATTAGCATAGTGTTTTATTTTGTTGGTCCAAGCAAAAAAAATTCTATATTTATTCAACCAAACTTTCATTACGTACGTGATTGATTTTATTGTTTCAGAAGCCATGCATGACGAAATGAGTTTAAGTTCCGATGGTACTTTCTTCTGACAAAAAGTTGATTAAATTAATCCAATCACTCCTAAAAAATTCATATTCATTTTTCCTCTTCTTGTCATCCAACACTCTCTTTATCGCCAATCCAAAGTCGTTTCTTTTTAATAAAATTTGGCTTGCAGTTCGCTTGAACATTCTGCAAAATATGCCACGCACAAAGAATGTGATGTGCTACTGGAAATACACTTGCTTCTGCATTTGTAAGAGCAATTTCTGTATTCGTTATAATATCACCCCAAATTTCTTTATATCTATACAATTTTCTTACACATTAAAGAGCCTATATATATGATTCTGTAGTCTCCGGACTTATAAAAGCAATTGCAATGGTAAAGGATGCCCTAGTGGATGTTTGTGACGCCATATAGAAACATGATAATTTGTAACAATTTGTCTTAAAGGTGCAATCCAAGAATAATATCTGATGAATACACTATGCAAGAACAACAAATCTAAGATGGCTGAAGTAAAAATAAAAAACTTGATTGGTTGTACCATCAAGTCAATGTTGCATGGAATAATGATGATTACCAGCCAATTTCATAAATTGTTGTAAACCTATCTACCTTCTGTATTATTTAGTTTAACATTTTCTTTTGCATTGTAAACATTTCTTATGGTTAATTGGTCCCTTAGTTATCAATTTTAATAAGGGTTAAAATATTACGAGGCCTAGCTCCACTATTGGTCATTGTTTCAATAGTCTTAATTTCATGATCTTTCAGCATCACACATGGATGTCCGGTTAGTACATCAGGAACCATGTTATTGTGGTGTCCATTCTTTACATTCAGTATCCATGTCCTATCATTTTGACAACGTGCACTTAACTCAAATGGATAACCACATTTTCTACTTCTCTTTCTTTACCATTTATGTTGGGTTTATGGAACATAATTCTTTGCCCTAATATACTCCTTACTTCCTTCACATACAAGAATCATCCATGATCCTTTTCCATTAGCTCATAAATTTTTCATTCTTATTCTTTATGTCACAACAGTACAATTTACGCCAACTCCGCTATCCATGCACCATCTCGAATGTTTTCTTTTAACTCAAAAATCTGCAACATATACCAACAACATAATTCAACAAAAACCAACTATTCAAATAAAATTGAAATGATTGATCATACCATCTTAATTGTGAAATGAGAAGTTAAATCCGTGTAATCCGAATCTGACATGTCGACTTCTACATTATAAACATCATTGACATCATCATTTTTTAATTTAATTACAATTCCCTTCTTTAGTTATTTCTTCCTCACAATCATTTTCTGTTACCTAAGGAAAAATTGAAAATAACTAAATTTTAATTTAAAAAAATATGCATAAAATTCGATGGGGCCCATCGTACTAAAATGAAAAGTACGACACAACGTCGTCGAAATTAGAGAATTAAAACAACAACGCCCTATCAAATTAAATAATTTACGGCGATCATCCCCTTCTGAAGTCAGTTGCAAATATTAGCTCCCTCATTGAATTCTATGGTCAACATAAACATTCTCCACTTAGCTAAACCCTACAAACCCTTAGAAATTTTGTAGAAAAAAATTACATGATTGTTTTATTGAACAAAATCTATATGACGAATGCTTTTTTGAGTAAGAATTAACCTTATTTCTTTCTGTTTGGAATTTCATCTACATGTGAGTTTGAATTTTTCATTGATTATTGATTTGGATTAGAGATTAAAGAAGAAGGTTAATGGAGATTAAGGGAATTAGGATAAAAAAGATGATGCAATTTGATTAATTTAAAATATAAGTTTATGAGGAGGCTAATTTAATTGGTACCACTCGTAGTATTTTTTTTAAATAATGGCTCTCTCATATCCAAAAGTGGAGTGTCAATAACAGTACCCTCCAATAATATGACAAATTGATACACATTCTTCATGTTGTATACAAGATACAGGTTCTAAAGAGAAAATATACCAAACATATCAAATTTAATATTAAATTATGTACACTAATCAATATAATTGCTCTCTATCGGTAAGAATTGGTTTCTTTCACAATTTAATAACATCGCATATCAAAAGAATATTATTTTATTTTTCAGTTATCCACTTTACTATATTTGTAACGACCCGGAAATTTCGAACCCGAAATTTCCAGATAGTTAGAAGAAAAAGAAAAGAGATAGAAGAAGAAAACAGAACAAGACAGATTCTCACATTCGCAGCGGATCAAAATACAATATCAAATATTAATATCAGTTATACAAAGAAAACTGTATTTGTCAAATTACACTTTAATATATCAGAGTTACAACTTATTTACACACAAGACAGATAAATCAATCTGTTTTAGATACTATCATATATCACAATAGAAACTCTCCATACGTTCCTGCTCTCCAGCTCGCCTCCTGAGCTCCAGAACGTCCTTACCTGAAAATCTGTAATACTCGGTCTGACCCGAGCATTACATCAAAGTAACACCCGGGTCAGGCTGGAAACCAGCGTGAGTAAACTCATCTAATATGAAATTTCAATCCATAGAACTTATTTAAACCCGGGGTAACTCGTACTTTACTATAAGTGAACAACTTATATATCAACACTTATTTTCACAAAACAATATCTAAGTATCCAACTTAGTTTAAATGGTCCATATTATTCAAAACCGGCCTATGGATTTCACATATCAATCTAAAAGGAATTATAGAAGATTTCAAATCGAAGTGGTTTCGGGTATTTACTAATACCCGACTCCGGTCTCTTCGAATTCAATACCCTTTTATCTCAAAGTATTCAAATGAAACACAATTCAAACTTCAAATACAGAGTGTCACCTATGCTCTTTAACTCATATCAATAGATAACCACATTATCTCAATTTAAACCCAACATTTCATAACATATAGCATCAACAATCACATATCCGAGATATCAATCAATCTAAGGCATGCAATATTATTCAATCATAAGCAAGATAAATTAGTTACACCATTTCTAACTAAATTAAACAAATTAAATTTATTACTTAAATCACCTTTTAAAATCCTGCTTACTTAATCATTAATTAATTACAATCATTGATTAATCCTCCATTAATTATCTATCTAAATTAATTATTCCTAATTACTTTCATTAAGTAATTATACCATTGGTTAATTATCCTTTAATTATTAATTATCCTCTAAAAAAATTTATTAAATTAATTAACCCTCAACAAATTAATCCTTAATTACTTACATTAAGTAATTATCATTTAAGTAACTAATCTCCAGTTACTTACATTAATAATCTCTAATCACCAATTAATTAATTTTTTATTATCACTTAACTAATCTCTAATTAATTGACTTATTAATTCTTAATCATTTATTAATTAATTAATTACCTTTTATTACCTTATTAACTTAATAAAATTTAAATCATCAAAACCTTATTTATCTTTTAAGATAAACCTTTTATCTTATTAATTACTAAATTATCAATCACATATAAAGTTAAGCATTTAAACTTTTAAATTAACGCTTGATTCCATTTCTAAATTAAGTTTAAAATAACTTACAAATCTAAGTTAACAAATCATATCATTTCTTAAATTAAATGTTAAATAAAACATTTATTATTGTTAAAATTTTGCTTAGGGTCCAACCCGATTCTCACCCGAGACAAGCCCGGCAAATTTTCCCTAAAACTCGAGTCATCAACTCACAGGAAAAACTCGAGTCAACTCGAATACAACCCCATGCTCACCCTAATTCCCGATCCACACTCTCTTCTTCTTCCTTCTTCTTCACCTACCTGGAACGATACATTCGTGCACACACATATATCCGTGCACGCACCACCCAAACTTCCCGCTAGGCCGCCGATCATCTCCGCAAATCTCGTACGATCATCCCATCCCATCCAACCACCCAGGCCTCGACGAACTACCTTGTTCGGCAAAAACAACCTTGGACCCCCTACTGGAAATGAACAGAACCCATCGATCACCACACTCCGACCATTCCTACCATCATATCCCCTCAATCTTCATCGGAAGACCCGCTACCACCTCCTACATCGTTTCCCCCACGCGCGCAGCCTTCTAATTTTCCCCTTGCTTCGCTATTCATCTCGAAACCTAAGGTCAGTCGAAGATCCCTTAAACCCTAATATCCGATCGTCCTGCTTCCACGAGAACTTGAAAATTCCAGCGACATTTTTCCCGTGTTCCCCATGTCCTACTCCTCCTCCACATCAAGTACCACACCTTCAAATCAACCCAGTCGCCCCAATTCGCCGACTTGCCCAAATCTGTTCAACCTCACTTATCTTCCTCCCTACTCACTAAAAAAAATTCAAAACACACATCAAAAATCATGACTTTCCCTCACGAATCTAATTAGACAATCAAATCCTGAGAATTTAGCAAATCAAATTTTGACTTGAGTTAACCTTTCACTGTATTTCTACTTTCCCAGTTAATTACTTTCTAATTATACTTACGAACATTTTTAAAAACATGATTTAGCTAATACAAACATTTTTCCTTTAAACACCATAATCTAATATAGTTCATATGAAGAGGAATTAAATTTTGAGTGAGCTTTTGGTTTGTTTTAAACAAAACAGAGACATGCACAATCCAACTCAGACATGTACACAGATCTTCATACTTGTATACATGCAAGCATATTTATACATTCATACAAACAACTATCACAACATTATTCCATATATCTATCCATGCAACAAGATAAAACAGGTTAAAGCTTTATCTACTCACCTGTATAAATTTTGGAACAGAGGAAAGCTTTTGAAATCTGAAAACAGCTAATTGATTTTTTGAAACTGCAACTGATCTTGATCTTATTTTGTTTTAGCTTGAATTTGTACTTTGAATTGCTTTGAAACTGAATCTGAAACTTGAATCCCAGGTTTGAATTTGAACAAAAGTTGTTTGCTTTGTTTTGAAGCTTTTAATCCTAGCTTTGCTTAAGCTCAGATAAAAAAGAACTTTGAAGAATTTGTTTTGATTCTCACTTAAGTTAAAAAAAAAATTAGTTTCAAAGAAGAATTTTAGAAAAGAGTCAAATGAGTACGTACAACCTGGTTTTATCTTAACACTAATTATAAAAATAAAAATAAAAGAAAAAGAAAACACATATGCCACTTGTTAATGCATAAGTCTCTAAGCTTACACATGTTTGAATGCATGTATTACAAGCTTACAAATGTTTTTATGCATGCATTTATATTTATTTATATTCTATTTATCTTTTGTATTTATACATTTTCTTTTATTAATTAAGGTAACTTTGAAAAAAAGAAATCATAAACCTATATTAATTACTAACTATATGTATATATATATATATATTAGTGAAAATGTAGAGTTTAAATCTAGTTTACTTTTGAAAATTTGAAAATAACTTTGGAATAATAGAATACCTTATATATCCATATTATAACAACTTCCCAATATTTTATTTCATAGGCATATATATATACTCATATACATTATAAAGCTTGTATATATTTATTTATATAGATATAGATATTTTATCTTGAATTTTATTTGTTCAATTTACAAATTAGTATTTTAAATAAATTTAAATCCTATTAATTTCAAATTAACAGATGTTCCAAAAATCTGGGTTATCACAATATTAGCCCATATAATAGAAACACGGTCATTTTACAATACACATGGTTATATTGTTTAACATTGTTGCCCAAATGCTTTAAGCCGCCAAAAGAAAAACTAGGGTTAGAGTAAGATGAAAAGGGAAGTTTTCAATAAATATGTGAGAAATGGCAATATATGTTACATAATTTCAAATCAAGGTGAGTAACTTTGGATTTCCCTCGATTTCCACCCAATTTTTTCTGCTCGAAATTTTTTTTCAAATCTATTTTCTCCCTCTACTTCTTTTTCCTATTTTTACTGTCATTTTTTAGCCATGAAATTTTATTGTTTACATAGCATAGCCGGTACTAGCCCAAAATAGAATGGAATAGTCGGATTTTGGACTTTTTAGATGAAACCTTGATGGTAAAATAACAACTACTTACTTCAGCCAAATTCGATTCTAGAACACTATTTGATGTCTATATCTATTTTCATCACAAACTTTACTAAGCTCGTGAATAGACACCCGAAAAATCTAAAATTTGTCTACATTCATATCTGAAAAACTATAAAATATCAAATATCCAAAAAACCAATACGGGATGCGGATATGAAGGCATCTGCATTCGAAAAATATCCATCTAATTTTTGTCAAGATTATAGTTTATATTATGTGTATTTTAGTATAATAAATGATATATTGTTATTTTAATAAATTAATAGTTTATATTGTATCTGTTTGATGCATATTAACTACTCAAAACTATTTATTATTAACATATTTTTTTATTTTTTGTACTTTTATAATCAATGATATTGGAAAAAAAATTGTGTTAAACCAAAGTTTCTATTTATTTTTTAAGATTTATCAATTATCAACATATAAAATAAATATTCGATATCCATCCATATCTACGAATGTGTATATCTGATATCCAAATATGGTTTTGAATGCGGATGCAGCACTATCTGCATCTGATAATATCGTTGACAAGCCTAATCTTTGCTAACTATTATAACCATGCAATGGCGAAAGAATAGATGATGTAATTTTCCATCAATTTTAATTAGTTAAACACATGATAATATGCTAGCCAACATTTTATTTGCATTGTTAGGAACAAAGATAAAAATTATTATAGAAAGAAAAAAAGGAATAATCAGTTAGAATATTTGCAAAGGACGAGGAAACAGTAAAAATACTTGAAAACGATGAGGAATTGATAAGAATATATCTAAAAAGAGAAGACAAAAGGGAGAAAACCCTAAAATATGTTTGATTTCATTTGTTCTTAAAATTTGCCTTCCAATATGAAAATCCATAAAAGTGTCTAGTTAAAACTTGAAATTCATTTATATTTTTCATGTTCACATTTTTTTTGTTATTTTTATATAACTATTTTAAATGTTATTTTCGCAATTTATTTCACATAAAGGTAAAAATCACATTTAAATTCAAAGTATATCAAAATAAATGTTTATCTTATTAAATTACTCCTCTAGGACAATAAAGCCACCTTTCACATGAAGTGAATCCGTTTTAAACAGCTATTTTCACCGGTACATGCAAAATCTTTGTATCTAAGCTCTGAATCATTTGATGCAATTTATCAATGACTCATGCCACTTCTCTCTCTACACAAGATCATCCTCATATTTCAAATCAACATATGCTTGAAACTTAGTAAAGTTGTAATGCCCAACTGCAAAGAGAAAAGGCAAGAGAAAATTAAATTGGGGGATATACTTGTAATGACAAGAATAATCAACCTTTTTGATAGATACTACCAGACCTTGAAGGAAAATATGATTAGTTAAAAGTTGTATGGGTTGGCCAGCAAAGCCAGTGTTCAATACGAAAATTACATACATACACAAGCGCACACACACACACACACACCACGGACCGGGAAGGAAATAACTATTCAAAACAAAGACTTTCTAGCTGTAACAACCCTGTTTTCGGAGCAGTAATATTATATGAATTTGATTAAAATAAAAAAATTTGTATTCGATTTTTTGATAGCTATTACTTTAAAATTCACTTTTTACTTAATTACAGTCTATTTAATAATAGATTTTTGTTTTAACAATCTGAACTAATTGATAAATTCTTTTTAGGAAATATATTAAACGCGATAAAGTGTTACTGTTAAATATAAAATATTTTAATGTGTAAAATAATTCGTATAACAGAAATAAATAAAAAGAATTTTTGTAACGACACGGATTTTTCCCGCTCGAAAATCGACATCTGTACTTCACATTGTACTAGAATGTCGCAGATTCGACCGTTCAAATCCGATTCGCCGGAGCTTATAACACAATTAAGTAAATAACACAGCGGAAGAAATGAATAATACATTGATATACAATATTTGATACAATATCTGATACAACAGAGTGATACAATGAATATCAATATACATCAGAGATATGATACAAGAAATATCAGCGGAAAAAAAATAAATAGCACCAGCAGTGGATAGAATATCTCCAATAGAATTCTCCAATCCATAGCTAGCGGAAAGCAAGGTCAGTCGTCCAAGGACTGACTAGCTCCAGATAATCTACTCAACCTGAATATCTGAAAACCGCAACTCTAGACTGCTCATGTAGAAAATTATAAGCACCCAGAGTTTAGGAAAGGAACAATAAACTCCGAGTCAGTCGTGGGACTGGTGTGAGCAACAAAAACAGTTTATCTTTAAAACAAAGTAAGATTGAATTTCGCAATGCTTTTGGAAAATGAAACTACCATAAGGCCTCCCGCACGCACACACAATGCAAATGCAGAATCAGAGGAGATTTCTCCTTATGATAGCCAAAGATGCTTACTACGCAAAATCATTGGTTATTATTATTAGTGCATAGTAGAAAACATTTTGAAAGTATAATATTAATCTTAGCCAGCATAGAAATTCCGAACTATGCCTACTATAGCTACCATCTAAACAGTGGGGCGCCACCATAAGTAAATGGCAGGTTCTACAACTAAAACCGTACAGGTTCCGTATTGGGAAATGGATTTCCAACAAATAGTCAGGCTAAGGAACTTCCTTTCCTACTGCCGAATGGGATCGCCTCTGGCTGGACGTCCCGAGAGACAAACTGCTCTCTGCCAACACAAGGTCGGGTTACCCCTGTAACAGCTAACTCACGAATATGCCATCCTCGGTCCTTTGGGACCTTTATCCGAGGCCTCGGTAACCAACATCACTGTAACGACCCGACTTTTTCTCCACAGAAAGTCGTATCATTAATAAGAAAGAAAGGGGTAGAAAATAGAAAAGAAGAGAAGAAAGAAAGAAACAACAACAACGATCTCACAGCGGAACGAATAAATTATATTAATAACATATACTATTACATAGTATACAACACTTACAGAGTTACACAGCATATACATCACTTACTAGACAGTTATAACATCTGTCTAGACATTACAACTCAATACACTACAGAGATACAGACACAGCGGAACTACTATATATATCTACAACGCTGAAGCCTCCTGCTCCATTGCTCCTCCACAATTCGTCAAAGCTAAACCTGAATCCCTTGGCTACTCGTAAAAATTTGAGTACCCAAGAGTTTATAAAAACAGAAATAAACACTTGGGTCAGACATGGGTCTGGTGTGAGTAACAGGTTAAACTTGCTTAACTTCAAAACCTTTAGAAAGAAAAGGTATCACGTAAGACTCCCCATAAATAAACATGGGTAAGTTTTTACCTTACGCTAACCAAAACATTTGATAGGAAATCTGATTTTATTATAATAGGGTCTAGGGTTTTCAAGTAAATTACGGAAATAGCTGAAATGCTTACATCTCACATTCCAACATAGTTGGGCACAACTAATACGTACGGCACTTATTGGAGTTTGGATTCCATACAATGGCAGGGCTACTGGGGTACCGCCCGTCACAGTACGTGGCCTAGATCACCGTACCGAGGAGTACACCCGCTCCCCTGCAACACAAAGCCGGAACCATCCCTTACTGGATAATCCCGAACAAGATAATCCCGTAGTTGGCGCGACCAACCACACACTAAGCCGAATAAAAGAAAAGGGACCTCTAGACAGGGATCTATCTTGCTCTCAGTGGGTGCTACCCACGAAGCCTTGCTGCACCTCCCCTGTTTTAGCCATTCCCGGTTGATGAGGCTTGAGGTTACGATTACCTTTAATCAGAACATATCACTTAGAATGCTCATCGTCCGCCTGACGATGTGCTGAAAGCATTCAATCCATATAAGTTCGTTCCGGGTTCGAACGAAACCGAAGGCATTATCTCGTTACACTCGCTTTGGAATCACCCTCAGAGTTAACGACAATAACCCTTGCACTCTGAATCTTCATCTTCACTTGAGATTCACGACCTATCGTTAATTTGGATCGATGTGGTATTCGGGTCTCCAGACCTGGAATTCCGGTATACGGAAACCCGATCCCGGTCTCATCGAAATCCAAAACGTATCTTTTAAGGGCCAAGTTGTTTTAAGGTTAAAACAATTCAATTCTTATCTATATACACAAAGATAGATAATTCAATAGATAATCTACATTATCATCCCAAACAGATAATTCACATTATCATTATAATTCAACCAAACATCCATATCATATATCAATCATATCTCATCAGAGATATCAAACAATGAAATACATTCAATCTCATTCATCCATCCTTAAGCAATGATTTATATCATCTAATTAATTTAAAGTGAATTAAACTAATTACTTCATTCTATAAATCCTGCTTACTTAATTATTAATTAAACCAATTAATTAATCATTACTCTAAGTATCCATCTTAATTAATCATTCCTGATTAATAATCCTTTAATTACTTTAAGTAATTAATTCTTAATTAATTTCACAAATTAATTAACTTAAACCATTACAGTAATTAATCTTTAATTACATCATTAATTAATTAACTATATTTAATTACATTAATCCTTAATTAATTACAATTAATTAATTACTTAATCACTTATTTTTATTTTTTAACTAATCTTAATTAATCAATCCTTAATTACATCATTAATTTTATTAATTAATGATCATTAATTACCCTTAATTAATTATCTTATTTAAATTAATTACATTTAATAATTAATTAGTCACATTTATTAATCACCTTTGATTAATCTCATTTAGTAATTAACTTCCCTTAATTACTCCACTTCATAAATTAATTACTCCTTAATTAATTATCCTTTAATTAATCCCTTGATTAATTATTCAAAAGTAATTAAACTCAAATTACTTCCATTATTTCATCTCCCTTAATTAATTTCATCCAGTAATTACCTTTAATTACTTTCCTAAGTAATTACACTTCACTAATTACATTTAAGTAATTATACTTATCAAATCACTAAATGATTATCTTAAATTAATTTAATTAATTAATTTAAACTTACCAAATTTATTTAATTAATTACCTTAAGTAATTAATTCCTTTAATTACTTCCATTAAGTAATTACTTAACCAATTCATAAAAGATTATCATTCTAATTGATTATCAAAATTAATCCCATTTATTAATTATTTAATTATCCCTAATTAATGATCTCTCATTAACTATTAACAATTCTTCATTTAAGTAATTAAACTTAAATCAACCATTTCTAATTACAAATAATTAATTCTTAATTACTAATTAATCTCTAATTACTTAATCAATTGCTTAATTAATCTTTAATCCTTTGATTAATTAATCCCTAATCATTTATTAATAATTTATACTTATCTAATTAAATGATTCTTAATTTCAAAATAATTACCTTTAATTAATTTACTTAAAATCTTAATTAATTAACACCAAATCATTAATTAATTAAATTATTAAATTACTCTTTAATTTCCTTATTAATTTAATGAATCCTAAATCATTAAACCTTAATTAATATCTAAATTAAAGTATCAACCTTTACAACTACTTTAATTATTATTAACAAAAGACTTTAAAACATTTACTTTAAAATCTTACCTTAATTCATTTCAATTTAAAGATTTTAAATAAATTACAATTTAGCTTTAACAAATTTTAAAGCCAATTTACAAAATCTTTTTAAATCCAAATGTTAAAGGAATACTTAACATTTATAAAAGAAATTTATAAGATTTCTAAACCAATTCATTTAAAATTCAAACCTTCTTTAAACATTTTTAAATTTGTTAAAAAACCTTTATTTTTATAAAACTTTGCTTCTCAAACCTAGGATACAAATTTTAACTTGAACTCGTATGAAAACTTGATTTAAAACTGGGTTTAAATCCTGTTTCAAAATTTTAAACTCATTTAAATTTAAAAACCACTGTCAGGCTTTAAACTGTTATTACCAAATTACCCGAACCCACCACTAAAATGCTTCGAGTAAAAACCCTAGCTGCTTCGAGTCCAAGCCCTCTACGCTTCGAGTCAATTACGCGATCAAACTCGAGAAAACTCCTCTGTTTAAAAACCAAAACTAAAACACTGATACCCTGATACTCGTTCACGTGCACATACGAGTTGATCGCCTCCGACCATCGCTTCCATCGCCAGCATATCGACTTCGACCACCCCTCACGATCCCGATCACCAACAACTCGAATCATCTTCCCAATCGAAATCGAGCTACCTGTCATGGAAACTGGAACAAAACCCATAGCCTGGAAACTCGCCGTCCTCGCCGCCTCGTCCACCGGCACATCTAAAATTCTGGCCACCGCTTCGTCAAACACCCCACTACCAAAACCCAGAAACTCGAGACATTCGATCGAGCTACGACTTCGAACGAGACAAGTAACCATTGCACTTAAAAACTAGGGCTACAGATTTAAATCGACTACCATCGCCACCATCGTACATTGATGATCTTTCTGGCATTTTTCCCGACCTCTACGATCGTTCTACTTCCTCCTCTAAAGACCACGACCCTCCAGATTACATTGATCGCCCGAATTTGATCATTTTCCAGTTTTAGTTCATACAAGGATATCTCAACATTTAAAAATCTAAAAATCTTGATTTTTCTTCTAAAAATCATAACTAAGTTTAGAGATTCAGTTTATACTCCTGGATTTCTAATTTAACATATTTGAATTTTTATATAAAACCAAACTTCCCTGTTCCTTTTTATTTACAGAGTAAATTCCTCTTTTATTTTAACTAAATAAAATTCTAAACACTAACCCATGATTAAAAAATCGAATGTTGTTTAAATCCAAAGTTTTAACAGAGATTATATCAATAGGAATTTAAATTGTTGAACATGATTCTGGCTTCTAACAGTAAACAGGTAAGAACAGGTTCAACAGCAACATGCATCTATACATCCAAATATATATACAGAAATTCAATCATGTACATACACACAATAATATTTATTCCAGAAACTTATATGCAAACAGATATTCCTATACTTAAGTTTGAGAAGGATGTTACTCACTTGTTTGAAAGAACAGAATACAGGCTTGTTTATGTAAACAGACAGGGTCATATAACATATTTAAACCCATTCATATAAATTCATATTAAGAACTTCAATACAAGCAATATCATCACATGCAAGCATATATCATATACTTAAGTTTTTAAAAATGAAAGTTACTCACCAGAAAATGATGAACAGATCTTAAATTTGAACCTGCTTTGAAAATCCTTTAAATGCTTTTAAACTGAGATGCCTTTGCTCTTTAAAACTTTTAAACTTGAATATTTGATGTGCTTTGAAAACTTGAATTCTAGCTTTAGTTTGAAATTTTCTCAGTTGCATGCAGACTATACTTTTGATTTCCAGATTTGAAAAAGAGATTGCAGGCTTCCAGATTTTGAAAAGGATGCAGGCTGAAACTTCGATTTAGTTGTATTTTGGAAAATGGGTTACAGGCTTATGATTTTAAGATGAATTTCAGGTCTTTGTTTTGAGATTTTGGCTTAAGAAATGTTGATTACTGATTTTGTTTTTGAGGGGATTTTGTTTACAGCTGAATTCTCTTTAATTTTGAGAATGAAGATTTGCAAAAGAAATGAGAATGAGGAAAACATCTTTTTATAAATATAAATGATTTATTTTAAAATAAAAGAAAAATTAAAAACAAGAATGACACTTGTCTTTATATGTGTTAATTAGTTAACACTTGTTTTAAACAATCCTTTATAGGTTTACACATGTTATAATGGTTACTTAACATATTAACACTTGTCTTTTATTTAGTTTATATTTATTTTAAATGTAAATAAACCTTTTACTTAATTTATTAGTTACTTACCTATATATATATAAAGTATTTTAAAGAAAATAAAACCAATTATGTTTATAAGTAAAAGTTTATACATATATTTTAAAATCCAAATATTTAAATATCTATCTTTAAATTTCAAAACTAATTTACATTCAAATTCAAATTATATTTAAAATCCAATTTAAAGTCAATTTATATACATACATATATAACTACACATTTAATTTGAAAATAACAATCTTATTTTATTAAAGTCTATTTATATCTATAAATAAAACAATACACTATTAATATTGTATTTTAAACTTACATATATATATATATACTCTTAAATCTTATTTATTAAGCAATATCTCAAAAAGAAAATAAAATAACCTAATTATTAATCTTATTTAAAACCATATTTGTTATTTGTTTAAATAGCTTTGAAAATCTAATATTAAAGAAATCCAAATCTCCAAACTATCAATATATATATATATATTAGAAATTTAAAAACAAGATTTTATTTATTTATTATATTTCAACCCAAAGCTAATCTATTTACAATATATATACTTATATATATACATTATAAATAGAAATCATTTTATTGGTTTTTAAAAGATACATTCCACTAATTAAATATTTATTTAATTAGATTATTTACCAATTCAAAATTTTTTATCAAAGATTAACAAATCAATTTAATTATTTAAACAGATTATTAAATTGATATTGTCCATAAATTTCCGGGATATTACATTCCTTCCCCCTTAAAATAATTTCGTCCCCGAAATTTAAAACAAAGGTAATTTAATAATCTTTTTAAATCACAAGGATGTATTATCATCCATATGCTAACAATCATAGCAACCAATCATCCAAACAAACAATTCTAACTATCCAGCGAAAAATTCTGAATAGAATTTCCTCGAGTTTCCCCAAGTATATATATATATACCGGGATACTCGCTCTACAAACAATCCAAACAACCAATACTACTAAGCTATAGAGCTCCTACTCATCTAGATCTACAAAACTAAACAGAATATCAGACTACAGACGAGTCTGACTCAACAACCAAAACCTCCAGAACTGCTGGTTTCAAAACCAGAGATAGATCAAACACGTACTCCTTCAAAGATACGTAAAATACATTGAATTCCAGTTATCCAAACTGACAATTCAACCTTGTAGATCAAAGTACTTATCCAAATTAGATCACAGAAAGATCCAAAATAACTCGGAGCTAACTTCCCATACTTACCCAATCTTATAGCTCCCTTTAACCAGAGAAAAACTTCTCAACAACGAAGTCTCCAACTTCGAATTTCAAATTCCTTCGTTTCTTATCCACAAAATCTTCAGACGATCTCGGCTTCCTACAAATCCTTTCTGATCAGCTCAACCTTCGCTGATGCTTCTAGAAACAAACTAGACCAAAAATAACCCGACAAAATGATCCTCTCAAAATCTACCCATAATCCAAAATACAAATCTACTCACAACATCAGAAGACCGAACTAACTTCTCCTATCTGGAAAAGACAAACAGATGCACTCGCCAAACTACTTCCGCTGCACCATTCTGATCTGAAGTAGAATGAAAATGCTGATGAGGAATACAAGCACAAACTGGACAACACATCCCAGAAAATCTCAGATAACTCAAAAGAATACTCAAACTATCGCAAGTCACTTTTGCGATCAACCCAGCCTAACTGCAAAGAAAACTGTTCTCTCTTTACCAATCAGAACAGCTTATACTTATCTATCCTATCTATCGAAGAAATGGATCCACTCTGTTGCTTCTGAACTCCACCTCCAGAAAAACTGCTAAGCCGGAAGAACTTCCTGCCAATGCACAGAATACTCCGAGCTGTACTGCTGCAACAAATGCCAAAGACTTCCTTTTCCAAAGCTCTTCGAGAAACTCGAACCCAAACCAAACGCCAATATCTTACTCTTCTTAAGAGATAATGAGACCATGTCCGAAGAACAACTAATCGACCTTAGTCCCATACTTCAAAATAGACAAAACTCTCTTACTCGATATCAGAGAATTCCTATATAGCCGAGTCTTTCCTACGGTAGACATCACCTGTTCCTCCAATATCTTCTTGATCTTGTTCCAAAAAGAACGCCTCCTTCGGGAACATCCATAGATATTGTGTCTTATCACACAGCTACTCCTTCCTGAAGTCGCCAAGCTACCATCACTTATTTCTGCACAACTGATAGATTCAACTCTAGAAAATCTGCTCACCCGAGCTCAACCAATCTTACATTCCAATGATGGACTCCGAATCTTGAAAAGGATTTTCTTTAGAGATCCGAGACATCCTTACTCCATACTGCCAACTTACTCGAGACGATATTTGGTTACAGTCTCGATATATACTTCCAACCTCAAACATTCAAACTCCAACTATTGGTAATTGTGTTACACACACTACCACCTTATCTACCTTTATAACTTATATTGGAAAACCCGAACAGGTAACCCAATAAATAGGTAGAAATACATAAATATATATATTTAAAATGATATATTTTTTATATAGATATTATTTCTGGGTAAAATTATTTCATCTACCTCTTTAAAATAATATTGTGTCCGTTGGCCTGGTTCAAGTGTTTAGAGATCCCTATCAATAACGTTAGCTACTCGTATTGACCAGAATCCATATACCACTCAACCGATCAATTAACACAATATAAAACCATTTTTATATAACTAACAATTACGCGCTCTCAAGATAGACACCACTTCAGAGCCTAGGTATTCACTCAACCTACTGCTCTGATACCACTGTAACGACCCGACTTTTTCTCCACAGAAAGTCGTATCATTAATAAGAAAGAAAGGGGTAGAAAATAGAAAAGAAGAGAAGAAAGAAAGAAACAACAACAACGATCTCACAGCGGAACGAATAAATTATATTAATAACATATACTATTACATAGTATACAACACTTTACAGAGTTACACAGCATATACATCACTTACTAGACAGTTATAACATCTGTCTAGACATTACAACTCAATACACTACAGAGATACAGACACAGCGAAACTACTATATATATCTACAACGCTGAAGCCTCCTGCTCCATTGCTCCTCCACAATTCGTCAAAGCTAAACCTGAATCCCTTGGCTACTCGTAAAAATTTGAGTACCCAAGAGTTTATAAAAACAGAAATAAACACTTGGGTCAGACATGGGTCTGGTGTGAGTAACAGGTTAAACTTGCTTAACTTCAAAACCTTTAGAAAGAAAAGGTATCACGTAAGACTCCCCACAAATAAACATGGGTAAGTTTTTACCTTACGCTAACCAAAACATTTGATAGGAAATCTGATTTTATTATAATAGGGTCTAGGGTTTTCAAGTAAATTACGGAAATAGCTGAAATGCTTACATCTCACATTCCAACATAGTTGGGCACAACTAATACGTACGGCACTTATTGGAGTTTGGATTCCATACAATGGCAGGGCTACTGGGGTACCGCCCGTCACAGTACGTGGCCTAGATCACCGTACCAAGGAGTACACCCGCTCCCCTGCAACACAAAGCCGGAACCATCCCTTACTGGATAATCCCGAACAAGATAATCCCGTAGTTGGCGCGACCAACCACACACTAAGCCGAATAAAAGAAAAGGGACCTCTAGACAGGGATCTATCTTGCTCTCAGTGGGTGCTACCCACGAAGCCTTGCTGCACCTCCCCTGTTTTAGCCATTCCCGGTTGATGAGGCTTGAGGTTACGATTACCTTTAATCAGAACATATCACTTAGAATGCTCATCGTCCGCCTGACGATGTGCTGAAAGCATTCAATCCATATAAGTTCGTTCCGGGTTCGAACGAAACCGAAGGCATTATCTCGTTACACTCGCTTTGGAATCACCCTCAGAGTTAACGACAATAACCCTTGCACTCTGAATCTTCATCTTCACTTGAGATTCACGACCTATCGTTAATTTGGATCGATGTGGTATTCGGGTCTCCAGACCTGGAATTCCAGTATACGGAAACCCGATCCCGGTCTCATCGAAATCCAAAACGTATCTTTTAAGGGCCAAGTTGTTTTAAGGTTAAAACAATTCAATTCTTATCTATATACACAAAGATAGATAATTCAATAGATAATCTACATTATCATCCCAAACAGATAATTCACATTATCATTATAATTCAACCAAACATCCATATCATATATCAATCATATCTCATCAGAGATATCAAACAATGAAATACATTCAATCTCATTCATCCATCCTTAAGCAATGATTTATATCATCTAATTAATTTAAAGTGAATTAAACTAATTACTTCATTCTATAAATCCTGCTTACTTAATTATTAATTAAACCAATTAATTAATCATTACTCTAAGTATCCATCTTAATTAATCATTCCTGATTAATAATCCTTTAATTACTTTAAGTAATTAATTCTTAATTAATTTCACAAATTAATTAACTTAAACCATTACAGTAATTAATCTTTAATTACATCATTAATTAATTAACTATATTTAATTACATTAATCCTTAATTAATTACAATTAATTAATTACTTAATCACTTATTTTTATTTTTTAACTAATCTTAATTAATCAATCCTTAATTACATCATTAATTTTATTAATTAATGATCATTAATTACCCTTAATTAATTATCTTATTTAAATTAATTACATTTAATAATTAATTAGTCACATTTATTAATCACCTTTGATTAATCTCATTTAGTAATTAACTTCCCTTAATTACTCCACTTCATAAATTAATTACTCCTTAATTAATTATCCTTTAATTAATCCCTTGATTAATTATTCAAAAGTAATTAAACTCAAATTACTTCCATTATTTCATCTCCCTTAATTAATTTCATCCAGTAATTACCTTTAATTACTTTCCTAAGTAATTACACTTCACTAATTACATTTAAGTAATTATACTTATCAAATCACTAAATGATTATCTTAAATTAATTTAATTAATTAATTTAAACTTACCAAATTTATTTAATTAATTACCTTAAGTAATTAATTCCTTTAATTACTTCCATTAAGTAATTACTTAACCAATTCATAAAAGATTATCATTCTAATTGATTATCAAAATTAATCCCATTTATTAATTATTTAATTATCCCTAATTAATGATCTCTCATTAACTATTAACAATTCTTCATTTAAGTAATTAAACTTAAATCAACCATTTCTAATTACAAATAATTAATTCTTAATTACTAATTAATCTCTAATTACTTAATCAATTGCTTAATTAATCTTTAATCCTTTGATTAATTAATCCCTAATCATTTATTAATAATTTATACTTATCTAATTAAATGATTCTTAATTTCAAAATAATTACCTTTAATTAATTTACTTAAAATCTTAATTAATTAACACCAAATCATTAATTAATTAAATTATTAAATTACTCTTTAATTTCCTTATTAATTTAATGAATCCTAAATCATTAAACCTTAATTAATATCTAAATTAAAGTATCAACCTTTACAACTACTTTAATTATTATTAACAAAAGACTTTAAAACATTTACTTTAAAATCTTACCTTAATTCATTTCAATTTAAAGATTTTAAATAAATTACAATTTAGCTTTAACAAATTTTAAAGCCAATTTACAAAATCTTTTTAAATCTAAATGTTAAAGGAATACTTAACATTTATAAAAGAAATTTATAAGATTTCTAAACCAATTCATTTAAAATTCAAACCTTCTTTAAACATTTTTAAATTTGTTAAAAAACCTTTATTTTTATAAAACTTTGCTTCTCAAACCTAGGATACAAATTTTAACTTGAACTCGTATGAAAACTTGATTTAAAACTGGGTTTAAATCCTGTTTCAAAATTTTAAACTCATTTAAATTTAAAAACCACTGTCAGGCTTTAAACTGTTATTACCAAATTACCCGAACCCACCACTAAAATGCTTCGAGTAAAAACCCTAGCTGCTTCGAGTCCAAGCCCTCTACGCTTCGAGTCAATTACGCGATCAAACTCGAGAAAACTCCTCTGTTTAAAAACCAAAACTAAAACACTGATACCCTGATACTCGTTCACGTGCACATACGAGTTGATCGCCTCCGACCATCGCTTCCATCGCCAGCATATCGACTTCGACCACCCCTCACGATCCCGATCACCAACAACTCGAATCATCTTCCCAATCGAAATCGAGCTACCTGTCATGGAAACTGGAACAAAACCCATAGCTTGGAAACTCGCCGTCCTCGCCGCCTCGTCCACCGGCACGTCTGAAATTCTGGCCACCGCTTCGTCAAACACCCCACTACCAAAACCCAGAAACTCGAGACATTCGATCGAGCTACGACTTCGAACGAGACAAGTAACCATTGCACTTAAAAACTAGGGCTACAGATTTAAATCGACTACCATCGCCACCATCGTACATTGATGATCTTTATGGCATTTTTCCCGACCTCTACGATCGTTCTACTTCCTCCTCTAAAGACCACGACCCTCAAGATTACAATGATCGCCCAAATTTGATCATTTTCCAGTTTTAGTTCATACAAGGATATCTCAACATTTAAAAATCTAAAAATCTTGATTTTTCTTCTAAAAATCATAACTAAGTTTAGAGATTCAGTTTATACTCCTGGATTTCTAATTTAACATATTTGAATTTTTATATAAAACCAAACTTCCCTGTTCCTTTTTATTTACAGAGTAAATTCCTCTTTTATTTTAACTAAATAAAATTCTAAACACTAACCCATGATTAAACAATCGAATGTTGTTTAAATCCAAAGTTTTAACAGAGATTATATCAATAGGAATTTAAATTGTTGAACATGATTCTGGCTTCTAACAGTAAACAGGTAAGAACAGGTTCAACAGCAACATGCATCTATACATCCAAATATATATACAGAAATTCAATCATGTACATACACACAATAATATTTATTCCAGAAACTTATATGCAAACAGATATTCCTATACTTAAGTTTGAGAAGGATGTTACTCATTTGTTTGAAAGAACAGAATACAGGCTTGTTTATGTAAACAGACAGGGTCATATAACATATTTAAACCCATTCATATAAATTCATATTAAGAACTTCAATACAAGCAATATCATCACATGCAAGCATATATCATATACTTAAGTTTTTAAAAATGAAAGTTACTCACCAGAAAATGATGAACAGATCTTAAATTTGAACCTGCTTTGAAAATCCTTTAAATGCTTTTAAACTGAGATGCCTTTGCTCTTTAAAACTTTTAAACTTGAATATTTGATGTGCTTTGAAAACTTGAATTCTAGCTTTAGTTTGAAATTTTCTCAGTTGCATGCAGACTATACTTTTGATTTCCAGATTTGAAAAAGAGATTGCAGGCTTCCAGATTTTGAAAAGGATGCAGGCTGAAACTTCGATTTAGTTGTATTTTGGAAAATGGGTTACAGGCTTATGATTTTAAGATGAATTTCAGGTCTTTGTTTTGAGATTTTGGCTTAAGAAATGTTGATTACTGATTTTGTTTTTGAGGGGATTTTGTTTACAGCTGAATTCTCTTTAATTTTGAGAATGAAGATTTGCAAAAGAAATGAGAATGAGGAAAACATCTTTTTATAAATATAAATGATTTATTTTAAAATAAAAGAAAAATTAAAAACAAGAATGACACTTGTCTTTATATGTGTTAATTAGTTAACACTTGTTTTAAACAATCCTTTATAGGTTTACACATGTTATAATGGTTACTTAACATATTAACACTTGTCTTTTATTTAGTTTATATTTATTTTAAATGTAAATAAACCTTTTACTTAATTTATTAGTTACTTACCTATATATATATATAAAGTATTTTAAAGAAAATAAAACCAATTATGTTTATAAGTAAAAGTTTATACATATATTTTAAAATCCAAATATTTAAATATCTATCTTTAAATTTCAAAACTAATTTACATTCAAATTCAAATTATATTTAAAATCCAATTTAAAGTCAATTTATATACATACATATATAACTACACATTTAATTTGAAAATAACAATCTTATTTTATTAAAGTCTATTTATATCTATAAATAAAACAATACACTATTAATATTGTATTTTAAACTTACATATATATATATATACTCTTAAATCTTATTTATTAAGCAATATCTCAAAAAGAAAATAAAATAACCTAATTATTAATCTTATTTAAAACCATATTTGTTATTTGTTTAAATAGCTTTGAAAATCTAATATTAAAGAAATCCAAATCTCCAAACTATCAATATATATATATATATTAGAAATTTAAAAACAAGATTTTATTTATTTATTATATTTCAACCCAAAGCTAATCTATTTACAATATATATACTTATATATATACATTATAAATAGAAATCATTTTATTGGTTTTTAAAAGATACATTCCACTAATTAAATATTTATTTAATTAGATTATTTACCAATTCAAAATTTTTTATCAAAGATTAACAAATCAATTTAATTATTTAAACAGATTATTAAATTGATATTGTCCATAAATTTCCGGGATATTACAATCACACATAATAAATAAAGTGTGTCCACATGAGTAAGTATCTGGGCTCCATACCATGATACCACCCTTTTCCATAAGGAAATGACATACCCTAAAGGGTGCAACCCTCATAACCTTGCCGCATATTCCTGTTTCGACCATTTACGGGTTGTGAGGTTCGACGAAGTCTCGTCCACAAAGCTACGCTTTTCACAAAGCCATGCTTTGGGTCAACAGATGATCAAAGAAATGATCACAAAGATAAATGATCAAACAAATGATCATATCACAAATGATCAAACAATGATCATCACACAGCAACACTCAGCATGTCACATTACCAAATTGGGATATATCGCTGATAAATTTCAACTACATAACCTCTGAGCTCGTACGTCTTAGAGAAGGGTGTTAAGCTAAGAGAATAAATTCTCCGTCACCAAACAAAAATGTATTTGAAAGAAATCAGCTTTATATCTCAAAGTGTAATGTCAGACATGTAACCATACAAGTCTGTTCCGGGTTCGAACAGAACCGAAGGCACTTCTTACGAAGCCCTTGCAAATCCGGATAATTTTCTAATCACGTCCAGACTTCCCGTCACTAAGGGTGATAAAATCTCTATACCGGGGATCAGCCGATGCAGAGTAACTCGACGGTAATCCTTCCGTTTTCAAAATATCCAATCTTCAACACCGGTCATCAAATGCCATCCATAACGACGTATCACATATTCGGAATGGTTGTACGACCCAAAGGTCCTTTCCCGGCTAACCCGAATAGTGAGCGAAATATTTAAAACATATGAATACTAGGGTCTCAATTAAATCACAGCTTAAGACCAAAAACTTTTCATTCGAATGGTTAAAACAAATTACCATTTCCAATCTTTTAAACAAAAAGATTCAATTCACGAGGTTAACCCCATTCACAAAGATCCATTCATGGATTTCAAAACAATTTCTATTTCAATTGAATTAACTCGTTAAATCTTTAAGTCAAGATTTAACTTATAGCTTTCAAAACTCATTTTTCCAAAGATTCATTCATGGCCTTTCAAAACAATTTTATTTCAAGTTGGATTAACTCATTCGGTCTTTGAATCAAGGACCCATTTTATAGTTTTCAAAACATTTCAATTTTTTTATTTCAAACTTGAAACCTTTAAACACAATTTGGAAATTCATTTCTTAAAATGAAAGCTATTATTATTTGAAAACAATAGTTTTCATTTTGGAAAAATCTAGTTATATTTACACGAGTTAAAACCCTTGAATTAAATTCAAATTCCCAAATCAATAACCTTTAAAATGGTTTAACCCATATATAACTTGTACAGCATCTTTAATCCCTAGTTTCAAATCATAGGATTCAATTTCAAACTTGAATTCAAATTTAAATCAAATTATTTAAATTTTCAAAACTCGATTAAGTTATTCAAAATAACTTTTATCTTTGAAATTCCATTTCAAAAGCTTTTCACTTTAAATCCAAATTTCTAATTTCAAAATCAATTGAGATTAAAATTTCAATTTCAAAAAACATTGAATTTAAATTACAGGAAAATAGGCTCAAGGAAAAACATAGCTGGGTTTTTAGAATGAAGGAAGCGGCTATTGTTTTACGTTTGAAGGACGCGGAATTTATTATTTGGGCTGAAGGAAAATCATTACAAAAAAATTTAAATTGTGCCGTCTTCTTCAATCTCGATCTCAAACCACAAGAACAGACGGCGGCATCATAAGAACAGGTAGCGGCGACGCAAGCACCGGTTACGACAGCGCAGGTGAAGGTCGAGCTCGTTCAGGCGAAGGCGATGGAATGAGGTGGTGACGACAACTTTGAAGGCGTCCGGTGACTTGGTCGACGACTTCAACAGCGACTGTAACTTCGACGACAACATCGATGGCCAACTTCAGATGAGCGGCGGTGGAGTGGAGGTGAATGTTGCTGGTGGTGCTAAAGGTAACGATGATGATTACCTGTTGAAATTAACTAAGTAAAAGAATGCTATATGAACTTATCATTATAATTCTCTAAGTGTAATGCGCAATTGAATGTAATATTTTGTTGTTTTAGTTTATTCATTTGTAATAGCATAATTGAATGTTCCTAAATTTCAAAGAACTGGAGCAAGTTTCCATTTTAAAATCTGCACAAGATATGATTTTGATTAGATAATATTACTCATGTGTTTCACAAGATGATAAAATATGCATAAAACATGATGCATCGGTTTCTTGTTTACTTGTTTATTGAGTTGCTGACTTACTTTATTTTGAACATTTCAGATATCATAAAGAAAATGTTACTTCTTTGCTAAAATGCTAGTGTACTTCATAAATAAAATGCTATATCAAACTATCATTTTGTATATCCTAAACATATTAGTGGACTTTGTAATTAAAATGCTATATTAAACTATTTTTTTGCATATCATAAACATGGTAGCGGACTTCATAATTAAAATGCTATATTGAACTACAATTTTGCATATTATAAACATGCTAGTAGACTTTGGAATTAAAATCCTATATTAAAATATCGTTTTGAATATTTTAAACATGATAGTGAACTTCATAACTAAATGCTACACTAAAATATTTTAACTATCATTCGCCACATTCAGTACGTTCTAATGCACTTTAAAAATACAAATGCTATTTTTAACTATCATTTGACACATTTGATACATTGTAATGCACTTTAAAAATACAAATGATAATTTTAACTATCATTTGGCACTTTACATTCAATCCGATACATTGTAATGTCATTTTTAACTATGATTCAATTTATTTGGCATATTCCATTCGTTCTAATGCATCTTAAAAATACAAATGATATTTTTAACTAGCATTCGGCATATTTTATTCATTCTAATGCATTTTAGAAATACAAATGTTACTTTTAACTATCATTCAGCACATTCCATTCAATTTGATGCACTTTAAAAATACAAATGTTATTTTTAACTATCGTTCGACACATTCCATTCATTCCGATGCATTTTATAAATGCAAATTCTATTTTTAACTATTTTTAACCATCATTCAACACATTCCATTCAATCCGGTACACTTTAAAAATACAAATGCTATTTTTAACTATCATTCGGCACATTTCATTCATTCTAATGGACATTAAAAATACAAATGCTATTTTTTACTATCATTTTGTTGAGATTTAGGATGATAACAATTACGGGAAACGTTGGATGGCGACTTCAGATGACGATTGCTTGGGCGGCGGAGTGAACGGCAAGGAGGTGAGATCTAGGTTTCGGTGAGATCCATGGTGGCAACGGCAAGGGAGGAGCTTGGACGACAGTAGTGGCTTGGACGATGGCGGTCTGGAACGACAATTGCTTGGGCAGCGATTGCTAGGGCAAGCAGTGGCTGAAGGCAGATGATGGCTGAGGAGGAAAAAGTCGAAGTGAGAAAAATATAAAAAGGGGTTACTGTCCTTCTGGCTAAATTTGAAAAGTTTGGTCCTTGATTTAAAAATTAGTTTAAAGTTTTTCCTTTAAACTAATTACCTCTTTAAATTATCTGTGACTTAAATGATTTCCTCGTGAAATCCATATTTGTGTGTGTAAAGATGTAGTCCGGGGGTTTCACACACAATAGTGCAACATAAATCAATCATCACAGATCAGAATACAGAAATATAGTTGATAAGCGATATAAACTATCACGCTTATCGTTCATTCACAGATCACAGATATATATATCACAGATAAGTAAATTACAAATCACAATCACAAATTAGGATGTATCACAAAGCATCATATATCAGGGATATCAAACAATTCACATTCAATAAAATTCAAACATTCATAAGTAAGGTCAGTTAATTGTCTGATTAATTCGAATCAGATTAATTACTTATGAATTACTAATCCTGGTTAATCAACATCGATAATTTACAAATTATTTTGATTAACTATTCTTTAATCATTTATTAATTAACCATTTATAATAAATAAATTAGCCTTTAATTATTTAATTCATCATTTAATTAATTATCTTTAATTAATAATTTACCCTTAATAAATTAATTACCACTTAATTAATAAAATTTCAATAAGTGATCATCCCTAACCATTCACATTAATTTATTAATCTTTGATTAATTATCTTCAAATTAATTGCTTTAATTTATTAACCATATTAATTATCCTTAAACATTATTAAGTTTTTAACATAAACTCTAAAATAAAGGTTATATATATATATATATATATATATATATATATCTTAAATATATTTTTTTAAACTTAGTTAATTTTAAAATAATTTAATTAAGAAAAATCCTTTAACCAATTCAAAACTTAGATAAACATTCCTTATTTACAAAGGAACTGGTTTTAACAAAATTGTTTAAATAACTTGATTTTTTGTTTAAAAGTTAAAACTGCTTTTACCCTCAATTTCCAGACCCGAGAAAACCCAAGGAAATCCCGAGCATCACTTCGAGTAACTCGCGTTCGTTCCTACTTCGAGTCAACTCGCAAAAATACACGAGAACGCCTCGACCTTCCCTGTTCTTCCCCAAACTCGAATCCCATCAGACACAAGAACATGATCGTGCACGTGCACAACCCATCGCCAACATTCTGGCGAACTTCCGCACCTCCAACGAATCGACCTAGACCTCGACAACACCTCGCGATCACGCAAATGCCATGATTCGATCGAGAATCAAATTCGACGAAAATAACCCACACAGCCAGGAACCCATCACCGGAAAACCTTTCCCCTCCGACGAACTATGCCACGAGAAGCTTCACCATCCTCACCGTAGCTCACCCTCGACCTCCAGCTTCTATTAAAGGCTTCGCGATCGCCTCCGATCACGTCCCATTGCCATAATCTCCTCTGAAACCATCGATGACACAACCAGATGTTAAACCCTAGTTTAACCTCTAATCAAAAATGCGATGATCTATACATTGATCCAGTATTTTTCTGGTATTCACGAACATCCAAACCATCTGCGACCACGAATTCGAGGGCTACAATTGTTCAGATCGTCTGATTTTGACAAAAATACATTTTTCTTATCAACCCCAAATTCTCAGTGAAGAGTGAATGGAAAATTTTGATTTTTATTCCTAAAATCATTATTTTGACAGTAGATTCAACTGGTATTATTAAAATTAAAATATATAAAATTCGAATTTCTTGAAAGATTTGGATTGTGACAGTGCTTCATTGTTTCTAGGAAGGAAATTTTGTAAAATTTGCTTAAATTCATTTCTGAAATAAGATACAGGTTTAAACAAAAACAAAAAAATTTAACTTGTTTACATTCTTTGTTGGAATCAAAGAAGGAGAGAGGTTTAGATTCACTTGGATATGGGTTAACCTGTAAACCCAAAAATTCAGATGTCACTGTGTTACAGTTTTTAGAAAAAGAAACTTTCAAACTTTACTTTGATAAATTACAAATAGTACAAGTTTAAACGAACTCCATCTTGTTCACTGAAACATAATACGTGACCAACCATTTTTGATCATTCAGATTAAATAGAGGCAGAGGGGAAGGAAAAGATTTGACAGGTTTACTTTTGTTTTCCTAAAACTAAAACAGGGATCACATTCTTGCAGAGATCAACATGCACAGGCCAAAATCCAATCATATACTCTAGATATTTGCAAGCAAACCAAACACTAAACTCTCCTAATCATTCAAGCATCCACACAGCAACAAAGATTGAAAGAAAAACAAAAATTTACTCACTTGTTACCATATTAAAAATCATCATATTAATTTTAAAAATCATATCTTTGTATGCTTATTCAAATTATGTAATCAAATCAATAATTTAAAATACTTGAATTTATCACATGATTCTTCCTTTTACTGTAAACCAAGTTTACAGAGTCAAGTGTTCATTTTCAAGCTTAAACCAAAATCCAGCTCATAGATGATGTTTAAACCAACTTATTCGTTGAAGATTAAAACCTATTAGAAATTAGGGAAGTGAAGTTTCAAATTTTTTTCTTGAATGAACTCTGAACTTAAAAGGAACAGAGGTGACCTATTCATACTCAACACCAATATCATCAAAACATATGTAGATATACTCATCTATATAAAATCATATAACACAATATCATTTAGAATTCACAGATTCCATAATTCATTAACTTAAATTTTAAAGTTAAATGTTTACTCACTTGGTCAAAACAAAGAAGTCTGGAAAAAACAAAGTTGCTTACCGTGATTTAAGAAGAAAGAACAGAGCTTGAAGATTTGCAAGTTGAAAGCTTTCCTTTTCTTTGATCTCTGGCTTTGAATTAAGTTGATGTTTAAATTTTAGTTGTAGTTCATTTCAGATTTTTCTTGGCTTGATGAATGAACGAGACTGAAATGAGATCGTTCGAAGTATGGAAATGAAGTATACAGAGTATGCTATTTTGTACAAGGTGATAATATGGTTTTGGTACAAAATGATATATTATTTCTTCTCTAGTACAATAGGCAGAGATCTTTTCTTTGTTTGGCCGGCTGATGAGATATAGTGTAGTATGCTATAGGACATGGCATTAATTAACTTGTACAATTTTCATAAAAAAAAATTTCTTTAGTTCGGCTGAGATGTTTTATTTCTTTGTACTATAGCATGGGTGAAGTGATCTTGTATTTGTTAATTTCGGCTGAGAAGATAGGGGTAGGTACTTTTGTTTCTTATTTTATTTACATACTTATTTTTAGTTATGTTATTTTATTTTGAATGTATATTTCTTTTTGCTTTGTTTTATCACTTTATATTTAGAACTTTGCTTTGTCATTTCTTTTGTTCCATTGTCTTATTACTATAAATAAATTTCTATTTTAATATGTTGCCATAATTTTTCCTTTGTATTCACTTTCTATTTTATAAAACTATAAAATTTATCTTAGTTCGGGGAGACTTGCATCTATTTATAATTAATTTTACAAATTTTTATTCAAAAATTCATTTAGGTATCATTTTAAATAAATTAAACTCTAGGGTCGTTACAAGTTTTATTGGATATTCAATGAAATCAATAAATATGTAGATGAACAAATTTATTTATATCAGTACAATGGAAAAAAATAGAGGAAATTAGGCACAAGGACAAACTTTAAAAGAAATTTAGACTGAAGGACACTAAGTTTCATTTTTAGGCTAAAGGACAAACCTTGGAAGAAAATTAGGCTGAAGAAAAATGCTAGTTATAAGTAGCATTATATTCAGTTTTTACACTATGTAGAATGCTAGTTATAACTAGCATTATATTCAGTTTTACAATGTACAAAATGGTATTTATATTTAGCATTTTGCTTTAACCTAATTTTTTTCAAAGTTTGTCTTTCAGCCTAAAAATAAAACTTGTTGTCCTTCAGCCTAATTTTTTTTCAAAGTTTGTCCTTGCGCCTATTTTCTACAAAATATATATATAATAATAATAAATTTATGGTAATATATTGAATAAGTGAATAGGACGAACTAATATTGAATTGAATAGAATTGTGTGGTTGAAATGAAATATAAATCAATATTGAATTAAATTAAAGTTAATTTACAAGGAGTAAAGGGATAATTATTTAACAAAAGAAATAATTTGTTGGATAAATCGAAAACTTAGCCCATGACCAAACAAACCACACTTTAGTTTCCAAGCCCACATCTTTATTCTCAGTAACAGGTAATCTTAATTCATCGTTATTCCTCCATAGCCCTAAAAAAAATCGAAATCGATTTTTAATCGAACGAAAAAAAGGGGCAGCAAAGTAAATCGCGACGGCGATCGAAACAACGGCGGCCGAAGCTAGGTTGTGGTGACCTAGGGTGACGTGGCAGGGCTTAGGTGCGCGAAAGCAAGGCCAGCAATGCTAGCTCAAGGGCAAGGCAAACTTTAAAGGGGAGATGGTGCGATTGCTGGCTATGCTTGAACTTGGAAACAGTGTCGCAGGGATCTAGGACAGTGGTGCTTGGTCACTGACAGCCGACTCTGTGAGAGTTTCAAGTGGCGGAGGCTCTTAACTGGGAGTGGCAGAAGCTAGAAGCAATTGGCGATGTTGCATGTGCGTGTATGCAAAATGAGGTGGTTAGGGTTGGCGATGACGGTTGCAAAAGAAAGCTTTATACCAGTAATTTGTTAAGGTAAGTTATTTTAACCAACTCACACACCTATAGCTGGATTAGTTAAATTCTTTTTTTTATACTTTACTTAAACTATGAATTGTGTTAATCTTTGGTAGTGATTGAATTATAGAATTGAAATAAGATTTCATGCTATAGTTTCAATTAGATTGGTGTTTGAATTAGTTGAAATATATGTTTGAAATGTTGAATTGAATCGATAGTTGAAAATGAATCAAATGGTTAAAATAAGGTTAAATGTTAAGATTATATTATTCATTTCAAGTTTAGGTCGATGGCTAAAAACACATACATTGTTTGTATGATCGGAATTTGCTTGAAAGCAACTCGGATTGATAAATAAATTCATATTTGAAATGGTATTTTATAGAGCGGTGATGGCTCTTGTAGTTGAATTTTCGATGAATTTATTGTTTGAATTATCTAAATGTTAATGAATTTCAAAAATGAGATTTTATCCATTTTGATCCTTATTAGAATTTAGTTTATAAAATATATAGTTAGATTATATTACCCTCTTAACTTATTGTTTATTTTAAAATTTCCAATTAAAACTTTCAAAGATTGGTAATATTTATTTACAAAATCCTTTTAAAATTATTATTTATCAGTATAAAATTTGGAAATGCTTTAGAGGCAAAAGATAAGATATGGTATTATTTTAGAAAACTGATTATGTAAGTAATAAATTCAATTTCAAATAATTTTAGCTATAAAAACTATTTAAATGATTTTAGAAAGAATTTTAAAGCCTTTGGAAAATTATATCTTTATTTGTATGTATATATATTTGAATAGAAAAAAAAATAAAGTAAGTTATCAATTATGAAAGGAAAAGCTTTGTTTTAAAAATAAATGTAATTAAGATTTTTTTAGTTTACAAATAGTTTATGGTTTTAAAGTGTTTATGAAGTAAAATTATATATATCTATATAGGTTTGAAATAAAGTGAATTATCAATTACTTAAATATTGTTTCGATTTAAAGACCTAATAAAGTAATTTTATTTTAAGACTTAAAACTTTATGACTCTTTTCTTTTATATATATATGGGTTATTGAATTTTAAAAGTGATAAATGTGAAATAAACTATAGATAAAGCAATTTAGAAATCATTCTTATATAATAAAATTTGTATTATTTTTTAAACTATAACCTATTATTGGTTTTAATGGTTAATTATATACCATTTTGGTATTTCTTTGATGACTTTTGGAAACATTGATTTCGAATAATTAATGCTTTCACTTGTGTTTCTATTGAATTTCGTGCTTTTTTATGAAACAAAGAATTTTAATAAACGATTGAATTGTCCGGTGGTATGGGACACTTTTTACAATTCTTTTGGTTATTATTTTAATTTGTTAAATAGAGTTTAAAGTGGAAATTACTAGCTTTTAGTAAATACTTGAATTTACTTTCTGGTATGGGACAGTTAGCTAAATTCTTGTAATTACTAGAGTGACAGTAATTAACATTTAGAGTTGTATTATCTTAGGGTGTTCGGATTTCAGACCGATAGATCTCTGAGAAAAGATAACTCATTTTTCATCGATCTGAGAATCGATACATTTTTAGATTTAGGTAGGCAGATCTCTTTCGGAAGATCTGTTATGGTGTGAATACGGCTATCTCTTTCGAAAGGTAGATTTTTACATGCATCGTAGTCTATAGATACTACAACCTATCAGTTTATTATGTTTTATATAGTTAGACAATGTTTACCTCTTTCAAAAGGAAAATTTGCATAGGAAAGATTAGTTACATGGCTGCTCTTTTCTTTGAATGGTGTCCCTAATCTGCAGTCTCTTTGGAAAGACTCCCTTTCTATGTAGCGGGTCTCTTTCGGAAGACTTCGTGTCAGTGTATTAAACTGATAGACGACTACCATTATTATTTAATTATTGATGATTATCTTCCGAGATTTTCAGTATAGATATTATGCATCCTTTATGGCTCTGAAGAATTTTGAATTGGTTATCACCATATTTTGATATGATAGTCTATTGAGACTTAATATGTAATTATGAAATGGTGATTTGTTAGATATGCCTTATTTGATTATTTGTTTTGGGCATATTTTATTTATGACTTATTTGATTATTGTTAAGTCAGAATTTTGAGATCTGTATTTATTGGTTTGATATGCCTTTTTGAATTTTTGGGTTTTAGGCATATTTTGAGATGACTTATTTTAGACTTAAGTCATTTATGGATTTATATTGTTAATTTAATTAATATGCCTTATTATAATTGTTTGTTTGGCATATTTTATATGACTTATTAATTTAAGTCATAAATTTATAATATTATTATTTCACATATTATTTAGATATAGTCTGACACGTTTATTATTTTAATACTCGAGTCAAGCTGAGACTTCACAGGTACAGGGACCCACTGACCTTTGGAGTTTGGGCTAGAATTGAAGTAGACTATTTTGATAGTTTTAGTTTATTTCATACTTGTATATATTGACAGTTAGGAGTTTATGTCACTTATATTATATAGTAGTGACTTTGTACCTGATACAAGATTTTGGATATGATGTATATATTTATGTGGGTCTAGTACTCATATATTGTAGACTCACATTTTATTATGTATATGATGATGTATATTATTCCACTGTGATCTGTGACTCTGGTTTTGATTAATCTATATTATATATTGTTCTTAATATTTTTAATCGGTGTGTTTATTATTTTGTATTAATACTGTACACGCCTAAATTTCAGTTCAGATCCTCAAAAAGGTAAATAAGACGTGTCAGTGTTAGCAAAAAGATATATTCACATTCGATCACCCTTAACCAGCTGTATTCTCCGAATTAGCAGAGGACGTTACTAGTAATGTTCTTTTCTAAACTAGGCATAGTGGTGGGGTCATCACAGCTTGGTATCAGAGCTGTGTTCAAAACATTATAGAATATAAATAATACAAAGTTGAGATTTAAACCTAGATGATCTAGAGTCCCGTCCCTTGGGTGTGTGGTGGTTAGTAATTTAATTAACTATTAGGAATAGGAATATAAATGATTATTGGGAATAATCATTGGGACGTATTTGAAAAATCTTTTGATAATACTATATAACTTATTGTCATGAAAATATTGGAACTCACTTCTGTAAAAAGTGAGGTTTAATGGATATTATAAATAAGTAGATGACTTAAAATGAAATTGTTGTGTCCTGATTTGTTAGTGATCAGAGTGCACAGTGGAAGCTGGAAATAGCTTTCCGCTAAAGGTGATTGTTTGTTTATTTAATTGAAATGTATGTTGTTTGCATCGAAGTTTATTTTGTTTATGTTTAGTTTAAATGTGAAATTGGATAAGATGTTATTACTCAAAGGATTTATAATTCCATTTGAATCTGGATGAATCCAATTATTAATAAAAGTCAATGGTTTCTCCAAAATAGAATCGCTAAGGAATAATAAAAATGTTTAAGCAATTAATAGTTTAATGTATAGAATGATAAATTATATATGTCTAATTAAATTTGGAATTGGGAAATATACTTAACAAATAAATTTAAAAAATTGATTGCTTTGCTTGATGGATGCTTGGTTAAAATTATAAGTGGTTGTGCAAAATTTATATTGAGTAGGAAATACTATTGAGAGTTAAAATCTACTCAATAATAATAATAAGAACTTGTGGTGTCTTCGGTAGTGTAGTTACTGCAAGAAATATTGGAAATTTAAATATATATAAAATGAAATATTAATTCATATGCATGACCAATTAAATCTTAAGATGAATTTAAAATTTGATGTTTGCTTGAAGTAATTATGAATGCACGAGTTTGTTATGAAATTGCCATTTTTGAATTATTCTTATATGTTAATAGCAAGATCAACTGAAGGATTTTAATAAAAGCAAGCATTTATTTAAATTAAAATCCTTTTGATAAATGATATACATATATGTAAATTTTGATGATGTTATTATAGACAGGAAAATATTTTGTTTAAGTATAAAGTATTAAAGGATACATGTATATCATAAGAAAATAATTTTGTTTTAAATTGCCCATTGGGTGTTTTAAGAATTCTGATCGATGCGCCTGATCGACGTTATCGATAGGAATTTCCTAAACACTAGAACGAGACAGTCGGACACAATACTGTGAGTTATAATATTTAAAATATTATAAATAATTATAAAAGAATTATAAATATAAATAAAAATGTTTTGGAAAAATAAATAAATATACTACTTGAGTGTAATTTAAAATATTTATGTCTACACTTCACATGGTTAAAGTAGATTATCATATACCAAAATCGTAACTTATAGATAGCGGTTTATTAAAGATATTACAATTGCAATTAACTGTAGCATTTTAGATCATTATGGTATCCGTGATTTCTATTTTGTCACATGGTCATAAAGTAGTCGTGACATCAATGTCGTTTTCTTTATTTACATGAATAATCTCTTTGCCTTTCATGGAAGTAATTGGTTTGTAATCAATGGAGTAAGATGGTAAAAAGTAAACCTTAAGGTAGAAAACCCTTACGCCTTAAATTGTTCTTATTATAAATAAATTAGTAGATGTATTGTGCTAATGATCTCTTTGGCATCGTCACGCACAAAGCTATGAATTATTTATAAGTGAAATTGGATGTTAGTCGAATTCAATAAAGTTTGTGTTGTCAATAATGTAAATATATTGACTTCAAAATTTGGTCAATTTTCCAAGTGTCATACCTTTAGCTTGCTACTAGAAATATAATTGTATCCCAATTGAAATCTTATTTGAATAACATCATAATAAGTTCATTTATTTTAAACTAAATATGGTTGTTGAAGTCTAAATTATACCAAATATATTTTTATTGAAAATAATGAGAAAATCAATTTTTTTCACTGACTTAAATAGAGAATGCATCCACAATTCTTCATATTATTATGTATGTTGCATTTTTCGCTGTATTATTAGTGTCATGGTTATTTGAACTGATTATATATTTTTAAATTTGTTTCACTATCAAACTTCAATCCTAATCCATTTTTTCTTTTCATTGGTTGTCTAGGCAAGAGTGCTTTTTATGTTTTTATAGTTTCACAGAGAATGATTAAAGGAAGATAAATATATTTGTGAATTGAAATTCTAATTTAAAATTTCTAAATGAGAAATTATAATTTGGTAGAATTTGAGAATAATCGAATACGATATTTCAAAGAAATGATTATTATTTGAAATATAAAGCACTTCCTATCATTGCCATATGAGATGTGGGACAATGTTGGCCTTTTTGAACAATTAGTTGATTTTAGCAGAACCAACTTCTAGTGAATCTAATCTGTAGTTTTGAACTGTGAGGTTACTTATAGATTAAGCGAACATACATTTTGGTTTACTACGATCTTTTGATCCCAACTTAGTAAGCTATTAATGAGTGAAACAGCTGACAACACAATGATCACACAATCACATAATTGCATAATTCTATCAAAACAAGCAAGACTGTATATAAAAAGTTAAAACCAATAATTTATTGCCAGACCCTTCACCTGCATTGCACAATCATAGCATTTCATGTACCTGTACTACGATGATGGACATGTTAGGCATTAAAAAAACACGCTTCACTTCTTTTCCTAGGCAACTTGCCTGCACATATTTTGTAGCCTACATCACTTTGTAAGCATACATATATTTGCCTGCCTACACATTAATATAATCAAGTGTCCCTTGCATAACCAAACATGTTGGCGTTATAAGTCTTGGTCCTTTGATTTCGTTTATGCTTGGTAGGGAATTGAATGGAAAGCATTGTCTAATTAAATATATATACTTTAAAGTGTACTTCCATTGATCATTGTACTCCTCTTTCACACACTAGTTTTCCTTTGCCTTGAATTTCGAAATTTGCTTAGCAGCTTATGTATATATAAATAGCTTAGCTTTGCATTGAAATATAGCTATACTTGCATTGTATTACTTCTGCTTTGATTTATTTTTTTCAATTGCCTGTACATGTTCTATTGTTTTAAAGTTCACATGCTAATGCAAGTATTCTTGCATTAAATAATTTCGTGCCTGCCACGATACTTTATTGTGTTGTTTGAGTTGTTTCACATGTCATTTTGTTGCATTGATTTTGTCTCTGTTTGTACAACATGTTTCGATTTATAACCTTCCTAAAAAAAGGCTGCTGCCACAGAGCAGCAGCATATAAAAAAAAGAAAAGAATAATAATAATAATATTAATGATAATAAAATTATAATATCAAAATTTGTATGTAATCATAAGAAAAAAAGTGGTAGCAAGAGAATAAATGATAGAATCCACATCAACTAAGATAGTTGTCAAGACCCTCCCTTTCGACCCTTGAAAATCGACATAAATACGCCCATTGTATAACATGTCGAACGATCGAGTGCCGAAAAGACAGATTATTGAAGGAAAAGAAAGTAGGTAGAGGAAGACGAAAAACTAAACAAAACAGAATCTCACAACGGACTAAATAACATATAATATAAACAGTTCTTTACACAAATCAAAATTGTAATATACATATCTCACATCAGAGTACACAAATCAATAATTACCAGCCTGGACAGTTATAACAACCTGCCCTCACAATTACTGGTAATTTCAAACAAAACACTGCAGCAGAATAAAACAAATACGAGAATATGTCTCGGCCTTCAGCTCATCTCCTGAGCTCCATAGCATCCTAACCTAAACCTGTAATACTCGGTCTGACTCGAGCATTATAATAAAATAACACCCGAGTCGGTCTGGAAAACCAGCGTGAGGAAACACACTCAATTTGAATTATTAAAGATTTCAAAATCCTTTGAAAATAAAAAGTATCTCGTAAGACCACGCCACAAATAAACACGATGGGTTTTTACCTTACGATAACCAAAAATTCATATCAAAATCCTCTAATATTATAATAGTGTCTAAATACAAATACTTATTCAAATAGCTGAAATGCTTGCATCTCACGTTTCAGCATAGTTGGGCACAATCAAAATCGTATGGCACTTATTGGAGAATGGATTCCAACTGAATGACTAGGCACTGGGGTACCACCTATCACAGTACATGTCTAGAAACACTGTACCGAGGACCATGCCAGGATCCCCTGCTACACAATACCAAACTATCCCTAACCTGGATATACTGAATATGCTATCACCCCGGGTGTTCCCACCCTCTTTCGAGCTCCTTCCATACATTGTAGTAATAACATAATATCCGAGGTTATCTAGAAAGGTGATAGACATGCCCTACTTGGGTACGACCCACTTAGCCTTGCCGCATGTCCCTTGATTTTCAGCCATTCCCGGTTGATGAGGCTTAGAGGCTACAATTACCTTTTCAAGGAATTTAACTTAGAATGCTCATTGTCCTCCAATGACAATGTTCTGGTAGTATTCATCCATACAAGTACGTTTTGGGTCCGAACGGAATCGAAGGCACTATTCCTACTACATCCATTTTGGAATCACCCTCAGGATTAGTAGCAATTAGCCCTTGCACTTCAATGCTCCATCTTCGACTCCATGCTCTTGTCTTCATTTCGAAAATGTTATCATTGGATCGAAGTGGTTTTCGGATAACAAATCTGATCCCAGACTCTTCGAAACAACGTTCGCTATTTTCGGTAAACTCAACCCGGTTTTTTAGGAAATAAACAGACGAAAATAAGATCGAAGATCACCTCCATACCATTAGTGGACGGATTTCCTTATCAACGTCCTAGAAGAACGAAACGAGTTTACACGTACAGTATAGCACCTCGAACGGTAACTGTACCATATAAATTCTTGTATTTCTCCTAGATACTTCCAAAGTAATATTTAGGTCCAAATTTGATAGTTGGTTATTTAACTACCAAATAACAATCATTCAACCAAAAAATTCCATTTTTACGCTTAAAACACCAAGTCTCATTTTTATTTAAATTTTAAATAAATCAAATCTCTTTATCCAAGGTTGTGTACTTATCTTATCGAATTTAGCAAATTTACAAACCATCCTTTCAAATATATTTGAAAACCCTTTTAAAAATAAATGTGGAAAGTACCACAGCGGTATCAAACCAAGGATCATAGCTCAATGGTTACGTCTCTATCCCATATAAATCCAAGACTTAACTGCAGGCACTCACTGCCTCCGATTTACGCCGCACGAGTATACAATTACTTTTCGAAAACTTTATTTTAAAAATTATCTCAAAATAATGCTTGTAAGTTCTAAAATAAATTTCAAATTTAATCCAGGCAAACATGCCTAAATAAAAGTTATCTTGCAAAGCCATATTAATATTTAAAAATTATCCTTTAAAAATAATAATAATGCTGACGAATGCTTAAATGATAATAAATCTTTAACAATCAATATAAAGTAACCGATTAATAATTAAATATGCTTTAAAAATTTAAAATAATTAAACAACTAATTTCCAGAATATTTTTAACACTTTTAAAAACCACCAGATTAATACTTAAAAATTCTCTTTTTAAAACAAGTCCAATTCTTCGATTCCAAGTTCACTTCGTAAATTTGGAAACCTTGCATGAGTCCAGTATAACCCGATTTAGCTAAGTACCACTTAAGAATTTGTTGTTTAAAAATTCTTTTATAAATTTTATTCCAAAATCTCTTTTCACAATAACCTGATTTAGCTAAGTACAAATTTCAAAACCATTTATTTTATCCAATTTATTAACCCAAAACTCTTTATAAACATTTTACTTCAAAATTCCTTTTTAAAGTTCTTCCAAATTCAAACCATATTTTTAAATGGTATTTAAAAGCACCAAAAATCCAGGTTAACTGTCATAACATCCAATCAATTTAAATCACACAATAACCTGTCATAGATTATTCAACAAAAACATATATCACTATATATGCAATTAAATTCAACATTATTTTGAGCAATCCAGTTGGATCCCTCCAACCTGTTTCCCTACATCCACAGATGTTAGCATAACATACAAATACCAATTCCACTTCGAGGACGAATATCGCGGTATATAGGGTCATCCGCTATTATGCGGCGTGCATAGGGTCTCATCCGCTATATATATGCGGGAATATCAATCACTCCAATATATATATATACTACTATATATAATATCACATCCAATTGATAAAAATGCATCAATTTAACCAATTAACCATTTATTAATTTTAACTATTTAAAATTAAAGCCAGCAGTCCAAAATTGAGTGAGATTAACTCACTTTGAGTTTATTCGCCAAACGTTCCAATTTTAAATTAAATCGAACCCGTTCGATTTAACCTAAAATTTTTGCTAGCTCAAACATCTCCAGATCTGTACCATAGCGTAGTGCTCGTCGCTGCGATTCCAACGCCGCCAGTTTCGTTCGATTCTGACAACGTATGGATAAGATATGAAATTTTAAAGTTTTGAAATATAATTTATATGAATAAACTTTACTTTTCTTTTTATATTACTCAGAAAACAATCGCGGTCGTACATTTTCCCTAGCAAAATCAAGACCAAAGATTTCTTCTTCTTCCATCTGTTCGTTCCAGGGTTGTTAAACCCATAGCCGCCGTTCGAAAGTCAATTGTCGCGCCTCCTTCGTCGAGTTCGACGACGATCTAGTGCCTCTACATCGTAGCTCATCTCCACGTGCGTCCACGGCCAGAGACCTCAACCCCCAAGCGCTTCCATTCTCTTGAAATTTGCGCTCAAATGCTGCATGAATGCAGCCAGAATTCGCCTTCCAACGATGAAGATAACGAAAATCCACCGTCAAATGCCTAGATCTCAGAGTCCTCATCGAATTTCTAGTTGAAATCTTTGATAAAAGTGAATGGATAAGGAGAATTTTGAATAAGAGGGCGAGAGCATATCGGCCATTGAAAAGTAAAGGAGGAGGCCGCGTATCAATCTTCTAGGGTTTTACTGTAGTGCGTGTATATATACGTGTATAAGCATTATTTTAATATTATTTTCAAAATTAACGTGCTTTTTCGAACGAACTCCAAACGAGACGTGCCACCTGGTGTTTATAACATTTTACCCCTATTCCAAACTCAATGGAACATGTTTTGAGGCCTAATTCGATCGTATGTGGAAGATAGCCTTTTGAATCGATTTAAAAATATTAAATTTTCGATATTTATTTCAACGCGTTTCTATCTCGTACGACCAAACGGTAACTCCAAACGCTACGAGATTTGAAATATGATAATAATACACTGTTACGAATCCAATGGAACTGGTTTTGTCGAATTCCAAGACTGTGCCCCGGAAGGCTATTTTAACTTGTCGATTAAATCGAGCGATTTTTCAAAATCGTCGAAATCGTTTAAAATTTCAAATTTTAAAACTTACCAACTCATTTATAATTCAAATAGAATTTATATTCATATAAGAAACCATTCTGATTCATATTAAATCAAAATTCAATTATTTACACTATTACTATATTTTAGTTTCCACTATTAAATTAATATATAAATTTCCAATTTCTTACTTATCGACTTTTAATCTCATTCAAGAGTCCAATATTATAATTCAAATCCAAATAGAATTTAAATAAATTTTAGAAATCATTTACTTTCCCATTTAACTCCAGATTCGCATATTATCGCAATCTTCAATATTAAATTTATATTTACCAAATCCAATTAATCGCTATATTTTGAAATTTTAAACCATTTCAGAAATTCTTCCATATTCAAAATCAATTTACAATTAAAATTCAACATTTAAAATAAATTAAATGTTCAAAACTAACGACCAAAAATTCCAGATCGTTACAATAGTGACTTGTTACTTCTATACGGTTGTACTGGTTTGAGTAAAAAAGGCTTATTACCAAGTCATTATTTTGACAGTGAAGGTTTATTTTGCCAGTGCCCACCCTTGAGTATTTTGTTACTTAAAACAATTTTTTTGTTGTATTGCATGATTATAAACTTATTATGGAGCAGTGCTGCATTCCATCATACTGTGCATATTTGTTTTTAACATACTACTATGGATCATGGAATTGATGAATGATTCTTTTCTAAATTAAGTTTGACATAGAGTTGGTGATTTCACTAATGCATATATCATGTCTCTATAAATGATATATTTTAATTTGATGCACTATAATGAGTAAATGCTTACCTGATAATTAAATCTTTGATTTATTTTTCTAGTTTAACATGAATACATTAACTTCTGCTAATATAATTGATAATATTCTAAACATGTTACAGTTCTGTATGTGAACAATAAACAAAATTTCTTTCTCACAATTTGTGATATTCTAGTACAGACAAGTACATCAATTAGACTTGATATTTAATATATATATATATATATATATATATTAAAGTTATGCATTGCTTATCAAATCTTCTATATGCGACTAATGTTTCGATGGAGTTGAGAATAGGTACCATTGAAGCATGGTTAGGTTAATGGACGACATTGGCTTGCTTTTGCGTGCAAATAAGTTAGTAGCTTTGCTTTAAATGCTAAAATAAAGGTACGTTTTCGGATTAAATATAAAAGTGTTAAAAATATTGATATACATTGTGTTTCTGAACATGTGGTCGATGTATGTCATATATATTATATTTGTGAAATTGCAAATGGCTCTCCGTACAAAGGAGACTCTGCCGAATTTTTCAAAAAATTTATGTGACGACCGCCCATGACCCCTGCACCGAACCTAGAGAAAGTGCGCTGTAAAGTGTGACAGGCGACCATGGACGATTGTCAGGGTAAATTAAAACAGCAGAATCTATCGTATTACTCACAGCGCATGGACAAAATACAATAGAATATATATATATTGAAGCTTCACAGAAATAGAATCTCATCAATAAAACTTCATAATAGTTGAATACAAACATCTGAATAGTCAATACATCAAGCCTCACTACATATCACTCAGAGAATTATACAAAGCAGCGGAACATCCAGTACATATAGTAAGAAGATAATATGCAAGCCTCCAGCTCGTCTTCGACATCAGTATCGTGGGAAGCAAGAACAGCACTTGTCACCTGCTACCTAGTCTGCCCGTTCCAAAATGGACGAATAGCCCAAGGCAATAAGAGTTAAAACATAAAGCCTTGAGTCAGACAGCAGTCTTAGTGAGCGGTAAATTAACTAACAACATACCAAAAGAGCATAAAGGAAAAAAATAGGAATACAACCCTCCCACTCCACCTCTTTCTACAGTGATAGCCCCCAGACACACACTAAGTAGAAGCAAACATAGCAAAGCATACAATTTAAAGTAAAGCAATTATCACTCGAGTCAAGGGCGATGTTTTCCAAGTACAAACCCCCAAGGCCTAAACCAAGATCAGATAAGCACCCAGAAAATACCGCTCTTGAGACCGAATGACGATACAACCAAACATCCATGACTCTGGCTATCACTGTTATCATTGCTTCGATATCATCGTTAATTGAATGACCGGCTCATTATTTCATCCGTCCGTCAAGGGCTAATGGAAACCCCGGTTCTAGACATAACTCTGCACGTCATCGTGACCCGTGCCTAGGACTATCGAATCTGCCCAGAGTACTTGACTACCAATCAGTAGCCTTCAGGGACTATCAAATCTTCCCAACGTACTCTTGCTTTGAGCATGCTAGAACCTTCAACAACGATGAGATCTCAGCCTTCTAGTCATCCTCCTCGACGACTATTTCCATACTAGCTCAAGCGCCTCTCGAGCAAACCATTATCCTCAAACCCGAACCATATCACCGAGTTATCAATCTGCTTGGAATGATCCCGTCTGGATTAGACCAAGGCTATCTCATATCATACTTCGTCTCATCATTATCATAGCAAAGCTTCATCTCAACATCATCATCAAATCTATCCATATGAGCTTCATCATCCGCTACATATACCACGAGCAGCTTTTCCAATTCAAGAGCTTTTCCCTTAGCTTTTGAATCATCTTCGACCATCTTGTCTAAATCAAATCATCAATCATCTAATTCATAGCAGTCAATCAAATCAAACATTAATCCAAGTAAACAAGCATTCAAATATGATCTAAATAGACAATTATAACAATAATGGCAATTTCATAATTAAAGAGTCAAAAGTCTAACAAGCATGAGAACATGAGCCATATCTCTTATAATCTTGATGAATGAACTTGCATAGGTTAACATGTAGTAAAATGGATGCCAAATCATTATGAACAATGGATCTATATGGATCTATACTTAGGATTAGGAAAATGCATGGAAATCGCTATTTTAACACAAAATCAAGCCAACGATCCGATATACTCCTTTGGATCCGTGTGAGAGATAATAACCACTCACCAAATCACCTAAACACCTCAAAAGAAACCCACTTCAGATCTGGACAGCGAAGGATCTAACTTGATCTATCACCAATCCATTTCAAACGATAAAATCCCTCTTCAATGGATGAAGATCTTCAACTTTAGCTCTTGGATCTTCGATCTTGGATGGAAGGAAGTACTAAATCAAAGTGGAGAAAAGAAGTGAAGAAGTGTAGAAGTCGAGCTCTCAAAATGGCAGCACTTCGTCGCTTCGAAATCCGGATCCAAAAAGTGAAGAAAAACCCTCATATTTATAGGCTGATCCTTACGTCGCTCGCTCTTAGGTCGTCCACGACCTAAAAAACCCTACGACCTACGACCTAGCGCAAGTGCGCGACTTACAGATCCAACGACCTAACACATGCGCGCTCATACGACCTAACGACTTAGCATATGCGTGCTTCCTCGCGACCTACGACTTAACTGAAACGCGACCTAGCAACAGCTCCGACCTAAAACAATGCGCGACCTAACTATGTCACGACTTAAAACAATGCGCGACCTAACTACTCAATAACCATGCGACTTAACTGGGTTACGACCTAACCCCTTACGACCTAATACTTAGCCACCTAACAACCCACGACCTAACTCCTAAGTCATCTACGACTTAACTTCCTTAGGTCGCTCACTGCTACCACCAGCTTCCTTAGGTCGTTGCCGACCTATCCTTCTTAAGTCGCTAACTCGCCCAGTTTCTTAAGCCGCTAACTCTTAAGTCGCTTACCTCTATAAGTCGCTCCAATCCCTAAATCGTTTAACTCCTAAGTCGTCTACTAACTTAGGTCGCTTACGTCCTAACTAAACCACCCCATAGGTCGTTCATTGACTTAAGTCGCTAACCCCTTAGGTCGTCTAACCCTTAGGTCGCCAATTACCTTAGGTCGTCTACTCCGACCTAACTTCTATACGACCTAACTACTATACGACCTAAGACTTAGACTCTGGACGACTTATCGACAATGCGACCAAACGTTAACCGTTTTACGATGTTTCGATCCGTAAAAATACGGGTCGTTACAATTTAACACTTAGATTTTTTTTGATAATTTCGAATATAACGAAATGTAAATCAATAAATGATTCTATTTAAGTTATAACTTACGATAAGTTTGATTTAATATTAACCAATTAGAGAATTGAATGAGTTTTGATTTAATTGTAGTTGTCGAAAGAGGGGTAATAGCTCTGTTATGTGTGACGTATCCCTATTTGAAATTGCGAGGACGCAATTTTCATAAGGGGGGAGCTCTATAACAACCCTGTTTTAGGAGCCGTAATATTATTCGAATTTAATTAAAATAAAAATTTTCATATTCAATTTTTTGATAGCTATTACTTTGAAATTCACTTTTTACTTAATTGCAGTCTATTTAATAATAGGTTTTTGTTTTAACAATCTGAACTAATTGATAAAAAGATTTCAGGAAATATATTAAACGAGATAAAGTGTTATTGTTAAATATAAAATATTTCACAGTGTAAAAAATTTCGTATAACAGAATTAAATAAAAAGAAGTTTTATTGGATATTCAATGAAATCAATAAATATGTCGATGAATAAATTTATTTATATCAGTACAACGGAAATATATTTATATATACGAGTATATATGCACGTCCAGGTGGACCTGCATTTAATCACGTGCATGCATTTATATTTGCTATATTTGTTCATTTATTCCGACTAAGTGCTTCATCCCGTTCTAGGTTCCATTTCATGATCACCTTTTGCTGCTCCTTTTTCGCTTTAATACGTTTGCAGTCAAACACGCTATAGTCATTTTCCCGCTTCAGCTTTGCGTGTCTCAGCACCTTTCACCTATTTTGGCTCCTACCACAGCTGCATGATGTGCCTTTCTTTTTCATTGCTTGAGATAGGGGAGGGGAATACGACTACAAATGTCAATACCCTACAACAGTGGAAATAACTTTCTTATCAAGCTCCTTTGATTCGATTCCAAATTCTTTTGATTTCTTTGTATCAGCTACAAGAAGTTCCGGTGTGATGATGGCTCTACGAATCGTTGTAGAAAATTCTTACTTCGTATCTCCATCGGTTTCTTATCAGCCTTTTGATTTAAACTTTAATGAATTTGAATTGGAAAATTTAAATTGAATTGAATCGATAAAACGATTTCGTTTGAAACCAAATTTGAAATTCTATTGAAATTTCTGTGAATACCAAAGTCCGAAGAGGGACAAATTGGTACGTATTCTGTGATATTCCGACTTGAATTCGAAATCCGTATCTTGTGTTCGAGTAATTATAGGAGATTGAATCTGTCTATCTCCGTGTTGTTTCGTGCCTGCGAATTTCGAGGACGAAATTCTTTTAAGGGGGGAAATTTGTAACGACCCTGAAATTTAAATTTATTTAAATTAATAATTAAATGCATTTTTGAATTAAATTGAGTAATTAAATAAATTTTTGATAAAAATTTGTAAATTAATTAGGAAAATTGAGAGCGAGTTTCCCCGGATCAAATATATTCTGTATAAATCCTTTTAATTTAAAAATATTAAAAATATTGCATATATGTGAATATATATGTATATATGATATGTGAGTAAATTTGATAATATATATTTTTATATTTGAGTTGAATTTAAATCTTTATATAAATGGTTTAGAAATGAAGATACAAATTATATGAGATATAAAGTATAAAGTAAATATCTAGATCTTAATAAATCAATACAAAATAATACAAAGCAGCAAAACAAACAATAAATATAAATACACAAGTTAAACAAAAATTTAACAACAAATCAAAATAAAATTTTATATTAAAAATAAAGTAAAAAGGAAAGAAAACACATGCAAGTGTGAAAACAACATTATAACAAACAAAATAAATCCAAGCATAAGTAAGTAAACAAAATTAGTTAAGATTCAAACAAACAAATATACAAACTGTACAAAGTGATAAAATAACAAACAACATTTATCTATCAACATACAAAGCAACATCTGCTCAGCCGAAATAAAACAAGACAAAGATAAAATAAAATACAATACAAAACAAATCAATGCAAACCATCCCTATATCTATCAGCCGAAGTATGACATTGACAAAAGAAAATAAAAAAATGTAACCTGGAAGCAAAGAAGACATAAAAGACCATGGTAATAAATGCTACATACTTTCATTTAATGCAAGATCAACTTCAGCCCCCATATACGAAAAAGTCTCTAGGCATAATAAAAAAAATATTGTACCTGTAATGTACAAATAGCAATATACCATGTAACTTCATCACTTCTTCTCTTTTATATATATCAATCATCTTCATATCAGTCTCGTTCAAAATCCAAGCCAGTGTAGAGCTTAAGAAAAAAAAAATCAAAAAAAATCCTATATATATAGAAAGGAAAGGGCACTGAAGTTATGGAGCAGATTCAAGATAAAACAGTGTAAAAGCAAATTAAAAATCTGAAGCACTTCAGATCTGAAAACAAATCAAACAACAAGCTTGAAGACAACTGAAAACAAAGTTGTCCAAATACTCAAATGCCTGGAAATTCAAGCCTGGGTTTAGTTAAAGAAAATTTATGTTTTGAAAGCAAAACAACTCAGGAAATAATGATCAAAAACAAAGAAAAAGGGACAGGGTAGTTGAAAAGAAGTGGTTGTTTCAGATTCACAAACAAAATCAAGGTGAGTAACTTTTAAAAACTTAAATAAATATGGTTGCTTGGTAATCTCTGTTATAAGTATACATAAGTGAGTATCTTTATATATATATTTGTGGATATATTTCTGTGCATGTTGTTGTGTATCTGGGTTCTCCCAGACTTTTGTTTCCAGGCCTAAGTTGTAAATCAAACTCATTAACTCATTTCTAATCTAAGTTAGGGTATTAGTTCAAACAAAATTTGTTTGTTTATCAAAGATTTAAGTTAAAAAAATCTATTCCAGATACTATAACCTTGTATTGGTTCTTGAAATCAAATAACAGAGCAAACTTGTATAAAGTGAAAAATTCAAACATTCAAATTTAAAATTTCAGGCTTGTTATCTGAAACCATATGTAAAAACTAGATTTTTAAAACTAAAAGCATAGTTTTTAGTTTGGAATAGAAGCGACAGTTCTTGTTTGAACAAAATATGGGTTATTGTCGATTGCTGGTGATCCACGGGTGGGTGATGATCGAAAGTTGGTCTGGTGATAGAGGGACGAGTGGGGGTTCTAGGAAAAATGTTGTGATGGTGGTTAGATGATCGTGGAAATGGCAGTGGTGGATTCCAGTTCGTAAACCTAGTTTTAGCTAGGCTGCGTATTTTGATCGACACGTCCTCTCGAGTTGATCGAGTGCGACGAGTTTTGGGGCGATGGTAGGGGAAACGTGGACGAGTAGATGGTCGGAGTTTGAGGCGCTCTGGTGGTCAGTGGTCGGTGGAGGCTATACGAGGTGTTGACAGTTTTGGTCGTGGTGGTTCTGGCGTTTCCAAGTTTGGAGTTAAATGCTCGATTTTGGTTGTTAAGGTGAATGAGTCGATCGAGGGGCTGAGGTTGACGTAGTGGCCAGTCGCGACTTGCCTGAGACCTCGTCGTTCGTCAGAAGGTCACCGCAGTCTGGTGCACGTGCACGAATTAGCATATGTATCAGTAGGAGAAAGGGTCTGGGTACTCGGTGAAGTTCTCGAGTATATTGGGGTTTCACTCGCAGACGTGGTAGGCTGGACTCGAAGCATATACTAGGGTCTCGGGGGATTTTGATGGTTACAGGTTTCATTGAAAACCTGTTACCCTATTTCCAGATTTGAGTACAAATGTAAAAGCTAAGTTTAAATGGGAAGTAAGTTTGAAAAGGAGCTTATATTCAAGTTTAAATCTGGTTTAAAGTAAATTTGAATCTCAGTTTTTTAATGAAGTTTTTAAATTTAATTTGTTTAACTACTTTAAAGAAGTTTAAGTGGTTTGAATTTTTAAGATGAAGTTTAAATTTGTAAGGGAAGTTTTTAATCTAAGTTAACTGAAACCAAGATTGTCTGTACTCCAGTTTTGTAATGAGAGGAGTTTTAAAAATTTAAATTGTTTAAAATAACTTGAATAATTAAGTGTATTTTTAAATAAGATTTGAATTTAAAATGAAATTGGGCTTTGAATTCTCTTAACTTCTAGTATAGGATAAATGATTCTTTAACTTGTTAAAAGTTTTTATCTTTAGATAAATAAAGATTTAATGAATTGTAATTATTAAATTAATTACAATAGGAACTTAATGACTTGATTTATTAATAATTAAGAGTTTAATTAAATTAATTAAGGATAAGGGTTAATTAAGTGATTAACTTAAGAATAATTAAGTAAATTTATTAATTAATGAATAAGAAATAATTGATCTATAGAGATTAATTAAGGATTAATTGACTTGTTATTAAGTTTATTAATTAATAATTAAGGTTTATTAATTAATAATTAAAGAATATTTAATCTGTAATTAAAGGTTAGTTAAGTTACATTTAAAAACTTGAATTAATTAAATAATTAACGGTTAATTAATGGGTCATTGAGGATTAATTAATTAAGTTAATTAATTAAGAAATTATAAATTAATAAAGGTGATTAAGGAAAGATAATAAATTAAGGGCTAATTAATCAATGTGATTAATTAAGGATAATTAATTTAAGAATAATTTATTAATTATTAATGGTTAGTTAATAAATGATTTAAAGGATAATTAATTATATTGGTTTGTAATTAATTAATGATTAATTAACCTGGATTAGAAATTCATAAGAAATTAATTTGATTTGAATAAATCAGATAATTAACTGACCTTACTTATGAATATTTGGATTTGATTGGATGATTGAATTGTTTGATATTTCCTGATCTGTGATGCTTTGTGATATATTCTGATTTGTGTGTAATTTTTACTACAGTTTATTTATCTGAAATTTATATATATCTGTGATCTGTGAATAAAAGATGAGCGTTATAGTTATATCGCTTATCAACTATATCTTTCATTTTGATATGTGATGATTCATCGTGTTGCACTATTGTGTTAAACCTCTAGACTACACCATACGTGTCACATCCCGAAATTTTCGACTTTCGAAAATTCAACATCGATACTCACTTTATCGACTGCCGAACAATCGAGTGCCGGAAACTCCAATAGTGAGGGTTTTAAGAAAAAGAAAAAGTAGAAGAAGAAGAAAACAGAAGAAGAAGGAAGTAGAAAGAAGAACAACAACAGAACAAGAGCAGAAACAGAAACAGAAAACAATATCAGAATCTCACATATCGCAGCGGAACAATATATAATAGATAAATGAATATCATTTAAAAACAAAAGAATTATATCTGTTATTACATTACATCACATCATATCATCAGAGTCAATATACAACAATAGACAGTTATATAACCTGTCCTCATACAGAATATACAGCGGAATAAATACTATCAGATACAAATACTACGTCTCGCCATCCAGCTTATATCCAAAGCTCCAGAATATCCAGAATATCCTGATAATATAACTCTAGGCTGCCCGTGTGGAAATTGGTGGGCACCCAGAGTTTAGAAGGGAACAATAAACTCCGAGTCAGTCATGGTGACTGGTGTGAGATCGTAAAACAGTTATACTTTAAAAATAAACAACAGGAAAATTTTAAAGTCAATTCGAAATGCTTTTGGAAAATGAAACTACCATAAGACCTCCCACCACACACACAATGCAAACGCAGAATTGGAGGAGATTTCTTCTTATGATAGTCAAAGATGCTTACTACGCAAAATCAAATCATTTTTGATATTATTATTAGTGCATAGTGTAGAAAACATTTCGAAAGTATAATATTAATCTTAGCCAACATACGACCAGTATCGTATGCCTACTATAGCTACCATCCAAACAGTGGGGCGCCACCATAAGTGAATGGCAGGTTCTACAACTAATACCGTACAAAGCTCGTATTGTTTCTTTGGATTTCCAACAAATGGTCAGGCTAAGGAACTTCCTATCCACGATGGGTACATCCCTGGAATAGACGACCCGAGAACCTAACCGGATCTCTGCCAACACAAGGCCGGGTTACCTCTGCAAAAATAGGTAACTACTGACACGCGTATGCCATCCCCCGATCGTCACCGATCTTCCCGAGGATCCCCGATTCGCAACAAACCACATAGAAAAAATAATGCAGTAACCACAGAGGTTAAGTATCTGGGCTCCATACCATGATACCACCTTTATCCAGAAGGAATGACATACACTAAGGGGCGCTACTCCCTAGAACCTTGCCGCATTCGTCCTGTTTCGACCATTTCCGGGGTGTGAGGCTCGATGAAGTCTCGTCCACAAAGCTACGCTTTCTCAAAAAGCCCTGCTTCGGGTCAAACAAAATGATCAACCTATGATCATTAAGATATAAGATCAAACAAATGATCATATCGCAAATGATCAAACACTGATCATTTCACAGCAACACTCAGTATGCCACGTTACCAAATTGGGATATATCGCTGATGAATTTCAACTACATAACCTCTGAGCTCGTACGTCTCAGAGAAGGGTGTTAAGCTAAGAGAATAAATTCTCCGCCACCAACAGAAATGTATTTGAAAGAAATCAGCTTTATATCTCAAATTGTAACGTCAGACACACAATCCATACAAGTCTGTTCCGGGATCGAACAGAACCGAAGGCACTTCTCACGAAGCCCTTGCATTTCCGGATAATTTTCAATCACGTCAGGACTTCCCGTCACTAAGGATGATAAAACCTCTAAATCGAAGATCAGTCGATGTAGAGTAACTCGACGGTAATCCTTCCGTTTTCAAAAATATCCGGTCTTCAACACCGGTCTTCAAATGCGATTCATAACGACGTATCACATATTCGGAATGGGTTATACGACCCCATGGTCCTTTCCCGGTTAACCCGAATAGTGAGCGATTATTCAAAAACAAGTGTGGCATTCAAATTCATCCAATTCACAACAAATACCTATCTAAAGGTAATTATTGATAGTCGGTTATTTAACTATCAATAAAGATGCGCAACATCATCAGATTCCAAATAATTTTCCCAAATTATTTTATCTTCAAAAATATCTTTACTAGATATAAAATTTCCACACTTAATCTTTTGAAAACAATTTCAAATCAATTTCCACATTTCATTTTATCTTTGAAGATAAAATCTCAAAACAGTTCATTTCATATTGGAAAAGCATTTCCATACTTATTTAAAAATAAGCATTTCACAAATCTATTTATTTTCAACATTTGAAAATATTCGATATACTTAAATCAATATTAAGTATATATTCATTCTTTAAGGAAATCATACATTTTAACATCTATTTGAGTCAAAACGAATGTTGCGTAAAACATCGTTACGACGACTCAAAATCACTAGTATAGGGATTCGAAATTTAGATAGATATATAAATCCCAATACTACATTAAAAACATTTCCTTTCGGAAATCATTTACTATAACAACAGTGTTATAGTCCATCATTTCCTTATTTCTCGAAAACGTCTATTTCAACAATAAATGTTGAAATCTATGATTTCGATATTCAATATAATTTAAAACATCGTTTAAAACAATTAACTTCATTTTAAATATCACTTTCCCAAAACCATATCTATATTTACTTAACCCAATTTCAATCTTTTCCACACATTTTTATTTCAATAAAAATTCGCTATCCAAAATCGCGAATATATCTTCTTTGATAATCTTCTATATTTAATTTATCAAATTCAATCGATTTCGAATTTATAAACACTGTTATAAATTCCATTTCTATTTACAAAAACTTCAGTTTATAAATCTTCTTTATTTACCAATTCAATTCACAATTCAATTTATATACCACAATCCATACTATAAGTTAAATACTTATAATTTCATTTATTTACAAAGATCATTCTTTTAAAACTTTACAACTGTAAAATTTACCCTTTTATAAACCCATTTTAACGTCATTTCCAAATACTACATCAATTACAGATTGATTTCCAAATTTTTATCATTTCTAAATAATTTTCCCTTTTCTTTCCAATTTATTCAATATTCTATTTTTAAAAGAATTCTTTAATTTGAAATCATTTTTACATTGATTTCCCAAGTTATTCCAATTCATAAATTTAATTTCTAATTGGACTTCCAACTTATTTCATTTTAAATAAATTCCTTTTGAAGAGAATACATTTCTTTGTCTCTTTCAATCTATTTAAAAATCCAAATTTAATTTAAATTCTTCAATTTATAATCACTGTTTTATGAAATTCTTTTATTTAGCAATTTCACTTTATTCTGGAATTTATTCCATAAGATTATAAAAATTAACTTTTTATACTTTAAAAATTCCTTTCTTCAGAATTATTAAATTTCAAAAATTGATTCATTTAGAAATTCCTATTTTTGATTTCAAAAATCCAATTTCGTATATTTTGGAATCCAATGATATCAAACATCCATTCGGCCAATTTTATTTTCAAACGATTCCCAATCATCAATATCATCGATCGTATCAATATAATCATTCACAGAATTATCATATCACAATAAAATAAATTCACAACAATATTGAGGGGTCCAGTTGGATCACTCCAACCTGTTTCCCTGCATCCAAAGACGTTAGCACAATACCAATTCCGCTCCAGTACAGAATTATCGCGGTATATAGGTTTTTATAAATCCGCTTACTAACGGCGCAATAGGGTCTCATCCGCTATACGAGGCGGGAAATCATCAATCCAATATATACATATGCCAATATGTATATATTGCTATATATATAGATATATCCTATTATATCTAATAGCACATTCAATAGCAATCAAAACAAATCAATCAATAACTGCAAACAAATCCACTTCAATTTGAGTGAGAAAAATCTCACCTTAGCCTTTAAATTTGCCATCCATTTCCCATTCCAGTTCGTTTCCTTGATTTTTAACCTTGTATAATAATTTATACAATTTATTAAAATTCGAAATAATCGAATAACAAATTTCCGTTTTGTAATTTTAATTATCCAACGAATTTATAAATTTAATTTTAAACCAAAAATTTCCTTTAATAATCATTTCACCTAATAGATTGAATTTCTAACAAATTCCCTTTATAAATAATATTTTTCATTTGATAATTAAATTAACTTATAATTTTATCTAAACCAATTTCTTAAATTAACTAAAATAGGCATGAGTATATTTTTCTTTTATTACATATATATTTAAAATAGAAATCTGATTTTGTATAACTTTTTATATATTTTCTTCCAAATTCTTATAAAAATAAATTTCTTGTACATATATTTATTAAAATATTTTGTTTTCCCTTTCTGCAAATAACATAAACTTCTTCCTGTATCCATGTATATACCTATTTCTGCTTAAACGGTTTATATCAAACGTATATAGTTTTTCTTTTCTTCTTTGAATAGGCAAAATAAATTTCTAGTATTTATCATTTAAAATTTCAAAACAAAGGAAAAAACAAAAATCAATTACCTTACTGTTATTCTGAACTTCGAATTCGCGACCCAGTCTTGCTCGACCCCGAACTCCAAATCCTAACTCGATCGGCACGAGAAACCCCAAATCGAATGCGACCCCAGACCCGCCATTGACGTCGCCTACCATCGGCATAGTCGCCGCTGCCTGCTCGAGTCACCCTCCATCACGCGACATGTTGAAGAACCCTTCCAGTCGAACGCGAGCTTCGCGATGTCTGCCTTTCGTGACCCCAAAATCGACGTCGACGTGACTCGCCATCGAGTCTCCCCTCCTCTGACTATCTCGCGACAGTTGAAACCCCTAGTCGCCATCGTACGCGAGAAGAACGACGAACCCTCTACCCTCACGCGCGTGCGCGGCCATGAGGAACTGCAAATCGATTTTCCCTTTATCAATGCGACTTGATCGCGATTTAAATCAAGCCTCGAGTTTGATTTTTGATTTCGAACTCGCGATGTTTTCGTTTGAACTGGATTTTGGGGGAAGGGGGTTATTTGAATCTGAAGGGAATGGGTTGCACGTTTTTCTCCGTGTTTTCAGACGTGAATCTAGGCGTGAGTTAGGGGAAATGATCGTGGTGACGTTAACTGATATAATTACCAATTTTAAATTGAATTCAATTTGAAAATTCCCAACGCGTTCATGTGTCGTATGGTTACGTATTAGCTTTGAAAAATACGAAAATTAAAACCCGACAATAATTCAACGTTACGGACCCAATGGAGCTGGTTTCGTCAAATTCCGAGACTGTTTAAAAAATGACTATTTTTAATTATCGGTTCAAACAGTTAAATTCCAAAACTGAACGAATCACTTCTAAATTCGATTCTGAGAGTTCCATTATCTTCAGTTTAATCAATATAAATTTTAAAAGCTTTCGAAATATTTTTCTTCAGCTTAAAATTGAAGATTCGAATTTTCTATTCAACTATTAACAGATTAAATTCTAAAATTTAATCGCCGATTTAAAGTTATATTCGAGATTCAAATTAAATTATCGTTCAAATATTTAAAATTAATTAAATATTCTCAATTTAATTTGGTCAAAATTCCGGGTCGTTACAGACTTTCCTCCTTAAAGAATTTCGTCCTCGAAATTACAAGTTAGGGAAAATGGTTCTTAACTCGTCTACTATCTTTCACAATTCAATAGTTTTATCAAACTTTTTTACCATAACAAATCTTTCTACTAAAGATTCGTTATTATTTCAACTAACCTTTTCCAACTTCAACTGTAAGTTCAAACAACATTGTTTAACTTCAAAATTCTAATTTAAATTCAAATTCAAATTTAAACTTTCAAAAATTTTCTAACGCCCTAAATTTTCGAAAAATTTCGCCAGCGTCTCCTTTGCGCGGCTAATACGGTACGACTACAAAACGTCCCTACGGACTCTCAGATTTCAAAAAGAAAAAGAAAAAGCCAAGCGGCTATAGAGAAATCATCAAAAACTCATATTAAAACTCAAATACGTACCTTTTTCGAGCAATTCAAATTTATCTGTGAAATAAATTTTCCAATCCCTTTATACACCTGCATATCCTACTAGCCATTATATCTAGTTGCATATATTCAAACCATTTCGTACATTCAATTATAAAATTTCAATATAAACTACTTATATCATCTTTAGCTCACTATTGAAGTTATATCCATTATCTTCAATTTTACATTTCAATTTCTCATTTGAGTTCAATTCACAATTCCAATCTAATTTGGATTCAATTTACTTTCAATTCTGAAATATTGAATTTTATCAATTATCTGTCATTTACAACTGCACTATCTTAAATTAGTTCCAATTACTAATTCATTCGTCTTCAATTTGAATTCCATTCCAATCAGATTTCAAATATTCTATAAGTTAACAACTTATTTACATCTTGATTTATACAATCTTTTATACATTCACCTTCACAATTCCATTTTATTAAGGAATTTTATTTTCAATTATCTTCTTGGAATTCTATTTTCATTTATAAATTCATTTACAATTCATATTCATAACCTTTGTTCATATATGAATTTATTTCCTTATACTTTCAATTCATATTTATAGATTTCATTTGTTAATGAACTTTAATTCCAATCACAATTACATAATTTATATTAACAATTTCTATTTGTATAAGTTATCAATTCAATCATATTCCATAAATATTCTTATACAGTATTCCAGAGTCTTTTCAAACTTTCAAAACCATTTTGAAAACAATTCAAATTTATCTTTTGAATTTTCAAAACAAAACTCAATTTTCCAAACAACTTTCATTTAAAAACAATTTGGCAGCAATTTCTCTTTTGGAAACCCGAAAATGAACACCGGTGATGCCATGGTCATCATCGGAATTATTTTCCAGCGACCAAAAAGAGTTTAGAGCTTTCATCTCTTCAAAACATTTTTCAAATCTTTGAAATTCATTTTCAAATCCAAAAGGATTTAAACTTTCCAAATCTCCAAAATTTTCAATTTCCTTTCAAAATATTTTCCAAAACTTCTCTGGAATTCCGTTTTAAATTTCAAATCACATTTATAATTTATATTCTGTAATTTCATTTGTATGTGTGAATTTATTTCTTAACTTGGTTATAATTTCGATTTCTTATTCAATTTTAGTGATGATATTGATAACATTTCAACATTATCACCTTCCTAACAACCATGCAACCATATACTATGATAATTCATAGAAAAATCATTTCTTTTCTATACAAAAATAGTTTGGGTAAAATTATTTCATTCACCCAATTTTAAAAACAATACTGTGCCGAATTGTTCTATTCAAGCATTTAGAAACCCCTTCGATACAGTTTTGCAAGACTGTGCCGACGAAGGTTCATATACCACTCAATAAACCAATCATCACGATACAAAACAACTTTTATATTCAAATAACAAATACGCGCTCATATCTATTATTACACTCAAACTCATTCTAGAGTACTACTGACTCTATCTCTAATGAGTAACACCCAACAGAGCAGGGTTGTCGCTTAACCATATGCTCTGATACCACTTTGTCACATCCCGAAATTTTCGACTTTCGAAAATTCAACATCGATACTCACTTTATCGACTGCCGAACAATCGAGTGCCGGAAACTCCAATAGTGAGGGTTTTAAGAAAAAGAAAAAGTAGAAGAAGAAGAAAACAGAAGAAGAAGGAAGTAGAAAGAAGAACAACAACAGAACAAGAGCAGAAACAGAAACAGAAAACAATATCAGAATCTCACATATCGCAGCGGAACAATATATAATAGATAAATGAATATCATTTAAAAACAAAAGAATTATATCTGTTATTACATTACATCACATCATATCATCAGAGTCAATATACAACAATAGACAGTTATATAACCTGTCCTCATACAGAATATACAGCGGAATAAATACTATCAGATACAAATACTACGTCTCGCCATCCAGCTTATATCCAAAGCTCCAGAATATCCAGAATATCCTGATAATATAACTCTAGGCTGCCCGTGTGGAAATTGGTGGGCACCCAGAGTTTAGAAGGGAACAATAAACTCCGAGTCAGTCATGGTGACTGGTGTGAGATCGTAAAACAGTTATACTTTAAAAATAAACAACAGGAAAATTTTAAAGTCAATTCGAAATGCTTTTGGAAAATGAAACTACCATAAGACCTCCCACCACACACACAATGCAAACGCAGAATTGGAGGAGATTTCTTCTTATGATAGTCAAAGATGCTTACTACGCAAAATCAAATCATTTTTGATATTATTATTAGTGCATAGTGTAGAAAACATTTCGAAAGTATAATATTAATCTTAGCCAACATACGACCAGTATCGTATGCCTACTATAGCTACCATCCAAACAGTGGGGCGCCACCATAAGTGAATGGCAGGTTCTACAACTAATACCGTACAAAGCTCGTATTGTTTCTTTGGATTTCCAACAAATGGTCAGGCTAAGGAACTTCCTATCCACGATGGGTACGTCCCTGGAATAGACGACCCGAGAACCTAACCGGATCTCTGCCAACACAAGGCCGGGTTACCTCTGCAAAAATAGGTAACTACTGACACGCGTATGCCATCCCCCGATCGTCACCGATCTTCCCGAGGATCCCCGATTCGCAACAAACCACATAGAAAAAATAATGCAGTAACCACAGAGGTTAAGTATCTGGGCTCCATACCATGATACCACCTTTATCCAGAAGGAATGACATACACTAAGGGGCGCTACTCCCTAGAACCTTGCCGCATTCGTCCTGTTTCGACCATTTCCGGGGTGTGAGGCTCGATGAAGTCTCGTCCACAAAGCTACGCTTTCTCAAAAAGCCCTGCTTCGGGTCAAACAAAATGATCAACCTATGATCATTAAGATATAAGATCAAACAAATGATCATATCGCAAATGATCAAACACTGATCATTTCACAGCAACACTCAGTATGCCACGTTACCAAATTGGGATATATCGCTGATGAATTTCAACTACATAACCTCTGAGCTCGTACGTCTCAGAGAAGGGTGTTAAGCTAAGAGAATAAATTCTCCGCCACCAACAGAAATGTATTTGAAAGAAATCAGCTTTATATCTCAAATTGTAACGTCAGACACACAATCCATACAAGTCTGTTCCGGGATCGAACAGAACCGAAGGCACTTCTCACGAAGCCCTTGCATTTCCGGAAAATTTTCAATCACGTCAGGACTTCCCGTCACTAAGGATGATAAAACCTCTAAATCGAAGATCAGTCGATGTAGAGTAACTCGACGGTAATCCTTCCGTTTTCAAAAATATCCGGTCTTCAACACCGGTCTTCAAATGCGATTCATAACGACGTATCACATATTCGGAATGGGTTATACGACCCCATGGTCCTTTCCCGGTTAACCCGAATAGTGAGCGATTATTCAAAAACAAGTGTGGCATTCAAATTCATCCAATTCACAACAAATACCTATCTAAAGGTAATTATTGATAGTCGGTTATTTAACTATCAATAAAGATGCGCAACATCATCAGATTCCAAATAATTTTCCCAAATTATTTTATCTTCAAAAATATCTTTACTGGATATAAAATTTCCACACTTAATCTTTTGAAAACAATTTCAAATCAATTTCCACATTTCATTTTATCTTTGAAGATAAAATCTCAAAACAGTTCATTTCATATTGGAAAAGCATTTCCATACTTATTTAAAAATAAGCATTTCACAAATCTATTTATTTTCAACATTTGAAAATATTCGATATACTTAAATCAATATTAAGTATATATTCATTCTTTAAGGAAATCATACATTTTAACATCTATTTGAGTCAAAACGAATGTTGCGTAAAACATCGTTACGACGACTCAAAATCACTAGTATAGGGATTCGAAATTTAGATAGATATATAAATCCCAATACTACATTAAAAACATTTCCTTTCGGAAATCATTTACTATAACAACAGTGTTATAGTCCATCATTTCCTTATTTCTCGAAAACGTCTATTTCAACAATAAATGTTGAAATCTATGATTTCGATATTCAATATAATTTAAAACATCGTTTAAAACAATTAACTTCATTTTAAATATCACTTTCCCAAAACCATATCTATTTTACTTAACAATATATTCACTGTCCAAAATCGTGAATATAATTTACTTAACCCAATTTCAATCTTTTCCACACATTTTTATTTCAATAAAAATTCGCTATCCAAAATCGCGAATATATCTTCTTTGATAATCTTCTATATTTAATTTATCAAATTCAATCGATTTCGAATTTATAAACACTGTTATAAATTCCATTTCTATTTATAAAAACTTCAGTTTATAAATCTTCTTTATTTACCAATTCAATTCACAATTCAATTTATATACCACAATCCATACTATAAGTTAAATACTTATAATTTCATTTATTTACAAAGATCATTCTTTTAAAACTTTACAACTGTAAAATTTACCCTTTTATAAACCCATTTTAACGTCATTTCCAAATACTACATCAATTACAGATTGATTTCCAAATTTTTATCATTTCTAAATAATTTTCCCTTTTCTTTCCAATTTATTCAATATTCTATTTTTAAAAGAATTCTTTAATTTGAAATCATTTTTACATTGATTTCCCAAGTTATTCCAATTCATAAATTTAATTTCTAATTGGACTTCCAACTTATTTCATTTTAAATAAATTCCTTTTGAAGAGAATATATTTCTTTGTCTCTTTCAATCTATTTAAAAATCCAAATTTAATTTAAATTCTTCAATTTATAATCACTGTTTTATGAAATTCTTTTATTTAGCAATTTCACTTTATTCTGGAATTTATTCCATAAGATTATAAAAATTAACTTTTTATACTTTAAAAATTCCTTTCTTCAGAATTATTAAATTTCAAAAATTGATTCATTTAGAAATTCCTATTTTTGATTTCAAAAATCCAATTTCGTATATTTTGGAATCCAATGATATCAAACATCCATTTGGCCAATTTTATTTTCAAACGATTCCCAATCATCAATATCATCGATCGTATCAATATAATCATTCACAGAATTATCATATCACAATAAAATAAATTCACAACAATATTGAGGGGTCCAGTTGGATCCCTCCAACCTGTTTCCCTGCATCCAAAGACGTTAGCACAATACCAATTCCGCTCCAGTACGGAATTATCGCGGTATATAGGTTTTTATAAATCCGCTTACTAACGGCGCAATAGGGTCTCATCCGCTATACGAGGCGGGAAATCATCAATCCAATATATACATATGCCAATATGTATATATTGCTATATATATAGATATATCCTATTATATCTAATAGCACATTCAATAGCAATCAAAACAAATCAATCAATAACTGCAAACAAATCCACTTCAATTTGAGTGAGAAAAATCTCACCTTAGCCTTTAAATTTGCCATCCATTTCCCATTCCAGTTCGTTTCCTTGATTTTTAACCTTGTATAATAATTTATACAATTTATTAAAATTCGAAATAATCGAATAACAAATTTCCGTTTTGTAATTTTAATTATCCAACGAATTTATAAATTTAATTTTAAACCAAAAATTTCCTTTAATAATCATTTCACCTAATAGATTGAACTTCTAACAAATTCCCTTTATAAATAATATTTTTCATTTGATAATTAAATTAACTTATAATTTTATCTAAACCAATTTCTTAAATTAACTAAAATAGGCATGAGTATATTTTTCTTTTATTACATATATATATTTAAAATAGAAATCTGATTTTGTATAACTTTTTATATATTTTCTTCCAAATTCTTATAAAAATAAATTTCTTGTACATATATTTATTAAAATATTTTGTTTTCCCTTTCTGCAAATAACAGAAACTTCTTCCTGTATCCATGTATATACCTATTTCTGCTTAAACGGTTTATATCAAACGTATATAGTTTTTCTTTTCTTCTTTGAATAGGCAAAATAAATTTCTAGTATTTATCATTTAAAATTTCAAAACAAAGGAAAAAACAAAAATCAATTACCTTACTGTTATTCTGAACTTCGAATTCGCGACCTAGTCTTGCTCGACCCCGAACTCCAAATCCTAACTCGATCGGCACGAGAAACCCCAAATCGAATGCGACCCCAGACCCGCCATTGACGTCGCCTACCATCGGCATAGTCGCTGCTGCCTGCTCGAGTCACCCTCCATCACGTGACATGTTGAAGAACCCTTCCAGTCGAACGCGAGCTTCGCGATGTCTGCCTTTCGTGACCCCAAAATCGACGTCGACGTGACTCGCCATCGAGTCTCCCCTCCTCTGACTATCTCGCGACAGTTGAAACCCCTAGTCGCCATCGTACGCGAGAAGAACGACGAACCCTCTACCCTCACGCGCGTGCGCGGCCATGAGGAACTGCAAATCGATTTTCCCTTTATCAATGCGACTTGATCGCGATTTAAATCAAGCCTCGAGTTTGATTTTTGATTTCGAACTCGCGATGTTTTCGTTTGAACTGGATTTTGGGGGAAGGGGGTTATTTGAATCTGAAGGGAATGGGTTGCACGTTTTTCTCCGTGTTTTCAGACGTGAATCTAGGCGTGAGTTAGGGGAAATGATCGTGGTGACGTTAACTGATATAATTACCAATTTTAAATTGAATTCAATTTGAAAATTCCCAACGCGTTCATGTGTCGTATGGTTACGTATTAGCTTTGAAAAATACGAAAATTAAAACCCGACAATAATTCAACGTTACGGACCCAATGGAGCTGGTTTCGTCAAATTCCGAGACTGTTTAAAAAATGACTATTTTTAATTATCGGTTCAAACAGTTAAATTCCAAAACTGAACGAATCACTTCTAAATTCGATTCTGAGAGTTCCATTATCTTCAGTTTAATCAATATAAATTTTAAAAGCTTTCGAAATATTTTTCTTCAGCTTAAAATTGAAGATTCGAATTTTCTATTCAACTATTAACAGATTAAATTCTAAAATTTAATCGCCGATTTAAAGTTATATTCGAGATTCAAATTAAATTATCGTTCAAATATTTAAAATTAATTAAATATTCTCAATTTAATTTGGTCAAAATTCCGGGTCGTTACAATACGCACACAAATATGGATTTCACGTGGAAATCGGTTAAGTCACAGATAATTTAAATTTGATGTTTTGAAATTGAAATTTTAAATTTCAATTGATTTTGAAATTAGAAATTTCGGTTTAAATGTGAAAAGCTTTTGAAATGGAATTTCAAAGATGAAACTTATTTTCGAATAACTTGATTAAGTTTTGAAGTTTAAATAATTTGATTTAAACTTAAATTCAAGATTTGAAAATTGAACTCTATGATTTGAAAATAGGGATTAGAGATTTTATACCTGTTATATATGAGTTAAACCATTTTAAAAAGTATTGATTTTGGAATGTGAATAAAATTAAAGGGTTTTAACTTGTGTAAATATAATTGGATTTTTCTTAAACGAAAACTATTTGTTTTCAAATAATAACAGCTTTCATATAAGAGGTGAACTTCCAATTTGTGTTGAAAGGTTTCAAATTTAAAATGAAATTGAAATGTTTTAAAAGGCTATGAATGAATTCTTTTTTTGAAAGCTATGAATTAAATCTGTTTATTTTTAACAGATTTAAAATGATGTTTTGTTTAACCCATTAGAAATGAAATTGTTTTGAAAACTATAAGTTAAATCATTGATTTAAAGATTTAACGAGTTAATCAAATTGAAATGAGAATTTATTTGGAAAAATCTGTAAATGAATCTTTTTGTTTAAAAAAGATTAAAATGGTAATTTGTTAAACCATTTGAAAAAAAGAAGTTTGGGTTTAAGTTGTGACTTAATTGAAATCCCAATATCCATATGTTTTTAAATATTGCGCTCACTATTCGGGTTAGCCGGGAAAAGACCTTTGGGTCATATAACCCATTCCGAATAGTGATACGTCGTATATGGATCGCATTTGCTATATTACAGCATGATAGGGGGTTCTTGCTTCGCAGTTTGGTGGCGAACGGGGGACTCTTACCCCTACATGTCCCTGAGAGGGATGGGTTGGTTAGGCAGATGCCGTGACAGTCGAGAGGCTGGCCGTAAAAGTAAATGCGAGGTGCCAGTGTAAGCCACGGTGGGACTGGGATGGTTGCAAAGCCTACCGGTGGCCGCTGTCCTGTATCGTTACATTTGGTATCAGAGCTAAGGTTGAACTTTAGCTCAGGAGTATAACACGTTAAGTAGCTCATTAGAGATAGAGTGAAGTAAACTCTAGAATGAGTAATCCCTAAGATATCTGTTCGAACGTCTCAGTAAATTCTCTTACTATCCACTGATAGTGAGTATGAGTACAAGAAGAGGACGAGATAGGGGAGGGGAATACGACTACAAATGTCAATACCCTACAATAGTGGAAATAACTTTCTTATCAAGCTCCTTTGATTCGATTCCAAATTCTTTTGATTTCTTTGTATCAGCTACAAGAAGTTCCGGTGTGATGATGGCTCTACGAATCGTTGTAGAAAATTCTTACTTCGTATCTCCATCGGTTTCTTATCAGCCTTTTGATTTAAACTTTAATGAATTTGAATTGGAAAATTTAAATTGAATTGAATCGATAAAACGATTTCGTTTGAAACCAAATTTGAAATTCTATTGAAATTTCTGTGAATACCAAAGTCCGAAGAGGGACAAATTGGTACGTATTCTGTGATATTCCGACTTGAATTCGAAATCCGTATCTTGTGTTCGAGTAATTATAGGAGATTGAATATGTCTATCTCCGTGTTGTTTCGTGCCTGCGAATTTCGAGGACGAAATTCTTTTAAGGGGGGAAATTTGTAACGACCCTGGAATTTAAATTTATTTAAATTAATAATTAAATGCATTTTTGAATTAAATTGAGTAATTAAATAAATTTTTGATAAAAATTTGTAAATTAATTAGGAAAATTGAGAGCGAGTTTCCCCGGATCAAATATATTCTGTATAAATCCTTTTAATTTAAAAATATTAAAAATATTGCATATATGTGAATATATATGTATATATGATATGTGAGTAAATTTGATAATATATATTTTTATATTTGAGTTGAATTTAAATCTTTATATAAATGGTTTAGAAATGAAGATACAAATTATATGAGATATAAAGTATAAAGTAAATATCTAGATCTTAATAAATCAATACAAAATAATACAAAGCAGCAAAACAAACAATAAATATAAATACACAAGTTAAACAAAAATTAAACAACAAATCAAAATAAAATTTTATATTAAAAATAAAGTAAAAAGGAAAGAAAACACATGCAAGTGTGAAAACAACATTATAACAAACAAAATAAATCCAAGCATAAGTAAGTAAACAAAATTAGTTAAGATTCAAACAAACAAATATACAAACTGTACAAAGTGATAAAATAACAAACAACATTTATCTATCAACATACAAAGCAACATCTGCTCAGCCGAAATAAAACAAGACAAAGATAAAATAAAATACAATACAAAACAAATCAATGCAAACCATCCCTATATCTATCAGCCGAAGTATGACATTGACAAAAGAAAATAAAAAAATGTAACCTGGAAGCAAAGAAGACATAAAAGACCATGGTAATAAATGCTACATACTTTCATTTAATGCAAGATCAACTTCAGCCCCCATATACGAAAAAGTCTCTAGGCATAATAAAAAAATATTGTACCTGTAATGTACAAATAGCAATATACCCTGTAACTTCATCACTTCTTCTCTTTTATATATATCAATCATCTTCATATCAGTCTCGTTCAAAATCCAAGCCAGTGTAGAGCTTAAGAAAAAAAAAATCAAAAAAAATCCTATATATATAGAAAGGAAAGGGCACTGAAGTTATGGAGCAGATTCAAGATAAAACAGTGTAAAAGCAAATTAAAAATCTGAAGCACTTCAGATCTGAAAACAAATCAAACAACAAGCTTGAAGACAACTGAAAACAAAGTTGTCCAAATACTCAAATGCCTGGAAATTCAAGCCTGGGTTTAGTTAAAGAAAATTTATGTTTTGAAAGCAAAACAACTCAGGAAATAATGATCAAAAACAAAGAAAAAGGGACAGGGTAGTTGAAAAGAAGTGGTTGTTTCAAATTCACAAACAAAATCAAGGTGAGTAACTTTTAAAAACTTAAATAAATATGGTTGCTTGGTAATCTCTTTTATAAGTATACATAAGTGAGTATCTTTATATATATATATATATATATTTGTGGATATATTTCTGTGCATGCCGTTGTGTATCTGGGTTCTCCCAGACTTTTGTTTCCAGGCCTAAGTTGTAAATCAAACTCATTACCTCATTTCTAATCTAAGTTAGGGTATTAGTTCAAACAAAATTTGTTTGTTTATCAAAGATTTAAGTTAAAAAAATCTATTCCAGATATTATAACCTTGTATTGGTTCTTGAAATCAAATAACAGAGCAAACTTGTATAAAGTGAAAAATTCAAACATTCAAATTTAAAATTTCAGGCTTGTTATCTGAAACCATATGTAAAAACTAGATTTTTAAAACTAAAAGCATAGTTTTTAGTTTGGAATAGAAGCGGTAGTTCTTGTTTGAACAAAATATGGGTTATTGTCGATTGCTGGTGATCCACGGGTGGGTGATGATCGAAAGTTGGTCTGGTGATAGAGGGACGAGTGGGGGTTCTAGGAAAAATGTTGTGATGGTGGTTAGATGATCGTGGAAATGGCAGTGGTGGATTCCAGTTCGTAAACCTAGTTTTAGCTAGGCTGCGTATTTTGATCGACACGTCCTCTCGAGTTGATCGAGTGCGACGAGTTTTGGGGCGATGGTAGGGGAAACGTGGACGAGTAGATGGTCGGAGTTTGAGGCGCTCTGGTGGTCGGTGGTCGGTGGAGGCTATACGAGGTGTTGACAGTTTTGGTCGTGGTGGTTCTGACGTTTCCAGGTTTGGAGTTAAATGCTCGATTTTGGTTGTTAAGGTGAATGAGTCGATCGAGGGGCTGAGGTTGACGTAGTGGCCAGTCGCGACTTGCCTGAGACCTCGTCGTTCGTCAGAAGGTCACCGCAGTCTGGTGCACGTGCACGAATTAGCATATGTATCAGTAGGAGAAAGGGTCTGGGTACTCGGTGAAGTTCTCGAGTATATTGGGGTTTCACTCGCAGACGTGGTAGGCTGGACTCGAAGCATATACTAGGGTCTCGGGGGATTTTGATGGTTACAGGTTTCATTGAAAACCTGTTACCCTATTTCCAGATTTGAGTACAAATGTAAAAGCTAAGTTTAAATGGGAAGTAAGTTTGAAAAGGAGCTTATATTCAAGTTTAAATCTGGTTTAAAGTAAATCTGAATCTCAGTTTTTTTAATGAAGTTTTTAAATTTAATTTGTTTAACTACTTTAAAGAAGTTTAAGTGGTTTGAATTTTTAAGATGAAGTTTAAATTTGTAAGGGAAGTTTTTAATCTAAGTTAACTGAAACCAAGATTGTCTGTACTCTAGTTTTGTAATGAGAGGAGTTTTAAAAATTTAAATTGTTTAAAATAACTTGAATAATTAAGTGTATTTTTAAATAAGATTTGAATTTAAAATGAAATTGGGCTTTGAATTCTCTTAACTTCTAGTATAGGATAAATGATTCTTTAACTTGTTAAAAGTTTTTATCTTTAGATAAATAAAGATTTAATGAATTGTAATTATTAAATTAATTACAATAGGAACTTAATGACTTGATTTATTAATAATTAAGAGTTTAATTAAATTAATTAAGGATAAGGGTTAATTAAGTGATTAACTTAAGAATAATTAAGTAAATTTATTAATTAATGAATAAGAAATAATTGATCTATAGAGATTAATTAAGGATTAATTGACTTGTTATTAAGTTTATTAATTAATAATTAAGGTTTATTAATTAATAATTAAGGTTTATTAATTAATAATTAAAGAATATTCCATCTGTAATTAAAGGTTAATTAAGTTACATTTAAAAACTTGAATTAATTAAATAATTAATGGTTAATTAATGGGTCATTGAGGATTAATTAATTAAGTTAATTAATTAAGAAATTATAAATTAATAAAGGTGATTAAGGAAAGATAATAAATTAAGGGCTAATTAATCAATGTGATTAATTAAGGATAATTAATTTAAGAATAATTTATTAATTATTAATGGTTAGTTAATAAATGATTTAAAGGGTAATTAATTATATTGGTTTGTAATTAATTAATGATTAATTAACCTGGATTAGAAATTCATAAGAAATTAATTTGATTTGAATAAATCAGATAATTAACTGACCTTACTTATGAATATTTGGATTTGATTGGATGATTGAATTGTTTGATATTTCCTGATCTGTGATGCTTTGTGATATATTCTGATTTGTGTGTAATTTTTACTACAGTTTATTTATCTGAAATTTATATATATCTGTGATCTGTGAATAAAAGATGAGCGTTATAGTTATATCGCTTATCAACTATATCCTGTATTTTGATCTGTGATGATTCATCGTGTTGCACTATTGTGTTAAACCTCTGGACTACACCATACGCACACAAATATGGATTTCACGTGGAAATCGGTTAAGTCACAGATAATTTAAATTTGATGTTTTGAAATTGAAATTTTAAATTTCAATTGATTTTGAAATTAGAAATTTCGGTTTAAATGTGAAAAGCTTTTGAAATGGAATTTCAAAGATGAAACTTATTTTCGAATAACTTGATTAAGTTTTGAAGTTTAAATAATTTGATTTAAACTTAAATTCAAGATTTGAAAATTGAACTCTATGATTTGAAAATAGGGATTAGAGATTTTATACCTGTTATATATGAGTTAAACCATTTTAAAAAGTATTGATTTTGGAATGTGAATAAAATTAAAGGGTTTTAACTTGTGTAAATATAATTGGATTTTTCTTAAACGAAAACTATTTGTTTTCAAATAATAACAGCTTTCATATAAGAGGTGAACTTCCAATTTGTGTTGAAAGGTTTCAAATTTAAAATGAAATTGAAATGTTTTAAAAGGCTATGAATGAATTCTTTTTTTGAAAGCTATGAATTAAATCTGTTTATTTTTAACAGATTTAAAATGATGTTTTGTTTAACCCATTAGAAATGAAATTGTTTTGAAAACTATAAGTTAAATCTTTGATTTAAAGATTTAACGAGTTAATCAAATTGAAATGAGAATTTATTTGGAAAAATCTGTAAATGAATCTTTTTGTTTAAAAAAGATTAAAATGGTAATTTGTTAAACCATTTGAAAAAAAGAAGTTTGGGTTTAAGTTGTGACTTAATTGAAATCCCAATATCCATATGTTTTTAAATATTGCGCTCACTATTCGGGTTAGCCGGGAAAAGACCTTTGGGTCATATAACCCATTCCGAATAGTGATACGTCGTATATGGATGGCATTTGAAGACCGGTGATGAAGACCGGATATTTTCGAAAATGAAAGGACAACCTATCGAATGTCTCTGCACTGAGTTGCTCCGGTATAGAGATTTATATCACTCTTTTTGTGACGGGAAGTCCGGACGTGATTGGAAATTATCCGGATTTGCAAGGGCTTCGTGAGAAGTGCCTTCGGTTCTGTTCGAACCCGGAACAGACTTGTATGGTTACATGTCTGACATTACACTTTGAGATATAAAGCCGATTTCTTTCAAATACATATCTGTTTGGTGGCGGAGAATTTATTCTCTTAGCTTAACACCCTTCTCTGAGATGTACGAGCTCAGAGGTTATGTAGTTGAAATTTATCAGCGATATATCCCAATTTGGTAATGTGGCATGCTGAGTGTTGCTGTGTGATGATCAGTGTTTGATCATTTGTGATATGATCATCTGTTTGATCATTTATCTTTGTGATCATAGGTTGATTATCTATTGACCCAAAGCGTGGCTTTTTGAAAAAAGCGTAGCTTTGTGGACGAGACTTCGTCGAGCCTCACAACCCGGTAATGGTCGAAACAGGAATCGTGCGGCAAGGTTTTCAGGGGTAGCTCCCCTAGGGTATGACCATTCCTTCTGGAAAAGGGTAGTATCATGGTATGGAGCCCAGATACTTACTCATGTGGACACACTTTATTTATGACGTGTGATGTTGGATTCGAGGCGCCTCGGTTAAAGGTCCCAAAGGACCGGGGGTGGCATATCTGAGGTTTCTTTTATCCCTTGGGAAAAGGGGTTGCCGGCCTTGTTTGGCAGAGAACGGTGTGGTTCTCGGAGCGTCCCGCCAGAGGCGTTTCTTTCGTGGAATAGGAAGTTCCTTAGCCTGACCATTTGTTGGAAATCCATCTTCCAAATACGAACTTTGTACGGTTTTAGTTGTATTACCTGTCATGGAATGTGGTGGTAACCTACTATTGAACATGGTAGCTATAGTAGGCATAAGTGCGAAATGTCTATGCTGGCTAAGATTTATATTCTACTTTCAAAATTGTTTTCTGCACTATGCACTAGTAATAATATCAAATGATTTGATTTTGCGTAGTAAGCATCTTTGACTATCATAAGAAGAAATCTCCTCCAATTCTGCGTTTGCATTGTGTGTGTGGCGGGAGGTCTTATGGTAGTCTCATTTTCCAAAAAGCATTGCGAATTGACTTTAAAATTCTTTTGTTGTTCGTTTTTAAAGATAAACTGTTTTTGTTGCTCACACCAATCCCATGACTGATCCGTAGTTTATTGTTCCTTTCCTAAACTCTGGGTGCTCATAATTTCCTACACGAACAGTCTAGAGTTGGGTTTTTCAGATATTCAGGTTTAGTAGATTATCTGGAGCTAGTTCAGTCTTTGGATCAGACTGCACTTGCTTATCTTTGTGCATCATTATTGGGAGTTCGAGCTATATCTGGATTGGTGCTTTGAAGATGGAGATTATCCGCTGCTGATGTTATCTATCGTTTTCTTTTCCGCTGCTATTTGTTGTATCATACCTCTGATGTATATTGATCTTCTTTGTATCACTCTGTTGTATCAGATATTGTATATCAATGTATTATTCATTTATTCCGCTGTGTTATTTACTTAATGTTGTTATAAGCTCCGGCGACTCGGATTTGAACGGTCGAACCTACGGCATTCGAGTACGATGTAAAGTATGGATGTCGATTTTCGAGCGCGAAAATTTGGGACGTTACACAACAGGTCTGGGTGACACACAAAAACTCACTGACACACACATGCGTGCCTCGCTGACATTCCTGCAAACTATGAGACACATGAGCAACATTTAACACAAAGCCCTATTATTTACATACTGACGCACCTCCCCTTAGCATGAATGTAGTAGTAGATTCACACGAAACATATAAAACAGGCTAATCTAATAGGGAGAAGACGTAGAAAATCATAGCTAATGGTGTCCCATACTCAAAATATAACGCGGTTGGACATAACGTTAAAATATGCAAGCAAAATACATAAGTGTAAGCATGCTAAATCCCACCCTACTGCACATCATATCCCTACAGCAAACACACACGCACACGCATATAAAATTATCCACCACATTAAAGAAGAGAACACAGACACATATATACGAACAAACTCGCGTAAGGGAACATAAGGCAGCCTATCGACTTGGCAAGATGATGGGCTAGGGTTTAGTCAGTCTGAGATGAAGAAAAAACAGTATCGAGACATAGATATGTGAGCTAAAATCACTCACCTGACATTTTTTTGTGTCCATCCAGTGCGACCCTGAAGCTCCCTAACCTCAAAGCAAAACTTGATTTGCTTCACTCCATGGGTGTTCGATAATGTAAGGGTTCATGTTCTTGAGTTTTGGAAATCCATAATTTATTTAATTTATTTGAAAATTTTGAAGACATGGATAATCGGTGCAATGGCTTCAAGAAGTAGCTTCACATTCCTTAAGAGTAGTGTGTGTGCCGAGAAATAAGGATAAAAGAAAAATCTAAATCTGAGAACTTTGGCTTGGGTAATATAATTTGGGCCAAACCAATATAAGTAAATATCAATATATTTTTATTCTTCTTCTACTTGTATAACTAAATTCAATTCAATCTAAATAAATGTAATTTACTATTTCTATCACTACTTCACCAAATTTGTGTTATACTTCTACACTTCCCTTTTATAAAATTTACTTTTCACAGTTTAACTTATTTTTAAATTTAAATATAACATTTTTACAATTTAAATTCTTTCATTAAATCACTTCAAAATCAATTTATCAACTAAATCTCACAAATTCCAATTAATTGCTTAAATTGCTATTATTATGTTAAATTTAATTATTGGTTAAAAATCAGATTATTACATGCATGCTTAGGCATATTTGTTTTTGAAGACCTATTTGTTAGCATTTTCATTCTTGGTTGTTCGTTTGATGCATACTTATGGTCAGCTTTCTTATTACCACAAATGTATATTGAATCCTTATTGTTTGATTGGATTTTTCTATTTCATTTTTTTATATTACATTGTGCATGTACATCAGTAACATGTTGTTTTTTAAGTTAAAGGTTTGCATTATTTGGACAGTACTTCTGTTTCTTGGAGTTCGTGTTTAACCTCATTTTGGCATACCACAAAATACCATTTTGTTTTCAATTGTTATATGTTTTAGTTGGTGTTTGGACCATCGTATTGAACAAATTTGGTACTTTAATGAATTTTCTATTATGAGCAAGAATAAACATCCAAAATCAAAAACCGAAATAATCATTCAAAAGCTGTTGGCATGCATCGTCAGTAGTGAACCTGAAACCATCAACCTTTTATAAAGAAGAGAGCAATGCTGCACAAAACATAGAACAACTATGCAAGGTTCAGGCACAATTCCTCTGCACTTAAAAACCTTCAATTCTAGTTCTCTAAAAGCGTCCTTGATCATCTTCTTCATTGCCTCAATAGCTTCCTCCTCCGTACATTCATTATCTTTCATGAAGTTATCTCTTTTGCAGAAAATGTAAAGTACTCCAATTTAATTAGTCCCACATCATCTAAAATATAATAATTCTTATTGAATATAAGCTAAGAGGTGATAGGGTATGTTGTTCTAATAACATCTAGCAACGTTTGGATGGTGCCTTGAAATTTAACTTAGTTCATGCGCGTTTGATGCAAACTGCAATTTTTCAAATTATTATAAATGCTCCAGCTACCCTGCCTGACCAAGGGTCCAAATATTACCATTTTTCTCTATAGAGATGTAAAGGGTATTTTAGGAAAATCAAAAAGAAACGGTTGAATTCTATTCATGCAATTCTCATTATTAGTAGTAAAGATATATATAATAAAATTTGTGGCAATATATTGAATAAGTGAATAGGACGAACTAATATTGAATTGAATAGAATTGTGTGGTTGAAATTAAATATAAATCAATATTGAATTAAATTAAAGTCAATTTACAAGGAGTAAAGGGATAATTTTTTAACAAAAGAAAGAATTTGTTGGATTAAATCGAAAACTTAACCTATGACCAAACAAACCGCACTTTAGTTTCCAAGCCCACATCCTTATTCTCAGTAACAAGTAATCTTAATTCATCATTATTCATCTATAGCCCTAAAAAAATCGAAATTGATTTTTAATCGAACGAAAAAAAAGAGCAGCAAAGTAAATCGCAACGGCGATCGAAACAGTGGTGGTTGGAGCTTGGTTGTGGCGACCTAAGGTGACGCGGCAGGGCTTAGGTGCGGGAAAGCGAGGCCAGCGACGCAAGCTTGGGGGCAAGGCAAACTTGAAATCGGAGATGGTGCAATGGCTGGCGATGCTCGGACTTGGAGACAATGTCGTAGGGATCTAGGACAGCTGTGCTTGGTCACTGACAGCCGACTCTGTGAGAGTTCAACTGGCAGAGGCTCTTAACTGGGAGTGGCAGAAGCTTGAAGCAATTGGCGATGTTGTATGTGCATGTATGCAAAATGAGGTAGTTAGGGTTGGCGATGACGGTTGCAAAAGAAAGCTTTATACCAGTAATTTGTTAAGGTGAGTTATTTTAACCAACTCACACACCTATATCTAGATTAGTTAAATTCTTTTTTTATACTTAACTTAAACTATGAATTGCGTTAATCTTTGGTAGTGATTGAATTGTAGAATTGAAATAAGATTTCATGCTATAGTTTCAATTAGATTGGTGTTTGAATTAGTTGAAATATATGTTTGAAATGTTGAATTGAATCGACAGTTGAAAATGAATCAAATAGTTAAAATAAGGTTACATGTTAAGATTATATTATTCATTTCAAGTTTAGGTCGATGGCTAAGAACACATACATTGTTTGTATGATCGGAGTTTGCCTGAAAGCAACTCGGATTGATAAATAATTTCATATTTGAAATGGTATTTTATAGAGCGGTGTGGCTCTCGTAGTTGAATTTTCGATGAATTTATTGTTTGAATTATCTGAATGTTTTTAAATGAATTTCAAAATTGAGATTTTATCCATTTTGATCCTTATTGGAATTTAGTTTATAAAATATGTAGTTAGATTATATTATCCTCTTAACTTATAGTTTATTTTAAAATTTCCAATTAAAACTTTCAAAGATAGGTAATATTTATTTAAAAAATCTTTTTAAAATTATTATTTATCAGTATAAAATTTGGAAATGCTTTAAAGGCAAAAGATAAGATATGCTATTATTTTAGAAAACTGATTATGTAAGTAATAAATTCAATTTCAAATAATTTTAGCTATAAAAACTATTTAAATGATTTTAGAAAGAATTTTAAAGCCTTTGGAAAATTATATCTTTATTTGTATGTATATATATTTAAATAGAAAAAAAATAAAGTAAGTTATCAATTATGAAAGGAAAAGCTTTGTTTTAAAAATAAATGTAATTAAGATTTTTTTAGTTTACAAATAGTTTATGGTTTTAAAGTGTTTATGAAGTAAAATTATATATATCTATATAGGTTTGAAATAAAGTGGATTATCAATTACTTGAATTATGTTTCGATTTAAAGACCTAATAAAGTAATTTTATTTTAAGAGTTAAAACTTTGTGACTCTTTTCTTTTTTATTTATACGAGTTATTGAATTTTAAAAGTGATAAATGTGAAATAAACTATAGATAAATCAATTTAGAAATCATTCTTATATAATAATATTTGTATTATTTTTTATTATGTTTATTGTACACCATATTTTCTTGTTGAACATTTCCCTTATCGAGCTTTGCGTGAAATTAGAAATTAAGGATTTAAATACATTTTTCATCAATAAAGGTTTGGTACATGTTAAGGACCATTGGCTCAAGTGGTAAGATTTCTAGACCGTAGTTCTAGAAGTCTTGGATTTGGTCCCTCGAGACCTCAAACGAGTGCTTTGCTTAAATTAAGGATCACTCTCATTATCAAAAAAACAATGCATTTGTACATGTCACGATACTTCTTTAAAAACAGTGCAATACATTTATATAATTGTAAGAGGATCAACACGATTTGGTCGACCATAAATTTTCTAAAATTCATATTCTTCAAATACACTCTTTAATATATTAACAAAAACTCGCAATTTTTTCTTCTTCATTTCTTCTGATATATTTATGTTCGTTTTTTCTCTGTTTCAATACATATATTATTTTTTAATATCTTCATTGTCTAATTACTCTTTTGTAGTTTCGTTCATTTAGTAGCATATTTATTTTACTCGACATTTTAATGATTAGCAACTTTCTTATTACAAAAATTATGTAAAAAATAGAATTTAAGGAATTCTCAAAAATTGTTTAGTATATAGATTGCAATGTTATGCCATAATACTTTTTTTATATACTTGTAATATGTTTATGATGTTCTAATCTGACATCAACCTTTCAAAAATAGTTGTAACACATTTAAATTATAACATCTTCTTTTCATGCCCGTCACACATGTTGTAAATTTTCTAAAATACATATTCTTCAAATATGTACTTTTTTATATGCTAACAAAAACTCACATTTTTTTCATCTTAATTTATTTTCAATATATTTATGTTCAATATACTCTCGATTTCAATCCTTGTTTTTCATATAAGAAAATCTACTTCACTGTTTGATTATGTTGAAATTAATCCCACATCGGGCAATTTATAAAATAAATCCTATAAAATACTAATAGACCATCATTAAGTTGCAATTAGTTTTGTGATAGTATGTGGTTCTCTAACATGTAATCAAAGCAAGTTTAATTTGTGTGCGCTTAACCCTCACACTTGTCCAACGTTATCTGGTGTGAATGTCCATGTTTTTTGTTCATGATATGCCACACATATAGGGGCGTGTTAAGATTAGCCTCATATCAGGTAGTTTATAAAATAAATCCTACATAAATACTAAGGGACCATAAATCGTATTGTCAGTTGATTTTATGATAATATGTGGTTCCCTAACAAATTACTCACTGTACATTTGGTAGTATACTTATTTTGCTACACATTTTCATGATCAACAATTCTCTTGTTACAAAACATTATGTTAAAATTTAGAAATTGAAGAATTGATTTTTTGTCAAAAATGGTTTTATACATAGATTGCAATGTTATGCCTTAATACTTTTTTAGGAAAAAACTTGTAATGCATTTACAGTGTTCTAGTCCGACAACAAAACTTTCAAAAATAGTTACAATACATTTAAATTGTAATTGTTTCCTTTCACACACGTATCACATGTCGTTTATATTAATTATTTTTCTTCTCACATATGAAATACATGTAGTTTGAACTATTCATTTTGCTTTTCGCATGTGACGCGTATTGCTTGTAATACCCACTTTCATTCCATGAGCGAAGCGCATGCAGTTTGTACAAGTATTTTATTTTACATGAGCGAAAAGTATGACATGTACTCGTAAACATGTACACACACATACACATGCATGCATGCATGTGTACATGCATCAAATCAAATTGGAAGCAGATGAGCTCAAGTCATGTCAGAAAGCAATATGGACAACAATAGACATGACAATATTTATGTTCAAATACTCTTGGAACAAACTAGAAAACGGGTGGATAAAAAAATCATCAAACAATTCAAACAAACACAATTCCGTACATTTTCCTTACCCTAATTCATACCCTAAATGAAAATTGAAACGAATTTTTTAATCTTGAACAAGAGAAAACATCACACAATCATGCAAAATTTACACCCCTAAAGTAAATAAAAAATGTATACATGACATGGCACATTGTATTGAAGTAAAAGTGAGTTTAAGATGGTCTTATAAAAATTTAGGATAAGAATAAGTAATGCATATATACGTTCTTTTTCCTTTTAAGATACAAATTAAAGGATATTTTCATTCATAAGACAAAATAATTTAAAACTAGTTGCATGGCATGGTTATTAGTATATGTTGAACAAATTTGATATGGTTTAACTAAAAAAATTGGAGATTGGAAAAAGAAATGCACATATGATTTCTTTTGACACACTAATCAATGGACATTGTCTTTTATAAGACATAATAGTTCTAAGTAATTGTTAGTGGGTATCAAGTTGAAAATAAAATATCAAATATGCATACTTAGTTGTGAAAAAAATTGAATGAGCGGAAGTGTATTTTATTAGGATCTAGTATTGCTTATTTGAATACCAATGCAACTTAAAATAAACAATAAAATCACACAAGAACAAACAATGGAAAGAAAAAGAAAAGGAGACATAGAAGATTTGATGTGGTTCGGATATAAGTATCCTACGTCCATGGAGACCCAACAACCCTTTATTATTTCTCCACTTCGATAGAGAGTACAACACAGAAGATTATGAATCACTCAATAAATTTCACTCGTCCTAAAAATTACAGAAATATGGATCTTATTGAGGATATTTTGGTGGAGAACACTTTTTTCATTCGTTATTGAAAAGATGAGCAAATGTTTTCATATTTATAGGTGCAAGGATGTACCAACCCGCATATTTTACGATTAAATATTTAAATGTTTTATTTAAATATAACGTCGTCAGTTGGATTAAATTTCAAAATGTGACATTTTGTAAATACTCGAATCTGGATTCGAGACCACATCCATTGAGTTTAAAATGACGTTTACAACTTGTTTAAGTATAAACATCGATATGTTTAGAGTTGATTAGGATTTTGGTATTTTCATTTGGGCTTTGGGTTGTGTTCTAGCCCATTAACCCAATAATAGAACTCAAACTCTTCTACCAAATACCCTAACTCCTCTCCCCTTCATTCATGCTACTCATAATAATTCTTAACACTCAAGCTAAAGGAAAAATGGGGGAAAGAGGGGAGATTAGAAATTCCTAAGCCCTAGTTCTCTTAGGAAATTCAAATTCAAGTTCTAAAATCAAGGAGAAGCTAAGGTAAGCATCCTCTTCATCTTCTCCATCTCAATCCCTCTTCAATTCTTGATTTTTCTTATAACCTAACTTAGGAAAAACTTTGCATTTGATAATAGATTAGAGATTCTAGAGGTGTAGTGAAGAGGAATTGGTCTAAGCTTGTTTTAGAGCTTCTCATTTCTTGTTTCTGAATTTAAAGGTGAGTTCTTGAATTCACATCTATGTCTATAGCTTTCATTGTTGTTAGGTATGAATTCCTAACATCTATTTCATGTTCAATTGCTTTTGATTTGAATTGGTTTGGTGAATTTTCCAATTTTGGTTTTGAAGTCAAAATTTATGAAAATCCTACTATGGATGTTTGGACATGTTATTTGGGGTGTATCGAAGAGCCTATAGGGCTGGGTTGTCGCTTGGCATAAATCCCTAGCCTCCATCGCTCGTCCGATCACATCCGAATTGATTTGGCCATCATTGGCCTAGGCAAATTCTGCCCAGGCCCAGGCAACCAGACGTCTAGTTGAAAAATCCAGACGTCTGGTAACGGGTTTTGGAAAAATTATAAAAATGGAAAATAAAATAAAAATGGCAGGGCCAGGGTCAGACGTCTAGTCAAACCAACCAGACGTCTGGTCCTATTGAATTTTGCCTATGTTGCCTGTTTTTTAGTGGATTTCCAATTTTTATCGATTTTTGTTGATCCGGTTAGTTGTTGTCGTTTATTATTGACTTCGATGACTTCTTTTCTGGATTTTTGGGAATATCCAATGGATGGATTTGATATCGATTTTCATGGTTTTAATTCACGTCGTCGAATGTGGATTTTTGGTGATAGTTTGTTTTTACAATCATTTCTGTGATTTGTCACTTTAAAATACAAAGGTTTTTATACTAGTAGTAAATACTCAAACTCTTTCACAAAAAAAATGATTTCAACATTTACTTTTAATACAAGGCTCGTTTATAAATCCGTTTTCCAATCTATTAGTATATACAAACCTTTACCTCATTCGCATGAGAAATTCAATTAAATGACTTAGCAAAACAAGTGGTATGAAACGCTTGCATTTACTTCGTCGGTTAATTCTTGGACTTGTTCGATTGAACTCTCGTGGCAATTTTCGAGTGGAAATCTACAATCTGTTCGTAAATATTTAAGTGAAGCTAGTGGTTGTGGGACATGAAGCTAAACTCATCTATTTACTAGCTTAGTGTAATTTACACTTATCGATCAATGATAATCATTTTGTGATTTAGACTAGCGATGTGCGATGTCTCTTTGTCTGCATGGGGGACTAAACCCCGTTTCGGTGGAGCTTCGGCTCAAATTGGTGGGGTAGCGACCCATGGTCTTCGGGCCGTTTGTGGAGCTTCGGCTCAAATTTGATGGGTTAACGACCATGGAATAGCATTCTGTTTGTGATACATGTGTTGGTGAGTTTTCATGCTCCCATTTGTGATAGGCCTCTCACTTTGTGTTTTCAGGATTTCAAATTATTGATTTCTAGAATTTGTGTTTCAACGATTTTTGTGATTTGCATTGATATGTTTTGTCAATATTTGAGATTTGGTGAATAAGCTAAAGAATATGATATTCTTTTTGGATATTTGAGGAGATTTGAGATATTGTATGATTTTCATTGTTATCAAATATATACTTGTCACAGTATGACATTATTGTTATCATATTTTTTTGTCATATCTCTTATCCTATCTCATTTTATATGATATTTATAGCTAGACTGGTCCATTTATTATTTTTCTTCTTAAATAATACTCGGGTCAGACCGAGGTGTTCCAGGTGCTTCCACTTGACTTCTTAGTAGGGACTAGCTTCTGACTTTTGGCTAACTACTTTAGCTTAGTAGTTTTTGTTTTTATACAATCGAGATAGGGATCCTTGATGTATGCATATTCTTTTGTCTAGCACTTGTACTTATTCTTTTGTGATGCAGTGGATCTTGTATGACCACTACTTTGATGTACACTTCTATGTGTTATATTCATATTTGTTTCCACCTTAGTGATATGAATATCTGTGACTGATTTATGTTATGCTTATTTTATATTTGTTTCCGAAGGCCACATAGCCACTATGTAGTAGCTTTGAGTTTGTATTTGATATGTCAGATTTCCTCTTGAAATGAAATTCATGACATACCGTCTGACATATCGATACTCGCACAAAGCAATTACAAAGATGGTCGCTCCTCAACAGCCTTGTTCTTCGTACTAATTGATTGCATTACCCAGTAGTGTCCTTGGTTAGTGTGAGTATAGAGGTGGGGCGTCACAGCTTGGTATTAGAGCCAAACTTCGGAATAATATAGGATATTATGACAAGGATCATTGTCCTAAGTCTCTCTTAGGAATCGTGCCTTAGGGTTAAATTCGAGTCTTAAGACCCGTTCTATCCTATTTCCCTTTATGATGCCTTGTTTTATCAATCAAGTTTGTTTGATATTCATTCTGAGAATAACTTTTTCCTCTTCTTTCTTTCTTTCTTAAAGAAGAGAAATGGTTAGACCTGGTCGTCCTAGCGTCGGTCAATCTAGTGCTACTTCTCAGGATGGCATATTCATGTCTACACAACAGCTTTTGGATCTTGTAAAGAATGCCCAATCTGTCGGACCCATTCCTGAGCCTACTCATCCTAAATCCAGGTTTGCACGCTTTTGCAGTGATTATACCAATTTGGGTGGAAGGCTATTCAAGGGTCCCGAAAGCGTTATAGAAGTCCAAGCTTGGCTTAGAACATGCGATCGCATCTTTTCTCGCATGAATCTTATGGATCTACATCGAGTCCAAGTGGCTTCTAGCATGCTCCAGGAGAGAGCATTAGATTGGTATGAGTTTTTGATTTCGGAAATTGTTGAAGCGGATCTTACTTGGGAGCAATTCCGAGAAAGGTTCGAGTTGAAGTTTGTGCCGGAAGCTGAAAAGGTAACTTTAGCCCGTCGCTTTATTGACCTTGTTCAAGGTGAATCTTCTGTGATAGATTATGTCACATCTTTTGAATCCCTCTCTAAGTATGGGGTCGAGTATATCAATACCCCATTGAAGAAAAATCAGAGGTTTATCTATGGGTTGAATAAGAACCTCAAAAAGGCTTTACTTTTGAAACTAGAAGTGCCTTTTGATCAGCTTGTATATATCATCTTCGACTTGAAGAGGTCGATAAAGAAAGTGATGGTGATGTTGGGGGTGCCAAACAGAACTTCAATAACAACAAGAAGAGGCAACTCGACAGTAAGTTCAAAGGCCCTAATCCTAATAAGAAAGGGAAGCAAGCAACTTTAGTAGCAAAGACTTCTACCCCTAATCGTGGAGAATGCTACAATTGTGGATCTAAGGACCACTATGCAAATAAGTGTCCGAAGCCCCTTACTTGTCGCTATTGCAAAATTTCGGGTCATTATATATCTTCATGTCCCAAACTTCAAAGCAAGAAAGAGGGAAAGCTGAATGTTGTGTAAGCCCCTAGTAACACTTCTCTTGGTCAAGGTATTTCTCATTCTGTCCTTGATGGTATTATTATGTTTCGTGATCATCCTATTTGAGTTCTTTTTGATATGGGTGCATCTCACTCTTTTATATCAAAAGAACTTGTTGATACTTTTTCTTTGAATGTTATGGGCTTGATGACTTCATTAAGAATTGTGAATCCGGTTGGTGGATCTGCAACACTCGGTTTATTTTGTAAGGATGTTGAAATTATTTTATGCGATTATGCTTTCCGTGCCGATTTGCATGTTATGCGTTACTTAGGTTTCGGAATGATTTTGGAAATGGATTGGCTTAATCGTTATGAAGTCCACCCTATGTCCTAAGAGGACTATCCATCTTCGACATCCCCAATCTGTTAAGTAGATTTCTATTGTTCTTAAAGATTCAGATTCCAATTCGGTGGCATCCATATATTCTCTAAATCCACATGATGACGATAATGATGATGAGGAAGATGTCATTTCCCTTATTCACGTTGTTTGTGAATTTCTCGACATATTTAAGCCCGTTTTAGGATTACCACCTAAGCGAGAAATTGAGTTCAGAATTAATCTAATCCCTGGAGCTCTACCTATCACTCGTCCTCCTTATCGTATGTCCAATAAGGAAAATAAAGAGATGCGTAAACAATTATCCGAATTGGAAGCAAAACAATTTATTCATTCTAGTTCCTCTCCTTGGGGAGCTTCAGCTATCTTTGTGAAGGAATCCGATGATATACTTAGGCTTTCCGTTGACTACCGCAAGCTTAAAGATCTTACCATTAAGAATAAATATCCCTTGCCTCAGATCGATGATCTATTCGATCAACTTAGTGGTGCTAGAGTCTTTTCACAGTTAGACTTAGCAACCAGTTTTCATCAGCTTCATATTGCAGAGGATAACATTCCTTTGACATCCTTCCATACTCGTTATGGATCTTATGAATGGCTTGTTATGCCATTTGGTTTAACGAATGCTCCAGCTTATTTCGTTGACCTTATGAACCGAATTTTCAAAGACTTCCTCGATCGATTTGTTCTCATCTTTATAGATGATATTCTTGTTTATTCTAAAACCGAGGAAGAGCATGAAAAACATCTTCGAATTATGTTGGAAACTCTTAGGAGCAATCAATTGAAAGCAAAATTTTCTAAGTGCCACTTTTGGCAATCTCGTGTGAAATTTTTAGGACATATTATTTCTGAATCCGGAATTTCCGTGGATCCTTCAAAGATTGAAGCGATTCAAAATTGGAAGAGACCGGAGAGTGTGATGGAAATTCGTAGCTTTTTTGGATTGGCGGGTTATTACCGTTAGTTCATAAAAGACTTTTCTAAAATTTCCGTACCTCTTACTAGTATTTGAAAAAGAAGGGAGTTAAGTACATTTGGTCAGACAAATGTGAAGCTGCTTTTCAGAAATTAAAAGAACTCCTTTCCGATGCTCCTATTCTTGTGATTCCCGAAGGAAACCAGGATTTGATTGTTTATACCGATGCTAGTCATGTTGGTTTGGGAGCCATTCTCATGCAAAGGGAACGTGTTATCGCTTATGCTTCTAGGCAATTAAAGCATGCCGAGACTAGATATGCCACTCATGATTTAGAGCTCGCGGTCATTATTTTCGCCCTTAGAATTTGGCGTCGTTATCTTTTGGGAGAGAAATTTGTTCTCTACACCGATCATAAATCTTTGAAGTATTTATTTTCTCAAAAGGAACTTAATTTGCGTCAACAACGTTCGCTAGAATTCCTTGCATCTTATGATCTCGATATTCTTTATACTCCCAGAAAGGGAAATCTTGTTGTCGATGCCTTTAGTAGTAAGCAACAAGCGGTTGTTTCCATGATGATATCCAATTGGAATGATCTGGAGCTTTGTCCACTTGTGAGATTCGAAATCGTGAATCTGATTCATGTTCATCTCTTGTTTTATGTAGCCTTGAGGCTCATCCATCTCTTTTAGACCGCATTCTAGAAGCTCAAAAGCATGATCCTGAATTGGCTCATCTTAGCCAAAGTTGTAGGGATAAAAATAATATTGATGGTCTGAAAGACTTTGAAATCAATGCTCGTGGAGGCATTCGAAAATTTGGTAGACTGATTGTGCCAAATATTAGTGATCTTCGTAAATCCATTTTAGAAGATTCTCATCGTTCAAAAATTACCATTCATCCCGGTAGTAGTAAAATGTAAGCGGACATGAAACGACTTTATTATTGGGATGGAATGAAATCTGATATTGCTAAGTTTATTAAGCGTTGCATGACTTGCCAACTCATAAAGGCCAAGCATCAAAGGCCCAGTGGGTTATTGCAACCTTTGGACATTTTGGTTTGGAAGTGGGATCAAATTTCTATGGACTTTATTGACGGTCTTCCTCGTTCTCGTTCGGGTCATGACAGTTTATGGGTGATTGTAGATAGACTTACCAAATTCGCTCATTTTCTTCCAGTTCAGTCCAACCGGACCATACCTCTTTTGGCTAAACTCTATGTTAAAGAAGTTGTTAAATTGCATGGAGTTCCTACTTCTATTGTTAGCGATCGTGATCCATTATTTACTAGTGGATTTTAGAAGGGTCTTCAAAAAGCTTTGGGAATGAAGCTTAATTTTAGCACCGCCTATCATCCTCAGTCCTATGGACAAACAGAGCGTGTGAATCAAACTCTTGAAGATCTTCTTCGTGCATGTGTTCTTGATTTTGGTGAAAGTTGGGAAGATCATATTTCTCTTGTTGAGTTTTCTTACAATAATAGCTTCCAATCTAGTATTTGTATGGCATCTTTCGAGGCACTCTATGGAAGGTCATGTCGATCTCCTTCGTGTTGGCTTGAAGCCAGTGAGAAGCTAGTTTTAGGTCTAGATTTTATTTGTGATTCCATCGAAAAGGTTTACCATATTCGTCATAGGATGAGAGAAGCTCAAAGTAGACAAAAATCCTATGCTGATAATCGAAGAAGGAAATTAGAATTTTCTGTGGGAGATTTGGTGTTCATTCGTGTTTCACCTATGAAGGGTGTTATGTGTTTTAGTCGATCGGGAAAGTTAGCACCTCGATATATTGGCCCATTTTCCATCACCGAACGCATTGGTTTCGTGGCTTATCGCCTTTCATTACCGGCTCAATTTTCTGCTATTCATGACGTATTCCACGTTTCTTAACTACGGAAATGCCTTAGAGATTTTGATTCTATTGAACCCGGTGTTATTGAAGAAATTGAAGTTTCACCTAATTTGACTTATGAGCAACATCCTATTCGCATCATTACTACGGAGATTAAATGCCTTCGTAATAAAGATGTTTCGCTTGTGAAAGTTCAATGGTCCGCAAATCCTAAGGATTGTTCTTGGGAATCCAGAGAATTCATCGAGCGAACATATTCGGACTTACTCGCTCGTGCTCTTTAAGGTGAACATCTCACTTCATATTTTTCTTTTGTGTTGTTATGCCTTAGAGTGGTTGTTACTCTTTATTTTCTTCTTAAGTATTACGAGGACGCAATTTCTTTAAGAAGGGGAGTCTGTAACAACCCTCATATTTTAAGATTAAATATTTGAATGTTTTATTTAAATATAATGTCATCAGTTGGAATAAATTCCAAAATGTGACTTTTTTAAATAGTCTAATCCGGACTCGAGACCACTTCCACTGAGTTTAAACGACATTTACAGCTTGTTTAAGTATAAACATTGATATGTTTGGAGTTGATTAGGATTTTGGTATTTTCATTTGGGCTTTGGTTTGTGTTCTAGTCCATTAACCCAATAGTAGAACCCAAATTCTTCTACCAAATACCCTAACTCCTCTCCCCATCATTCATTCTACTCATAATAATTCCTAACACTCAAGCTAAAGGAAAAATGGGGGAAAGAGGGGAGATTAGAAATTCCTAAGCCCTAGTTCTCTTAGGAAATTCAAATTCAAGTTCTAAAATCAAGGAGAAGCTTAGGTAAGAATCCTCTTCATCTTCTCCATCTCAATCCCTCTTCAATTCTTGATTTTTCCTATAACCTAACTTAGGAAAAACTTTGCATCTGATAATAGATTGAAGATTCTAGAGGTGTAGTGAAGAGGAATAGGTCTAAGCTTATTTTAGAGCTTCTCATTTCAGGTTTTTGAATTTAAAGGTGTGTTCTTGAACTCACATCTATGTCTATAGCTTTCATTGTTGTTAGGTATGAATTCCTAACCTCTATTTCATGTTCAACTGCTTTTGATTTGGATTTGAATTGGTTTGGTGAATCTTCCAATTTTGGTTTTGAAGTCAAAATTTATGAAAATCCTACTGTGGATGTTTGGACATGTTATTTGGGGTGTATCGAAGAACCTATAGTGTTGGGTTGTTGCTTGGCATAAATCCCTAGCCTCCATCACCCATCTGATCGCATTCGAATTGATTTGGCCATCATTGGCCTAGGCAAATTCTGCCCAGGCCTAGGCAACCAGACGTCTGGTTGAAAAATCCAGACGTTTGGTAGGAGGTTCTGGAAAAATTATAAAAACGGAAAATAAAATAAAAATGGCAGAGCCTAGGGTCGGACGTTTGGTCAAACCAACCAGACGTCTGGTCCTGTTGAATTTTGCCTATTTTGCCTGTTTTTGAGTGGATTTCCAATTTTTATCAATTTTTGTTGATCTGGTTAGTTGTTGTCCTTTATTATCGACATTGATGACTTCTTTTTTTGATTTTTGGGAATATCCAATGGATGGATTTGATAACGATTTTCATGGTTTTAATTCACGTCGTCGAATGTGGATATTTGGTGATAGATTGTTTTTACAATCATTTCGGTGATTTGTCACTTTAAAATAAAAAGGTTTTTATACTAGTAGTAAATACTCAAACTCTTTCACAAAAAAAATGATTTCAACATTTACTTTTAATACAAAGCTCGTTTTAAAATCCGTTTTCCAATCTATTAGTATATATAAACCATTATCTCATTCATATGAGAAATCCAATTAAACGACTTAGCAAAACAAGTGGTATGAAACGCTTACGTTTACTTCGTCGGTTAATTCTTGGACTTGTTCAATTGAACTCTCGTGACAATTTCGAGTTGAAATCTACAATCTGTTCGTAAATATTTAAGTTAAGCTAGTGATTATGAGACATGAAGCTAAACTCATTTATTTACTAGCTTAGTGTAATTTACACTTATCGATCAATGATGATCATTTTGTGATTTAGACTAGCGATGTGCGATGTCTCTTTGTCTGCGTGAGGGACTAAACCCCATTTCGGCGAAGCTTCGGCTCAATTTGGTGGGGTAGCGACCCATGATCTTCGGGCCGTTTGTGGAGCCTCGGCTCAAATTTGATGGGTTAGCGACCATGGAATAGCGTTCCGTTTTTTATACACGTGTTGGTGAGTTTTCATGCTCTTATTTGTGATAGGCCTCCCACTTTGTGTTTTCTGGATTTCTAATTATTGATATCTAGAATTTGTGTTTTCCCATTTTTTGTGATTTGCATTGATATGTTTTTTCAATATTTGAGATTTGGTGAATAAGCTAAAGAATATGATATTCTTTTTGGATATTTGAGGAGATTTGAGATATTGTATGATTTTCATTGTTATCAAATATTTACTTGTCACAGTATGACATTATTGTTATCATATGTTTTTGTCATATCTCTTATCCTATCTAATTTTGTATGATATTTATAGCTAGACTGATCCATTTATTATTTTTCTTCTTAAATAATATTCGGGTCAGACCGAGGTATTCAGGTGCTTCCACTTGACTTCTTAGCAGGGACTAGCTTCTAACTTTTGGCTAACTACTTTAGCTTAGTAGTTTTTGTTTTTATACATTCGAGATAGAGACTCCTTGATGTATGCACATTCTTTTATCTAGCACTTTTACCTATTCTTTTGTGATGTAGTGGATCTTGTATGACTACTACTTTGATGTACACTTATATGTGTTATATTCATATCTGTTTTCGCCTTAGTGATATGAATATTTGTGACTAATTTATGTTATGCTTATTTTATATTTGTTTTCGAAGTCCACATAGCCACTGTGTAGTAGCTTTGGGTTTGTATTTAATATGTTAGATTTCCTCTTGAAATGAAATGCATGACATACTGTCTGACATATCGGTACTCGCACAAAGCAATTACACAGATGGTCGGTCCTCAACTGCCTTATTCTTCATACTAATTGATGGCATTACCCAGTAGTGTCCTTGGTTAGTGTGAGTATAGAGGTAGGGCGTCACAAAGGAAGAAGGCTGCCTTGGAGATAAGGATGAAATGTTTCCGGATTTTCTTGATTTGATTTCAATACAAATTTAGCATATTTGTGTTTGTTTTCACATACATCCTTATTTGATTGATTCCTCAAATCAATTGATATCTCTTCTGATACTAATTGATTATCTTTCCAATTTGTTTTACATATTTGATTGATTACGGAAATCAACTAATATCTTCTCTCTTATAAATTTGGAATAGATTTAAATCGTCCAAATTTAACATGCCACTTCGATTTAAATATATTCATCAATCGACAAAATTAGTTGTTGGGTCAGCGCCCCGTGGCGCTCAAGCAGCTGAAATCAAACTGATCAGGTTTGAGCAATGCTCAAACTTGTCCTTAAGAAGTGACTTTTTCGTCATATCTGAAAGATTATCTATAGTACTCACCTTTACCAATGTGATCTTGCTTTGTTCTTCCTCAAGCATGAAAAATAATCAATAAACATCAATGTGCTTTGTCCGAGAACTATAAGCTTTAATTCTCTACAAGATGAATCGCACTCTAACTGTCTGAATATAGCTCTACAGTCTATTGCACCATAGAAAGATCATCCAATAGCTGAAGTAGATACAACCCTCCTTAGTCGCTTCCACAACCGATATCAACTCGGCATCGGTAGTCGACAAAGCTACTATAGACTACAACTTTGATCTCCATGAAATTGTGCCTATGCCAAGTGTAAAAACATAGCCCGACACCGACTTCCGTGCATCTATATCCCCAGCATAATCTAAATTACAGCAACAACTAAGATAGATGTCGGCACCCACTCCACCATATAATAAGCCAACTAAAGAAGTGCCACGAAGATATCTGAGTATCCACTTCACTGCTTGCTAATGCTCTTTATCTGGGTTAGACATATATCGATTCACAACACCCGCTGCATGGGCCAAATCTGGTCTCGTGCACACCATAGCATACATGAGACTACCAGCAGCATTAGAATAAGGTATATCAGCGATATACCTCTTGTCTTCATCCGATATAGGAGATAAGTCTTTCGATAACTTGAAATGAGAGTCTAATGGAGTGCCAAACGGTTTAGCTTTCTTCATACCAAATAGAGCGAGGACTTTCTCGATGTACTGTGCCTGAGTGGGTCTCAACTCTCTCCGCTTCCTATCTCTGAATATCTCCATTCACAAAATTATTTGTGCTTTTTTCAAATCCTTCATATCAAACTCCTTGGTGAGCTCCGCTTCTCTGGACTCATCATGGACAACATTCAATGCATATGTTGTCATATCAATGAAGTCAATATCTTCGATGCTCAATCTAACAAAGTCCTCAAGCCACTTAGGCTTCTTCCTCTATCTAATAGGCCTAGTCTCTGAATGAGCTCCACCTTGAGTCTGATCCTCTGTACCAACTGTACTATCCTCATCAACCACAGTGTCATCGGAAACACCATTTGAACCTCTATGGAAAGAATCTGAAAATGACTTGCCCTGTGTTTGGTATTCTAAATCCATCCTTATATTGTCATCAGATGAGGAAGACTCCACCTTCAACATAGCATTCTCATCAAAAGTCACATGCATGCTAATAATGATCTTCTTGCTAATAGGACGCCACAACCAATATCCCTTCACTCCTCTCTGATAACCTAGAAAGATACACTTTCAAGCTCTAAGTTCCAGCTTTCCTCAGCTCTCATGTACATAAGTCGGACATCCAAACACTCTGAGAAATGAATAGCTAACGGGCGTTATTTTCCATACTTCTTCAAGGATCTTCATATCTATGGCAGCAGAAGGTTTGCGGTTGATGAGAAAAGCTGCCATAGATAAAATTTCTGCCCAAAGTCCCTTTTTCAACTTAACAGTCAATCTGGGGAAAAAAATTCTCTCCGTGTCTGATACATTCTTTGAGCAACTCCATTAGACTGAGAGTCGTTTAAGCGAATAGGGGATTTTCACTCTTTCGAGATCGAAGGTGTGGTGTAACGCCTCTTAATGCCTTCAGACTCACCAAAATCGATAATTCATGTGATGCAAATTCACCGTCGTTATCTGAACGAAGAACTTTCAACTTCTTTCTTGACCCCTTTTCAACCATAGATTTCCACTTTCGAAACTTGGCAAAGGTTTCAATCTTAGACTGTAGGAAGTATACCCATATACTTTATGAGAGAAATCGTCTATAAATGAAACGAAGTACCTAGCACCACCTAAGGATGGGCAAGGGGAGGGACCCCAAACATCTGTATGAACATACTTCAAAACAGCTTTTGCTTTATACTCACCAGTGCCAAAAGAAATCTTTGTTTTCTTTCTAAGAACACACTCTTCACAATAGTCAAGCTTTGAATGCTGAACACCATTAATCAAACCTCGCTTTCTCAACTCATTCAAACTGCATTCACCTATATGTCCCATCCGCAAATACCACAATCTGAAAGAATCTGGATCAGCAGAAGTAGTAGAAGTTGATTCACCAACTACAGTAGTGTCCTTCAACAAATAAAGATTTCCTGCCCCACACCTTTCATAACAATCATGGAACCCTTCGATATCTTCATCTTCTCTCCCTCAACTACAATCTTCAATCCAATTCTACTCAAAGCCCCAATAGAAATCAAGCTCCATCTCAAATCAGGTACATGTCTAACATCAGTAATAGTATGAATAACACCGTCAGACATCCTGATCTTCACACTACCAATACCAACCATATGGCAAGAAGCATCATTTCCCATCAGAACCTCTCCTCCAACAATCTCACAGTATGTAGAGAAGCAATTCCTATCAGGTGTCATATGATAGGATGCGCCAGAATCAATAAGCCATAAGTTGCTCTTCCCAGAAAAGCCAGAAGCTGCAAACCCATCAGTATCAATCTCCGTATCTGATTTCTCTATAGTAGATGTTGAAGCTTACTTTGGGTCTTTTCTTCTTCCTTTGAACTTGGGACATTATGCTATAAAGTGCCCCGGTTTCTTACAATAATGGCAAGTAAATCGCTTAGGCCTCTAGACTTTGACCTTGAATTATTTCAACCTCCACCATTCTTTGACTTACTTTGGCTTCTACCTCTCTGAACAGATAAGCCCTCTGTATCACTATCCAAACTAGTGCTCGCCAATCTACCTCTCAACACTTCGTTTTGAAGACCGGCCTTTACATCTAACAGACTAATCTTACTGCGACCATATATCATGGAATTAACAGAAGCAGTATACTACTTAGGCAAAGAACACATGAGAATCACTGCTTGAGCCTCATTAGTAATATCAACATCCACTGCCTTCGGGTTCATAATCAAAGCATCTACATGCTCCATAAGATCGATTTTAGGCTTCTTCTTAAACGAATAAAGTTGTTGCTAAAGAATAAACCAACTGGTCAGAGACTTGTCTTAATATGCATTAGATAATGCATCCCATAATTACTTCGCCGTCTTCTTTTGAGAGAATTCTCTAAGAACTTCATTTGAAAGACTCAACTAAATTGTTGTAAGAGCTTCATCTTCCATCTCTTCCAAACCAGCTGTCTCGATATCTTTCAATTTCTCAAGCGTAGAAACAATCTTAAATGTCTTCTTCTTCTTCAACACAGTCTCCATCTTCATCTTTAAAGTTCCAAAATCTCCATTTCCATCAACACATGTAACGACATAATTGACACCAGATCTACCAATGGAATTTCCAGAAGTAGCCATTAATACCCAAACAGAACAATAACACTAGCTCTGATACCAAACTATTGTGAAAAATTTTGAATTAGCGGAAGCGTATTTGAGCAGGATCTAGTATTGTCTATTTGAATACCAATGCAACTTAAAATAAACTATGAAATCATACAAGAACAAATAATGGAAAGAAAAAGAAGAGATAACACAGAAGATTTAACGTGGTTCAGATATAAGTATCCTACGTACACGGAGACCCAACAACCCTTTATTATTTCTTCACTTCGAAAGAGAGTACAACATAAGAAGAGTATGAATCACTCAATAAATTTCACTCACCCTAAAAATTACAGAAATAGGGATCATATTGACGATATTTTGATGGAGAACACTCTTGTTAGTTTGTTATTGAAAAGATGAGCAAATGTCTTCATATTTATAGGTGCAATGATGAAGACTGCCTTGGAGATAAGGATGAAATGTTTTCGAATTTGCTTGATTTGATTTCAACACAAATTTAGCATATTTGTGTTTGTTTCCACATACATCCTTATTTGATTGATTCCTCAAATCAAATAATATTTCTTCTGATACTAGTTGATTATTTTTCCAATTTGTTTCCCATATTTGATTGATTACGGGAATCAATTAATATATTCTCTCTTATAAATTTGAAATAGATTTAAATCGTCTAAATTTAACATATGAGAATTGGTTTTCCATGTTAACAAACTTTGACATAAGATCATGCATATATAGAATGTTTAGCTCCATGGTAGATTTATATATCTAAGTTTAGAGATAATTATTTGAAGGGACCTAGCAAGTACTGCATTTACAACTTTAATGTGAAACATTTGGAATGAAAAAAGTAGGTAAGTTTAAACGCTTAGAATTAAATAACCTAATACTTGTCTGCAAGACAACAGCAATAACTCCAAAAAAGAAAGTGATCAATGAGTATAATATCGGCAATTTGAGCAACATTACAATCAACTTCATAACTATAAAGATATTTGTGTGCTACTTTGTATTATGTTATACATTCTATTTGTTCAAATAATAAGATTGCTTCTAAAAAATAAAGTATGATGCTAAGGGCATCTATATAAGTGCTTATGAATACGATAGAAAAAATAATAAACGCAATAAAATTTATGTGATTCCTAATACCAAATTTTTTTCACATGGTAATTAACCACAGCGCAAACTCACTTTGCACGACAAATAACCGCCGACCAACACCGTTTTTTCATGACCATCAACCACCGAACTACTGTAGTTCGATGGTTGATGGCCATGGAAAACAGTGTTGATCGACAGTTGTTCGCCGTGCAAAAAAAGTCGAAATGATGTCTTTGATAACCCCTTAAAAAGTCTGGTACTAAAAAAAGTATATGGTAAAACTGTATGGTAATTTTTCGCAATGGTATTCGTAAGCACTTTTTGAGGTGTCATTCGCATCACACAAAATAAATACCTAGACATCATTTATTAGCTTCTGAAGGTGCTCTACTGGTAATCCAGTTATTGGGCATATCAAAAATGTTATTGCTAAAGCTTAAAAAGAAGAAACTACCAACAATATAAGTTATGAATTGCATAATATACTATTTTTTACTGGTGTGGTTAGTATTTCATTACTAGATTAAGAAAGAATAAACTACCGACAACACATGTTACAACATTATAAAGTAGCGTTCGCAATCAATTTTTACCTCGTTACCGTTGGTGACGCGTCCGACGCCCCAACATTACTTTCCCCTTCCCCTACCTCGTTTGCCGAGCTTTGGGAAGAGATACGATGGCGTCTGATGTATGACGCCAACATATTAATGGTCCAATGTTCCCTTTACCTCCTCGTCCTCTTTCTCTATAAACCAATCTCATACTCCTTTGTCTTTTTCACACCATATTCCTATCTCTTATCCTCTCTAATTTCATATTTCCTCCAATCTAAACAATGTCTAAATCAAAAATAGATTCTAATTATGAAGATGCACTAGATTTGATCATTAAATCAGAATACCTGCGTAGACGAGCCATATCACTCGAATGCATACGTCAGAATATACCGATTTAATGTCGATAAAATATATATTAAATGGGCATCAAGAACATTGTCAATGAAATTTTTGAATGAGAAGGCTTTTTTTTCTCTCGTTATGCGATAGGCTGCAAAATTATAGTCTGACGACAATAGAAGGAATTAGCATCAGAGAAACAGTTGTCATATTCATATACAATATAGCTGCAGCGCTCTCAAATCGACAAATGAGCGAAAGATTTCAAAGGTCAAGTAGCCCAATTTCAATTTGTTTTCATGTTGTTTTAGATGTTGTACAATTACTAGCTATAGATATTGTAAAGCCAGAATATCTTAGCACACATAATTTTATTGTTTTGACACACTTACCTGCAAATCAAGTTGTTCCATACATAGGATGAAAAGATTATGCTACACAGAATATCTTAGCAGCATACTCATTCGACTTACAGTTTACTTATGTTATGGCTGGTTGGGAAGGTGTTGCGCATGGTAATAGAATTTTTAATTCAGTTATATATGGTAGAAACTCTAGCTTCCCCCACCCTCCACCTAGACAGTATTATTTAGTTGATTCGGAATATCCACTTCAATCTGCTTATTTACCACCTTATCGTAATATTAGATATCATATTCCTCATTTTCGTGAAATTGCAAATCAATCAAAATCGATCAATGAAAATTTTAATTTCTATCATTCAAGTTTATGTATGGAAATTGAAAGAACTTTAGAATATGAAAGAAAAAGTTATCGTTTTGAAGAATATACCAACATACTCATTTGAAACTCAAGTAAAAGTTGTCGTATTTACAATGGCTATACATAATTTCATACAAAAATACAATAGTCGTGATCCAGATTTTATGGTTTATGATGATGATCTCGATCTTATTCTAGAGGAATACCAGAAGGAATATTATAGTATGAGAACTACATCGAACAGAGCAGCTGAACCGGTACAACGACACACAGGTCATGAAACGTTAACAAATCTCTTGTACAATTCAAGAGAGCATAAGAGATGAAATTATTGCGGCACTAAAACACAGTATGATTTTACATGTACTTTTTTTTTTGAAATGGTACTTAGATACAAGATGTCATTGGGACAGCATAACACAAATCATATGTCAATATATGTTCGAATCACGCTACACAAGTTTCGAACTTGTGACCTCGAACTACACCACAGATAGGATTTTGGCGCAACCTTAGGTGGCACATTTGATACGGCTATAAGCCGTATCAAATTTTAATACGGCTTATAGCCGTATCTATATTATTTAATACGGCTGTAAGCCGTATTAACATTTGATACGGCTTATAGCCGTATCAAAATCTATGCCTCTTTTCGTGGGAAAATTTTCCCCAAAACGCACACCCTCCCTCCTTTTTTTATTTCCAGCTGCTTTCATTTTCTTTCCCGTGTTTATTTAGGGTTAAATCGCCAGCCTTCCACCTCGATCGATCGAACGTTGCTTTGACGTCGTCCATCAAAGCCTTCGCAGTGCCCTTCTAAACCCTAGCTCGGCATTCCCCCTTCCCAAATCAAGGTATTGTTCATGACATCCTTAAAAGCAATACAAGCTTATTATCTTCTCCTTAATGGTTTTTTTCAGTTGAAACACCTACATCGTATCATTGTATTTCCTTCACTCGATTTCGTATTGAAGAACCACTACTTCACTCAAACCAATAGTTACCTGTGTCACCATTCATGCCTATTACCTTCAGTGCTTCATCTTACCATTCACCGTGGAAAAGTCATAAGTATTATGAATACTGATATTTTTGAGAAGAATTAAATTTAAGCATGGTTGAATCACCAAATTTCATTTCTTTTACAAATATTTGCAAAGAATTTTATAGATTCAATTACACTTTAAATTTTCATAAACCGATAGATAGTGATTTATACATTTAATTCTTTTTTGTTTTTATATTAAATTTAGTGAGTAAAAACGTAAACCTTGTGTGAATCATTATTTTTTATATTATGATATGCAGCTGTGTTTAAATTTTGTGGTGGTTAGTACTCAAATGTGATATGCATTTTTTCCTTTCAAAGTTCCAATTTCCTTTCCTATTATTTTATTTTTGGTTCACAAATGGATGTATACTGAAATAATCGCATTCAAATTCTATTATTATATGATGATGATGACAACTGAAGAATGAAATGCTTCATGATCCGTTTTGAAATTACCCCATCTTTTTCTACATTTCTTTAAGCTAATATCTTTTGAAATTATTATTTTCCAGTTAGACATTTAATTCCGTTGTTTTTGTTATGAAATTGCATGCTTAATTTTGACGAGTACTGTTATGATAACATAAGGGATTGATATGTATAGTTTAGACTAAACCTCAATCTTAATGAGTTGCTGTAGGTAACCTAATTTATGTCCTTCCTTTTCTGCTAATGTTGGTCTACTGATCGAAATGTTTGTCCTTTTTTAATAAAGAATCTACGATTATTATCTATGCTTGAACTAGGAAGTTATTTGGTGCTAATGTTGTATATGGTTCTGACATTGTATATGGTTTTGACATTGTTGTATAAGTGGATAAAATTATTGTTAATGGCGCAAGCCAAGTATCAGGAGAGGGGTAATGCATAGACATTACTTCAGTGCTACAAAATAGCGCCGTTGTAATGGCAAATTTTTTGGAAACAGTTTGGTGCTAATGTTGTATATTGTTCTGACATTGTTGTATAAGTGGATAAAATTGTTGTTAATGGCGCAAGCCAAGTATCAGGAGAGGGGTAATGCATAGACATTACTCCGGTGCTACAAAATGGCGCCGTTGTAATGGCAAATTTTTTGGAAACAGTTTGGTGCTAATGTTTAAAATAAACCCTATATTTTGAGTTCCATTTATTGAAATTTAAATAGTCCATATATTTTAACTATTTAAAATTAATTAAATGTTTAAAATCATACTACAAAATTCTAGGTCGTACAGGAAAATAAAAAACGATCATGAAAAAGGCATGCATATAAATCTTACAAGGAAGTTAATTGTTTACTAAATTATATTGTTCTTTACTAAACAATTTATATTATGAACGATCAAGTAGCTTGAATCATGTAAAATTACTAACTTAGAAAATGAAGTTACATCTGTTTCCCCATAAAGCTTTTTTTAAAACAATGATGAAATATGAATATATTTGGGTTGATAGGGTAATTTTCTTTTTAATGATATTTTCTTGTAAATGATGAAATACACCGTAAGCAACTATTTATTATTTTATTACTTAACCATATATCAACTTATATCTTCTTTTTATAAGTTGTTGCTAAGCACTCAAATACAAATGATTAACTTATAAGTTGCTTTGATTATTCATAAGTAGTTGGTAGGTAGACCCCTAGTGTGTTATAACTTATACGATTAATTATTTTAAATTTCCTTATTCAAATTTTTGATGATTACAGCAGTGATTTGCTAAAAGTGTAGGAATTTCAGTAGGTAACATGTTCTTATAAATTGTTGTCAAACAGGCTTTTAGAGCTCAATTGCAATTACTTATTTTGATTCTTGTTTTAAAGATTTTTGAATAAAAACTTATAAGCAGTTCTAATTGAATAGTAATAAACAAAAATAAATTAATTCCGGTATTTCGATATTATGGCCTATAAGATGAATGCATACCAAAATAGTGGCATTTTGCTTGTAATTATTTGAAACAAATCTGTTTTATTTTAACCGTTTATTTGATGAAAATCAGGTGAATTTCTATTATAAATTAAAACATGCAAATAGATGCTTCTTCAAATTTAACTTAGCTAGTTATGCTACCTCTTTATGAAGTGTTTCCAAACAACCAAACTTAACAAATTTTGATTTCTTATAAGAAGAAGTTGATCAAGGAGCTTGGAAAGGAAAGATGAGGCTTAACATTCATCACCAGGAACTGTTGAATAGGCACTAGGAAGAAACTGTTAAGGAAACAGTGTGCATGTGTGTGCATGCTGCACAACATGCACACATGACACAAATAGGAACAAGTCTGGTTGCAGCTAGTAATGACTCAATTTCTGATATAAAAACTGCTGCACTACAAACCAAATGAATCTAAACCAATATAACAAATTATCATGCTCAGCTGGAATGTGGGGATTATAGAAGCATTTAGAAGCATCAAGAACGAACCCTTGAAGAATTCTGCATTATCGAGAATCAAATTTGTTATATAAAGCATAGACGAGATGTGAAGCGTTGCACGAGGAAATACACACTGATATGGAGAAATTGACATGCTACAGCTGGAAATCTGGAAACAGATTCAGGAATCACCAACTGAAAACTTGCATGTACTGTTGATTGATAGTGGTTAAGCAGGACATCACAAAAATTTCAACTATTTTTAGTTAGCTAATATAATTTTATAACATGTTAACTTGAGATATATGTTGGCGATTTTCAAGAGCTTATCGTTTTGTCTTGCGGTTGTACGGTGATGAAAAATTGAGAAGTCCTACTCTATGGCGAGTGTCATACCCCCATGGCTAGGGCTCCTTACTGAGCTTTCCAACATGGTAAATGATATTTATGAGGCTTCTAACATAGGATGCCCAATAGCTCTGCGATGTGTATCTCAGGATTAGGGTACCTTGACAATCAGAATTGGTCTTTCAATTTTTTTCCCTCCAGTTATAGTCCTAGTTATCCTGCGAGATAATGCCCACCTCCTTTACTACTTTAATGGCTCACATTCATTGTGACTACACCTGCATTTATTATTATTTTTTCTTCTTCTACATTTCAATGGAGATATCTTTTTGACTAATATTAAAATATCTGAACTGTCCTACACCTAACCTATTATTTAAGGTAAGTTTGTTATTTTGTGCCAATAATTATCAAATAAAATGGGAATGTTATCTCATGCTTTAGATAGGCATGAAACAGAAATTGATTACCCGAAACAAATAAATTTAGTTGCTGTCTTTATTTTGTAATCAGGTAGTCTGTACACTTGATTTAGTTGATGAGATTAACATTTTGTTGAAAGTTTAGTTGCTAAGATATAATATAGTTACGGTGTATTTTTGTAGTTTGCTAGGTAAAATTAACAACAACATTGATGTTCTTATTTCTGAACTTGATTGCTTGCTGTAGAGTTATTTTCCTTGTTATAAAGTGATTTAATAATCTGAATACTCACTTTGCAACTGATTTTGTGAAGTAAGGAAATATAGTTGGAAGTTGGGCTAAAATTTCTGAAATATTATAATACGATGGGTTAGTATTTGCTTCGGAAATGGAAGCTTTAATGACACCAGTAGCATGTGATTGTTTATTTTATGTATTTGACTGTGTATTTTTTTCATACTTTAATTTTGTATAAAGATTGGAAAAGGTACATAAACATTATAGAAATGTTGGGCTAGCTGAAACAAGTATTAGTATGTATTCCTTTATATAAAAGCCTCAAACATAAACTTGTAGTGTTAATGACCCTGAAATAAGGAATTGATCACAAAGTTTATTCGTAATTTTGATAACCCTGTAGCACAGGATTGACATCAAATTAAAACTGATTACTCTTGTTTACTGAGAAATGCAGCTGAGTATTTTAGTCACATTAGATATTCATTTGAAAATTAAGGAGTCTAGTAGAATGGAGCAAATAAGTAATACTTTCTTTGGAAGTAAACACCCAGTGATAATCACCCGAAATCCGATGTATTTACTGTAGTAGCATGTTGTTCTAGTTTGCCTATATGTTTAGATCTATTTGCTGGTGTGATATGGTTTCTGAGTGTGTCTGGATATTGTAGCAGTGTGTGCAGGAGTATATGACTGTGTTTATATAATGTTTGGAACCTGTGAGTGTGTGCTTACCCATGCCTATATGCGTTTATATATATATATATATATTTATATGTGTATATATATAACTGAAAAATAATATTGATGTATTAAGGCTTTCTTTGTTGGAATTAATGTCAGGATGTCAGAGATTGGGAGGGTAACAACTAGATCAGGATTATGTATAGGGATAAGGTTTGAGTTGACATAAGAATTAATTAGGCTTCCCATGAAATCTTCTTTTTGACATAATACTGTCAATAATGCTTTTCAAAAACATAGAGTAATTTATGCATTTGTTTTTTTTACTAATTTTAGTACAATTCTTAAGAATAGTTACCTTATTTATTTTGTGGCACGTTTAAGCTTACTCTTCAGTCTGTAGAGGACTATCCAAACAAACCACCAACTATTTGCTTTGTCTCCCGAATATTTCATCCAAACAGTAAGCTTTTTGTTCTTTGTAGCATGTAGTAAATAAATTTCTCGTGGTAACTATTTACGAATATCTATACCTAAACTATAGTCTCTCATCCCTTTTTATATAGATAATAATAGACCAACCCTTACTACTAGATTATTCAATGCTATTTGGTAATAGAAAAAAAAATAACTATTATATTTAACAAGAACAATATAATTTACTAAAGTTAAATATGTATAATTAATCTTACAACAAATTTCTCAATATAATTTCAAAAATATTCTTTTCGAGCAGTTGGAACGAGGACCCATTGAAGGGCAAGTCTCATGTTCTGTTAAATATGATATAGGAGGGCAGTATGTCTTTCAGCATAGACAAACAATGGATAAATGAATCAGATCTAAGATCTACATACTATATAGACGGGGTGCAGAAGTTCATTAGTTTTGTTGAAGAAAACGGTGGTAAGAAAGGATTGTATTTATGCCCTTGCACCCAGTGCAAAAATATGAAGACGATCAAATTAGATGACATTCATTTTCATTTGCTTAGATGGGGTATTATCCAATCGTATACAGCGTGGTATTTTCATGAGGAAAAAAGGGCGGAGATGGAAAACCAGCAACCAGTTAGTCATGGCAGAACTACTGCTGAGTCTGAACATATTAGGATATCAGTGTCCACCTTATGGTTCATTTAGCCGATGAAGCGTTGATTTGTGGCACTGTCAGATATAGATGGGTGTATCCATTTGAACGGTAAATTTCTAATTTCAGTTATGCACATCATTATTTCATATAAATAGCTACCGTCTACAGTATATAATCGATCACATTTATAGGTTGATGAAAACATATAAAGGATATGTGCGCAACAAAAGATACATTGAAGGGTGTATTGCAGAAGGATATATCGTACAAGAAGCTAGTCTTTACTACATGGAATATATGCCAAACGGAGGTGATGGCAATCATAAACATACCCGCGAAGCGTTTTTAGACGAGGACGATGAGTTTGCTGGTGAGATACCTCTGGATAATGGTAAAGACATAACGTTAACCCAAGTGCAGTTTGAACAGGTGCGTAGATGGGTCCTTAATAAGTACGATGGATTGGATGAATGGAAGAAGTAAGTTCACGAACTTGTTTGGAATTTTAATTTTTTTAATTCAATTTATATATACATTTTGAAATGTGTTTTTCGTAGGAGGTATAACTCCTATGTGAAAAGTACTAGATTTCAACCTAGAGGCAGGGCTACCACCGTGGAAGTAGTTCAAAGTTTTAATCTATGGTTACGTAATGAGGTTTAACTTCGTCTTAAGTATTTCATGTGTTTATAAGTGTGCAATACACCTTTGTGACCATGCTTTTTTACTTATTAAAATTTATGTAGCTGTTAAAGACCATCGATGTTGATCCAACTCTGTGGCGGTTAGTGCACGGGCCGAAGTTCATAACGCATAGTTATATGAAGTACCAAGTGAATGGATTTTCATTTTCCACGAAAAAGTACGAAGACCGTATGGTAACACAAAATAGCAGTGTATGCATGAGAGCAATTACAAAATTTAGAGCGAGTGGCAAGGATAAAAATTATAAGGAAGCAGAAACAACGTATTACGGAGTCATTCAACAGATACTTGAGTTGGATTACACTAACTTCAAACAAACAGTTTTTTATTGTGATTGGGTAAAAGTCGAGGATAAGGTCAATGGTTGCAAAATAGATCCCATTTCAAACCTCATCATGGTAAATTTAGGGAAATTGAAGAACAAAAATAACGTGAATGACGAGCCATTTATTCTTGCATCAGAAGCGAGTCAAGTTTTCTAATCAAAAGATTTAAAAAATAACGGATGGTCTGTGGTCTTGCATACACCAAAACGGTTGGCTACAAATGTGGATGACATTGAGTTCCCTACCGTCTATCAATCAGCTTTGAAGACAATGAAAAATTAGAAGACCTTACCAAATCCATATGTTAACTTATTAGTATTCATACATCACATGATTGTGTGTCTGTATATTTTTAATTGCACGATTGTGTGTATGTATGGTTTTGAATATTTTATACATTCCAATGCAATTCCAGGTGTTGTCACTTAATAATTTTGTATGTGCAAGTGTGTTATATTATGGAGTGTTGACATTGATACATTGATACATTGATACATGTATAATTATTATCGTGACTTATTAAAATAATTAGTAATATTATATTTTGCAGGAAACTATGTCAGAAAATCCACCATCTTCACATTCGTCATGTTTAGAGGCGAAGAAAGTTGATCAAAACTTACTTGGTATTCCGATCTCAGATAACGCTGGAAAAATCGCTACTATGCTCAGTAAACTAGTAAGAGCTCATGTGCCGATATCATATATAGGTTGGAATAAAGTACCAGGAATATACAAGGACAACGTTTGGAACGAATTGGTGGTAAGTATCCTTATCTATTTGACAACAACTATTTCATTCAATAGCCTTATGGTTTCAACTCTTTGCACAACACATAATTTAATATATTTTTTGCAGAAAATTTATGAGCTTGATCCGCTTTCAAAGGAAATGTTTTTAAAGAGAATGGCCGAGGCTTTTAGGAGATACAAGAAAAACTTGAGAGTAGTTTATTATGACCCTTTCAACAATGACGAAGAACGGTTGAAAAATTGCCCACCTACAGTTGCTCAAGAAGATTGGGCAGAGTTCGTAAAAAATGAAGCAACGCCTGAAGCGAGCGGAAGAAGGGAGGTAGGCAAAAAGAACAGAGCATTGCTCAGTTATGCTCATCATGCAGGACGTAAAAGTCACGCTAAAATAAAACAAGAAATGGTAATTTATATTCATTTTCATTCAAATGATTTACACATTGTGATTGGATATTCATGTCATTGCATCAACTTGTATTGCAGATCGTTGCTAGTCCATCAACAAATATCAGTCGTCGTCACGTATAGGAGAAGACACACAGGAAAAAAGATGGTAGCATATTAGATGCCACTGCTTCATACTTTGTAAGTTAAACAAATATTAACTTGCATATTCTTTAAAATTCCTTATTCATGTAAGTATTATCATATTACAGGATCAAATTGCGAAAGCGAAGGAAAAGATCACTGATAGTGATGAATAAAAATTGACAGTGTATGAAGACATCTTATCACAAGTGCTTGGTAAGGATGCAAGGGGTAGGAGCCGTGGTGTTGGGACTGTTATACCAAAGACTAAAGTTAAGGCTTGTGCCATTGCACAGAAACGACTTCAACATGTTCATGGCGAGCAGGATGAGTTGAAAATGAGGGTAGGAAGTTTGGAGGGTACAGTGGAAAATTTGTCTGGGAAAATGGAGGTTTTGATCAACATGGTGGGAAATATTGAACAGGGAATTCGTGCACCGGTCAATTCTTCTGATGGAGGACGCGCCAAACAATTCAATGCTCCTGAATTCATTGCTTCGCAGTTCCAGGATTCGACCAATGTTATGAACAATCAAAAATGTGAAATCCTCAACTCTGATTTAGAAGTAATAGGAACAGGTATTTTTAACATTTAAACATTTATGACATAATAAGTAGAAAACTTAAATAATAATAAATATTCCCTTTTATTGCAACAGGTACAATATGTCGAGATTCTACATTGTCTAACATCCATGGGAAATCTGTACCATCCACACATGAAAAAGTGGTGTTGGACAGTATACTGCTACCAGATGAGAGAACCAGCAAAATGAATCATCAATTTGCAGAGACCTTTGCTGATGTTGGAGTGGGTGGATATGTGTGCCATCCAAAGTGTCTTATTCGATATCTCTAGATGATGGAGCATGTATATTTTCTGTTTATGTGGTCGATATTTCAAGTCCCATTAAATTGATTTGAATTTAATTCTGATTCAGATTAATATATTTTAAGTTGTTAATATACCATAAAACATCTTTTTAGATAAATGAATTATAAAATTAAAAACATCTAGTGAGTTGAATAACGTTAGATTATATTTTCTTTTTTATTGCATTAGAGAGGACAACAAATTATTTGCATGGATAAAAATTATTTTAAGAGATTGAAGTAATCAATCATTTCCTAATCAACTAATCTGCTCTTTGGTTTTTTTTTTGGACCAAACGTCCTATAATAATAAATCAAAGTAGTATTATTGTGCATGTTGATTCATGTAAATGATGTTACAGTAAATATCAAATTTTGTTATATTAGCGCGGTGTTAACAAATATATCAAAAATTATTGAAACAAAGTTGCTTCAGTACTTTCATTATTGCAGGCCAAAAGTTAAAAGCTTAACTACTAGAATTACCTACACTGAATAGTTAAAAATAAAAATAAAATGAATCGTCTCATGATAATTATATCATCAGAAGCATAAGCGATTAATTTCCCATCCTTAAATTATAAGTAAATTATTTCTACAATTTTTTACATATGCACAGTCTGTAGTGTACTCTTAGTCCATAGGATCAGTTTCTAATACCAGTCAATTGGAATTTTTGTTACCATGTTATTTAGTTAGAAACGTTATTTTCCTCTTAGACTGCAAAAATGCCCAAACTCTGGACACAAGTCTCTCGTGTAGATTAGGTGCTACATGTATAAATAATGTGAAAACTAGTAACACATTTCTCTTTCTAAAACATTTTTTATTTTTAAATCCCTTTTTTTAAAACTATTTTATACATCCATCTTTTCTATAATTCTTTCATTTTTACATCTCTCGTTTCCAAATTGAAAAATGGTTGTCAATGTGTTTATTGCATGCAGTTATGAGTAATGAAAAATAATAACGTGATGCATATTAATGTTATTAAAATCACCAAAATACCTTGAATTGTACATTTTTTTTTCAAAATAAGGGTATGTTTTATAAAAGGAAATCGAGAGCAAGCTAAACCTTAACTTTTATAGTTTATAAGAATGTATGTCAAAATTTTCCTATGTCTTTAGGATCCAAATGACGGTCAACAGAGATTTCTTCTTCCGTTTGAATTCATTTGCTGCTTCACAAATCCAACTTTGTTCCTAGTAAGTAGTGTTTTATATTTCGAACTCTTATAAAACATAGTTTATGGGTTTGTTACGGCTGCAGATTATCTGAACAAGTTGTAATATTCATCCGCCACTGCAATTTTTATTTAACCATTGCATATAGTCATCAATAATAATCGAGTTGAACATTAGGTGCCATAGAAAATTTAATACAATTACAGTTCATTATTTGTCAGTTCTATGGTGCTTTGTTGAGCATCAGTTCTTATTTGGTTCAAAATCCGACTGTGTTAAATTCCTGATTATTTTTTAGAAGGTACAATCTGAAATTTGTGCTACATGTCATTGTTAAACTTTGAAAAACCTTGATGTGTCATTACGAAGAGTTACAAGTTATGGAAAGAGCTGATATTTGCATTTTGTAGCTAGCTATATTGTAGACTTATACGAATTTTATCCCAAAGATCTAACATTAGATTCTGCGCTCTTTACGTTTTTGTTTTATGTACTGTGAGCTTCTCACTTGTGAGAAGAATGAGTGTGGTTTGTGTTGCTTACTGTATATGAGTAATGTGGTTTGAGTGAGTCTTAAGTCAAAATTTGTGAAGTGTATTACTTGATGATATGTTGTTCAGTTAAGATCCTTCATGTGTTTATAAATTTTTATTCCATTCTTTGGATATTGGTTAAGTGGAGAGTTTGTTTGGCTTTGTGTTGCTAAGTGAGATCACTAAATTCCTAATGCTTGCCTTTATGCAGGTTATTCAATTGCAAGGTGACCAGAGGAAGAACGTTCAAACATTCCTTGTTCAGGTACACAAATTTTGTTTCCATGATGTGTTAAAATCTCAGTAGTTCTTACTGGTTGTGCCACTATAACTCAAGTTCCCATGTTAATGCAGGCTGGCATCGTGAAGAAGGAGAAGATCAAGCTTCACGGTTTCTGAGCCCACAAGAAAGCTATCAAGAACATATTTGAAAATTGAAAACCATATCAAATATATTGCAGTGAAATATTTGATTTCCAGTTTATGTTTAAACTATATATAGTGTCTACATTGAGTGACTATGGTGGTTGGTATATGTGAGCTTGCTTATTACTACTATGTTGAAATAATAAATGTGTCTTCTGCGTCAATAATCTGTGGTTTTTGTTCTTCTAGTTTCTTGCTTATTGAGTGCTTCTCGCTCTTCTAAATTACTGTGTCATTTTGCATTGTGGTATGAATAGGTCTATAATATTATATATTGGATATTGATTATATATCTATATCTAATTGACTAATTAGATACGGCTTTAGCCGTATATAATTGGTTCATTAGACGAAGCCTATTTGTCAATTAGATACGGCTTCTGGCCGTATCTAATTGTGTCAATTAGATACAGCTAATGGCCGTATCTAATTGATACATTAAATACGGCTTTTAACCGTATCTAATGAGCCAATTAGATACGGCCTAAGGCCGTATCTAATTGGCTCATTAGATACGGCTAAAAGCCATATCAAAATATTAAGATCGGCATATTTTGATACGGCTTTTAGCCGTATCAAAATATCGTTTATGGTGTAGTGTCTGGCACCAAAGTCGAATCACTTAACCACTGAGGCAAATCACATGTCAATATAACACTGTATGATTTTATATGTACTTTCTACTATTGTATAATTAATTTTCATTTATTTAGCTTTTTGTACCGTTTTGACATTTTAATTAAACGCATATTACACATCAAAACAAATAATTAGTTAACTACGAATCGATTAAATTAAAAATCAAAACTTAAATACTCAGCTCAAATACCCCGTTCGTAGCCCCAAACGCATACCGCATTCACTCAAATGGTCTGCTCAAATACCCGGCTACTGTTTGTTCCAAACACACCCAAATTATACCATGTGATAACCCTGATTTTATGAACAAGTTTTATAATTTAATTTAATATACTTGTTTGAATTATTATTTTTTTTGGTTGCCTAGGAAAAATATATATGATAAGTTGACCATAAATATATATTGGGTAAATATTGATATGTATACAAGATGATATATGTATATACTTCTCTAAAAAAAAAGTAAAGTAGAAAATTATTTGTAAGCTAAAGAAAACTATAAATACATGAACATGACAGAATATGAATGTGCCATTGAAACAAGTCTAGGGTAAGGGAAATAAAGACTTAGGCAGAAATAAAAATATAGATAGTGTACAGGCAGTTTAAACAAAGGCTGGCTAAAGAAAATTATTAGAAATTGCATGAAAGTAGTATGAGTTGTTGAAAAATACTTTATCCACTTTTAGCAATTTTCTTAGCTTTAGAGATATCATGCAAATATGGTGACTGAGGTAATAAAGTGTAAATTTCTGTTAATAGAACCAGGGACCATTTACCCATTTGCTCTTAAAAATAGAAAGAGAGGCTGATCATAAGTTGTAGGGTAGAATTGACATTGGGTAAATTCTAAAACCCTAGAGGCAGCCAAGGTCTGGTATAAAAGAGGGTTAAGGGTGAAGGGATCTGTTACCATTTTCTTTAAATAAATATACAGAAAATATAGACAGTTAGCAAAAGAGAAAAACTGAGGAGCACTGGTCATTAGAGACAAGTAGGAGATAACAGATCAAAAGGAAAGGATTAAGGTGAGTAATCTCATTGAAAATTGGCATTAAGTCCTGAATATTGAGGCAGCCTGAATGGTTTATATTTTTAATTAATCTGTGCTTATTTTAGGATGTTGATGTGTTGATTATCTGTTTAAATATTGTGTGTTAATATATCCAGAGAATATATTGATGGCTTTCATGTTTGAATGATTATTATGTCATGAATTATTTTTGAGATGAGATGCTTTCTTTATGTGTCTGCTGCATATAAATTAATTCATGGGAATTCCAGGGATATATGATATAAGTCTATGGTCTAAAAATGGAAAACAAATGGGACTGTAGCATAAGGTGGTTGCTGCTTATGTCTCAAGAATAAATGTGGTAACATAGAAGTGCAAAGTTATACTTGTGCTGAACTTCTATGATTACAAATAAATCCAAATAAGATTAGAAGCTTGTGGTTTAGTCAGATCTTATGAATCTGAGAGTATCTGATTAAGCCAGAGGCATATGGATGCATCAAGACAAATTAAACATGACCATACATTTATAGGCATGATTCCTCAAAAGAAAACCCCATGATTTAAATAATATGTACTCTGAGAAATTAAACTAGCTTGTATAAATAAATCCATGAGTATGAAAGGATGATCTGTTATTCTTTGAACATATGCATGATGATTGACTTATTTATTTCCTCTGATAAATTTATGAGATGCAGAAGGGATTAGCATAAATGGGGAAAAAGGGAAAACAAGCACTTAGTAAATTTAACTAAGGATTTGGATCTTAGGGCTACAAAGTATGGCTTGGCAAGGGAAATATTGCAAGCTCACACATGGTATGATTATACCCAGGGGCCTGAGTGTGCTGGGTTAACAGTGAATATGCCCCAGACAGTGTGTGTTTTAATAGAAAGAAAGTAGCTAAAGTCCATCATAAAAATACCTGAGATTGAATTTGGAGAATAAGTTCACAGGTAGGTTGGGTAAAATCCCTGATAGACAGAAAGAGTATAAATATGGAAAATGATTAAATGATGATTATGTTGGTGGGTTCAGAGTATTCTATTGAGAATGATATGTTGTGCTCTCTGAAATAAATCCATTGAATCATGTATTTTTATGTTATGCATTAATAAACATGCACAGGTGGTAGAGGAATGTATACAAGAAAAACATTGCTTTACTATCTGTCTTAAAAAAAAGTTATTTACATTTTTAGTAAGATTATTCATACCAGACAAGTTGGTCTGACCCTTTGTGTGTTTATATACCATTGGGTGTCTCATCTTTTGATGAGGCAGCTCGTGGTGATTGTGCAGGTAAATAGGCATTTTCTTGATCAAGAATTGGATGAATTAGCTGCTAAGGAAATGGATATAATAGTTACAGACTCAAGGATATTAAATAGATGTTAAATTGGACTTGTGTTATGAAATGTTAGTTAAGTTGTTTTTGGAGAAAACTGATGTAATGCTATTTTCTATCTGCAAGTATTGAACTATTCATGAGATTTCTATTAACAGTTTCAAGTTGCTTTTGAGAATGTTTTATTAAGTGATAATTTGTAGTATTAACTCCCTGAATGCTTAACCTAAGTGTGCAACAATATGAATAATTTGAAATGATCCGTAAATTGGAAATTTAAAAGGGTAACCTGAGATCTGTTGTAAGTATTAATGGAAAAAAATAGGTAGGATGAAAACCCAGATTAGTTTGTATAGGATATGTGTAAAGTAGCAGAGGAATTCCGACTAACATGACCAATTTTGTCAAGCCTGGGTTCAACCAGCCTATTGCCCTAAGCTAATTGATTAAGAAATATAACAAATAAAGCAAACCAGAAAATCAGGATAGTTATATTGAAAATATATGTTACCTGAAATCACTCAGACACACACATGCACACAGATCACAGACACACACATGCACACAGAACACAGATACACACACATGCACACAGAATACACATATACACAATTGCATAAGGGATACTTAAGCATTCAGTAGATCTAAATTCTTGGAGATCTAAACTAACTTTAAAACCAGAAAAATAACATCTAGAATTTGTGAAAATTAAGTAAGGTAGAAAAGCTTTCTGGAAATTATTTTTGCCATGAGAAATTTTATAGAAAATCCCAAAATAAAATTCTCTGCATCCAAAATTCTTTTACTCTGATAAAAGAAAGGGAAAACCTTAAAGTATCATTTATACATGATTTCTTGAATGTAAGTTAGGTGACTTGATTACAACAATATTTTTATATTGGTGAAAAGATCCTGGATAGTAGAGAAAGGATGTTCTCTTGAATAGATGATCACTATATATATTGGTAAAAAAAAACTTTATGTAAAATAAAAAGTGGGTCATCTCAATTTGGTATCAGAGCTATGTTGATGAATAACATAGTAAAAAAAATCTTGAATGAACTTGACTGTTTTGAATGTATGAAAGTATTGACTGTCTTGGATGCCTTGTCTTTATATACTTATGTTAATAATATCTGTTATAATTGAATGATAATAAGTTGGAATAGGTTAACTTATATAAGATTAGATAAAATGGACTAACTCAAGTGTTGTATCCATAGAACTATGGTAAGACCCAGACAACAAGGGGTAGGACCAAGTGAACCACCCATGGTGAATATGCAAGATTTCATGAGAGCCATAAGGGATGGGGTAGGCAATAGGCAAGAAAATCCACATGAGGAGCTTTCTAAACTACTCAAGACTTTTACCAATCTTGGTGGCAAGACTTTTGATGGAACAGAAGGAATAATGGGAATTCAAAATTGGCTCAGAATTTTGGATAGAATATTTGCTGATATGCAAGTGGAAGACCAAAAGAAGAGGCTAATAGCATCTAGACAATTGAGAGGAGCAGCTTTGGACTGGTGGGAAGTCATTATAGCTGGAAGACCTGAAGGAGAGGTGACATGGAACCAGTTTGAAGAAATGTTGGAAGGAAGGTTTGTACCTGCATCAGCTAAAGAGTCCTTGCTGGAAGAATTCATTAAATTAAGACAGGGAACTATGAGTGTTACTGAGTATACCCAGAAGTTTGAATCTCTAGCAAAGTATGGTGCAGTGCTCATCACAACTAAGGAAGCTAAAAATGGTAGATACATCCAAGGATTGAATGCCAGTCTCAGCAGAGCCATGCTGCCATATAAGGATAGGACCTTTGATCAAGTTTTAGATCTGACTTTGAGCCTTGAACAACATGATAAATCCAGAGAAAATTTCAGAGCATTTAAAAATAACCAAAACAAGAAAGGAAAGGGTAAGTTCCACCCTTATGATAAAAAGAAAATGGATGTAGCTTCCACCAAGCAATCAGAAGAGGTCAAAACTGCTGAGGTTAAAAAGAAGATCACTTGCTATAATTGTGGACAAGAGGGACACATGAAGAATAGGTGTACAAATCCCAAACCAGCATCTTTCAAATGTCATCTGTGTGGGAAGGAAGGGCACATAAGAAGGAACTGTCCAGAGTTGAGGCAAGGAAAGATGGGAATGTTGGAAGGGAAAAGCAAAATGACTGGAAGTCCCAATGTTGAAAATCATGGCCAAGTTGAAGGTACTTTGCTTATTCACTCAATACCTTTTGCAGTAGTGTATGATACTGGGGCTACACACTCATTAATTTCCCATGACATTGTACAACAGCTAAAATTAAATTGTATGCTTGTAGATAAGCCCTTGCTTATTAAAAGTCCTTTAGGTAGTTCCTGTATATTGGGTATAATATGTAAACAATTAGGACTGAATATAGGGGGGCATATGTTTGGTGCAGACCTATATGTGTTGCAATATCCAGGCATGGGAGTTATATTAGGAGTTGATTGGTTAAAAAGATATAAGGCAGTTATAAACATGGAGACCTCCACCTTATCATTGAAAACTTCTGATGGAAAAAGGGTAGTTGTTCTTTGTGAAGCAGATAAAAACAGGAACATGGCCACCCTTGACAATTTGACTGGTGAGAAGCACATGCCTGCATTGGAAGAAATCCCTGTAGTAAATCAGTATGCTGATGTGTTTGGTGAGGTTAAGGGAATTGTTAACCATAGACCAGTAGAATTTTCTATCAAACTAATTCCAGGAGCTAACCCAGTGGTTAAGAGGCCAACTAGAATGGGGCCTAAGGAATTAACAGAATTGAAAAAGCAATTAGTTGAACTAGAGGAAAAAGGATTCATTAGACCTAGTAGCTCATCATGGGGAGCACCAGTGGTTTTTGTTAAGAAGCAAGATGGATCTCTCAGGTTATGTATTGACTATAGAGAGTTAAATAAAATCACAATTAAAAATAAATACCCTTTGCCAAGAATTGATGATCTTTTTGATCAATTAAGTGGTGCAAAAATATTTTCTAGACTTGACCTAGCTTCAGGATTTCATCAAATGAAAGTAGAGGAGGAGAGCATCAAGTATACTGCTTTTAATACTAGGTATGGGCTTTATGAATTTTTGGTGATGCCCTTTGGCTTGACTAATGCCCCCTCTTACTTTGTTGATTTGATGAATAGAATTTTTAGAAAATATTTAGATAAATTTGTATTGATATTTATTGATGATATACTAATTTATTCTAAAACAATTGAAGAGCATGAGAACCATTTGCATATAGTACTGCAGAAATTAAGGCAAGAAAATTTGAAGTCAAAATTTTCAAAATGTACTTTTTGGCAAAATGAGGTAAATTTTTTAGGTCATGTAGTATCAGAAAAAGGCCTATCTGTAGATCCCAATAAGGTGATGGCAATACAAACATGGAAAAGGCCTACCAGTGTCACAGAAGTTAGGTCATTTATGGGAATGGCTGGTTATTATAGAAGGTTTATAAAGGATTTTGCAAAAATTTCAATTCCATTAACTAAATTGACTAGAAAGAATCAGGCTTTTGTTTGGACTGAAGAGTGTGGGAAAGCCTTTGAGAGATTAAAAGAAGCATTGATACAAGCTCCAATACTAAAGGTGCCTGAAGGGAATGAAAACTTGGTGATATATACTGATGCTAGTGGACAGGGACTTGGGGCAGTGTTGATGCAACAACATCAGGTAATAGCTTATGCCTCTAGACAGTTGAAGCCCAGTGAGGTAAGGTATGCTACACATGATCTTGAACTGTCTGCTATAGTGTATGCTCTTAAATTATGGAGACATTATTTGTTAGGGGCAAAATTTGAAGTTTATACAGATCATAAGTCACTCAAATATTTGTTTTCACAAAAAGAATTGAACATGAGGCAACAAAGATGGATTGAACTCTTAGCCTCATATGATTTTGAAATACTATATACACCTGGCAAAGCTAATAAAGTGGCAGATGCTTTAAGTAGACAGCATGCCAATGTAGCTAGATTGATGATAGAAGAATTTAATACTTTATCATTACTGATTGACTCAGAAGTGAAAAGGGGCAGTGAGGAAAATTTGAGCATGTGCAGTGAGAAAGAAGAAATAGGGAAGTTGAGTTTTGTTACTTTGGGATCAGAATTGAAAAATAAAATTGTGAAGCTACAAGACCAAGATCCATTTTTACTTGAGAAGAAAGTTCAAATATTAAATGGTGAGGTAGTGGAAGGATTCCAATTGAATAAACAAGGTCATTTGGAGAAGGGAAAGAGAATATGTGTTCCTGCCATTGAGGAATTGAAGCAAGAAATTTTGGATGCTTATCACAGAAGCAAGTATACCATACACCCAGGAAGTACCAGAATGTATCACAACCTAAAAAGAGACTATTGGTGGAGTGGGATGAAGAGTGCAGTGGCATTATATGTGTCTAAGTGCATGGTTTGTCAACAGGTAAAGGCTGAATATCAAAGACCCTCGGGAATGCTGCAACCTTTACCAATACCACAATGGAAATGGGAAGACATATCAATGGACTTCATTGATGGTTTGCCTAAGACTAGGAGGGGAAATGATAGTATTTGGGTTGTGGTTGATAGGTTAACCAAAACAGCTCATTTTATACCTGTAAAATCAGATAGGAATGCATGCACCTTAGCTCAGTTATTTATTAAAGAAGTAGTTAGATTACATGGAATACCAAAAACTATAGTAAGTGATAGAGATACCATCTTCACTTCGAAATTCTGGCAAAGTTTCCATAAGGCAATGGGGACTGATTTGTGCTTGAGCACAGCATATCACCCTCAATCAGATGGCCAAACAGAAATTGTGAACAAATTACTTGAAGACATGTTGAGGGCATGTATATTGGATTGGGGAGGAAGTTGGGAAGATCACATATTTCTGGCAGAATTTGCATATAACAACAGCCATCACAGTAGCATAGGCATGGCACCCTTTGAAGCACTTTATGGTAGACCCTGTTTATCACCCTCAAGTTGGATGGAGTCTGGGGAGAAAGTGGTCTTAGGACCAGAAAATGTAAAAGAGACCTCTGAGAAGATAGCCTTGATTAGGAAAAGGATTGCTTCTGCCCAAGATAGGCAAAAGAAATATGCTAATCAAAAGAGGAAAGAAGTGCAGTATGATGTGGGGAATTATGTATTTATTAAAATATCACCCATGAAAAAGATTTTGAGATTTGGAAAACAAGGAAAGTTGATTCCAAGGTATATAGGACCATATAAAATTCTAGAAAGAATTGGAAATGTAGCCTATAAGTTAGCATTACCAGAGGAGATGAGAGCAATGCATGATGTTTTTCATGTATCCCAGTTAAGGAGATGGGTTCATGATGAAGAAACAATTTTAAAATCTCCTGAGAAAGTGCAGATTGACCCCAGAATGGTGTATGAGAAGAAGCCTGTAGGCATAGTTGCAAAGGAAATTAAGAAATTGAGAAACAAAGAAATAAAATTAGTGAAAGTGCAATGGAGTCTTGACCCAAATGATTGCACATGGGAGGTGGAAGATAAAATCAGAAGTGATTATCCACAGCTAATTGATTGAATCAAAGGTAAAATATATATATATATATATACATAAATATACTAATGAATGATTTGATTGAATACTTTGTTATGCATAGGAGTTTAATTAATGATTGAACTGAGAATGATTGATTGCTGAATTGAAAATGTCTGAATTGAGTATGAAAGAATTGTGAGACACAATTCCTAAAAGGAAGGGTATATGTGATAACCCTGATTTTATGAACAAGTTTTATAATTTAATTTAATATACTTGTTTGAATTATTATTTTTTTTGGTTGCCTAGGAAAAATATATATGATAAGTTGACCATAAATATATATTGGGTAAATATTGATATGTATACAAGATGATATATGTATATACTTCTCTAAAAAAAAGTAAAGTAGAAAATTATTTGTAAGCTAAAGAAAACTATAAATACATGAACATGACAGAATATGAATGTGCCATTGAAACAAGTCTAGGGTAAGGGAAATAAAGACTTAGGCAGAAATAAAAATATAGATAGTGTACAGGCAGTTTAAACAAAGGCTGGCTAAAGAAAATTATTAGAAATTGCATGAAAGTAGTATGAGTTGTTGAAAAATACTTTATCCACTTTTAGCAATTTTCTTAGCTTTAGAGATATCATGCAAATATGGTGACTGAGGTAATAAAGTGTAAATTTCTGTTAATAGAACCAGGGACCATTTACCCATTTGCTCTTAAAAATAGAAAGAGAGGCTGATCAAGTTGTAGGGTAGAATTAGCATTGGGTAAATTCTAAAACCCTAGAGGCAGCCAAGGTCTGGTATAAAAGAGGGTTAAGGGTGAAGGGATCTGTTACCATTTTCTTTAAATAAATATACAGAAAATATAGACAGTTAGCAAAAGAGAAAAACTGAGGAGCACTGGTCATTAGAGACAAGTAGGAGATAACAAATCAAAAGGAAAGGATTAAGGTGAGTAATCTCACTGAAAATTGGCATTAAGTCCTGAATATTGAGGCAGCCTGAATGGTTTATATTTTTAATTAATCTGTGCTTATTTTAGGATGTTGATGTGTTGATTATCTGTTTAAATATTGTGTGTTAATATATCCAGAGAATATATTGATGGCTTTCATGTTTGAATGATTATTATGTCATGAATTATTTTTGAGATGAGATGCTTTCTTTATGTGTCTGCTGCATATAAATTAATTCATGGGAATTCCAGGGATATATGATATAAGTCTATGGTCTAAAAATGGAAAACAAATGGGACTGTAGCATAAGGTGGTTGCTGCTTATGTCTCAAGAATAAATGTGGTAACATAGAAGTGCAAAGTTATACTTGTGCTGAACTTCTATGATTACAAATAAATCCAAATAAGATTAGAAGCTTGTGGTTTAGTCAGATCTTATGAATCTGAGAGTATCTGATTAAGCCAGAGGCATATGGATGCATCAAGACAAATTAAACATGACCATACATTTATAGGCATGATTCCTCAAAAGAAAACCCCATGATTTAAATAATATGTACTCTGAGAAATTAAACTAGCTTGTATAAATAAATCCATGAGTATGAAAGGATGATCTGTTATTCTTTGAACATATGCATGATGATTGACTTATTTATTTCCTCTGATAAATTTATGAGATGCAGAAGGGATTAGCATAAATGGGGAAAAAGGGAAAACAAGCACTTAGTAAATTTAACTAAGGATTTGGATCTTAGGGCTACAAAGTATGGCTTGGCAAGGGAAATATTGCAAGCTCACACATGGTATGATTATACCCAGGGGCCTGAGTGTGCTGGGTTAACAGTGAATATGCCCCAGACAGTGTGTGTTTTAATAGAAAGAAAGTAACTAAAGTCCATCATAAAAATACCTGAGATTGAATTTGGAGAATAAGTTCACAGGTAGGTTGGGTAAAATCCCTGATAGACAGAAAGAGTATAAATATGGAAAATGATTAAATGATGATTATGTTGGTGGGTTCAGAGTATTCTATTGAGAATGATATGTTGTGCTCTCTGAAATAAATCCATTGAATCATGTATTTTTATGTTATGCATTAATAAACATGCACAGGTGGTAGAGGAATGTATACAAGAAAAACATTGCTTTACTATCTGTCTTAAAAAAAAGTTATTTACATTTTTAGTAAGATTATTCATACCAAACAAGTTGGTCTGACCCTTTGTGTGTTTATATACCATTGGGTGTCTCATCTTTTGATGAGGCAGCTCGTGGTGATTGTGCAGGTACATAGGCATTTTCTTGATCAAGAATTGGATGAATTAGCTGCTAAGGAAATGGATATAATAGTTACAGACTCAAGGATATTAAATAGATGTTAAATTGGACTTGTGTTATGAAATGTTAGTTAAGTTGTTTTGGGAGAAAACTGATGTAATGCTATTTTCTATCTGCAAGTATTGAACTATTCATGAGATTTCTATTAACAGTTTCAAGTTGCTTTTGAGAATGTTTTATTAAGTGATAATTTGTAACATCCCGAAAATTTTCGACTTTCGAAAATTCAACATCGATACTCACTTTATCGACTGCTGAGCCATCGAATGCCGGAAACTCGAAAAGTTATGGTTTTAAGAAAAAGAAAAAGTAGAAGAAGAAGAAGATAGAAGAAAAAGAGAAGAAAGAAAGAAAAAGAACAACAGAACAACAACAGAAACAGAAAACAATATCAGAATCTCACATATCGCAGCGGAACAACATATAATAGATAAACACTAGTCTTTTAAAACAAAGAACTATATCAGTTTATACATACATCAATCAGAGTCAATATACAACAATGGACAGTTATATAAACTTGTCCTCATACAGAATACACAGCGGAATAAATACTATCAGATACAAATACTACGTCTCGTCATCCAGCTTATCTCCAAAGCTCCAGAATATCCAGAATATCCTGATAATCTAACTCTAGGCTGCCCGTGTGGAAATTGGTGGGCACCCAGAGTTTAGAAGGGAACAATAAACTCCGAGTCAGTCATGGTGACTGGTGTGAGATCGTAAAACAGTTTATCTTTAAAATAAACAACAGAAGAATTTTAAGATCAATTCGCAATGCTTTTGGAAAATGAAACTACCATAAGACCTCCCACCACACACAATGCAAACGCAGACCTGGAGGAGATTTCTTCTTATGATAGTCAAAGATGCTTACTACGCAAAAGAAACAAATTCTTTTTGATATTATTATTAGTGCATAGTGTAGAAAACATTTCGAAAGTATAATATAAATCTTAGCCAACATACGACCAGTATCGTATGCCTACTATAGCTACTATGTTCAATAGCAGGTTACCGCCACATTCCATAGCAGGTAATACAACTAAAACCGTACAAGTCACGTATTGTTTCTTTGGATTTCCAACAAATGGTCAGGCTAAGGAACTTCCTATCCACGATGGGTACGTCCCTGGAATAGACGACCCGAGAACCTAACCGGATCTCTGCCAACACAAGGCCGGGTTACCTCTGCAAAAATAGGTAACTACTGACACGCGTATGCCATCCCCCGATCGTCACCGATCTTCCCGAGGATCCCCGATTCCAACAAACCACATAGAAAAAATAATGCAGTAACCACAGAGGTTAAGTATCTGGGCTCCATACCATGATACCACCTTTATCCAGAAGGAATGACATACACTAAGGGGCGCTACTCCCTAGAACCTTGCCGCATCCTTCCTGTTTCGACCATTTCCGGGGTGTGAGGCTCAACGAAGTCTCGTCCACAAAGCTACGCTTTCTCAAAAAGCCCTGCTTCGGGTCAAACAAAATGATCAACCTATGATCACAAAGATATAAGATCAAACAAATGATCATATCACAAATGATCAAACACTGATCATTTCACAGCAACACTCAGTATGCCACGTTACCAAATTGGGATATATCGCTGATAAATTTCAACTACATAACCTCTGAGCTCGTACGTCTCAGAGAAGGGTGTTAAGCTAAGAGAATAAATTCTCCGCCACCAACAGAAATGTATTTGAAAGAAATCAGCTTTATATCTCAAATTGTAACGTCAGACACACAATCCATACAAGTCTGTTCCGGGATCGAACAGAACCGAAGGCACTTCTCACGAAGCCCTTGCATTTCCGGATAAATTTCTAATCACGTCCGGACTTCCCGTCACTAAGGGTGATAAAACCTCTAAACCGAAGATCAGTCGGTGTAGAGTAACTCGACGGTAATCCTTCCGTTTTCAAAAATATCCGGTCTTCAACACCGATCTTCGAATGCAATTCATAACGACGTATCACATATTCGGCATGGGTTATACGACCCCATGGTCCTTTCCCGGTTAACCCGAATAGTGAGCGCTTATTCAAAAATAAGTGTGGCATTCAAATTCATCCAATTCACAACAAATACCTATCTAAAGGTAATTATTGATAGTCGGTTATTTAACTATCAATAAAGATGCGCAACATCATCAGATTCCAAATGATTTTCCAAATTATTTTATCTTCCAAAATATCTTTACTAGATATAAAATTTCCACACTTCCATTTGAAAAACAACTTCAAATCAATTTCCACATTTCAATTTATCTTTAAAAGATAAAATCTCAAAACAGTTCATTTCATATTGGAAAAGCATTTCCATACTTATTTAAAAATAAGTATTTCACAAATCTATTTATTTTCAACATTTGAAAATATTCAATATACTTAAATCAATATTAAGTATACATTTCATTTTTTAAGGAAATCATTCTTTAAACACATTTTATTTGAGTCAAAACGAATGTAACGTAAAACATCGTTACGACGACTCAAAATCACTAGTATAGGGATTCGGATTTAGATAGATATATAAATCCCAATACTACATCAAAACATTTCCTTTCGGAAATCATTTACTATAACAACAGTGTTATAGTCCACCATTTCCTTATTCCTCGAAAACGTCTATTTCAACAATAAATGTTGAAATCTATGATTTCGATATTTAACACGTTTTAAAACATCTTTTAAAACAATTAACTTCATTTTACAATATCGCTTTTCCAAAACTATCCATTTTACTTGACAATATATCTACTGTCCAAAATCGTGAATATACTTCACTAATTACATTTCACTATTTTCTACACATTTTATTTCAATAAAAATTCGCTATCCAAAATCGCGAATATATCTTCTTTAAAAATCTTCTATATTTAATTTATCAAATTCTATCGATTTCGAATTTATAAAACAACGTTTATAAATTCTATTACTATTTTCTAACGACTTCAATTTAATAAATCTTCTTTATTGATAATTTGATCAGTATTCCATTTAAAGGCAAAAATCCAATTTATAAGTTAATCTCTTATTCTACAGTTTCGTCCATTTTATAACTTCATAATTTTAAATCTATAAATTCTATATCTTCACGATTTATAATTCTATAAATTTCATTTTTAACACTTATCATCTCGTTTTAGAATTCCAATATTTTAAATTTATAAATATCAACTTTTTAAATCTTTTAAATAAACTGTTCACAAAAATTCGAAAATCTCAGTTCAAACCATTTTATAAATTGCTTAAACTATTTATTTCCAAAAATCACCTTACGGTCATAATTCACAAAAATCTTAACTTTTATAACTTCAAAATTTTACGTTTATAAATCGATTCAAAAATTCCATAAAACGTATATTTCCAAAAATCACTTTAAAAACCCTTTTAAAGTACAAGTCGTTATTTTTATATTTCAAAACTGAATCCGATGATGCCACAACACCAATCAGTCCATCACAACAGTCAAATATCATATATCATCATATGATAACAGAATATATCAGAATATCTGTAAATAAGTAAATGCAGTTGAGGAATCCAGTTGGATCCCTCCAACCTGTTTCCCTGCATCCAAAGATGTTAGCACAATACCAATTCCGCTCCAGTACGGAATTATCGCGGTATATGGGTTTTATAAAAATCCGCTTACTAACGGCGCAATAGGGTCTCATCCGCTATACGAGGCGGGAAATCAATCAATCCAATATATACCTATGCCAATATGTATATATTGCTATATATATAGATATATATCCTACTATATCTAATATAACATCCAAACAGTCAATCATCAATCAATAACTGTAAATAATTCCACATTCAATTGAGTGAGAAGATCTCACCGAGATTTTAATTCTGATTTCAGCGTTTATTTCGAATGAAATTAAACAGTCGTTTAATTTCACTCAAAATTTTCACTGACCCCAATCGCTTCCAATCCGGTTGCATCACGTAGTATTCGTGAATACGATTCCGACGCATTTGGTTTCGTCGAATTCCGACCTCGTATCAATAAGATATTGCATTTCAAAGTTTATACAATTTAAATCATAATTAATTTACAATTAAAATTAAATTTCAAACCCTCACACTACCATAGCCGTTCGTTTCAATCACAGCAGATCTGGACCGCGTGAGATTTTCTTCCCCCCAACGTTCAACCTCGCGTACGCGAAATACACCCATCAGCCGCCATAGAACCCTAATAACGCAACCACCATCGACGAGCCTACCGGCGATCAGAGACCATGGCTTCGAAGCCTTTGCCACACTCCACCATCGCGCCAAATATCATGGAGCTCGGTCGAGCATCCCTTCCCAGAAACGCGTGCGAACGCAACACCTTCAAGCTCCAATTGCCGTCAAACAGCTTCGCCTATGACCATCTCAGCCGTTGAATATGTAGAGCTCACTGGCCTCTACAATTTCCTAGTTGAAAATTTCGTGAATTATTGATTGGATTTGAAGATCTAAAGGAAGAAAGGATGTTGTTTTCTGGCCGTTGGTTTCAAGGGTGGCGGCTAAGTATTGTGAAACCCTAGGGCTGTTTATTCTTGCAAAAATGAGAATGAAGGGGCTTTTATAGAAAACGTCTCAAAACACTATTCACCCCGGATTTTCCGAACTCCAAATCGAGCGTGCCGGTTGACGTTTCTAAGGTTTACCCCGCGTTCCGAACGCAATGGAACAGGTTTCGGAAGCTAATTCGATCGTCTGTGCAAGATATGGAATTAAACGATCAATTTAAATTAAACCGATTTAAATCGATTTCGAGGCGTTTTAATTTGTACCGGACAAATGGTAGATCCAAAAATTATGAAATTTGAAATCTTACAATAATATCACATTACGGATCCGATGAAACTGGTTTCGTCGAAATCCGAGACCGTTTGAAAAATGACTATTTTAACTTGACGATTTAAAATTAAACGATATCGATGCGTTTCGAGCTGCCACGGTCAAACGACAACTCCGATTGATACGAAAATTGAAATCCGATAATAACTAACTATTACGGATCCAATGGAACTGGTCTCGTTTAATTTTGAGACTGTTCGAAAATTGGCTATTTTTCAGTCGATAATTAAATATTAAAATATTCAATTTTCACAATTTAACTCCAATTCCAATTTTAAAAGTTCTATAACGTCACTATAACTCCAATATGATTTAATATAACTTTATAAATCATTTTCAATCACATTAAATCCAGATTTCAATTATTTCTGAAATTACAACTATTAAATTATCGATTTAATTATCCAATTAAATCCAATATTCGAAAAATAAATCATTCGACTTCTAAATTCCATTTATTAATATTTAAAATCAATTAAATATTCGAATTTTAATTATCAAAAATTCTGGGTCGTTACAAACTTCCCCCCTTAAAAGAATTTCGTCCTCGAAATTACAAGTTAGGAAGAAAATGGTCCTTAACTCGTCTACTATTTTTCACATCTAATAGTTTTATCAACTTATCAAAACAAATCTTTCTACTAAAGATTCGTTATCATTCATACTAGCTTTCCAACTTCAATTTTAAGTTTCAAACAACATTGCTTAACTTCTAAATTCAAATTCGAGTTTAAATTCAAATTTTAAACTTCAAAATTTCTCAAAAATTTTCTAACGCCTTAAATTTTCAGAAAATTTCGCCAGCGTCTCCTTTGCGCGGCTAATACGGCACGACTACAAAACGTCCCTACGGACTCTCAGATTTCAAAAAGAAAAAGAAAAAGCCAAGCGGCTAGACAAATAAGTCATCAAATCTCATATTCAAATTTAAATACTTACCTTTTGTCGAGCAATTCAAATTATCTTCGAAATCAAAATTCCAATTCCTTTACAATACCTGTATATCTACTAGCCATTATATCTAGTTACAGCATTCAAACTATTTTGCAAATTCAATTACAAAATTTTCAATATATGCTTATATCCTCTTTAAGTTCATTATTGAAGTTATATATCCAATATGATTCAATTTTACATTTCAATTTCATTTGAATCTAATTCATAACTTCAATTCTATTTGAATTCAATTTACTTTCAATTCTGAAATATTGAATTTTATCAATTATCTGTGATTCACAACTGCATCATTTTAAATTAGTTCCAATTACTAATTTATTTCAAATTCCAATTCACTTATTCAAATTTGTTTTCAACATTCAGTTTCAATTCCAGTTTTATCTTCATTCAATTAGCTTCACTTACTAATTTTAGTTTAATCCTTCACTTCATTTTTTCACAAATCAAGTTCAATTCCCATTTTATTTACTTTCAAATTCAAAATGAATTTTAACTTTCAATTTCATTTTCTTGCACTTGCAATTTCAAATTTATTCATTCACACATTCATTCATTTCGATTTGAATCTCATTTTCAATCAAATTTCAAATATTTATAAGTCTTCAACTTACTCACCTTCCGATTTATACAATCATTTATACTTTCACTTTACAATTTCGTTCCATTATTGAATTTTAAATTTTCAATTACCTTCTTGAATTCTATTCCAAGTTATAAATTCATTTACAATTTGAATTTCATTCCAATCAGATCTCAATATTTTATAAGTTATCAATTTCATAATATTTCATAAGTATTTTTAAATAGGATTCCAGAGTCGTTTCCACTTTTTCAAAACCATTTGAAAACAATTCAAATTCCATTTGAATTTCCAAACAAAAACCCAAATTTTCAAACAACTCCTATTTAAAACAATTTGACAGCAATTTCTCTTTTGGAAACCCGAAAATGAACACCAACGATGCCGCGGTCATCATCGAAGTTATTTTCCAGCGACCGAAAAGAGTTTAGAGCCTTTCATTTCGTCAAAACATTTTTCAAAACCCTTGAAATCCATTTCCAAGCCATTTAACTTTTCAAATCTCCAAAATTTACAAATTCCTTTCAAATCATTTCCAAAACTTCTCTGGAATTCCGTTTTAAATTACAATTCACATTTATAATTTACATTCTCAAATTTCATTTATACATGGATTTATCTCTTAACTTTGGAGTTATGATTTCAATTTCTTATTCAATTTCAGTGATGATAATTCACTATTATTACTTCCTAACATCCATGCAACCATATACTACAGTACTTTATAGAAAAACATTTATTTTCTATACAAAAATAGTTTTGGGCAAAATTATTTCATTTACCCTATTTAAAAACAATACTGTGCCGAATTGTTCTATTCAAGTGTTTAGAGATCCCTATCGATAGAGTTGTACGGACAATACCGACCAGAATCCATATACCACTCAACAAACCAATCATCACAATATAAAACAATTTTATATTCACTAACAAATACGCACTCATATCTATTATTACACTCAACTCATTCTAGAGTACAACTGACTCTATCTCTAATGAGTAACACCCAACAGAGCAGGGTTGTCGCTTAACCATATGCTCTGATACCAAATGTAACATCCCGAAAATTTTCGACTTTCGAAAATTCAACATCGATACTCACTTTATCGACTGCTGAGCCATCGAATGCCGGAAACTCGAAAAGTTATGGTTTTAAGAAAAAGAAAAAGTAGAAGAAGAAGAAGATAGAAGAAAAAGAGAAGAAAGAAAGAAAAAGAACAACAGAACAACAACAGAAACAGAAAACAATATCAGAATCTCACATATCGCAGCGGAACAACATATAATAGATAAACACTAGTCTTTTAAAACAAAGAACTATATCAGTTTATACATACATCAATCAGAGTCAATATACAATAATGGACAGTTATATAAACTTGTCCTCATACAGAATACACAGCGGAATAAATACTATCAGATACAAATACTACGTCTCGTCATCCAGCTTATCTCCAAAGCTCCAGAATATCCAGAATATCCTGATAATCTAACTCTAGGCTGCCCGTGTGGAAATTGGTGGGCACCCAGAGTTTAGAAGGGAACAATAAACTCCGAGTCAGTCATGGTGACTGGTGTGAGATCGTAAAACAGTTTATCTTTAAAATAAACAACAGAAGAATTTTAAGATCAATTCGCAATGCTTTTGGAAAATGAAACTACCATAAGACCTCCCACCACACACAATGCAAACGCAGACCTGGAGGAGATTTCTTCTTATGATAGTCAAAGATGCTTACTACGCAAAAGAAACAAATTCTTTTTGATAGTATTATTAGTGCATAGTGTAGAAAACATTTCAAAAGTATAATATAAATCTTAGCCAACATACGACCAGTATCGTATGCCTACTATAGCTACTATGTTCAATAGCAGGTTACCGCCACATTCCATAGCAGGTAATACAACTAAAACCGTACAAGTCACGTATTGTTTCTTTGGATTTCCAACAAATGGTCAGGCTAAGGAACTTCCTATCCACGATGGGTACGTCCCTGGAATAGACGACCCGAGAACCTAACCGGATCTCTGCCAACACAAGGCCGGGTTACCTCTGCAAAAATAGGTAACTACTGACACGCGTATGCCATCCCCCGATCGTCACCGATCTTCCCGAGGATCCCCGATTCCAACAAACCACATAGAAAAAATAATGCAGTAACCACAGAGGTTAAGTATCTGGGCTCCATACCATGATACCACCTTTATCCAGAAGGAATGACATACACTAAGGGGCGCTACTCCCTAGAACCTTGCCGCATCCTTCCTGTTTCGACCATTTCCGGGGTGTGAGGCTCGACGAAGTCTCGTCCACAAAGCTACGCTTTCTCAAAAAGCCCGCTTCGGGTCAAACAAAATGATCAACCTATGATCACAAAGATATAAGATCAAACAAATGATCATATCACAAATGATCAAACACTGATCATTTCACAGCAACACTCAGTATGCCACGTTACCAAATTGGGATATATCGCTGATAAATTTCAACTACATAACCTCTGAGCTCGTACGTCTCAGAGAAGGGTGTTAAGCTAAGAGAATAAATTCTCCGCCACCAACAGAAATGTATTTGAAAGAAATCAGCTTTATATCTCAAATTGTAACGTCAGACACACAATCCATACAAGTCTGTTCCGGGATCGAACAGAACCGAAGGCACTTCTCACGAAGCCCTTGCATTTCCGGATAAATTTCTAATCACGTCCGGACTTCCCGTCACTAAGGGTGATAAAACCTCTAAACCGAAGATCAGTCGGTGTAGAGTAACTCGACGGTAATCCTTCCGTTTTCAAAAATATCCGGTCTTCAACACCGATCTTCGAATGCAATTCATAACGACGTATCACATATTCGGCATGGGTTATACGACCCCATGGTCCTTTCCCGGTTAACCCGAATAGTGAGCGCTTATTCAAAAATAAGTGTGGCATTCAAATTCATCCAATTCACAACAAATACCTATCTAAAGGTAATTATTGATAGTCGGTTATTTAACTATCAATAAAGATGCGCAACATCATCAGATTCCAAATGATTTTCCAAATTATTTTATCTTCCAAAATATCTTTACTAGATATAAAATTTCCACACTTCCATTTGAAAAACAACTTCAAATCAATTTCCACATTTCAATTTATCTTTAAAAGATAAAATCTCAAAACAGTTCATTTCATATTGGAAAAGCATTTCCATACTTATTTAAAAATAAGTATTTCACAAATCTATTTATTTTCAACATTTGAAAATATTCAATATACTTAAATCAATATTAAGTATACATTTCATTTTTTAAGGAAATCATTCTTTAAACACATTTTATTTGAGTCAAAACGAATGTAACGTAAAACATCGTTACGACGACTCAAAATCACTAGTATAGGGATTCGGATTTAGATAGATATATAAATCCCAATACTACATCAAAACATTTCCTTTCGGAAATCATTTACTATAACAACAGTGTTATAGTCCACCATTTCCTTATTCCTCGAAAACGTCTATTTCAACAATAAATGTTGAAATCTATGATTTCGATATTTAACACGTTTTAAAACATCTTTTAAAACAATTAACTTCATTTTACAATATCGCTTTTCCAAAACTATCCATTTTACTTGACAATATATCTACTGTCCAAAATCGTGAATATACTTCACTAATTACATTTCACTATTTTCTATACATTTTATTTCAATAAAAATTCGCTATCCAAAATCGCGAATATATCTTCTTTAAAAATCTTCTATATTTAATTTATCAAATTCTATCGATTTCGAATTTATAAAACAACGTTTATAAATTCTATTACTATTTTCTAACGACTTCAATTTAATAAATCTTCTTTATTGATAATTTGATCAGTATTCCATTTAAAGGCAAAAATCCAATTTATAAGTTAATCTCTTATTCTACAGTTTCGTCCATTTTATAACTTCATAATTTAAAATCTATAAATTCTATATCTTCACGATTTATAATTCTATAAATTTCATTTTTAACACTTATCATCTCGTTTTAGAATTCCAATATTTTAAATTTATAAATATCAACTTTTTAAATCTTTTAAATAAACTGTTCACAAAAATTCGAAAATCTCAGTTCAAACCATTTTATAAATTGCTTAAACTATTTATTTCCAAAAATCACCTTACGGTCATAATTCACAAAAATATTAACTTTTATAACTTCAAAATTTTACGTTTATAAATCGATTCAAAAATTCCATAAAACGTATATTTCCAAAAATCACTTTAAAAACCCTTTTAAAGTACAAGTCGTTATTTTTATATTTCAAAACTGAATCCGATGATGCCACAACACCAATCAGTCCATCACAACAGTCAAATATCATATATCATCATATGATAACAGAATATATCAGAATATCTGTAAATAAGTAAATACAGTTGAGGAATCCAGTTGGATCCCTCCAACCTGTTTCCCTGCATCCAAAGATGTTAGCACAATACCAATTCCGCTCCAGTACGGAATTATCGCGGTATATGGGTTTTATAAAAATCCGCTTACTAACGGCGCAATAGGGTCTCATCCGCTATACGAGGCGGGAAATCAATCAATCCAATATATACCTATGCCAATATGTATATATTGCTATATATATAGATATATATCCTACTATATCTAATATAACATCCAAACAGTCAATCATCAATCAATAACTGTAAATAATTCCACATTCAATTGAGTGAGAAGATCTCACCGAGATTTTAATTCTGATTTCAGCGTTTATTTCGAATGAAATTAAACAGTCGTTTAATTTCACTCAAAATTTTCAATAACCCCAATCGCTTCCAATCCGGTTGCATCACGTAGTATTCGCGAATACGATTCCGACGCATTTGGTTTCGTCGAATTCCGACCTCGTATCAATAAGATATTGCATTTCAAAGTTTATACAATTTAAATCATAATTAATTTACAATTAAAATTAAATTTCAAACCCTCACACTACCATAGCCGTTCGTTTCAATCACAGCAGATCTGGACCGCGTGAGATTTTCTTCCCCCCAACGTTCAACCTCGCGTACGCGAAATACACCCATCAGCCGCCATAGAACCCTAATAACGCAACCACCATCGACGAGCCTACCGGCGATCAGAGACCATGGCTTCGAAGCCTTTGCCACACTCCACCATCGCGCCAAATATCATGGAGCTCGGTCAAGCATCCCTTCCCAGAAACGCGTGCGAACGCAACACCTTCAAGCTCCAATTGCCGTCAAACAGCTTCGCCTATGACCATCTCAGCCGTTGAATATGTAGAGCTCACTGGCCTCTACAATTTCCTAGTTGAAAATTTCGTGAATTATTGATTGGATTTGAAGATCTAAGGGAAGAAAGGATGTTGTTTTCTGGCCGTTGGTTTCAAGGGTGGCGGCTAAGTATTGTGAAACCCTAGGGCTGTTTATTCTTGCAAAAATGAGAATGAAGGGGCTTTTATAGAAAACGTCTCAAAACACTATTCACCCCGGATTTTCCGAACTCCAAATCGAGCGTGCTGGCTGACGTTTCTAAGGTTTACCCCGCGTTCCGAACGCAATGGAACAGGTTTCGGAAGCTAATTCGATCGTCTGTGCAAGATATGGAATTAAACGATCAATTTAAATTAAACCGATTTAAATCGATTTCGAGGCGTTTTAATTTGTATCGGACAAATGGTACATCCAAAAATTATGAAATTTGAAATCTTACAATAATATCACATTACGGATCCGATGAAACTGGTTTCGTTGAAATCCGAGACCGTTTGAAAAATGACTATTTTAACTTGACGATTTAAAATTAAACGATATCGATGCGTTTCGAGCTGCCACGGTCAAACGACAACTCCGATTGATACGAAAATTGAAATCCGATAATAACTAACTATTACGGATCCAATGGAACTGGTCTCGTTTAATTTTGAGACTGTTCGAAAATTGGCTATTTTTCAGTCGATAATTAAATATTAAAATATTCAATTTTCACAATTTAACTCCAATTCCAATTTTAAAAGTTCTATAACGTCACTATAACTCCAATATGATTTAATATAACTTTATAAATCATTTTCAATCACATTAAATCCAGATTTCAATTATTTCTGAAATTACAACTATTAAATTATCGATTTAATTATCCAATTAAATCCAATATTCGAAAAATAAATCATTCGACTTCTAAATTCCATTTATTAATATTTAAAATCAATTAAATATTCGAATTTTAATTATCAAAAATTCTGGGTCGTTACAAACTTCCCCCCTTAAAAGAATTTCGTCCTCGAAATTACAAGTTAGGAAGAAAATGGTCCTTAACTCGTCTACTATTTTTCACATCTAATAGTTTTATCAACTTATCAAAACAAATCTTTCTACTAAAGATTCGTTATCATTCATACTAGCTTTCCAACTTCAATTTTAAGTTTCAAACAACATTGCTTAACTTCTAAATTCAAATTCGAGTTTAAATTCAAATTCGAGTTTAAATTCAAATTTTAAACTTCAAAATTTCTCAAAAATTTTCTAACGCCTTAAATTTTCAGAAAATTTCGCCAGCGTCTCCTTTGCGCGACTAATACGGCACGACTACAAAACGTCCCTACGGACTCTCAAATTTCAAAAAGAAAAAGAAAAAGCCAAGCGGCTAGACAAATAAGTCATCAAATCTCATATTCAAATTTAAATACTTACCTTTTGTCGAGCAATTCAAATTATCTTCGAAATCAAAATTCCAATTCCTTTACAATACCTGTATATCTACTAGCCATTATATCTAGTTACAGCATTCAAACTATTTTGCAAATTCAATTACAAAATTTTCAATATATGCTTATATCCTCTTTAAGTTCATTATTGAAGTTATATATCCAATATGATTCAATTTTACATTTCAATTTCATTTGAATCTAATTCATAACTTCAATTCTATTTGAATTCAATTTACTTTCAATTCTGAAATATTGAATTTTATCAATTATCTGTCATTCACAACTGCATCATTTTAAATTAGTTCCAATTACTAATTTATTTCAAATTTCAATTCACTTATTCAAATTTGTTTTCAACATTCAGTTTCAATTCCAGTTTTATCTTCATTCAATTAGCTTCACTTACTAATTTTAGTTTAATCCTTCACTTCATTTTTTCACAAATCAAGTTCAATTCCCATTTTATTTACTTTCAAATTCAAAATGAATTTTAACTTTCAATTTCATTTTCTTGCACTTGCAATTTCAAATTTATTCATTCACACATTCATTCATTTCGATTTGAATCTCATTTTCAATCAAATTTCAAATATTTATAAGTCTTCAACTTACTCACCTTCCGATTTATACAATCATTTATACTTTCACTTTACAATTTCGTTCCATTATTGAATTTTAAATTTTCAATTACCTTCTTGAATTCTATTCCAAGTTATAAATTCATTTACAATTTGAATTTCATTCCAATCAGATCTCAATATTTTATAAGTTATCAATTTCATAATATTTCATAAGTATTTTTAAATAGGATTCCAGAGTCGTTTCCACTTTTTCAAAACCATTTGAAAACAATTCAAATTCCATTTGAATTTCCAAACAAAAACCCAAATTTTCAAACAACTCCTATTTAAAACAATTTGACAACAATTTCTCTTTTGGAAACCCGAAAATGAACACCAACGATGCCGCGGTCATCATCGAAGTTATTTTCCAGCGACCGAAAAGAGTTTAGAGCCTTTCATTTCGTCAAAACATTTTTCAAAACCCTTGAAATCCATTTCCAAGCCATTTAACTTTTCAAATCTCCAAAATTTACAAATTCCTTTCAAATCATTTCCAAAACTTCTCTGGAATTCCGTTTTAAATTACAATTCACATTTATAATTTACATTCTCAAATTTCATTTATACATGGATTTATCTCTTAACTTTGGAGTTATGATTTCAATTTCTTATTCAATTTCAGTGATGATAATTCACTATTATTACTTCCTAACATCCATGCAACCATATACTACAGTACTTTATAGAAAAACATTTATTTTCTATACAAAAATAGTTTTGGGCAAAATTATTTCATTTACCCTATTTAAAAACAATACTGTGCCGAATTGTTCTATTCAAGTGTTTAGAGATCCCTATCGATAGAGTTGTACGGACAATACCGACCAGAATCCATATACCACTCAACAAACCAATCATCACAATATAAAACAATTTTATATTCACTAACAAATACGCACTCATATCTATTATTACACTCAACTCATTCTAGAGTACAACTGACTCTATCTCTAATGAGTAACACCCAACAGAGCAGGGTTGTCGCTTAACCATATGCTCTGATACCAAATGTAACATCCCGAAAATTTTCGACTTTCGAAAATTCAACATCGATACTCACTTTATCGACTGCTGAGCCATCGAATGCCGGAAACTCGAAAAGTTATGGTTTTAAGAAAAAGAAAAAGTAGAAGAAGAAGAAGATAGAAGAAAAAGAGAAGAAAGAAAGAAAAAGAACAACAGAACAACAACAGAAACAGAAAACAATATCAGAATCTCACATATCGCAGCGGAACAACATATAATAGATAAACACTAGTCTTTTAAAACAAAGAACTATATCAGTTTATACATACATCAATCAGAGTCAATATACAACAATGGACAGTTATATAAACTTGTCCTCATACAGAATACACAGCGGAATAAATACTATCAGATACAAATACTACGTCTCGTCATCCAGCTTATCTCCAAAGCTCCAGAATATCCAGAATATCCTGATAATCTAACTCTAGGCTGCCCGTGTGGAAATTGGTGGGCACCCAGAGTTTAGAAGGGAACAATAAACTCCGAGTCAGTCATGGTGACTGGTGTGAGATCGTAAAACAGTTTATCTTTAAAATAAACAACAGAAGAATTTTAAGATCAATTCGCAATGCTTTTGGAAAATGAAACTACCATAAGACCTCCCACCACACACAATGCAAACGCAGACTTGGAGGAGATTTCTTCTTATGATAGTCAAAGATGCTTACTACGCAAAAGAAACAAATTCTTTTTGATATTATTATTAGTGCATAGTGTAGAAAACATTTCGAAAGTATAATATAAATCTTAGCCAACATACGACCAGTATCGTATGCCTACTATAGCTACTATGTTCAATAGCAGGTTACCGCCACATTCCATAGCAGGTAATACAACTAAAACCGTACAAGTCACGTATTGTTTCTTTGGATTTCCAACAAATGGTCAGGCTAAGGAACTTCCTATCCACGATGGGTACGTCCCTGGAATAGACGACCCGAGAACCTAACCGGATCTCTGCCAACACAAGGCCGAGTTACCTCTGCAAAAATAGGTAACTACTGACACGCGTATGCCATCCCCCGATCGTCACCGATCTTCCCGAGGATCCCCGATTCCAACAAACCACATAGAAAAAATAATGCAGTAACCACAGAGGTTAAGTATCTGGGCTCCATACCATGATACCACCTTTATCCAGAAGGAATGACATACACTAAGGGGCGCTACTCCCTAGAACCTTGCCGCATCCTTCCTGTTTCGACCATTTCCGGGGTGTGAGGCTCGACGAAGTCTCGTCCACAAAGCTACGCTTTCTCAAAAAGCCCTGCTTCGGGTCAAACAAAATGATCAACCTATGATCACAAAGATATAAGATCAAACAAATGATCATATCACAAATGATCAAACACTGATCATTTCACAGCAACACTCAGTATGCCACGTTACCAAATTGGGATATATCGCTGATAAATTTCAACTACATAACCTCTGAGCTCGTACGTCTCAGAGAAGGGTGTTAAGCTAAGAGAATAAATTCTCCGCCACAAACAGAAATGTATTTGAAAGAAATCAGCTTTATATCTCAAATTGTAACGTCAGACACACAATCCATACAAGTCTGTTCCGGGATCGAACAGAACCGAAGGCACTTCTCACGAAGCCCTTGCATTTCCGGATAAATTTCTAATCACGTCCGGACTTCCCGTCACTAAGGGTGATAAAACCTCTAAACCGAAGATCAGTCGGTGTAGAGTAACTCGACGATAATCCTTCCGTTTTCAAAAATATCCGGTCTTCAACACCGATCTTCGAATGCAATTCATAACGACGTATCACATATTCGGCATGGGTTATACGACCCCATGGTCCTTTCCCGGTTAACTCGAATAGTGAGCGCTTATTCAAAAATAAGTGTGGCATTCAAATTCATCCAATTCACAACAAATACCTATCTAAAGGTAATTATTGATAGTCGGTTATTTAACTATCAATAAAGATGCGCAACATCATCAGATTCCAAATGATTTTCCAAATTATTTTATCTTCCAAAATATCTTTACTAGATATAAAATTTCCACACTTCCATTTGAAAAACAACTTCAAATCAATTTCCACATTTCAATTTATCTTTAAAAGATAAAATCTCAAAACAGTTCATTTCATATTGGAAAAGCATTTCCATACTTATTTAAAAATAAGTATTTCACAAATCTATTTATTTTCAACATTTGAAAATATTCAATATACTTAAATCAATATTAAGTATACATTTCATTTTTTAAGGAAATCATTCTTTAAACACATTTTATTTGAGTCAAAACGAATGTAACGTAAAACATCGTTACGACGACTCAAAATCACTAGTATAGGGATTCGGATTTAGATAGATATATAAATCCCAATACTACATCAAAACATTTCCTTTCGGAAATCATTTACTATAACAACAGTGTTATAGTCCACCATTTCCTTATTCCTCGAAAACGTCTATTTCAACAATAAATGTTGAAATCTATGATTTCGATATTTAACACGTTTTAAAACATCTTTTAAAACAATTAACTTCATTTTACAATATCGCTTTTCCAAAACTATCCATTTTACTTGACAATATATCTACTGTCCAAAATCGTGAATATACTTCACTAATTACATTTCACTATTTTCTACACATTTTATTTCAATAAAAATTCGCTATCCAAAATCGCGAATATATCTTCTTTAAAAATCTTCTATATTTAATTTATCAAATTCTATCGATTTCGAATTTATAAAACAACGTTTATAAATTCTATTACTATTTTCTAACGACTTCAATTTAATAAATCTTCTTTATTGATAATTTGATCAGTATTCCATTTAAAGGCAAAAATCCAATTTATAAGTTAATCTCTTATAAATCTCTTATTCTACAGTTTCGTCCATTTTATAACTTCATAATTTAAAATCTATAAATTCTATATCTTCACGATTTATAATTCTATAAATTTCATTTTTAACACTTATCATCTCGTTTTAGAATTCCAATATTTTAAATTTATAAATATCAACTTTTTAAATATTTTAAATAAACTGTTCACAAAAATTCGAAAATCTCAGTTCAAACCATTTTATAAATTGCTTAAACTATTTATTTCCAAAAATCACCTTACGGTCATAATTCACAAAAATCTTAACTTTTATAACTTCAAAATTTTACGTTTATAAATCGATTCAAAAATTCCATAAAACGTATATTTCCAAAAAATCACTTTAAAAACCCTTTTAAAGTACAAGTCGTTATTTTTATATTTCAAAACTGAATCCGATGATGCCACAACACCAATCAGTCCATCACAACAGTCATATATCATATATCATCATATGATAACACAATATATCAGAATATCTGTAAATAAGTAAATACAGTTGAGGAATCCAGTTGGATCCCTCCAACCTGTTTCCCTGCATCCAAAGATGTTAGCACAATACCAATTCCGCTCCAGTACGGAATTATCGCGATATATGGGTTTTATAAAAATCCGCTTACTAACGGCGCAATAGGGTCTCATCCGCTATACGAGGCGGGAAATCAATCAATCCAATATATACCTATGCCAATATGTATATATTGCTATATATATAGATATATATCCTACTATATCTAATATAACATCCAAACAGTCAATCATCAATCAATAACTGTAAATAATTCCACATTCAATTGAGTGAGAAGATCTCACCGAGATTTTAATTCTGATTTCAGCGTTTATTTCGAATGAAATTAAACAGTCGTTTAATTTCACTCAAAATTTTCACTAACCCCAATCGCTTCCAATCCGGTTGCATCACGTAGTATTCGCGAATACGATTCCGACGCATTTGGTTTCGTCGAATTCCGACCTCGTATCAATAAGATATTGCATTTCAAAGTTTATACAATTTAAATCATAATTAATTTACAATTAAAATTAAATTTCAAACCCTCACACTACCATAGCCGTTCGTTTCAATCACAGCAGATCTGGACCGCGTGAGATTTTCTTCCCCCCAACGTTCAACCTCGCGTACGCGAAATACACCCATCAGCCGCCATAGAACCCTAATAACGCAACCACCATCGACGAGCCTACCGGCGATCAGAGACCATGGCTTCGAAGCCTTTGCCACACTCCACCATCGCGCCAAATATCATGGAGCTCGGTCGAGCATCCCTTCCCAGAAACGCGTGCGAACGCAACACCTTCAAGCTCCAATTGCCGTCAAACAGCTTCGCCTATGACCATCTCAGCCGTTGAATATGTAGAGCTCACTGGCCTCTACAATTTCCTAGTTGAAAATTTCGTGAATTATTGATTGGATTTGAAGATCTAAGGGAAGAAAGGATGTTGTTTTCTGGCCGTTGGTTTCAAGGGTGGCGGCTAAGTATTGTGAAACCCTAGGGCTGTTTATTCTTGCAAAAATGAGAATGAAGGGGCTTTTATAGAAAACGTCTCAAAACACTATTCACCCCGGATTTTCCGAACTCCAAATCGAGCGTGCCGGCTGACGTTTCTAAGGTTTACCCCGCGTTCCGAACGCAATGGAACAGGTTTCGGAAGCTAATTCGATCGTCTGTGCAAGATATGGAATTAAACGATCAATTTAAATTAAACCGATTTAAATCGATTTCGAGGCGTTTTAATTTGTACCGGACAAATGGTACATCCAAAAATTATGAAATTTGAAATCTTACAATAATATCACATTACGGATCCGATGAAACTGGTTTCGTCGAAATCCGAGACCGTTTGAAAAATGACTATTTTAACTTGACGATTTAAAATTAAACGATATCGATGCGTTTCGAGCTGCCACGGTCAAACGACAACTCCGATTGATACGAAAATTGAAATCCGATAATAACTAACTATTACGGATCCAATGGAACTGGTCTCGTTTAATTTTGAGACTGTTCGAAAATTGGCTATTTTTCAGTCGATAATTAAATATTAAAATATTCAATTTTCACAATTTAACTCCAATTCCAATTTTAAAAGTTCTATAACGTCACTATAACTCCAAAATGATTTAATATAACTTTATAAATCATTTTCAATCACATTAAATCCAGATTTCAATTATTTCTGAAATTACAACTATTAAATTATCGATTTAATTATCCAATTAAATCCAATATTCGAAAAATAAATCATTCGACTTCTAAATTCCATTTATTAATATTTAAAATCAATTAAATATTCGAATTTTAATTATCAAAAATTCTGGGTCGTTACATAATTTGTAGTATTAACTCCCTGAATGCTTAACCTAAGTGTGCAACAATATGAATAATTTGAAATGATCCGTAAATTGGAAATTTAAAAGGGTAACCTGAGATCTGTTGTAAGTATTAATGGAAAAAAATAGGTAGGATGAAAACCCAGATTAGTTTGTATAGGATATGTGTAAAGTAGCAGAGGAATTCCGGTTAACATGACCAATTTTGTCAAGCCTGGGTTCAACCAGCCTATTGCCCTAAGCTAATTGATTAAGAAATATAACAAATAAAGCAAACCAGAAAATCAGGATAGTTATATTGAAAATATATGTTACCTGAAATCACTCAGACACACACATGCACACAGATCACAGACACACACATGCACACAGAACACAAATACACACACATGCACACAGAATACACATATACACAATTGCATAAGGGATACTTAAGCATTCAGTAGATCTAAATTCTTGGAGATCTAAACTAACTTTAAAACCAGAAAAATAACATCTAGAATTTGTGAAAATTAAGTAAGGTAGAAAAGCTTTCTGGAAATTATTTTTGCCATGAGAAATTTTATAGAAAATCCCAAAATAAAATTCTCTGCATCCAAAATTCTTTTACTCTGATAAAAGAAAGGGAAAACCTTAAAGTATCATTTATACATGATTTCTTGAATGTAAGTTAGGTGACTTGATTACAACAATATTTTTATATTGGTGAAAAGATCCTGGATAGTAGAGAAAGGATGTTCTCTTGAATAGATGATCACTATATATATTGGTAAAAAAAAACTTTATGTAAAAAAAAGTGGGTCATCTCATACCACAAACGGAAAGTGTATACAACATGACTCGCTGGTTCTTTCTAAAACAATGCTAAGAAGGTAAGATGGTCATATCAAATTTTAAGATAAGAAAGAGTAAATAAGTAATGCATATATATGCTTTATTTTGAGATACAAATAAGGAATATTTCCTTTTATAAGATAGAATATTTTTCAAACAGTTGCATGGCATGGCTTATTTAGATGTTAAATAGAATTAAGATGCTCTTATTAAAATTAAAGACAGAAAAATGAATACATGTGTACTTCTTTTGAGACATCAACCAAAGGATACTGCTCTTTATAAGACATAAAAATGGCGAAGTATTTACTTATAAAATACACTGGGCATCAATTAAATTGAAAATAAAATAACAAATATGCATGATATAGCTTTCGTTTAGATGTAAAATAAAATCCAACATGACATGGTACACATATATGATAACTAGCATTAATGCTTTCATACTATCTAAGTTCAGAGATAAAAATATTTTAATTGACCTAGCAAGAATTGTATTTACGACAACCATGGGGTGCATATTTGGAATGAAAAAGCATAGGTTGGTTCGAACACCTACGTACAGATGAACAAACTATGTCTACGCATCTGCAAGTTAGCAATAATAACACATAAAAAGGTGATTAATGATATACTCTTGAGCAACTTCACAACCGTAGAGATATCAGTGTGCTGCTTTGTATTATTTTGTGTAATATATTTGTTTGAGTAATAAGATTGCTAGGTTTTGAAAAAAAATCTAGATATTATTTATTGGCCTTTGTATTCATTGGCAATCGAACCTTTTGGGCAATAGATACCATTACTATTCACTAATTGAATATGTCCATTCAACTAGTATAAAACGAATATTCTATTTTTATTGATGTGGATAGCATCAGACTATTAGCTTAAGGAGAAACTATCAATAATATAAATTACAACAGCATAATTTAACCATATTATTTGGATTATACCATACAAACAAAAAAGTGTACACACGACATAACAGATGTAACGACCCGTAATTTTTGATAATTAAAACTATTAAATTTAATAAGATTTTAGAATTTAATATTGGAAGAAATCAAAATTTATGATTTATAAATGGAAAAAATTATTAGAATGTAATTTATTAATATTGATTTAATGTAATTGACAACTATTTTAATGTCATTTCAATCAATTGATATAATCGTAAAGTTAATTTGGTAACAAATGTAAATATGGAATAAATTAAATGCTGGATTCAATGTTGAAATTATCTGTTATTAATTGAAATAGGTTTATTATAAAATATGAAATAAATTAATTAGTAAATAAATTTATTAGCTTTTGTTTGTAAACAATGGACTTAGAAATGTGTTTGAATTACTAATGTGTAATAATTGTTTTAATTATTATTTTATTATTTAATCCGTTGAAATAATTTGGAAATCAATGTTAATTTAATATAAATAAATATTACAGTTAATATGAGTAAAGATGATAACTGTAGAATATCAATGTAATAAAATGTAAACTAATGTTAATTATAGTCATAAGGTAATAGTTGATTCAATAATAAGAGTGCAAATCGAAGTAAAAGAATTTGACTGAAATTAAAATATAATTAACTAGGGTTTTATTACAGCTGTAATTGAACGCTAAAATTAATGTAATATTCAAATATTGGATTTGATATGGAAAATTTATTTTAAAAGATTATAAATTTCTATGTAATCAGGAATAATGAAAACTGTTAACTTTTAATTTAGAATTTAAAAGTGATTAAATTGATTGTAAATTAATAATTTATTTAATTAATGTGTAAAACTGGATTTTTGGCCACTGTCTCGAATTTCGACGAAACTAATTTTAGCAGATCCATAATAGTGAACTATTGTAGGATTTCAAGTTTCGTAGCGATCAGACTTGTCATTTGGCCGTGTGAGCTCAAAACGCGTAGAAATCGATTAAAAGAATTTAAATGAATATAATTTGATTTTAAAAGATAACTTCTCTATACAGTGGAATTAGGATTTGAAACTAGTTCCATTGAGTTTAAAATAGAGAAAACCTACATTTTGATATATGGGATGATCTATTTTCGTTTCGAGGACGAAACGGGCTTTTCGGGTTGTTGTTATCATTTCGACCCAATTCGATCTGTCCATTCATTCTTATCCATCTGTCTATATAAATAGATTTCTCTTGAAACCCTAGCAGCCTTTTTATTTTCTATTGTCTGTAGGTACATTTTTTCTCATCTCCTCTTTCCAATGGCAAACAACCCAAAACCCAGTTTCAATTTCAAATCAAAATCAAAAAATTCAAACTCCTCAAACTATGTTGTATAAAAAAATCGTTGGAAAGCTCTCGACGAGCGTAATCTTCATCTGTAGTTCGTTTTTCGATTGGAGGTTCAGTTTGGCCAAAAATCGGTGAAATAGTCCTGGCCGTCCATATTAGGGTTTTCGATTTTAACGGTGGATCTTCGTCGATAGGATGATTGGAGGTGATCAATGGGTAGAGGAGGTCGAGCAAAGATGATCCATTGTCTCCAACCATCTCGAAGCTGCTCGAAATCGCCGAAATTGGTGATCTAATCAACGGCGGTGGCGGTGCCATAGGAGTGACCGGAGGAGGTGGCGTTAGGCGAGGTGGGGTGGCAGGCGGAGGGGGTTGCAGCGGCAATCTCTGATCGGAGCAACGATGGCCGATGGCACGTGAGGCAGCATGGGTTAGTGGCGGCTGAGATACAATGGGTTCGAGCGTTGTAGTGTTAGGGTTAGGTTGAGGTAAACATTAAATTTCCGAATTGCTCAATATTATATTTCATTTAAATTTTAAATATTCTAACTATCGTAACTTTTACATACGATCTCGGATTTGGACGCGGTTTCTTCCATTGGGATCGTATCGAAATTTTGGACGACTTGACACTAGTTTGGTTGAATTCTAAGGCTGTTTAAATTTTGGGCTTTATTTGGATTTTAAATCGACTAGAAATCAAAGGTGAGTGATTTAACTCACTCACAAATAATAAATCGTCTTATGTTAGTTAAATTAAATTTAAGATGTGATAAGAATATCATTGGTTGTTGTTTGGTAGTTTAATTTGACATTTTAATTTAATTTGAATTTATATTGAATTAAATTGCCATTTAAATTAATATTGAATTTAAATTGTTAGTTAAATACCTGATAATGAAAACCAGTTAATTGTTGTGATTTATTGGTTGATTTAGATGTTGATTGTGATGAATGTTAATTTGTTGACATTTGGATGATTGGATGTTTATATCCCTGTTATCACTATAGGTTGAAATGATACATACCCGAATGAACTTATAGATTAGGGAAAATCATTATGGGTTGAAATGATAAACCCGAGCGATTTTATTGATTTGGAAATTATTGATTCGGGATACGAGTTGAAATGATATATACTCGGAAAATTTAACTATTTAGGGTTGAAATGATACGTACCCAATCATTTGACCATATGGTAGAAAATTATATATGGATACCGTTGGTCGGTTTTAAATTATTTTTTAAATAGTAAGGTATGTTTGAAATATAAATTTGATTTTTAAATTTAATTTAATGATTATATTTAAAATTTGTATTTGGAAAATAATTTATTTTATATGTTTTAAAGTTTCAAATTATAAGTTAATATATGGTTTTAAATGTAATTTAAGGTTTTAACTTATAATATTATTTAGTTTTAAATCTGATTTTAAATAGATTAAAATTTAATTTAATAAAATATTTAATATAGTTTTAATATATATATATATATATATATTGAAATTTAATTTAATATAATAAATATAGTTTTGATTTAAGATAATAAATATAGACTTTCATAATAACTTTAATAGATAAAAGATTTTTGTAAAAGATTTTAGAATTTTGTAAAAGGTTATGTAAGGAACTTATAGAAGTTTTGTAAGAGATTTTATAATGGATTTTGTAAAATGATTTTATGAAAGATTTTTATAAAAGATTTTTATTTATAAAGGACTTATAATAATTTAAAGGATTTTATAGAAGGTTTTATAAAAGAAGTTGTATAAAGAGATTGGAAAGCGTTTTAAAGGATTTGCGTAGAAATTTATGAAAAAGGGAAGAGTTGTAAAGTGTTTTGCAATTTTAAATAGTTTTATAAATGGTTCTAAAGCATATAAATAGTTTATAAATGGTTTAAGAGAGATTTATAAATTATTTTCGAAATTGATTGTAAGAAATCTTCCTCGGTATTTATGAATATATTTATACTTTTGGAATAAGTATATGGACATCTTGATATGAAGGTATAAACTGTTTTCTGGATTTATTATTAAAAATGTTTTATAAAATGACCACGGTGTGAAAAATATAACGATTGGTTGTTAAAAAGACCGGAGTCGGATATTGTCATACTCTTTGCTAATTTCGAAACCATGTTAACAACTGTGCACGTGGTGGAGAATCCAGAACGAAGTAAGATGGTTTGGTGTAACGACCCAGAATTTGACCACTTTAAAATATACTATTTAAAGTGATTTTAAATATAAAATATATAACATTTTATGATTTAAAAAATATTAGATAGGATTTGCAAAGAGAAATATACACAAAAATAGAAATAATAGCTTATATCGACAAAAGTGACAAAATTCTAATTTCAAAAAAGCAAGTTTCAATTGTTAAATAAATTATTTTAATTAATTTATGAGTGTTTATATTTTTAAATAACATTATACAAATTTATTTTCAAATTTGGTTTATATAAATAAATAGTTTAACTAAAATGTCGAAATATGACCATAAAACGTTTTGTCGAAAATCAACGTTTTGTTCAATCTAAGTTGTCGCAACGTTGTTGCACCTTTATTTTCTTATATATAAACATATATTCAAATAGTATAAGTATTAATTAATTCACTAATCAAGTTTACTTTTACTAAACATACTTAGAAAATTCTATAATGTAATTAACAAAAAGTAAGCATAAAAAGATAAAAAGTGTTATAAAAGTCAAAAAGTAAACATCAAATCGAACAAACATAATTACTATATTCTTTACTTAATACTTAAGTGAAAGTGACTTAAAGTAATGATTTGAAATGTGATATTAAGTGTTGAAAAAATTAGTTTGCTTAAAGTATAAGTAAAGGGTATTTTGATCTTTTTACAAAATATTATTTTAATCCAAATTTTTTCCTATAAATACCAACACACTTACTCACTTTTTTTACACACCTTTCTTCTCCATTTTCAAGCTTTTCTTCCACTCTTTAATGGCTTCCATGCCTCCCTTAAAAAATTCCAAAAGCATAACAAAGTTATGGCAAAAATAATCGATAAAAAAACTATATCACTTAAGTCATGTTCAAGCTAGTAAGTTCCATCCATCCACCCAAGGCCATGTCCACCTAGAAGCCATCTCCACCTCTTTTCATCTAAACTTCTAAGATAGTAGAGCTATAGCTGGATTTCAAGAAGTTTCGGAAAAAAGTAGCGAACCTATAGTCAAATCTGTAATGATAAAATTACCAAAATTGGTAGAAAGTAAGGTTTAGATCTGGAGTTCCTTGCCTTAAAGTTTGACGGAGTGGTATCCAAAGTGAGTTATTTCTTCCTTCAAGTTTATTAAAATCATTGCTAAGTTAAATTAACTTTAAGTGTTAAGTGTTGCTTGAAAACCCTTGTTGAATGCTTGTTTACTTTGTTTCCTAAAACAATGGTTTTATTTCTTGTTTGCCCATTTGGATGATCAATTAAGTATTTTAAAATTTAGAAGTTAAATACTTAATGGGGTATGTAGAAACGACTAGTACACGTATTTCGTCTGTGAGATCCATGTAGACTTTGGTGAGGGACGGAACATGTCGAAGAGAAAGCACGTATGCTCTAAAATAAATATCAAACCGTTTTAACCCAAGATAAATTAAAGTGTTATAAATATTTGATAGAATGAAGCATTGATTATCATTTATTGTTGTATTTATTTCATTGATTGATTGTTTGAATTAGGCTCGACCAGTTTATGAGCACTGATTATTATTTATTGATTGTTAACTTTGTTCGACCAGTTTATGAACAATTAATTATCGGGTTGGGTAGAAAATAACCGTAGGCTAACATCTTGTGGTTTATTTCACGATTTGACTATAAGATGTTTAGTGATAAATATTTGGTTCACTTCAATTTAATGAATCGTTTTGAAAATTGTTTTTCAAGTTGAAATGTTATGAAATGTTTTCCTTCAAAATAGAAGAAAAAGATATATTTGAGAATAAATATTATAAAGAATGGTTTTATAAAAATGTTTTATAAAACGGAAAGAATTTCGAGGACTAAACCCGATCGCTTTAAGATGATTTTAAAAGGATTTGGAAATGGAAATTATTATAGATTTAAAGTATTTGTAATTATTAGTGTAAATGATTTTGCCACTTTAGGATATAAAGTGATTTGTTATGTTACCGATGATTCGGGTAACCCATAACTAAAAAGTGGGTAAGGGAGGTGCAGATGTTATGTAGCCTCAGTATAGTCTGCTCTTGTTGTAGAGGGATATACATATCTATATTTATTTTTTGGAAGGCTTAGACCCAGTTGCCTTGTTATGGCTAGAATCCTCCCGATCAGGTAGCATATAGTTTTTTATGCTTGTATATTGATATCGTTTCAAAACGGTGATCTGTTTTCAGATCCTGAAGTAAAGGACTAGTTTGAATATAATATATATATATATATTTCAAAGGTTTTGAAAATAAGAATTTGGGAATAAAGTCCAAAGAGATCATTTCCGTAAAGGTAACTAGATTTGAAAATCAAATTTTGAAGATTAAGCCTAAGTGGGTATTTTTGGGAATTGCATATTATTTGCTGCATCGTAGGCTCCATGAGTCCTATTTACGATAGGAGAACTATGTTGGCTTGATCCTGTATCTAATTGGATACTCAATTAGATAGGGGTACGTAGAAAGTCACAAGAGGTAGTGATGCAGCCCCAATAATAACATAACATTTTTCGATTTATTGTTTGTCATATATCGTGTATTGATGTACTTTTCCTACTTACTATTTTATTCCGTATTTAACATGTTTATTGAGTTAGCAGGAATGGCTATTGATGGTTCTCTCATCAGTGTTGTGCAGCGGTAGATTTATTTGTAGTGGTATTTGGTATGTATTAAAGCACACCTAGTAGATTAAATTGATTACTCTGATAACTTGTAAAATCGAAATTGTATCCTATACATTTTATAGTGTTGAATATTTATCAAATATTGTGTATTAAGTTGGTAATTTTCATTCGTAGTTTTAGAACGAACGGGTTTTTCGGCGATTTTGATTGGTCCAAAAATCCGGGTCGTCACATTTGGCGAACGCTACTGGTATGAGGTAAAACGCAGTCCTGACCTTTGGGTCAGCTTTATATGACTAAAACAAGAGCTATCCCGGACCAAGTGAGGTCGCTCATGTGACGACCCGCCGTTCACGACCCTCGAAAATCGACATAAATACGGTCAACGTATAACGTGCCGAACGATCGAGTGTCGGAAAGATAGATCGTTGAGGGAAAAGAAAGTAGGTAGAAGAAGAAGAAAAACTAAATAAACAGAATCTCACAGCGAATAGAACAACATATAGTATTACTAGCTCTTTACACAAGTCAAAACTGTAATATACATATCTCACATCAGGGTGCATAAATCAATAATTACCAGCTTGGACAGTTATAACAACCCGCCCTCACAATTGCTGGCAATTTCAAACAAACACTGCAGCGGAAATAAAAAAATACGAGAATACGTCTCGGTCTCCAGCTCGTCTTCTGGGCTCCATATCATCCTAACCTGAACCTGTAATACTCGATCTGACCCGAGCATTATAATAAAATAACACCCGAGTCAGTCTGGAAAACTAGCGTGAGGAATCACACTCAAATTGAATTATTAAAGTTTCAAAAATCCTTTTAAAAATCAAAGGTATCTCGTAAGACCACGCCACAAATAAACATGTCGGGTTTTTACCTTACGATAACCAAAACATTTCATACCAAAATCCTCTGATATTATAATAGTGTCTAAGTATAAATACTTATTCAAATAGCTGAAATTGTTACATTAATTATTCCAGCAATATTAGGCTCTACAATCAAAACCGTAAAGGCACGTATGGAGAGTGGATTCCAACTGAATGACTAGGTACTGGTGTACCACCTGTCACGGTACTTGTCTAGAAACACCATACCGAGGACAACTCCGGGGTCCCCTACAACACAAGACCGGACTACCCCTTAAACTGGATAGCCCGAATAAGATTACCCCGCGGTTGGGATCAGTAACCGCACCACACGGCCGAATAATAAAAAGGGACTCTAGATAGGGGTAACCTTACCCTACTTGGGTGCGACCCATTTAGCCTTGCTATATCTCCCTTGATTTTCAGTCATTCCCGGTAGATGAGGCTCGAGGCTAAGCGTTACCTTTTAAGAAATATTCACTTAGAATGTTCATTGTCCTTCAATGACAATGTACTGATAGCATTCATCCATACAAGTCCGTTCCTAGCCCAAACGGAACCAAAGGCACTATTCCTACTACATCCATTTGGATCACCCTTAGGATTAGTAGCGATTAGCCCTTGCACTTCACTGCTCCATCTTCGACTCCATGCTCTTGTCTTCATTACGAAAACGTACTCGTTGGATCGAAGTGGTTTTCGGATCACAAATCCGATCCCGGTCTCTCCGAAACAACATTCGCCATTCCCCGGTAAACTAAACCTCGGTTCTTTATGAAATACACAGACGCGAATAAGATCGGAGATCACCTCCTAACCGTTAGTGGACGGATTTCCTTAAACACGTCCTAGAAGAACGAACGAGTTTATACGTACAGTATAGCACCTCAAACGGTAACTGTACCATATAATTCCCGTACTTCTTCTAGATATTCCCAAAGTTATATTTGGGTCCAGATTTGATAGTCGGTTATTTAACTATCAAATAAACAATCAATTCAACCAAATACTTCAATTTCACCGAAAACTCCAAGTCTTTATTTAAAATTAAATTTTAAATAAATTGAATCTCTTTATCCAAAACTATATACTTTTCTTATCGAAATCAGTATATTCACAAAGTATCCTTTCAAAAATATTTGAAAACCCTTTTCAACATAATGTGGAAAGTACCACTGCGGTATCAAACCATGGATCACAGCTCAATGGTTACGTCTCTATCCCAAAGAAATTCAAGACTTAGCTGCAGGCACTCACTGCCTTCGATTTACGCAACACGAGTATACCATTTACTTCCCAAAAACTTTATTTTCAATATTATCTCAAAATAGTGCTTATAAGTTCTAAAATAAATTTTCAAGTTTAAACTAGGTAAATATACTTAAATAAAAGTTATTATACAAAACCATATTAAAAATTAATAATTATCTTTTAAAAACAAAATGCTGACTAGTGCTTAAATAATAATAAATCTTAACACTCATTACAAAGAAACTAATTAATAATAAGATATGCTTTGGACAAACTTAAAATAATTAAACAACTAATTTTCTAGAATATTTTAACACTTTACAAATTATCAAATTAATAATTTAAAAATCCTCTTTTCAAAACAAGCCTAGATTCTCGATTTTTAAACCTTTATATTTTTAAACAAATACCATTTACAGATTTATTATTTAAAATCCTTTATTTAATACTTTTATTCCAAAATCCTTTCACAATACTCCGATTTGGCTAAGTACCAATTTCAAAAAAAACCATTTATTTTATCCAATTGGTTAACCTAAAATTCTTTATAAAACATTTTGCTCAAAACCCCTTTTTATTTTCTTTCCCAATTAAAACATATATTACTGGTATTTAAAATACCAGAATCTAGGTCAAAACCGGCCACAGCATCCAAACAAATCCAAATCACACAATAACCTGTCACGGATTATTTGAACAAAACATATATCACTATATACACAATTAAAATCAACATTTTGAGGAATCCCGTTGAATCCCTCCAACCTGTTTCCCTGCATCCACATATGTTAGCACAGCATAAAAATACCAATTCCACTTCGAGGTGGAATATCGCGGTATATAGGGTCATCCACTATTATGCGGGGCGCATAGGGTCTCATCCGCTATATAAATGCGAGAATATCAATCACTCCAACATATATATACTACTATATATAATATCACATCCAATTGATCAAATACATCAATTTAACCAATCAATCATTTATTAATTTTAACTATTTAAAATTAATCACTGGTGGTCCAAAATTGAGTGAGATTAAATCCCCTTGAGTTTTAAATCGCCAAGCGTTCCAATTTTAAATTAAATCGAACGGCGTTCGATTTAACCTAAAATTTTAACAAGCTCTAAACATCTCCAGATCTGCACTCCAACGTAGATCTCGTCTCTGCGATTCCGGCGCCGCTTGATTCGTCCGATTTCGACCTCGTATGACTAAGATACAATTTTTCAAAGTTTGAATATAATTTATAAATAAATTTTCAATTTTCTTTTTTATATATTTTACAAATTTAAACCTGGACGTTCGATTAGCAACCACGAATCAAGGCCGCACATCCACTATCCTTCTCCTTCATCACGTTCATGGCCAACGAACCCACAGCTGTACCCCTTTCCTCGATCGCTGATGCTCCTCTGGCCAACTTCATGAGGCGACCATCAATTTAACCGCCAACTCGAGCTCCTCCTTCAGTCAAAAGCACGGCAAGCTCGGTGCCCTTTCCTTCATGAATTTCAAGCACGAACGCGCGGCCTTCGTCAACGATTTGCTGCTTCCTCGAGTCGTCGCAGCTCAGATCCACCGTTGGATAGTTTCATCTCGACAAGCTCTACCACTTCCTAGTTGGAGCCTCGGCCTGAAAACGCCTGGATGAAGAGGATTTGATGGAGGAAGGTGGTGTGGTATCGACCATCAATATTCACTGTGGCGGCTCGTGAAAACAGAACTAGGGTTTACTGTTCGCAACAGTATATATATGTATGTATGTATGTATGTATGTATGTATATATATATATATATATGTATGTATGTATATATGTATTCAATATTATTTTATTAATATATTTCAATTTTTACAAGTTTTTCAAACGAACTCCAAACGAAACGTGCTGCTGGGCGTTTATAATGTTTTACCCACATTTCGAACACAATGGAACGCGTTTCGGGGCCTAATTCGATCGTATGTGGAAGATAGCTTTTTGAATCAAATTAAAATAATAAATTTCGATATTTATTTCAACATGTTTCTATTTCGTACGACCAAACGGTAACTCCAAACGCTACGAAATTTGAAATCCGATAATAATACACTATTACGAATCCAATGGAACTGGTTTCGTCGAATTCCGAGACTGTGCCCCAAAAGGCTATTTTAACTCATCGATTAAATCGAGCGATTTTCAAAATCGTCGAAATCATTTATAATTTCAATTTTTAAAACTTACTAACTCCAATATAAATCAAATATAATTTATATCCACCTAAGAAATCATTCTGATTCATATTAAATCAAAATTCGATTATTTTCCTTATTATCGTATATTAAATTACTATTTATCCACATCCAATCAAATTGTTATACTTGAATTTATAAAAACTATTTCACTAATTCAACCTAATCCTCCGTATTCACAACCAATTAATAATCCAAATTCAACATTTAAAATAAATTAAATGTTTAAAAACTAAGACCAAATTATGGGTCGTTACATTCCTTCCCTCTTATAAAAATTTCGTCCTCGAAATTGCTAAGGTAGGAAAAATGCTCCCAAACCCATTAACTTACCCAAAACCCACTTAGTTAAATTCCTACATTCACTTTCAAAACCCTTGTTTCTATCCAAAAAAATTGGCTTTGATTTCTAATGCAAACACCTTGATTTTTAATACAATTCAAAATCAACTTTCCAGTTAACCAAAATTTCCAAAATTTTCAAAAATTTTCTAACACCCTAAATTTCTGAAAATTTTTGACAGCGTCTCCTTTGTACGGAGAGCCTTTTACAATATTACAAAAGAGATAAATATATATACATCGTCCCACACGGTCGGAAAACAATATATATATATATATATATATATATATATATATCATTTCTTAATTTTATTGCGTAGGTGTACCTCATATTAGCGTTTTTAAGCAAGCAGCTTATTCTATATGCATTTATGCAACCCAAAATCTACCCAAACGGCTCCTTGTACATGTACTTACTCAAAATAAGAACATAAGTTTTCAATATCATGAAATTTTAACATCTCATTTATTTAACTAGCTAAACACATCCACTTCATAAACCAAACATGCCAAACATAAATCACAAGCAATCATGAGGTTCAACACTAATCTAATTTCTTCCCATGGATCATATATCATTTCATTCAATTCGAAATGATTTACAACCAATTTTTATTGCATTCATTTCATATTTACAACAAACAACTCATATTCACTCCAATTTGATTTTTATGTGCTTTACTTACATAAATCCACTCTTATTCAATTTCAAATTGATTTACAATCAATTTATTTGCATTCCACTTATATTTACTCCCATTTATGCAAATCCATTTTATTAACCACAATTTAACCCTTTTTAAATTGGCTTTAAACCAATTTATCAAATTCCCATTTAATTTCCATTTATGTTATTCACCAAACCTTGTTTCTTTTATGTTGCATTAAACAACATTCCAATCCGGTTAATTTTATTTATGAATCCATTTCATAAATAATCACTTTAGTTAAGTCTCCATTGCAACCAAATTCCATTTCAAATTGAATCTTATTCAATTAATTCGTTTTCATTTACTTAGTATATCCCATTTATACTATATCATAACATGGTTGCTGCACCTGCCTTTCTATTTACTTTACTTCAAACTTATTTTTTATCTTTACCATTCACTTTCATTTTATTCACATAGATTTATTCGCTTCATTTTATAGTGAATGGCATTTCATTATAAGCTAATTTATTTGTAAACCATTTTACCAAAAAAAATTCTAAGGTTTATTATAAACATCCCCTATCACTGCTTATGGTTACACTCGGCTTTAAAACTTAAGTTCACACTCAAACTCATCCAATCCATATTCCAAAGCATATTCAATTTATTTACTCTTAAATCGAATTCATTTCTTATTATCAATACTTAACCATTTTAATTTGGTTTTGCTTTTTCCATTTCCCCCAGTTTAATAAGTTATATAACTTATTTATTCACAATTTTCTTAAATTTTCACTTAAGTCTTACTTACATTTAATGTTTATAGCATGAAGTTATATAAACACTTCACCATCAAGTTATATTTTATTTTACTCGATTTCAATTCACCTTTCTTTTTAAATTCAATTTTGAATTTCCATTTCTTTTACCACAATACCAACCCTTTTTCATTTAGGTTTCACCATTCCATTTCTCTATTCATAAGTTCACCAACTTATTTACTTAAAATCTCATTTACTTACTTAATTCCATTTTCATCTTATAATCATCATTCTGGATTATCTATATCGCTTAATAGGTTAAGTGTATTCATCCCATTCAATAATTATAACTTATATTTATACAACTATCTTGCATTTCAACTTTATATTCCACTTAATTCAATTCAAATTCAATTTCAATTTTTATTTAACTTATCTCAAGTTAAATTTTCAACCCATCTCATTCACTTTAATTTGCTCAAGTTAAATTTGAATTCCAGGATTTAAAATTTCCATTTTCCTTCCTTATCTATACCAACATCAATTTATAAGTTCAAAAAAACAAATTTCTCTTAACCTTACAAATCTTTTAAATAGAAACCCAGAATTCATTTACCCGGTTTTATTTTAAAACATTCAAAATCATAAAATAACATATACTCGCCTTGGTATATCAAATCATACTTCCGGATTTTCAAAACAACTTGGTTTTGCCTGAAACAATTCCCATTTGGAATTTCTAAACAAACTTGTTTATCAGACAAGTCTAAACAAATATCATAACCAATCACCACGGTAGCAATCCATCACTTAGAAACTCGAAAATGAATACTGATGATGTGGCCATCATCATCAGGATTATTTTTCAACGACTGAAGTGAGTTCAGTGCTTCCTTACTTTTCAAAATTCCATTTTGAAACAATTTTCCTTTTCCAAAAACATTTCCAAGTAATACACCATTATTCCCTTCAAACCACTTTGGAAAACACTTTCCAACATTTCCAAGATTTAAAAATCCCAACACTTAGTTCCAAACTCCTTTTAACCCATTTCCCAAAATGTCCGGGATTTAAACTCTGGTTTAAATCAAATTTTAGTTATACTTCTTTGTATAATCATTCTTATAAACTCCTATTTGGTTATGTATATATAACCGTTTCAAATTTTATAATCGTATTTTGATTTTAATATTAACGACCAAACATCCAAATATATATACTATAATAATTTTAGAAAATTATTTCCTTTATATCAAATTATAATTTTGGGTAAAATTATTTCATTTACCCACTTTAAAACAATACTATGTCGGTTTACCTTATTTAAGAGTTTAGAAACCTTTATCGATATGGTTGTACTTCCCGTACCGACCAAAATTCATAAACACTCAACCGATTAGTCAACACAATACAAAAACATTCTACATTCACTAACAATTACGCGCTCATATCTATTATTACACTCAACTCATTCTAGAGTACTACTGACTCCATCTCTAATGAGTAATCCCCACCAAAGCCTAGGTATATCGCCAACCTAAGCTCTGATACCACATGTGACGACCCGCCCTTCACAACCCTCGAAAATCGACATAAATACGCTCAACGTATAACGTGCCGAACGATCGAGTGTCGGAAAGACAGATTGTTGAGGGGGAAAGAAAGTAGGTAGAAGAAGAAGAAAAACTAAACAAACAGAATCTCACAGCGCACAGAACAATATACAGTATTAATAGCGCTTTACACAAGTCAAAACTGTAATATACATATCTCACATCAGAGTGCACAAATCAATAATTACCAGCATGGACAGTTATAACAACCTGCCCTCACAATTGCTGGCAATTTCAAACAAACACTGCAGCGGAAATAAACAAATACGAGAATACGTGTCGGTCTCCTGCTCGTCTCCTGAGCTTCATAGCATCCTAACTTGAACCTGTAATACTCGATCTGACCCGAGCATTGTAATAAAATAACACTCGAGTCAGTCTGGAAAACCAACGTAAAGAATCACACTCAAATTGAAATATTAAAGTTTCAAAAATCCTTTTAAAAATCAAAGGTATCTCGTAAGACCACGCCACAAATAAACATGTTGGGTTTTTACCTTATGATAACCAAAACATTTCATACCAAAATCCTCTGATATTATAATAGTGTCCAAGTACAAATACTTATTCAAATAGCTGAAATTGTTACATTAATTATTCCATCAATATTAGGCTCTACAATCAAAACTGTAAAGGCACGTATGGAGAATGGATTCCAACTGAATGACTAGGCACTGGGGTACCACCTGTCACGGTACCTTTCTAGAAACACCGTACCAAGGACCACTCCGGGGTCCCCTGCAACACAAGACCGGACTACCCCTTAAACTGGATAGCCCAAATAAGATTACCCCGCGGTTGGGATCAACAACCGCACCACTCAGCCAAATAATAATAAGGGACTCTAGATAGGGGTAACCTTACCCTACTTGGGTGCGACCCACTTAGCCTTGCTGCATCTCCCCTGATTTTCAGTCATTCTCGGTTGATGAGGCTCGAGGCTAAGCGTTACCTTTTTAGAAATATTCACTTAGAATGCTCGTTGTCCTCCAATGACAATGTACTAATAGCATTCATCCGTACAAGTCTGTTCCCGGTCCGAACGGAACCGAATGCACAATTCCTACGACATCCTTTTTGGAATCACCCTCGGGATTAGTAGCGATTAGCCCTTGCACTTCACTACTCCAACTTCGACTGCATGCTCTTGTCTTCATTACGAAAACGTACTCGTTGGATCGAAGTGGTTTTCGGATCAAAAATCCGATCCCGGTCACTCCGAAACAACATTCGCCCTTTCCCGGTAAACTAAACTCGGGTTCTTTAGGAAATACACAGACGCGAATAAGATCGGAGATCACCTCCTAACCGTTAGTGGACGGATTTCCTTAAACACGTCCTAGAAGAACGAACGAGTTTATACGTACAGTATAGCACCTCGAACGATAACTGTACCATATAATTCCCGTACTTATTCTAGATATTCCCAAAGTCATATTTGGGTCCAGATTTGATAGTCGGTTATTTAACTATCAAATAAACAATCAATTCAACCAAATACTTCAATTTCACCGAAAACTCCAAGTTTTTATTTAAAATTAAATTTTAAATAAATTGAATCTCTTTATCCAAAACTACATACTTATCTTATCGAAATCAGTATATTCACAAAGTATCCTTTCAAAAATATTTGAAAACCCTTTTCAACATAATGTGGAAAGTACCACTGCGGTATCAAACCATGGATCACAGCTCAATGGTTACGTCTTTATCCCAAAGAGATTCAAGACTTAGCTGCAGGCAATCACTGCCTTCGATTTACGCCACACGAGTATACCATTTACTTCCCGAAAACTTTATTTTCAAAATTACCCCAAAATAGTGCTTATAAGTTCTAAAATAAATTTTCAAGTTTAAACTAGGTAAATATACTTAAATAAAAGTTATTATACGAAACCATATTAAAAATTAAAAATTATCTTTTAAAAACAAAATGCTGACTAGTGCTTAAATAATAATAAATCTTAACACTCATTACAAAGAAACTAATTAATAATAATATATGCTTTGGACAAACTTAAAATAATTAAACAACTAATTTTCTAGAATATTTTAACACTTTACAAATTATCAAATTAATAATTTAAAAATCCTCTTTTCAAAACAAGCCCAGATTCTCGATTTTTAAACCTTAATATTTTTAAACAAATACCGTTTACAGATTTATTATTTAAAATCCTTTATTTAATACTTTTATTCCAAAATCCTTTCACAATACTCCGATTTGGCTAAGTACCAATTTCAAAAAGGGGATTTTAGGCTCAGGGTAAAAGTTATAGAAAAATTTAGTTTTAAGGACAAGAAGTTTGCTTTTTAGGCTAAAGGACACTTTTTAGTGTAAATCACAAAATGATAGTTGTAACTATCATTTTCTGTTTACACTAAAAAGTGTCCTTCAGACTAAAAAGCAAACTTGCTGTCCCTGGGACTAAAAATTTTCGCAACTTCTTCCCTGAGCCTATTTTCCTGTTTAAAAAAAACCATTTATTTTATCCAATTGGTTAACCTAAAATTCTTTATAAAACATTTTGCTCAAAACCCCTTTTTATTTTCTTTCCCAATTAAAACATATATTACTGGTATTTAAAATACCAGAATCTAGGTCAAAACCAGCCACAGCATCCAAACAAATCCAAATCACACAATAACCTGTCACGGATTATTTCAACAAAACATATATCACTATATACTCAATTAAATTCAACATTTTGAGGAATCCCGTTGGATCTCTCCAACTTGTTTCTCTGCATCCACAGATGTTAGCACAACATAAAAATACCAATTCCACTTCGAGGTGGAATATCGCGGTATATAGGATCATCCGTTATTATGCGGGTCGCATAGGGTCTCATCCGCTATATAAATGCGGGAATATCAATCACTCCAACATATATATACTACTATATATAATATCACATCCAATTGATCAAATGCATCAATTTAACCAATCAATTATTTATTAATTTTAACTATTTAAAATTAATCACTAGCAGTCCAAAATTGAGTTAGATTAACTCACCTTGAGTTTTAAATCGCCAAGCATTCCAATTTTAAATTAAATCGAACGGCGTTCGATTTAACCTAAAATTTTAACAAGCTCCAAACGTCTCCAGATCTGCACTGCAGCGTAGATCTCTTCTCTGCGATTCCGGCGCCGCTTGATTCGTCCGATTTCGACCTCGTATGACCAAGTTACAATTTTTCAAAGTTTGAATATAATTTATAAATAAATTTTCAATTTTCTTTTTTATATATTTTACAAATTTAAACCTGGTCGTTCGATCAGCAACCACGAATCAAGGCCGCACATCCACTATCCTTCTCCTTCATCACGTTCACGGCCAACGAACCCACAACCATAACCCTTTCCTCGATCGCCGATGCTCCTCTGGCCAACTTCATGACGATCGACGACCATCATTTTAACCGCCAACTCGAGCTCCTCCTTCGGTCAAAAGCACGGCAAGCTCGGTGCCCTTTCCTTCACGAATTTCAAGCACGTACCCGCGGTCTTCATCAACGATCTGTCGCCTCCTCGAGTCGTCGCAGCTCAGATCCACCGTTGGATAGCTTCGTCTCGACAAGCTCTACCACTTCCTAGTTGGAGCCTCGGCCTGAAAACGCCTAGATGAAGAGGATTTGAAGGAGGAAGGTGGTGTAGTATCGGCTATCAATATTCACTATGGCGGCTCGTGGAAACAGAACTAGGGTTTATTGTTCGCAACAATATATATATATACGTATTCAACATTAATTTATTAATATATTTCAATTTTTACAAGTTTTTCAAACGAACTACAAACGAAACATGCCGCCAGGCATTTATAATGTTTTACCTGCATTCCGAACACAATGGAACGTGTTTCGGGGCCTAATTCGATCGTATGTGGAAGATAGCTTTTTGAATCGAATTAAAATAATAAATTTCGATATTTATTTCAACACGTTTCTATTTCGTACGACCAAACGGTAACTCTAAACGCTACAAAATTTGAAATCCGATAATAATACACTATTACAGATCCGATGGAACCGGTTTCATCGAATTCCGAGACTATGCCCCGAAAGGCTATTTTAACTCGTCGATTAAATCGAGCGATTTTCAAAATCGTCGAAATCATTTATAATTTCAATTTTTAAAACTTACTAACTCCAATATAAATCAAATAGAATTTATATCCACATAAGAAATCATTCTGATTCATATTAAATCAAAATTCGATTATTTTCCCTATTATCGTATATTAAATTACTATTTATCCACATCCAATCAAATTGTTATACTTGAATTTATAAACTATTTCACTAATTCAACCTAATCCTCCGTATTCACAACCAATTAATAATCCAAATTCAACATTTAAAATAAATTAAATGTTTAAAAACTAAGACCAAATTCTGGGTCGTTACCTCGCACCTCCGATCGAACACGCTTCTTTGATACCATATCTGTTATTTTATGATTGATTTGGTGGCCACCTTTGATTTGATTATGGAAGTGTGTTCCGAGGTGGACAGTAGTAGCTACTATGCGTTACCAACAGTCCGGGCGTGCAAAACGGTAGAATCATACCCTGAGCATTACCTCGCGTGCCTTGTCATATGCCTTATCGAGGCCACTACGAATTTGGTTTGTGTCGTGCCTATGGAGTGCTCCCTGATAGCCCACCGGTTTGGTGGAGTTTACAGTACTGTATAGACTATGACATTTATAAAATGTGTTAAGGGGGATATGGATAACGCATTAACGCTATTTTAATACTTTACTTTACTGATAGACAATACATATATACGTATATTACTACATATAGATAGCTTAACGGATCCATAGAAGATGGAAGATCCCGAAACATCTCTTAAGTTATTGCACGCACGTCATACACTGAATAGGAGATGTAAAATTCCGTAAACACCTCTGAAGCCATTACATCCATATTTACTTGTTGTTGATTTAACTTACACAAGAACTTTTAGTTCTGACTCGAGTATTTTGTCTTTTCATTACGTTGGGTCGGCCTGAGCTTTTCAGTATTGAAGACATTATTTCTGGAGGACTAAGACGAAGTTTAGTATTATATTATTTGTATTATTCCACTGCATCATGTTGTTCCACTGCATTATCCTATTTTACCTACTGTATGTATAACTCTGATTGTTGTAAAAATTATGTAATCAAATGTACATTATAAAACAGCTTCATGAACTGTTATTTGATTATAAAATTTTTCATTCCGCTATGAGATTCTATACTTTGTTTTTCCTTCTTTTCTCTTATTTTCTTATTTACCCCATTAACAATCCTCCCTTTTGAATGGTTTGAGTTGATATGTGTGGTTTATTGTCGATTTAAACGTCCAAAAACGTGGGTCGTTACAATAGATTAGTCCTTTTTAGAAGTTAAGGCTACGGTTGGTTTACCGTTTTTAGATTTGAGTTTTCGTTCATACAAAAATGCGTACGACGCATGTATATTATGAAAAACTATCATTTTAGAAAATGAAGTTAGCACACAAAATATAAAGCAACTTTTTTTAATTTTTGTTTTTTGAAAAACAATGGAAGCACGAGAAACAATTTATCATTCTGTCATCCCTTCATCCCCTCTGTTGTCCCCTCCATCTTCCATCCATCTCCTACGTCGTCCCTCCATTCTTCTTATATTTTGTAATTAATGTTGAAAACTCAAAACACAACGGACCCTTAGCTTAAAGGTCTTATCAAAATTTGGGATACAAATAAGTAGTCTATACATATGTTTTCTTTCGAGATACAAATCAAAGGATGTTATCTTTATAACATACAAAAATTGTAAAATAGTTACTTATTTAAGGCACTGAGTATCAAGTAAATTAAAAATAAAATATCAAATACGCCACAAGCTTTTTGGATGTAAAACAAAAACCAACATACTATGGTACACATAGGATAGTGTTCAACTCCATTGATGATTTCATGTTATCTAACCAATGTTTAGAGGGGAAAAATGACATAGTAAGTAATGCATTTACAACTACCCTGGGGTACATTTGCAATGAAAAAGGTACATTAAAGTTTAAACACCGAGAAAACGAAAACGCTATGCGGAAGTGCTTTGAATATACAAGTCTGCAAAGTTATCAAAATGAGATTCAAATCGTAAATCGTAAAGTTTAAATTCTAAATCAAAACGGGATTTAAATCGTAAATAGAAGATTTAAAAGATCCATGTTTTTAAGGTTTATGCACTTTTAAATTGATTTTGATGTTTGAATTTCTACATCAAAACCTAAAACTCAATTTTTTCTTTCGTTCCATTTTTATTTTGTTTAGAAAACTTAGAATTGAAGTTGTAGACTCAAATAAGTATATTGAATATATATCAATATATATTCAATGAATTTTCTCTACTGTGGTTTTAACTAATTTGAATCAGAATGTAAATCAAATCGTAAAGGAAGAAATTCAATCTAAAATAAGATCTAAATCATAGGATTTTAAGATTTTTGATAACAATGCAAGTCTACAAGTAAACAATGATAACATAGAAAGAAAATAATTGATGAGTATACTTAGGCAACTTGAGCAACTTAAGAAGAAGAAGAACTTCACAATTGTAGATACATCAGTGTGCTACATTGTATTATTCTGTACATTATTTTTGTTTTAAGTAATAAGATCATTAACTTTTCCCAAAAAAGAATAAATACATGGATAATATTTATTAGCTTTTCAAAGTGCTATGTTGGCAATCCAACCTATTGGCATACCAGATACGACATTATTAAAGAAGAAAAACAACGATATAAGTTACAAATTGCTTAAATTTCTACTTTTCATTAGTAGAGATAGTATTGTATGATTAGTTTAAGAAAGGAGAAACCGAACCATGGATGTACTGGTACATGACCAAATGTTCCGATGACCAGACTAACACTACCACTAACACTACCGTATTGATTGCAATCTTCACTGTATCTTAAAAAAATGAATTACTCAAGGGTGTGTTTTATGTCACTCATGCAGTACAAACCCTACACTTTTCTCTCAACAATCGATGTATAACCATCCAGCCGGCCTTGGAGGTTGATTTTTAATTTTGCTAGTGTAAGTGTAAAATTATTTCATCCATAGCTAGCATTTAACTTATTAATACTAATATATTATTAGAAGAAACATGTTTTTAAATATATAATAGGAATATATATAATATTAAACAATTATTTTAGTATAAAATGGTTAGATTTTTTTATATATTTTAACGTCAATGATCACTAACTCAAGTGGTATGACGCTGTAGGTTGAGATCTTAGAGGTCTTTGATTTGAACCTCCGAGACATCAAAATGAATGCTAAGCTTGACTAAAGTATCACTCCTATTAACCAAAAAAATTATGAAACATTTTAAAAGCAAACAAAAGAAACATATAAGAACAATTGTAAAATAGTTGCCATATAAGACACTTTCCAACAAAGTAAATAAAATAAAATATTAATTTTATAATACTACTTTCTTGTGTTATGCTACTTTCTATAGAAGTCAGTGTCGTTCCAAAGATCTAACCCAAGTCACCAACATGACAAATGAAAATAATATGCAACAACTTAGTTGTTACTCAAAATAAAATGGATATAGTTCTTATATTATATAATTATTAATAGAAACAATAAGTGCATAGGCACTTATTAGTAATCATGAAACATTTTATAATTAAGAACTTTGCCAAACATAAACAAATGCTCATTTCCCACAAAAATAAAAATCAAATTGTTTGCATGCGAATGGAAATACTTATCACTATGCTACGACGATTTTTTGTTAAATGCCTATACATATATTGATAATCAAGAAGTGAAAGAATTTCCATATGAAAGGATCTCGAATCACGATATAAACATTACAAAAAAGTCCATTGCTAAATATCAAATCTCGATAGAAATGTAAAATAAAGTCCATAGCTAAAGAATGATTCTAGATTATTTGCATTATATTCAAATATACATGTGTGTGTACGTGTGATACACACACATATATTACAACCACTTTATTGTTGCACAAATTGATAAATATTTTATAGATTGAAGCAATATAAGAAACATTTTCATATATATTATAATAGTGAAAACGTATTAAAAATGTTGGAAATTAATATATCTAGTTATCTCCACTTACCTTTTATGCCTTTATTACTTTAATAAGATCTATAAATATTCTTATTATAACATTTATAAACCATGATAATCAAGTCGCTTCTTTAGCAATGCGTTATCCTCTTATATCTAGAATGCACCTTGTTCTGTTTGAATAAAATTATTTCTCATTTTGTGATTCTCATGTTTATGCATTATCAACTTATGCATGCATTCTAGTAGGCCTGTCAATGGGCAGGGTTCGGTCCGGGTATTATAAAACCCGGACCCGAGTCCAATTACTATAATTAAAACCCGAGCCCGGTCTAAACCCTCAGGGTATTTCAACCCAATATCCGAGCCCGACCCGTCGGGCTTTTTAAGCCCGCTGGGTAATAACTATATACCTAACTCAGAATATTTATGTTAAAACAATATTTTAAAACTGCAACTTTGGTAAAATTTATATACAAACAATGTTAACATATAAATTGAACGGTGATGTAGTCAAGCTCATAACAAAAGTATGCAAAAACATCTACATTTAAACAAACAAAATGGTAAATAAATAATATACGCACTCATGTTTTGATACGACGAAAAACTAATAGTCGGGTCGGGCCAACCGAGCCGGGTTTTGATAAAACCGTACCCGACCCAGATCGGGCCTGAGTCGGGCTTGGGTAGTAAAAGGCAAAACCCATACCCGCATAATAGGGCGGGTTCGGGCCGGGCCCGGGCCGAAGCCCGTACCATTGACAGGCCTACATTCTAGCACAAATATCATATTAGCTTATTGTATTTTGTTATGAGTTTATATGTTAACTGAGGTAAAAACTAGTTTTCATAGCATAATATAGCACAAAGATTGTAGTTGATTGATAATGATCATGAGACCATCAAACATGGTTAAACTACCTTTCGAAAATTGAATATGTAATAGTTCAAATACAAAATTACTGTTTTTGAAGAAACTGAAAAAAGATAATGATATAAAATAAACAACTTGGGTACTCAAATTTTTACGAGTAGCCAAGGGATTCAGGTTAGCTTTGACGAGTAATCTGGAGGAGCAATGGAGCAGGAGGCTTCAGCGTTGTAGATATAGATAGTAGTTTCCGCTGTGTTGATCTTGTTTAGATCTTTGTTTTGTATTGAGATGTAATAACTAGACAGATGTTTATAATTGTCTAGTATATGATATGTAATCTGTGTAACTCTGATAAGTGTTGTATATGATACTATGTAATATTTATGTGATATAATATATTTTGTTCGTTTCCGCTGTGAGTATTTGTGTTTGTTTCTTTTCTCTTCTTCTCTTTTCTACTTCTCACCCCTTTCTTTCTTATTAGCGATACGACTTTCTATGGAGAGAAAGTCTTGGTCGTTACAGTGGTAGTTAAGAATTTAGGATAGCTATTCTTCGAGTTTTTTTTAAAGAACCTTACTCTAATATTCCAGTAAGAATAAACTGTTTCATTTCCCGACTAGTAACAAATATACATTTAGGCTTCGCTTAGGAGTTTATTTTCTACCGGTTTTGGATAGCTTTGTATTTTGAGTGTTATTATAACCCTTGCTTGTAAGATTTTTTTCACACCGGCTGTAGTTTGTTATAAAACCGGTGTAGTGTAATTTCGATAGCAATCTCAATCCATCAAATTAAGGTGTTTTGAAGGGTTATAACTTTTTTTTTCATTATACATGTACTAATTATATTGTAGAATTAATCTTCATAAAACTAGAGAATAAATATAAGGATATATATGCAATGTTACTTTAGTGAAAAACTCTCAAAACCGGTGTATGTTAAACTCTCAAGCATGTATTGATCGATTATAACAATACTTCATGTAAACCAATCAAAACCGCTGCAATCATTTACGGCCAAAACCAACACTCTCAAAACCTCGCATAACCAGTACTACAAAACTCCCAAACGGAGCCTTACCGTTCGATTCATACAACTATGTGCTAAATGCTACAAATGTCTCAATTTAAATATCATCAAGGTCGTTGTAGTATAGTGGTGAGTATTCCTGCCTGTCACGCGGGTAACCCGGGTTCGATCCCCGGCAACGGCGTTATGTTTCTTTTTTTCCACTATTTGTTGAAGTTGAATTTTATCTACCATCATGGAATTTTACATTTCCCTCGTATTCATAAACTTCATCAAACTGTATCTCCAGGGAAATATTACTGATTATAATTATGTTTTTATGCGTGTGTCATACCTACACATTATCATAATGATACCAAAACTGTGTTTACAAAGCAATAAACTTTGTCTCAATTTGTGTACCTCAGTAATTATGTGGCAAAATCATTTTCTTCCAACCAGCTAGCTAACTAAAGTTACATCTACAGTCACCTTTCTCAATTTTTACAAAAACAAGTTTTGTGCTAAAGCTATTATGGACGAATATAAATATTCATAACTCAATTCCAAAAATTTACTCCAACAGTGTTTGGTAGGTCTTATGAATCGTTACCAACTAAATACAAACTTCAATCTACAGGTTTGAATTTGCAAATAAAAAAACCAACCTTTCTAGCATCAAATAATTTCCACGACATCGCTAATTATACAACGTAAAAAATAACAAATCATTAAAGTCAAAAAAAAATACCATAACCAAATACAAAACTCACTCGCGAGAAATCAGAGGTGGCCCAAGCAATTTTGTCGAATCAACAGAAGAATCCCTACCTTGATTTTTCAAAATTGTTTTGCTCAGTTTAAGGCGTCGGTTTGGATTTGGGTTTTCGGCAGCTTCTTCTCCGATGGGTACTAGCGTCATCCATTTATCTTTCGTATTTGATTTGGGATTCAGCTTGAAGTGCGTGGATGAGAATTTTCTAGGGCTAGGGATTTAGGAAAATTGGGGTGGAAATGGCGGGAATCTTGAAGTACTAGCGTCTCCCTCCACCCTTGCTCCGAGACCATGTCTGCAGGTCGAGCGCCTCAATGGTACAATGGATTCCTTTTACAAAACCGGTATCATCTGATTGTCTATGGATAGCTAATCTAGATTCAAGCTACCTCATGTACACCCTTCCCACAACACCGAAGTATTATCATCCCAATGTGGATCGTGATTCATTCTTGAAGTACCTCACACTAACTGGTTGCCCCAAGTCAGGCATACCAAACCAATATATATATATATATCGCCCAAACCGTGCATATATATATATATATGTGTGTATATATATATCACTTGAACCACATATTTATATATCTGTATAATATATTTCGTCCACTATTCGATAACCCTAAGTCATGCATACCAAAATATACATACGCTTAAATTGTGTATCGAAAAATCACATTAAAGTGTCATTACTACCAAAGAGACCTATCAAGAGTCACAACTATATTGTGGACTCCCCTCAAAACCAACACCTCAAAGAAGTTGGCATGTAGGTACTATTGCAGCGCCCAAGAGTACTGTGGAACAGTATATGACCTACTCTAGATTGGCGTCCCAATCTCTCTCAGCCCCTACTCTGGGATCACGTCTATGGATCGTGCACCTCAATGGTACAATGGTTTCCATGCACCAATCGGTAGCCCTAATTAGAACATACCATATCAACAAATATGATATAATATTCCATGCATCTCCCAGTAGCCCCAAGTTAGACATATCAGGACTATATCTATACATATAGACATATATAAATCACATACTTCATCTATGTATGTGTGTGTGTATAACCAATGCAACTATATGGAACTAATAAACACATATCATGCACATTTACATACACAAAGGCAATGCACAACCAAAGTAACAAATCCATCATCTCAAGATCAATAACAATTCACACTTACAATCATATAAACAATTTAATAAAAATGCATCTTACTTATGTAATCAATCTAACAATTAAATCTTCTTCGTATTATTTTATTCGTATTATTTTATAGAAGTCTCAAACTTATTTTATAAAGTAATGTGCTTGCATATCAATCATACTATAGCTTATTTTTACTTAATTCTTCTATTTAAATTAATGTTAGCTATCAATAAGGCCTCAAATATTATATATCTCATCTACATAATTTCTATATATATGTATACACATATATCTCAAACCATTTCTTAGAGTCTAAAGTTAATAAATCACATTATTACAATATTCGGGATTTTATAACCTTACTCAAAGCTCATTAAACAATACAATACTTCTATGTAATTTTTAACTTCTCAAATCACATTTATATAAGTTCACCGGTTTGTTAATTATTGATTTACACTATAATAAACCAATATCAAGGCCAAATAAACTTCAGAGCCCTTATAATACAAGTGTAACTACCTAAATTATTATTTTAGCCTTACAGCTTATTTTAAAGGTCATACTTCTAATTTACGATTAGTAATAAAATATATAATAATATTTCTATCACTAATATAACTACAAATTAGGGTTCTAATTAATTTATAACCGCTATAAATTAATATTGTAACGACCCGTAATTTTACGGATCGAAAGATCGTAAAACAGTTGTCATTAGGTCGTAGTGTTGTTAAGTCGACTAGAGCTTAAGTCGTGTAGAAGTTAGGTCGTGTGGAAGATTAAGTCATGGAGCAACCTAAAGAAGTTGCGACTTAAGGGGTAGATGACTTAAGGGGTAGACGACTTAAGTGTTTAGACGACCTAAGGAAGTTAATGGCAGTTGTTGGCGACTTAAGGAAATTGGGACGTGTTGGGATTTAAGTCGTGTCACAGTTTAGGTCGGTGGAGCGACTTAGGGAGTGAAACGACTTAATAGGATAAGCGACTTAGGAGTGCATAGCTTCGGGAAGTTAGCGACTTAGGGACTAGACGAGGTAAGGCTTAAGTCGTTATAGTTAGGTCATGAGACCTTGTGTTGAAGTTAGGTCGTAAGCGACCTAAGGTGGATTGCTGTGTATAGTTAAGTCGTAAGTGACTTATGTTAGGTCGTTAAGTCATCCAAACGACTTAAGTAGGAATGCGGCAGTGGTTAAGTCGTAGGATCTGCTAAGTCGTAGGTCGAAGGGGATGGTTAAGTCGTAGGATCTGCTAAGTCCTAAGTCGTTGGGACGTGGCTTAGTGTTAGGTCGATAGGCCGTGTCCAGTTAGGTCGCAACTTATGATAAGTCGTTAGGTCGCGCATATGGGTTAAGTCGCGCAAGTGTTAGGTCGTAGAATTGCTAAGCTGTTAGGTCGTAGGTCGTGGGGTTTCGTTAAGTCGTGGACGACTTAAGGGGGGCGGACCACCTAAGGATTCAGCCTATAAATACATGTTCTTGCCTCACTTTTTGCGATCCGGATTTTGAAGCGACGAAGTCCTGCCATTTTGAGAGCTCGAGTGCTGCACTTCTTCACTTCTTTTCTCCACTTTAATCTTGTGATTCCTTCCATCCAAATCGAAGATCCAAGAGCTTAGATTGAAGATCTTCAACCATCGAAGAGAGATTTCATCGTTTGAAGCGGAATTTTGGAGAATCGAGTTAGATCCTTCGCTGTCCAGATCTGAAGTGTGTTGCTTTTGAAGTGTTTAGGTGATTCGGTGAGTGGTGGTTATCTCTCACATGGATCCAAAGGAGTATATCGGATTGGTGGCTTGATTTTGTGTTAAAATAGTGATTTCCATGCATTTTCTTAAACTTAAGTATAGATCTATTGTTCATGATGATTTGACACCCATTTTACTACATGTTAACCTATGCAAGTTCATTCATCAAGTTGTAGAGATATTGCTCATGATTCATGCTTGTTAGATTTGGACTCTTTATTTACAAGATTGCCATTATTGTTATAATTGTTTATTAGATCATGTTTGAATGCTTGATTACTTGGATTAATGATTGACTTGATTGATTTTTATAAATTAGTTGATTGATGATTTGATTTGGACAAGTTGGTCGAAGATGATTCAAAAGCTAAAGGGAAAGGCTCTTGAATAAGAAAAGCTGCTCATGGCATATGACGTGGATGATAAAGCTCATATGGATAGATTTGATGATGATGTTGAGATGAGGCTTTGCTATGATGAGATGAAGCGAGGCATGATATGAGATAGCCTTGGTTTAATCCAGACGGGATCATTCCAAGCATGTTGATGACTCGGTGAAATGGTTCGAGTTTGAGGATAATGGTTGGCTCGAGAGGCGCTTGAGCTAGTATGGGAATAGTCATCGAGGAGGATGACTAGAAGGCTGAGATTTCATCGTTGTTGAAGGTTCTAGCAGACTCAAAGCAAGAGTACGCTGGGCAGATTCGATAGTCCCAAAAGACTACAGTTGGTAGTCGAGTACTCTGGGCAGATTTGATAGTCCTAGGCATGGGCTGCGACGACGTGCGGAGTTCTGTCTAGAACCGGGGTTACCATTAACCCTTGATGGACGGCTGAAAGAATGTGTCGATCATTCAATTAACGGTGGTATCGAAGCAAAGATAATAGTGATAGCCAGAGTCATGGATGTTTGGTTGTATCGTCATTCGGTCTCAAGAGCAATATTCTCTGGGTGCTTATCTGATCTTGGTTTAGGCCTTGGGGGTTTGTACTTGGAAAACATTGACCTTGACTCGAGTGATAATTGCTTTACTTTAAATGTTGCTTTGCTACTTCTGCTTAGTGTGTCTGGGGGCTATCACTGTAGAAAGAGGTGGAGTGGGAGGGTTGGATTCCTATTCCTTTTACCTTTATGCTCTTTTGGTACGTTGTTAGTTAATTTACCGCTCACTAAGACTGTTGTGTGACTCAAGGTTTTATGTTCAACTCTTATTACCTTGGGCTGTTCATCCATTTTGGGATGGGCAGACTAGATAGCAGGTGACATGTGCTGTTCTTAGTTTCCAAAGATGCTGATGACGAAGATGAGCTGGAGGCTTGCATATTATTTTATTACTATATGTACTGGATGTTCCACTGCTTGTATAATTCTCTGAGTGATATGCAGTGAGGCTTGATGTATTGACTATTCAGATGTTGTATTCAACTATTATGAAGCTTAATTGATGAGATTCTATTTTGTGAAGCTTCACTATATATATTCTCTATTGTATTTTATCCATGCGCTGTGAGTAATACGATAGATTCTGCTGTTTTAACTTATCTTTGACGATCATCCATGGCTGCCTGACACACTTTACAGCGCACTATTTTTATGTTTAGTGCAGGAGTCATGGGCGGTCATCACATTTGGTATCAGAGCGAGGTTAATCGATTTTAGCCAACGCTCGCTGACGTAACTACGTATGAGAGACGTAATTGTATTTTGATGGATGATTACTATATATAATATAGTAGCTTA